>CM019065.1:286923086-287620764 GCA_009667805.1 Leptobrachium leishanense | reverse complement strand
ATGGTGTCCCAGGTTCCCGGGGCCGGGAGTCCATTTGGGAACGAGACGAGGTCCACTGAACAGGAAATCCTGCTTGGCACCTGCAGATGTCAGCTCACCTTCAACGGACGCCCAACCGGCGGGATACTTGCACCTGCAGTCAACTGCTACAGTGTGTTCAGCAGCCGTTACTGTGTGCCCGCAATGGCCCATATCCCGGCTATCGAGCCCCCAAAATGTTACCGGAGTCAATCAGGTTCACTTTCAATTTGGCGCCGGACTGGACACAAGCAAGGATTGTCTGAACACGAGTGTAAGGTCCTGGAGGCCCTCACCCCCTGGCGCCCCCTTTTGGTTTCACATCCTGCATGTCCCCTGCAGATTTCAAGGCTCTGGTATGAACAATGCACCTTCCTCATTTTGACGTCCTGGCCCTGGATCCAAACCTGCCCTTTATCCTCCTTGATTAGCCCTTCATATAAGGGAGTCCCACCCTCAACCCTTCACTTCCACATTCAATGAAGTTCCTGTCTGCTAGACCAATCTGCCAAAGCTCCCTGAAACCTCCTACCAAAGACTCCAAGAACCCTCTGCTTTATTCTGGACATTCATTACTTCATACACCGGTACCCTTCCATCCATCCTGCTCTCCTCTGCCTCCCCCATCTAAGACTCCCCGTGTACCAGACCCCTTGCTGAACCCTGACGTCTCTATTTCTGTTATCTTGTCTGATCCCATGCCACGGTGTTTATTTATAATAAACACACTTTGTTTATCCTGAAACCTGCCTCATCACTGCATCCTGGGCTCACAACCTCAACCTGCTACACAACCCGTAGTACGGTCCTTACAGAATGTGGAAGTCAACAACCTGTGAGCCCGCAGTGATATACACCATGGGGGAAAACTTAAAAGATGCCTTCCTGAAGATCCAGCAGTATCTAAACTCCCTGCTGGATTATGTGCAGAAAGACCCAAGGGGCACCTCATCTAAGGTGCGCGTTCCAGCTACGGAGGGAGCCAGAGGACCGCTGACCCCAAAAGAAAAGGCAAGAAGGAGGGCGCTAGACCTCTGTTTCTACTGTGGGGGTCCCTTGCATCAGATCTCGGCCTGCCCGCTACGCCCACCTAAGCCAGGTACAAAAAGTTTTTCTAAACCTGTTATTGCAAAGCCTGTTCAGATCAAGCCTGCACCTGTCGAGCCAGCAAAGAAATTGTTGGAGAAACCGGTACCTACCCAGCCAAAAATAACTGCACCCACTAACAAGCCCATAAAGCCTTCATTGGGGAAGTCGGTACCTGCCTGCACATCGCAGATTCTCCAGCCGCTGCTGCCCTGCACATCGCAGATTCTCCAGCCGCTGCTGCCCTGCACATCGCAGATTCTCCAGCCGCTGCTGCCCTGCACATCGCAGATTCTCCAGCCGCTGCTGCCCTGCACATCGCAGATTCTCCAGCCGCTGCTGCCCTGCACATCGCAGATTCTCCAGCCGCTGCTGCCCTGCACATCGCAGATTCTCCAGCCGCTGCTGCCCTGCACATCGCAGATTCTCCAGCCGCTGCTGCCCTGCACATCGCAGATTCTCCAGCCGCTGCTGCCCTGCACATCGCAGATTCTCCAGCCGCTGCTGCCCTGCACATCGCAGATTCTCCAGCCGCTGCTGCCCTGCACATCGCAGATTCTCCAGCCGCTGCTGCCCTGCACATCGCAGATTCTCCAGCCGCTGCTGCCCTGCACATCGCAGATTCTCCAGCCGCTGCTGCCCTGCACATCGCAGATTCTCCAGCCGCTGCTGCCCTGCACATCGCAGATTCTCCAGCCGCTGCTGCCCTGCACATCGCAGATTCTCCAGCCGCTGCTGCCCTGCACATGCACATCGCAGATTCTCCAGCCGCTGCTGCCTGCACATCGCAGATTCTCCAGCCGCTGCTGCCCTGCACATCGCAGATTCTCCAGCCGCTGCTGCCCTGCACATCGCAGATTCTCCAGCCGCTGCTGCCCTGCACCTCGCAGATTCTCCAGCCGCTGCTGCCCTGCACCTCGCAGATTCTCCAGCCGCTGCTGCCCTGCACCTCGCAGATTCTCCAGCCGCTGCTGCCCTGCACCTCGCAGATTCTCCAGCCGCTGCTGCCCTGCACCTCGCAGATTCTCCAGCCGCTGCTGCCCTGCACCTCGCAGATTCTCCAGCCGCTGCTGCCCTGCACCTCGCAGATTCTCCAGCCGCTGCTGCCCTGCACATCGCAGATTCTCCAGCCGCTGCTGCCCTGCACATCGCAGATTCTCCAGCCGCTGCTGCCCTGCACAATCGCAGATTCTCTCAGCTGCTGCTGCCCTGCACATCGCAGGCTCTCCTGAGCTGTCATCGCCACGGGGTCGTCGTCCGTCGCCGCCGTAAGGCCACGTCGCTCAACGCTGCCGCAGAGCCGTGCAGTGCCAAGGAGATCGCCAAGGGCGCTGCCACACCGTCCCCTCCAAGGGCGCTGCCCCGCGGTCCATTCCATGGGCGCTGCCCCGCGGTCCCCTCCAAGGGCGCTGCCCCGCCGGTCCTTTCCATGGGCGCTGCCCCGCCGATCCTTTCCATGGGCGCTGCCCCGCCGGTCCTTTCCTGGGCGCTGCCCCGCCGGTCCTCTCCAAGGGCGCTGCCCCGCCGGTCCTTTCCAAGGCGCTGCCCCGCCGGTCCCTTTCACGGGCGCTGCCCCGCCGGTCCTTTCCACGGGCGCTGCCCCACGGTCCTTTCCACGGGCGCTGCCCCACCGGTCCTTTCCACGGGCGCTGCCCCACCGGTCCATTCCACGGGCGCTGCCCCACCGGTCCATTCCACGGGCGCTGCCCCACCACCGGTCCCCTCCACGGGCTCTGCCCCACCGACCCTCTCCGAAGTCACCTCCAAGTCCAGCCAGTCCGAGATTGCTTGGATGGTGGGTACACTGGCAGGCTTCGTTGGCCAGATAGCCACCCTGTCCCAACATGTACGGGAAGTCCAGGAGAACCAGCTGATACTACAGGCCCTGGTTTTTGACGCCCGTGTGCCATCAGTATACAGGCAGCCGGATGATCCACTTCTGCCGAGCTCGTGACTGCCGTCAGTGAAGACCCTGACCTCGCCCTGGGCCGTTCGGAGTCCGGCCCTTAGAGGGGGGCTCTGTAAGGTCCTGGAGGCCCTCACCCCCTGGCGCCCCCTTTTGTTTCACATCCTGCATGTCCCCTGCAGATTTCAAGCTCTGGTATGAACAATGCACCTTCCTCATTTTGACGTCCTGGCCCTGGATCCAAACTGCCCTTTATCCTCCTTGATTAGCCCTTCATATAAGGGAGTCCCCCTCAACCCTTCACTTCCACATTCAATGAAGTTCCTGTCTGCTAGACCAATTGCCAAAGCTCCCTGAAACTCTCTACCAAAGACTCAAGAACCCTCTGCTTTATTCTGGACATTCATTACTTCATACACCGGTACCCTTCCATCCTGCTCCTCCTCTGCCTCCCCCCATCTAAGACTCCCCGTGTACCAGACCCCTTGCTGAACCCTGACGTCTCTATTTCTGTTATCTTGTCTGATCCCATGCCACGGTGTTTATTTATAATAAACACTCTTTGTTTATCCTGAAACCTGCCTCATCACTGCATCCTGGGCTCACAACCTCAACCTGCTACACAACCCGTAGTACGGTCCTTACAACGAGTCTCTTCAGGAAAGGCAAACTTTATTGTGTCGTCACACAAGTGCTCACACAGGATTGAATCGCAAAGAGTGAGCCCCGTCTCCCCCCTTACAAGGGGTCTTATACCCAAAAATACGTAATTAGGTACATCCCAATTAGCCCACCTCCCGATGACACTTTATTCCACCCCACGTGGGTTAATACCTCCCATCGTTAGTACAAAGAAATTCCACACATTAACAATAAATTGATACACTTCATGTTAGTCTGACAGTCCTTGATTTGCTGCTGTGCTTTTTCTGGGCCGTGCCCTCCTCCCTACCGGCTGTGTTTATTTGAGATAGATTGGGACACAGTCTGCTTTCTACGATCTCTTTGTTTCTCTGCAAGTCTCCATGACCTTGCCCCATTCATTCATCTTCCTGTCTTTCAGTGCCAAGAGCTGGCCGGATTCTGCCTGGTTTTATTGCTAGTTCCCTAATCTACCACACATTCCTAGAATTCTATGTAAGCTTCGTCTTTCACATCTAATAAAATCTATTCTATTTACTAGTGAACCAATATTCTGAACAAGATGGCCGCCTGGCTCATAGTAGCGACCATCTTTCAGCCTGATTCCACTTCATTGGTACAGTAGAAAAGTCTGGATTTTTCGTTAAGGCATTGATCAGCAGGCCAAGATGAGCCATGGCGATGGGAGCAAATGCCGGTGGGACGCAATAGCTGAGGGACATGGTGGAATTTAAAACCCAAAGCTGAATCAAGCCTTACTCATGGCTGACCTAAACGCACCATGCCGGACCAAAGCAGCCCATATCTCACACATATCTCACTCATGGCAGGTCTAATACCGCCCACAGTTGGCCTAAACCTGCCTATGGGCAGCCCAATGTATTAATAATTAATTACATTAATAATGTAAACCAGTGGTTCCCAACCGCGGTCCTCAACTACCCCCAACAGGCCAGGTTTTCCAGATAGCTGAAGCATAGCAAAGGAGATATGATTTACTGCTCAGTGATTGCAGGATTCAGTCTGCATTCACAAAAGGCAATCCTTAAAACCTGGCCTGTTAGGGGTACTTGAGGACCATGGTTGGGAACAACTGCTCTAGATGAAAATGTGATTTTTGTTTTCTGTAGACTGTATAAACTATAAGTAGGTGGCTCGGAATCGTTAGTGACACAAGGCACTAATTTATATGTTGCGTTGCAACATTCTGGGAGCGATATAAATCCAGTATAAGCAGGGCATATGCTTAGTTAATATTAATTAATAGTATATACCCTACTGGTTCTAACCACTACACCCCCCAGTAGCTATATATTATACCCATGTAGTACTCCAATACCTACATCAATTTCTGAAATTCTGACTCATTAAGTGACATTTTAGAATTTGTTGTTACCTTTCAATAAAGTTTCCTTAGGATCTGTACTTTCTCTTTTGTCTATACATACCAGGGTTTAATCCCACCATTACAGTATCCTCATACTCCCTTCTCTGAGTCCCTTGGGACCCAGAATATTTCTTGGTTGTTACACCTGAATAGATAGCTGATAATTTTGGTGGTTTTTGCTCATCTTGTGTTATAGATACAGGTTTTTCCACAAAGAGCAATTCTAAACCTGCCTATGGGCAGCCCAATGTATTAATAATTAATTACATTAATAATGTAAACCAGTGGTTCCCAACCACAGTCCTCAAGTGCCCTAAACAGGTCAGGTTTTCCAGATAGCTGAGGCACAGCACAGGTGATATGATTTGCTTCTCAGTGATTGCAGGATTCAGTCTGCATTTCACCAAGGGAACCCTTAAAACCTGGCCTGTTGGGGGTGCTTGAGGACGCGGTTGGGAACCACTGATGTAAATTGAGCCTTCGTGATGGAATATAAATGTTCATGTGGTACCTTGTATTCAAGAGGAATTCATTGTCACGAATCCCCCTTGGGTCTATGATGCTGATCCCTGTACACAGTATTCTATCTACCCCTCCAATTCTTAGGTGGTTGGCAAAGTTAACTATCTTCAAGGAACAGAATTAGGGATGAGCTGTTCGGTTCGGACGGTTCGGAGTTCGATCCGAATTTAGCCTGTTCGATTAGATCGCGAACTCCGAACATTTCCGGGTGTTCGCCGCATGTTCGACCACAATGCATCACAATAGACCACAATGCATTTTCCCACTGGCCTGAAGCTCGTAATTGGCTACAGCCTTGCACCTGACCACAGGTCTGGTGCAAGACAGGTTCAACAGTATTCCAATCAAGGCTCAGAGTCCTGATTGGGCAAATTTTGACGAATCATGGGCTCACAGAGCTAAGTCCCGCAGCACACTATATAACGTTTCCACGCATAGCTACAGCACGCATTTTGAGAGGAGATTTCAGAGAAGATTGTTGTGTGTTGTTACTGCCGGTCTGCCATGCTACTGGGGGGTCTACCAAATATCAGGGAATTTAGGTGATGTGTGTCTTGTCACTGTGCCAGCAAGTTTTTTTGGGGGATACAAATTTCTTTAAAACATTTGTGAATTGAGGTGATCTTCTGTGGCTTGTCACTGTGCCAGCAAGTCTTTTTGGGGGTTACAAATTTCTTTAAAACATTTGTGAATTGAGGTGATCTGTCTCTTGTCACACAGCCAGTACCACGCAGTATTTTGGGGCTCACTAATTTCTACAAAACATTTGTGAATTGAGGTGATCTGTGTCTTGTCACACAGCCAGTACCACGCAGTATTTTGGGGCTCACTAATTTCTACAAAACATTTGTGAATTGAGGTGATCTGTCTCTTGTCACACAGCCAGTACCACGCAGTATTTTGGGGCTCACTAATTTCAACAAAAACATTTGTGAATTGAGGTGATCTGTGTCTTGTCACACAGCCAGTACCACGCAGTATTTTGGGGCTCACTAATTTCTTTAAAACATTTGTGAATTGAGGTGATCTGTCTCTTGTCACACAGCCAGTACCACGCAGTATTTTGGGGCTCACTAATTTCTACAAAACATTTGGGAATTGAGGTGATCTGTCTCTTGTCACACAGCCAGTACCACGCAGTGTTTTGGGGCTCACTAATTTCTTTAAAACATTTGTGAATTGAGGTGATCTGTCTCTTGTCACACAGCCAGTACCACGCAGTATTTTGAGGGTCACTAATATCTACAAAACATTTGTGAATTGAGGTGATCTGTGTCTTGTCACACAGCCAGTACCACGCAGTATTTTGGGGCTCACTAATTTCTTTAAAACATTTGTGAATTGAGGTGATCTGTCTCTTGTCACACAGCCAGTACCACGCAGTATTTTGAGGGTCACTAATATCTACAAAACATTTGTGAATTGAGGTGATCTGTGTCTTGTCACACAGCCAGTACCACGCAGTATTTTGGGGCTCACTAATTTCTTTAAAACATTTGTGAATTGAGGTGATCTGCCTCTTGTCACACAGCCAGTACCACACAGTATTTTGGGGCTCACTAATTTCTACAAAACATTTGGGAATTGAGGTGATCTGTGTCTTGTCACACAGCCAGTACCACGCAGTATTTTGGGGGTCACTAATTTCTATAAAACATTTGTGAATTGAGGTGATCTGTCTCTTGTCACACAGCCAGTACCACGCAGTATTTTGGGGCTCACTAATTTCTTTAAAACATTTGTGAATTGAGGTGATCTGTCTCTTGTCACACAGCCAGTACCACGCAGTATTTTGGGGCTCACTAATTTCTACAAAACATTTGTGAATTGAGGTGATCTGTGTCTTGTCACACAGCCAGTACCACGCAGTATTTTGGGGCTCACTAATTTCTTTAAAACATTTGTGAATTGAGGTGATCTGTCTCTTGTCACGCAGCCAGTACCACGCAGTATTTTGAGGGTCACTAATTTCTACAAAACATTTGGGAATTGAGGTGATCTGTCTCTTGTCACACAGCCAGTACCACGCAGTATTTTGGGGCTCACTAATTTCTTCAAAACATTTGTGAATTGAGGTGATCTGTCTCTTGTCACACAGCCAGTACCACGCAGTATTTTGGGGCTCACTAATTTCTACAAAACATTTGGGAATTGTTTTAATCCGTATGTTCTCACTGGCTGCCACCCATCAAGGGGTCTCACTGATTTATAGGAGGTGTCTGAGACTTGTAATCTGTGTCTTCTCACTGGCTGCCAGCTTTCAGGGTGTCTCACTGAGTTATACCAGAGTTCTTTAAATCTTTAATCTTTATACCAGAGTTGAATCAGAGTTCTGTATATATTAATCTATATATCACTCACCATGTCTGAAAGAACAAAAAGGACAGGCAGACGCTCCCAGACACAGATAAGATGGCAAGCAGCCCCTGTATCGGGAGGCTGTGCCTCTGGTCATGCTGGACGTGGTGCATCCTCTGCAGGGGCACGCTTGTCCTTTCTAACTGGTGCTGGCCGTCTTAAGCAGCAGCAGCAACATACAGAGGACTTGGTGGATTGGCTAACCAGGCCATCGTCATCCTCCGAGTCCTCTGCCAGCCAGGCTTCTAGTGCTTTACAGTCCACCTCAGCTGCCAAAGCATCTAATGCAACCTCCATGTTCACAGCTACTCCTGCCGTAGCCTCGCTATCACACACGGAGGAGTCAGCTGAATTGTTTGACTACAAAGACAGTGACATGCTGCTTGAGGATGCGCAGCAAGTACAGTGCTCTGATTCAATCTCTGAGGTTGAGGAAGGGAGTATAATCAACCTAGAGGAAGGGGGTGCCAGTGATGACACACAAATAACTGGCACTCATGTTGCCCCAGCAGCTGCAGCATAATGCCAAGTTGGCTCCAGTGACGAGGAGATAGGGGGTGATGATGACAATGATGATGAGGTCACTGACTCCACCTGGGTGCCTGATCGAACAGAGGAATTAAGTGAGGAAGAGGGGGAGGAGGAGGCACAGCAAACACAAGGCACAACATCCCCTGTGACCAACCGTAGCACTAGCCAGTCCAAGGCATCACATGTCAGAGCTCCACCGGTGCAGAGCGCTGTTGTCTCAAAGAACACATGCAGGAACTCTGTTGTCTGGGAGTTCTTTAAGAAATGTGCAGTAGAGCGCAGCGTTGCTATTTGTAATCTATGTCAGATGAGGCTTAAGCGTTGGAAAGATACCGGACACTTGGGTACCACGTGCTTGAGGCGACATATGAACAACTGCCACACATCCCGTTGGCGCAAAACTTTGCGTAGGTCCTCCTCCTCCTCATCTGTCTCTACCCCCACTGTATGCAAATAGAAAACACCATGGTACACACAAGGAGGAGCCCCACCTTAAATCCACGATATCCACGAGGTCACTGCTATGGTAGGATGCTGCCAGTCCAGATGGGTAGCAATAAAGATGAAAAAGCAGGATCTCAAGTGAAAATAAAGTGTTTTATTCGGGAACAGCAAGCCCCATCAAACAAAAGTGGTGTGACGTTTCGACCTAAGGTCTTAATCATGTATGATTAAGACCTTATGGTCGAAACGTCACACCACTTTTGTTTGATGGGGCTTGCTGTTCCCGAATAAAACACTTTATTTTCACTTGAGATCCTGCTTTTTCATCTTTATTGCTACCCCCACTGTATGTCCTGCTATGTCATTGCCTCCAACCTCCACCGACAGGGATGATGCTACAGTAATGGATGTACCAGCTTCTTCCTCACAATGTGACATCATCCCAGCAGCTGAAGATTTACGCAGTCAGAATACGTTGCCGCAGCTGCTGCAGTGTAAGAAAAAATATAGTCCCAACCATCCCCAAGCACAGCATCTAAATGCCAGCTTAGCAAAATTACTCGCATTGCAGCTGCTGCCTTTCCAGCTGGTGGACTCTGCTCCCTTCCGTGAATTTGCTGAATGTGCTGTACCACAGTGGCAGGTTCCAAAATGCCATTAATTTTCACGGAAGGCCATTCCAGCACTATACCAGCACGTGGAAGACAATGTTATCGAGTCATTGGGAAAGGCAGTCAGCAGCAAGGTGCATGTGACTTTAGACACGTGGTCCAGCAAGCATGGACAGGGTCATTACATTTCCTTCACGGCACACGGGGTAACTCTGATTGCAGCTGGGAGGGATCCAAGACGGGGCTCTGTGCTGGAGCTTGTTCATCCACCACACCTCCAGAAAGCTGCTTGTATGAGGTCTGTCTGCTCCACCACCACCACCTCTCCCTCTTCCTCCTCCTTCTCCTTCTCTGTCTCTGGCGAAGTGGCAGTTAAACCGACGCCTGACAGGGTCTACGTAATGGCTCAAGCAAAAAGATGCCATACTGTGCTTGAGCTGGTTTGTTTAGGGGACAGGAGCCACACCGGGCCAGAAATTCTCTCAGCTCTGCAGGGGCAGGTGCAGAGATGGTTAACACCATGCCAGCTTCAGCTGGGAATGATCGTCTGCGATAATGGCAGCAACCTTCTCTCCGCCCTACGCAAGGGTAAATTGATGCATGTACCATGCCTAGCACACGTCCTAAATCTAGTGGTACAGCGTTTCCTAACCAAGTACCCAGGGCTGCCAGAGCTTCTCAGACAGGCCAGAAAAGTCTGCAGCCACTTTATTTATAAAGGATTTTACCAGGAAGGATACATTGAGATTTCTCTCATTTTCAAGTATGTCCTGGTGTCACGTTCCCACGTTCCAAACCTGTCTTCCCGCCCTCTGTATTTGTATTTTGTGTTTTTTCCCTTGTGTTTCTGTTGCTGCCAATTCCTGGGTGGCCTCCTAGGGGTTAACTGGTGTTCTGTGTGCTGCTCACCTGTTGACCCTTGCCTTGATTTCCCCTGCCTATATTAGAGCAATGTACCTATAGTACATTGCTGGGTCATTTTACTTTGCCTGGTCTGCTTGCGACTTGTGTCCTGAGAGCTCCTTGCTGTGTTCCTGTTATCCTCCGTTTGTTCATCCTAGTTTAGTTTTTGCCTCTGTTATTTCTGTTCCAGTTTATGTCAGTTCCTTTTGTGTATTTTATTTTCTGTCTATTGCTGTATTTTGGTTTGCTGTTTATGTTCCATTCTGATTCCCCGATTACCGATTTTGGCTTGGCTGACTTCCCTTCTGGTTCCTATTCCTATATCCTGTATGACGTACTCTCTCTGGTTATGACCTTTTGGCTTTCCTCTATATGACTACCCTATAGTATTTTCCTTGTCTGTACCGTTTCCAGGTAACCCTGTCATCTGTATACAACAAAAGACTCTGTACGGCTTCAAGGTAATACTTTCCTTTAGATTAGATCCGGCTATCCTAAAGACCGGCCTTTCAGTGCAGGGAATCTTTGGTATTGCCGTACAGAGGTCTTTTGTTAACCCTGTGTTGCTTTTATCTGTCCTTGCAGTTTACACTGCATCTCTGCATATAGGGGCTTCTCTCAGGAACCAGGCCTCACCTTGCTGCGAGTTATATTCATAGGGATATATATACAGACCGACCACTTCCAAGGATCGGAGGGCAAGGATAGGGTGATGCGTGCCTGGTGGTACTGCCACCGTGACACCTGGGTTCAAGAACATTGAAGTGTTACAGTTACAGAAATACAAAGTAATACAATGTAAGATATTAACAACACAAATATACAGATTAACAGAAAATAAATATGTAGGAAATAGTCATTATGTTACATGTTTACAGGTGCATTCTGTATTGAGGTAGGTTAGTAAGGAGCTCTTGAGTGACTTAAGACTGGTGGAAGATTTGATGGTGTCTGGGAGGTTATTCCATAATTGTGGTGCTCTGTAGGAAAATGAGGATCGAGGCTCTGTCTTTTTGTATTGTGGTATTGCAAGTAAGGTGCTGGTCCTGGATCAGAGGTTATAGGATGAGGGAGCTGCTGGGGGAAGCAGTCTATTCAGATAGGGTGGCAGCTTCCCAGAAAAACTCTTAAACACCAGGCTGGAAAGGTGAAGGGTGCGTCTAGATTCCAGCGATGGACAGTTTAGCTCTTTTAACATGTCACAATGGTGGGTCATGTAGTTACATTGTAATGCAAAGCGGCAGAATGAGTTATACAATGTAGTAAGTTTCTGAAGATGTGTTTGCGGGGCGGCTGCATACACTACATCTCCGTAATCAATTGCCGGCATAAGCATTTGTTGTACAATCTGCTTTCTTACCGCGGGGCTCAGGCAGGATTTGTTTCTGCACAGGGCGCCTAGTTTGGGGTAAAGTTTAGATGAGAGTTTTTCGATGTGAGGGCCAAAGGATAGATTAGGGTCCAACCACATACCTAGATATTTGAGAGAAGTGACTGTGGTGAGTGTGCCATTTGATTTTGTCCCAACACATAAGTGGGGATTTTTCAATTTGTGTAGTTTAGGTTTTGTTCCAAAGAGCATCGTTACAGTTTTGTCATTATTTAAAAAAAGTTTGTTGTGTTTGATCCACTTTTCTACCTCTGTGAATTATTCTTGCAGCACGGCTTCCAGCTGCCGGAGATTTGGTTTGCTGGTATAGATTACAGTGTCGTCTGCATACATATGTACAGTTGAGGCTTTGCAGACATTGGGCAGATCATTTATGAATATTGTGAATAGCAGGGAGCCGAGTATTGAGCTTTGGGGTACACCGCAAGTGACAGAGGGAGGGAGGAGCTACCAGAAATTGACACATATTGTGATCGGTCGGATACATATGATTGAAACCAGGTTAACGTGCGATCACCAATGCCAGAGTTTTGTTTTCTAACAAGATGCCATGGTCTACTGTGTCAAAGGCCTTGGCAAAATCAAGGAAGATGGCTCCAGTTAGGTTTCTTGTTCCATCCCAATTTGGATATCATTGCAGACTTTAAAAGGGCGGTTGTAGTTGAGTGATTTGGACGAAAGCCGGATTGATCTGGGGTTAAGTAGTTCCAATATTGATAATAATCACGTAATTGTGTGTAGACGCATTTTTCCAAAATTTTTGACATTACAGGGAGCAACGATATCGGATGGTAGTTGGATACCAAAGTACTGTCACCACTTTTATGGATAGGTGCCACTCTCGCAGTCTTCCAGAGTTTGGGTATGTATCCAGTCGCCAGTGATTCATTGATTAGGGTTGCGACAGGATTTGCAATTGCCGGTGCACTGATTTTCAGCAGCATTGCTGGTATTTGATCAGGTCCAGACTGGTATTTCATTTTTTGCTTACGGAGAAGTTTAGTAACGACACTGACAGGCACCGGTCTAAAACTGAATTCCTGTCTGATACAGGGACTTTGCACAGTTGGAGGGGCCTGACCTGCATGAGGCCTTTCTGATTGCATGTCATTTCCTAGCTTGGCAATCAAAGTGGTGGCGCATCCAACAAAATAACCATTAAAGGCATTTGCTACATCTAGGGGGTGTTTGCAGTGTTTGGTTGTTTACTTTGACAGCAGCCGGCTGGGAGTGGACTGGGGGTGCTTGTATGTTACTTATGGTTCTCCAAAAGTTTCTAGGGTTTGATATGTTATTGTTTAGATTTTCATTGAAGTAATGGGCTTTAGCCATTTTTGTTTGTTTTGTGCTTTCATTCCGGCATTTTCGGTATTCGCAGTGATCGTTCATGGAACCAGTACTCTTGAAATTTGACCACAGTGAATCTCTAAGATGGTACATTAGTGTAAGATCAGCTGTAACCCAGGGGAGATGGGTCCCTTTTACTCGCACTTTACGCAGCGGGGCCTGGGAATTCCAGACTTGCAGGAGCTCAGACTGAAAGTATTCAATTGCACAGTCTAGGTCTGGTATTAGGTTTAGTCTGTACCAGGGGAGCTGTTTGAAATCACTTAGGAAGGATTCAAGAATACATTTCTTGAAAGACCTGGTGGTTATTACCTTTGGGGGAGATTTCATGGCCTTTATTTTGCGCACGCAGTACACTAGACAATGGTCACTAAAGCTATTAGCGAGAACAACTGCCTCCTGTATTCGATCAGGAGATGAGGAGAGAATCCAGTACAGCAAGGTATGGTTGGGGCTTTTCATATTAATGCGAGTGGGGGAGGAGATTAATTGAGTTAACTGCAAAGTTTTAAACAGTGGGCAGTGTTTATTGTTTTTAGGATCTAGCCAATCTGTATTAAAATCGCGGAGGACCAGTATTTCACTTTTTTGGTTTTGGGCAAGTAGGTTATTAAGGATTTGAGATATGTCAGAGAGGGAGTGCACTGGAGAGCTCGGTGGGCGATAGAATCCAGCAACAATGATTGATTTACTGAATGGGATCTCAATTATACCAGAGAGGAAATCAAAGGTGACAGGGGAGCTAGAAGTCTTTCAGGGGGTGAAGGCAAAGTCCTGCTGGATGAGGATGATTAGCTTCTCTCTGCCAGGGCCAGGTAGAGAGACTGACTGAGTTTTGGGCGTGTGCTAAAAGAGAAATTAAGATTGCAAATAGCATCACATTGGGTTGAAGTTGTCCAGGAACTAGGGGGAAGTTTGTAGGGGGCAATAAAAGTTAAGGTTCATTGAACAGGGACATGGGGCAGAATAGCAGGCCTCGGGAAAATATAGAAAAAGGGAGTGGAATGCAGAAATCAGATAGCATTACAACAATTCAAATATATAAAGATACACTTGTGTACTATATATATACATAGACTATATATATATATATATAGTCTATCTACATCTAGATCACACACATATACAGTGATATTACAATGTAAACATAATATACATCAAGAGAAAAGGCATTAGGCTAGGTCAGATCACGTTCAGTGAATGAAGTTTCTAAGCAGGATGCCTCATTGCGGTAAGTCCTGCTGGATGAGGATGATTAGCTTCTCTCTGCCAGGGCCAGGTAGAGAGACTGACTGAGTTTTGGGCGTGTGCTTCAGTGAATGAAGTTTCTAAGCAGGATGCCTCATTGCGGTAAGTCCTGCTGGATGAGGATGATTCAGACGGTCATTCCCAGCAAGCGTTAGCCTGGCAGAAATTCAAAGAGAATTCCACCTTCCCACAAACCGTCTGATCTGTGACATGCCCACCAGGTGGAACTCGACATTAGCAATGCTGCAGCGTCTGCACAAGCAGCAGAGGGCCATCAACGAGTACCTGTGTGAGTATGGCACAAGGACAGGTTCAGGTCAACTTGTTTTTTTTTCCCCCCCACAGTGCCTGATGATCAAGGATGCATGCACTGTACTGTCACCATTTGAGGAGGCAACGAGGATGGTGAGCAGGGACAGTGCATGCATCAGTGACACAATTCCTTTAGTGTTCCTGCTGGAGCACACTCTGGGGGGAATTATAGATGTGGCTCTAGAGGCAGAGCAGCGGGAGGAAGAGGAGTCCTTCCCTAGCTCTCAAGGCCCCAGTCTATCCGCAGGCAGCATTCCAGTGGGTCCTACTCAGATCAGACAGGAGGAGGATGAGGAGGAGGAGGAGGAGGCAGAATATTTAAGTAGTGTGGGCATTGAAGGTGGGGATTACTCAAGGGAGGGTTTTGTGTGCCCAGAAACACAAGGGCTAGTGCGTGGCTGGGAGGAGGAAGTGCACGATACGGTCATCCTCATTGACCAGGAAGACTCAGAAGCTAATGCCACCTCCAACCTACGCTGCTTGGGGTCCCTAATGATGCAAAGCCTGCTAAAGGACCCCAGGATTCATGCTATCATGGAGAGGGATCATTCCTGGTTGGCAACCCTTGTTGATCCACGATACAAGGGTAAAGTTGCAGAGCTTATCCTGCCCGCACAGAGGGAGCACAGGATGAAAAAACTTGAGGACGCTCTAAAGCGACACTTGTGTAACACCTTTCCAGGCACTGGTAGATTACCAAGTGCTGACACACTTGCTTCTGAGGCTGCGGATGATCAGAGGAATAGTGGTGAAGGCCAGGGCCGCTTGACTGATGCATTTTTAAATTTTTTTAGTCCTTGATGCCCAGGGATGTCAAATGTAGGCACCCATTGCCAGCGTCTTCACCATATGGTGCAGGACTACCTAGGGGCAAGGGCAGACCTGGATACCTTTCCAGCAGATGATCTACTGGCTTACTGGGTGTTGAGATTGGATCACTGGCCAGAACTTAGCCAATATGCTATGCAGCTACTAGGTTGCCCTTCATCTAGCGTGCTTTCTGAAAGGACGTTCAGTGCCGCTGGAGGTTTTGTCACAGACAAAAGAGTGCGTCTGTCCACCGACTCTGTAGACCGGCTTGACATTTATAAAAATGAATCAGTCCTGGATCAGCAGCTATCAATCCCCTGATGCTGAAGTAATGGAATAGATCGGGGATGTCCTCTTCTGCATTCACAAAACCTCCAGCACTGAACTCTTCCACAATACCACAAAAGGGTTACGGTGTGAAGGCACTTGCTGCCATGAAAGGCACAATATTTGGCTGCACTGACGCCTGTGCCAGATTTATATCATTTAAATTTTTTGAACCGCAGGGTCCAACCCTGCACTCTTCTACAATACCACAGAGGGGTTACTGTATGATGATACTTGCTGGCCTGACAGTCTTGCACCAAAGGCAGAATATCTGGGTGCACTGACGCCTTGACCAGAATCATATCTTTTCAATATAGGACCACATGGTCCACCCCTGCATTCTTCCACAATACCACAGAGGGGTTACTGTATGATGACACTTGCTGGCCTGGCACCAAAGGCACAATATCTGGGTGCACTGATGCCCATTACCAGATAAAAAACTTTTCAATATAGGACCGCAAGGTACACCCCTGCATTCTTCTACAATACTACAGAGGGGTTACTGTATTATGATGGCACTTGCAGGCCTGGCACCAAAAGCACAATATCTGGGTGCACTGACGCCTTGACCAGAACCATATCTTTTCAATATAGGACCACATGGTCCACCCCTGCATTCTTCCACAATACTACAGAGGGGTTACTGTATGATGATACTTGCTGGCCTGACAGTCTTGCACCAAAGGCAGAATATCTGGGTGCACTGACGCCTTGACCAGAATCATATCTTTTCAATATAGGACCACATGGTCCACCCCTGCATTCTTCCACAATACCACAGAGGGGTTACTGTATGATGACACTTGCTGGCCTGGCACCAAAGGCACAATATCTGGGTGCACTGATGCCCATTACCAGATAAAAAACTTTTCAATATAGGACCGCAAGGTACACCCCTGCATTCTTCTACAATACTACAGAGGGGTTACTGTATGATGATACTTGCTGGCCTGACAGTCTTGCACCAAAGGCAGAATATCTGGGTGCACTGACGCCTTGACCAGAATCATATCTTTTCAATATAGGACCGCAAGGTTCACCCCTGCATTCTTCCACAATACTACAGAGGGGTTACTGTATGATAGTACTTGCAGGCCTGGCACCAAAAGCACAATATTTGGGTGCACTGCCACTGACGCCTGTATCAGATTCGTATCCTCAAAGGGGTTACGGTGTGACGGCACTGTTGGGGACGCTAAAGGACCAATTTTGAAGCACCTATTGTTACTTTCATCCAAAGCCTGCATATATTTCACAATAATTTAGCCAAAAAAATCAGTAAACTTTTTCTGCGTGTACGAAAATGTCTCCTCTTTTCATACAGACTGCTGCCCCAAGCAGTTGTTTATGGATAGATTAAAGGAAAAGCATTTACTGTCATTTGAAACGTAATTTTTTGTTTTTAAGTGTTTCTATACATCCTAGAAATCCGCCACTTCACGGGCAGGTTATGGGGACCTCCTAGGCACGATATTTGAAGGAATTTTTGGTTTTTATTCTGAACCCTTATTTCATGGAAATCTTACTGTCCCTTTAAAAACGTTTTTTTTTAACTTTTTGTCCTTGTTTCCTGTCCCCCAGGGCACTACCCAGACCCCCATACACGTTTTATGGCAAATATCTAGAACAAATATCTAAAAACCAAATTTTCAGCCCCATTGACTTGCATGGAGTTCGAGTTCGGGTTTGGGTTCGGACCCGAACATATGGGAAGTTCGGGTTCGAGCCCGAACCGAACACGGGGGATGTTCGGCTCATCCCTAAACAGAATGACACGTACCCAGCAAGTGTTAACAGATACCAGAATACAATGATATACTTGGTTGGTATAATGGGGATCTTCGTACCAGGAGAGATGGTCAGACATATGCCAATATCGTTAACCAGAGCAGGTTTGTCAGTAATTGTCAACTTGGTACACAGAGCGGGTTGTCAGAGATAGCCAAATCAGTACACAGAGCAGGTTTGTCAGTACTTGCCTAGTCGGTACACAGAGCAGGTTTGTCAGACATAGCTAAGTCAGTACACAGAGCAGGGTTGTCAGATTGCCAGGTTCAATCACATAGAATAGCCAAGATAAAATAGAAAGCGCTGAGAGATGTGATTACTTCGCCAGGGCACTGGAGTAAGTGAGACACTGGGCTTTAAACGAGGCGGGTGCTGCGTCATCAAGCCGCGCCCTGCCCCCTGGCATCTCACGTCATCGCATCGATCCTGTTCTTCACTCCGCGCCTGGCCAGTGAGCCACGAGCATGACGCTGCTGGGCATACCATGGGACATGACATTCATATCTTGCAGTTCTTTTTCAAATTTTCAAATGTTGCTATATAAATCTTGGTCAAGAAATCAGGCTTAATCATTCTAGTCTAGGCCAATAAGTTATTAAGCTATGACATAGTTTTCAAACCATTTTCATCTACAATTAAATATCAGTTCAGCAGTTTAATTCAATTCACAGTTCTCTACACACCATTGTTACCGTATTGTGTTATTATACAAACAATATAAATGATACCTTGAAGCTCTGTTACAAAGTTCTTTTGCAGGCTTGCAATCTGGAAGACATATATGATATATGTGATACATGAACATGATTTATAACCTAATTGCCAAAGGTCTCTGTTTTTCAAAGAAAGGCCTTACATTTAAAATGCAAATTCTTATGCATTATCTATATTAATAGCTTTCATCACTTCGCAGATACATTAATTGCGTCAAGGAATCTCTGGGACTCTATGTTCTAGCCATTGTGATGGTAAATCTTGGTTTTTACTTACATTTATTCATATTCTATACTTCAGGCCCTGTACGTAAACTATGAAAATTAAAATTAAAGAGTTCTAGGCTAGAAATTATTATTTTTACAAGCAGGCATAGACTAACTAGCTGGTATTGACTGTGGTATTATTACACGAATGTTAATCATTACTTTAAAGGTTGCAATTATTATTAAAGCACCGAAAATGTGTTTCATATCCCCGAAGAATGGAAGGAAATTAGAGGCATTATTTATTAATTAACTAAAGCACATATGTCAGTTTTGAGATACAAGCATTTATGAATGTAGGGCAACAATACCCCTGTCGGGAATGTGGATTTTGTTTCCCCCAAATTTGCAACATTCTGACATTAAATGGATCAAAATAGAGAACTGAAAATAAAAAAAACACACATATATATATATATATATATATATATATATATATATATATATATATATATATATAAAAACCAACCACGATCTTTGCACTCCGCCTCTGCAAAAACACAGCTCCGGTGCTGGGCGCTGGCTGCAGACTCATAGATATCCACGATAACCTGCAACACAATAAATAATGACTTAAGAAATTTCATTGCAAAGTCTCTGTGTTGCGGGTTATCGTGGTTATCTACAGTCAGGTCCATAAATATTGGGACATCGACACAATTCTAACATCTTTGGCTCTATACACCACCACAATGGAGTTGGAATGAAACAAACACAATGTGCTTTAACTGCAGACTGTCAGCTTTAATTTGAGGGTATGTACATCCAACTCAGGTGAACGGTGTAGGACTTACAGCAGTTTGCAGATGTGCCTCCCACTTGTTAAGGGACCAAAAGTAATGGGACAGAATAATAATCATAAATCAAACTTTCCCTTCTTAATACTTGGTTGCAAATCCTTTGCAGTCAATCACAGCCTGAAGTCTGGAACGGATAGACATCACCAGACGCTGGGTTTCATCTGTGGTCATGCTCTGCCAGGCCTCTACTGCAACTGTCTTCAGTTCCTGCTTGTTCTTGGGGCATTTTCCCTTCAGTTTTGTCTTCAGCAAGTGAAATGCATGCTCAATGGGATTCAGGTCAGGTGATTGACTTGGCCATTGTATAACATTTCACTTCTGTCCCTTCAAAAACTCTTTGGTTGCTTTTGCAGTATGCTTTGGGTCATTGTCCATCTGCACTGTGAAGCGCCGTCCAACGAGTTCTGCAGCATTTGGCTGAATGTGAGCAGATAATATTGCCCAAAGCACTTCAGAATTCATCCTGCTGCTTTTGTCAGCAGTCACATCATCAATAAATACAAGAGAACCAGCAGCCATACATGCCCACGCCATGACACTACCACCACCATGCTTCACTGATGAGGTGGTATGCTTAGGATCATGAGCAGTTCCTTTCCTTCTCCATACTCTTCTCTTCCCATCACTCTGGTACAAGTTGATCTTGGTCTCATCTGTCCATAGGATCTTGTTCCAGAACTGTGAAGGCTTTGTTAGGTGTTGTTTGGCAAACTCTAATCTGGCCTTCCTGTTTTTGAGGCTCACCAATGGTTTACATCTTGTGGTGAACCCTCTGTATTTACTCTGGTGAAGTCTTCTCTTGACTGTTGACTTTGACACACATACACCTACCTCCTGGAGAGTGTTCTTGATCTGGCCAACCGTTGTGAAGGGTGTTTTCTTCACCAGGGAAAGAATTCTTCATTCATCCACCACAGTTGTTTTCCGTGGTCTCCCGGGTCTTTTGGTGTTGCTGAGCTCACTGGTGCGTTCCTTTTTTGAGAATGTTCCAAACAGTTGTTTTGGCCACACCTAATGTTCTTGCTATCTCTCTGATGGGCTTGTTTTGTTTCTTCAGCCTAATGATGGCTTGCTTCACTGATAGTGAAGGCTCTTTGGATCTCATCTTGAGAGTTGACAGCAACAGATTCCAAATGCAAATAGCACACTTGAAATGAACTCTGGGCCTTTTATCTGCACATTGTAATTGGGGTAATGAGGGAATATCACACACCTGGCCATGGAACATCTGAGAAGCCAATTGTCCCATTACTTTTGGTCCCTTAACAAGTGGGAGGCACATCTGCAAACTGCTGTAAATCTTACACCGTTCACCTGAGTTGGTTGTACATACCCTCAAATTAAAGCTGACAGTCTGCAGTTAAAGCACATTATGTTTGTTTCATGCCAACTCGATTGTGGTGGTGTATAGAGTCAAAAATGTTAGAATTGTGTCGAAGTCCTAATATTTCTGGACCTGACTGTATATATGTATATGTATGTATGTATGTATGTATGTATATATATATATATATATACACAAGGGCTGTGGTGGAGGACAAAAAGTGAGATATAAAGCCTCCACACTATAATAAGTGTGTTTGTTATTGCAGAAGCCACTTGCACATCACAGCAATTCGATGAATTGCATCCCAGAGCTCCTGTGTCCCAAACATCCACTGCAACTGGTCATCATACCTAGCTCCTAGCTGATGAAGGTCCAACAAACCCAAAACAGCACTCTCCTAGGAGTGGCTTTGACCAGTTGCATAAACCTTATCTCTGCTAGAAAGCCACAGTGTGGCATAGCATTGATTTTAGGGTTCTGTGTAATAACAGACCCAAGATGCATGAAAGTGAGACAGATATCATTTGCATATCCTACCCAGAATTCCTTGCTGCATATGGGGAATGTGGCACAGGAGCTCTGGGATGCAATTCATCGAATTGCTGTGAAGTGCAAGTGGCTTCTGCAATAATAAACACACTATATATACCGTAAATATATGCACCGATACCACATTTTTAGGACCGAGTACAAGTACCAATACTTTTTTAAAGTACTCACCGATACCGAGTACCAATACTTTTATTTAAGGTCATGTGACGCTTTCCAATAAATCATTTAGGATTTTGTGTATGTAGCTAGGTGTAAACAGTAGAAAATTATTGAAAAAATGAAATTAACAAATCTTGCCACATATTTGATTAGTACCATTTCACTACTCTCTATTCTGGATATCAATACAAATCTTAAATTTACCCTAATTTGACAGTCTAGCTACCATGACCTCTCAAGCAGGGCTGTCAAACTCTGTCCTCCAGATGTTGATGGCCAGGCCAACCATCAGAAATTTTGGGGTCCCTTACTGTCCCTCAGAATGCCGCCCCCCCACAATCCCCTCTTCCCATAGGAGATCAATATTTACAGTGAATCGTGATCACATTACAGAATGTTAGTCTCAATATCTTAAAATCACACATATTGTTCGCAAAACAGCACATTTAACATAAAAAAATATCTATCTAACTGGTTCAAATAATTTAAGACAGTATGAAATTGTGATTAAACATAATATGAATCAAGATCGTATTACAGAGTGTTGCTCCCAATACCTTTAAAATCACACAAAATGTATATTCGTGCAAACAATGTAGCATAAAAGTATAATTATACTATTCCACTGGTTAAGCATTAGGGATGAGTTGTTCGGTTCGATCTGTTCGGAGTTCGCATCGAACAGCGGCCGTTCGATAGTTCGCGAACTTCGAACTTTTTGGGACGTTTGCCAAAAGTTCGAAAAAAAATAATTGAAAAAAGTATAAAAAATGCTTAAAAAATACTAAAAAATCTAGAAATAAAGAGACTCTTTTACTGCAGAATATTATAAGCAACAGTTTATTAGATATTGAATTAAAATGGGAATATTTTTAACATTGAAGCCTATGGGATAAAACATTCTTGTTACTAAAACATCAGGCAGACACGGCCCTCTAATCAGGCACTGTAGAGGGCAGCCTGCATGGGCCTCCCAAGGATCCCCTTGAGGAGCATGCGATGACAGAGCTGCGACTATGCGGGCTAGCTGCCCGGGTGCATGTGGCAGAGACAGACAGCGCAGGGAGGGAGCCACTGCACCTGCGGCCACGGCAGACCCCCCACAACCAGGATCCAGGGAGCCCCCACTGACCATCAGGCTAAGGTAAGGCGATACATTTCTAAAAAAAATTAAATCCGAGGACATTTTTAAATGTCCCCGGGAACATAAAATAAAACTTTTTTTTTCTTTCTCTACCTGGCTGAATGTAATTAATTATATATATTAGATACATTCAGCCAGGTAGAAGGTAGAAGGGGGTGGCATGTAGACTGTGCGGGGTCTCAGGCAGTGGTTTTTTTTGTGTGTATATTTTTAGCAAATTTATAGGGGAAGGTAAGGGCAGGTATGATATACATATATATATATAGATAAGATATATATCTATATTCTTATAAATATATATATCTAGACTTGTATTACACACACATTTTGGCAACTAATTGCCCCCCCCCATTTGGTTGATCCCTCCAGAAGAAATGTTGAACCCGATAGAACAGAGAATAATATACATATTCTCTGCTCTGTCGGGTTCAACATTTCTTCTGGAGGGATCAGCCAAATTGGGGGGGGGGCGCATTTAGTTGAGATTGTCCACATGCCACCCCCCATGTGCGTATGTGTAAATATGTTCTGAGGTCTGTGGGTGGGTGTATATATATATCTGCGTGTTGATATATACGTATATATAGGTCTGCGTGTTGATATATACGTATATGTCTGTGAGTGGTATCGATGCATCCCTACTCTATACACGCCGCTCCGTGTCCCTATAATATATATGATCAGGGGGTTACCTTTTTTATATTTTTATACTATTCCTATTAAATTAACAGTAATTTTTGATGTATTTTATTCAGAAGAAACTTTTTTTGCCTATATAACATGTGCTTTGTTAAAATAAAACGGTTTTGTGTGTACATTTTAATTTAGTTAGTGGATTCCTGTCCAGTGCGGTGAGAAGCAAACGTAATGTAGTGTAGACACGCTGCAAGGCGGAGCGGAGTGAAGTCAAGCCTGCAAAATGTTTGCTTCTCTTCGCTTCGCTACACTGTGCGTCGCTACATGCTCAGTGTGTCTCAGCCTTTATTCCTGCATCGCTAGCTTACCAAATCAGTTTGTATACTTGTTACTGACCCTGCTTGTTCTGAGGACCTGATCTGTTGCTGACTTTGCCTGCCATTTGGCTATTCTCTCTGTGTATTCCCTGCCTGTTCTGTTTGCTTCCTGTTGCTACTGGTGTGCGCCGATTCTCACCATATACAGTAGCGCAGTACAAGTGCCTAAACATTGCTGACCCGGTTTTGTTATAGCTGCTGATGTAACTGAATAGATCGGGGATCTCTTCTGCATTACCAAAACCTCCACTACTGCACTCTTCCACAATACCACACACAGGTTACTTACAGTGTGAAGGCACTTGCTGCCACCAAATGCACAATATTTAGGTGCACTGCCACTGACGCCTATACAAGATTCATATCATTAATCATTAATATTTGACCGCAGGGTCCAACCCTGCACTCTTCCACAATACCACAGAGGGGTTACGGTGTGACGGCACTGTTGCCGACACTAAAGGCCCAATTTTAAAGCACCTATTGTTACTTTCATCCAAAGCCTGCATACGTTTCACCATAATTTAGACAAAAAAATCACTAAACTTGTTCTGCGTGTCCTAAAATGTCTCCTCTTTTCATACAGACTGCCGCCCCAAGCAGTTGTTTATGAAAAGATTAAAGGAAAACCATTTAGCGTAATTTGAAATGTAATTTTTTTTGTTTTTAAATGTTTCTATACATACTACAAATCCGCCACTTCACGGGCAGGTTATGGGGACCTACTAGGCACGATATTTGAAGGAATTTTTCATTTTTATTCTTAATCTTTATTTCATGGAAAACTCACTGTTCCTTTAAAAACTATTTTTTTTTTTTTTTTTTATATTTAAATGTTTTATTATTTCAATCAAAAAATGGGATACAGAAGAAAACAGGGGGAAAAACAATAACATACACAAAAGGGGAAAATTCGGTACATTTTACCATAGCGACAAAAATTAAACCGTGATATTGAGTTGCAGAAAAGACAGGAGGTACAATTGCTCTACAGAGTGGCAAGGATATGAAAGCATCACATCAGGTCAAATGACAACCAACCGAACCTGTCCCAGAAAAAGAGATTTATAGGGGACAGTAAGGAAGGAGAAAAAGAAAGAAAGAGAAAAAGAAAAGAAAAAAAAAAAAAAGAAAAAAAAAGGGGAATATTTAAAAGGGGGGGGAGAGGAACCAGTTAGGAGGGGCCAATGGGAGCCTCCGTTCTTAAAGGTGTAGGGCCGGGAGAGTAAGTGTTAGTAGAACAAGATGAGACTTACGTGTCTCTGGGTCTAGTGGTTTGATATATTAGGTGAGCTTGCCACAGCGACCAAGGGTCTTGTGCCGGAGAGGCGAGATTAAAGTGCGATCGAGCCAAGTCCTCAGAAAATGCCAAGTCAGAAATCATTTTAGTCAAGGAGGGTAGGGAAGGAATTATCGTTTTTTTCCAGAGTCTAGCGATAAGAAGGAAGCAGCAGGATATAATTATACAAAACATTTTACGTTGTCTCGACATTCTCCTCACATCATCTGGGAGGAGTCCAAGAAGGTAATGCAGTGGAGAGAAAGGAACTTTGATACCCAGGACCTCCTCGACAAACAACGCCACTTGGGTCCAAAACGGTTGCAGTGTTGGGCAGGACCACCATACGTGTAACATCGACCCTCGTGCTGTTTGGCAGCGCCAGCATGTGTCGGGAACATTTTTGTTAAAGTGACATTCCCTAACAGGAACTAAATACCATCTATATAGCACCTTACGGCGCGTTTCAAAAATCGAAATACACCTAGATGCACTCTTATCCAATAAAAACACATGTGTCCACTGTTCTAGTGTGAGGTGCGTATTTAACTCAGTTTCCCAAGCCTTTTGAAAAGTGCGCTTAGACATTCCCATACCGGACATCAATTGAGAATAACAAAGGGACAGGAGTTTAATGGACTGAGTAGGGCGTGTTACGAAAGACTCAAATGGTGTGAGTAGAGGTTCGTTTGTTAAAACAAAAGATATCGTTCCCAATGTTTTCATGTATGATAATATTTGAAGATAAGACAAAAACGCTTGAGAGGGTATGCCATGTGTAGTCTGCATTTGTGCGAAGGAGAGAACGGAGGAGTTCCTGAAGAATTGGAACACATATCTGACTCCATGTTGAGTCCATGCTTTAGGATTGAAAAAGGGGATTACATAGGTCAGTGCATTTACTGGGGTGGCAAGGGATAAAGGGTGGAGAGAAGTGCAAGCATGAACATTTCTATCCCAAACCGTGAGGTACCATCTAGTGATCTGTAAAGCTGTTGGGAGAGCTGGCCTGGATTTAGAAGGAGTAAAAAGCAAACTGGAGAAAGAGTGGCCTGGTATTGCTATTGATTGAATATATGTCCATAACGGCTGGTGTAGCAGTAGGGATTCGCTCAGGGAAGCTATAATTGCTGCCTTGTGATATGTCAATATTTGTGGGAATTTAAGTCCTCCATCTACCAGTGAGGCTGATAAGACCTTAAACGGGGTGCGTGGTCGTTTACCGTTCCATATAAAAGAGGAAATGTCGCGTTGAACTGCACTAAGTAGGGGTTTTGGGACGAGAATAGGTAACATGCGAAATACGTATAACAGTTTAGGTAAAATCGTCATCTTAACAGCTGCCGCTCTGCCCAGCCAGGATAATCTCACTGACCTCCACCGCAACAGCAACGATCTAGTTTCAGCAAACACCTTCTTGTGATTTGCAGTAATTATGTCGTCAAACCTACTTGGAAGTGTTATACCTAGATATTTTATACCTTGGTCGTTCCACGCAAAGGAGTAGCGGGTTTTTATTGACCTCAGGTCCGTGGGGTGAAGTCCCCACGCTAGTGCTTGCGTTTTCGGAAGGTTAAGGGAGTGGTATGAGACTAGGCCATACTCTGTTAGTGCTGTGTGTAAAGAGGGCAGAGAGTCCAGGGGTTCAGTGATCGTTATAAGAATGTCGTCCGCGAAAAGATTTAATTTAAACGTCTGGGGGCCTATTTGGACCCCGCGGATGAGGTCGTTTTGCCTTATGGCCTGCGCCAGTGGTTCCAAAACTAAAGCGTAAAGCAGCGGGGAAAGGGGCAGCCTTGGCGCGTGCCGTTAGTGATATTAAAAGTTTTAGAGAGAAAGCCACTATTTAACACCCTAGCGGAAGGAGAGGCATATAATGCCATAATGGACTTAATGAGATCTTTAGTGAACCCAAATTTAGTTAGAACTCTATCCATGAATTTCCAGTGAACCCTATCAAACGCTTTTTCTGCGTCGAGCGAAAGCCATAAACAGGGGATTCCATGATTAGATTGGTATTCCATCAGGGCCAATAATTTCTTAGAGTTTTCTGTCCCTTGCCTGCCTTTGATAAACCCAACTTGATCTCGCCCGATTAAAGTAGGGAGGATGTCATTCAACCGGAGGGCCAATAATTTAGCGTAGATTTTTATATCTGTGTTTAATAAGGAGATGGGTCGAAAATTAGGGCAGGAGGTCGGGGGTTTGCCCGGTTTTGGCAACGTGACGATTGTTGCTTTTAACATTTCTTTAGGAAACCTGCCTTCAGAGGATGCCTGTGTAAACACCTTATGTAAGTGTGGGGATAAAAGGTGTGTAAACGCTTTATAATAGGCGGAGGGGAACCGTCCGGTCCTGGTGCTTTACCATGTGGTAAGGAGGATATGATTTTCGTTAATTCCATAATTGTAAAAGGTGAGGACAATTGTTCCGTCTGTAAGTGTGACAAAGCAGGGAGGTTAAGGTGTAGGAGATACGCATCGATGTCTGCGATTGTGGGGTGTGACATGGTATCATTGTCCGACAAATTATAGAGAGATGAGTAGTAGGATGCAAACTCTTCTGCTATTTCAGAGGGCTTGTATATCGCAGTTTTGCCAGGGGAGACAAGCTTATCTATTCGTTGTTTGGGTACAAGTGTACGGAGTCTTTGTGCCAGTAGTCTACTAGGTTTATTGCCGTATGCATAAAAACGCGTCTTGAGGCGCTGTAGATGAGAAAAATGGGACTGCCTGTCTAAAATGTGCAGTTCGTCATGTGCTTCACTTAGGAGGCGAGACGTGGCATCTGACGGGGAGATCTTGTGTGAGCGATATAGGGAGTCGAGTTTTTGCAAGAGGAGAAGGCGAGCGGCCTCTTTGGATTTTTTAAAACGGGATGCCCATTTAATGCAGTGTCCCCTCAGTACCGCTTTGTGAGCCTCCCATATGGTTGTGGCAGGAAGGTCTTCGCAGGTATTTAATTCAAAATAAGATTCTAGTTGAGAAGCTAGATCTCTTTTAGCTGTCTCGTCCGACAGTACCATGTCATTCAATCGCCAAGGCGACTGTCCGAATGTTTTATATTCGTCTCTAAGGGTAAAAACTATTTTTTTTTAACTTTTTGTCCTTGTTTCCTGTCCCCCAGGGCACTACCTGGACCCCCATACACCTTTTATGGCAAATATCTTGCATATATGCCCTCTTGGAAGGCACTCTAAAAATCAAACTTTCGAGTCCCATTGACTTGCATTGAGTTCGGTTTGTGTTCGCGTTCGAACTCGAACATTTGAAATTGTTCGAGTTCAAATGCGAACCGTACACGGGGGTGTTCGGGTCATCACTATTAAGCATATCACAGAGCACCACAGCAATAGAACTCACAGTAATGTGCACTGTGATGAGCATGTCAGAGCACCACAGCAATAGAACTTTCATGGTAAAGGCAATGAGTATGAACGTACACAGGAATGCACAGCAATAGACCTCTAATGTTAAAGACAATGATAATGAACATACACAGGAAACCACAGCAATAGACCTCTAATGTTTAAGACAAGGAGTATAAACGTACACTGGAATCCACAGCAATAGGCCTCTAATGTTAAAGGCAATGAGTATGAACATACACAGGATCCACAGCAGATATCGCGAAACGCCACCACAGGAAGCCATCTGAGCAGGAGGATAAGGCCAGACAATAGTCAGGTTAAGCGTCGGGTCCACATCAGCCAGGCAGGGGGGTAGGTCACCACAGTCCCTGGCGACCAGGCGCCAGCCATATGTCACCAGGGAGCTCCGGCGTCGCAAGGGAAAACAAGCCAACAGGAAGCCACATTGATCGATCCACTATGAGGCTGCGCATCTGGAGCTGCCGCAGACAGAACGCCCAGATCACTACACGAATCGCGCCCATCCGAGGAAGGAAAAGACGCCCCCAGGCTGGCAAACTCGGACACATATTGAGGATCATCACCAGGCCGCTCCACCAGCGACATCCCCGTAGAACAGCCAGAACCTGCCAAAATCAGATCACAGACTCGGCGCCCTTCCTCCACCAGCCAGTCAGCATGCAACCGCTCCCGGAAATCAGCTAACAACTCCACCAATGCCACCCCGTTGAGGGGCAAAGAATCCACATCAGAGGGCAGTGCAGAGGAGGGAGGCGGCATCCGAGGCCTCTCAGGAACAAGTAAGCATGTAGGGCTCTCGGACAGCGATGGCAAGGTCGCACCTCCAGACAGCAGTCGGCATGCAGAGGACGGGGACCCATCCTGAGGGCCGCGGGAACCATCATCGCAATCCAGCCGAGTGAGGGGGGACCCTGCCTCGTCAGATCTCCACGTATTTTATTATTATTATTATTCTTTATTTATAAAGCGCCAGCATATTCTGCAGCGCTGTACAATAGGCACAGTATAGACAGGGTTACAATACATTGAACAACATTTGACAAACAGTACAGGAGGAGATGAGGGCCCTATTCCCGTAGGAACTCACAATCTAGGAGGGTTGGGGTTGGAAACAGGAGGAGAGGACTGTAAGGTGAGAGTGATTGATGGTTGCGTCAGTGAGTTGGGTGGTAGGCTTCCCTAAATAGGAACGTTTTAAGGGAGCGTTTGAAGGAAGAGAAGTTAGGGGAAAGTCTGACAGTACGAGGGAGAGCGTTCCAGAGAGTGGGGGCTGCGAGTAAGAAATCCTACAGTCTATCATGGGAAGAGGTGATGCGGGAAGAAGCTAGGCATCACTGTTTGACCTTAGGGAGCGGGCTGGGGTGTATTTGGTGATTAGTGAGGACAGGTAGTGGGGAGCTGAGTTATTTTGTAGGTAAGGATAAGGATTTTGAACTTAATTCTGCAGTGAATGGGGAGCCAGTGAAGGGACTCGCAGAGGGGAGCGGCAGAGACAGAGCGGCGGGTGAGGTGAATTAGCCTGGCGGAGGCATTCAGGATGGATTGTAGGGGGGAGAGGCGGGACAGACGGAGGCCAGATAAGAGATTATTGCAATAGTAGAGTCGGGAGATTACCAGGGCGTGTATGAGTTGTTTTGTGGTGACAGCGGTAAGAAATGGCCAAATTCTGGAAATATTACGCAGTTGGTATCGGCAGGAGGAGGAAAGAGACTTGATGTGGGGGATGAAGGAAAGAGCAGAGTCAAGTGTAACTCCAAGACAGCGAACTTGGTTTGATGGGGAGATGGTGATACCCTCCACCGTGAGGTCAGGAGGAGTCAGGAGGTGGGGAGGCATTGGAGGGAGGAATAAGTAGGAGCTCAGTCTTTGACATGTTGATCTTTAGAACCGAGGCAAGTTCCGCACCGCGATGGCCCTTCTCCAACTAGGCCCAAGAATGGCCGTCACACCGTGGGAAGGCTCCCGCTTAAGGTAGCAGCCGCCAAAACCTCCCGGAACGACACCCCAGTGATCCCTGAGATGTAAGAGCATCAAGGAGAGAGCCATAAGGAAGACCCTGTGGAGAGCAATAAAGTCAGCAATTGGAGCCCGGTATAGGAGCTCCAGGAACACATGTCCTCTCTCCTTGACAGCAAAACCCCCTCCGTTTCCATCCCCCCCTCAGCGGTGTTTAATTACCTTCTTTGGTCCTGGGAGCCACTGCCGGTGCTCTCCTCCTTCGCTCTCCTCCACGTGCATCATGGAGCGCTGGGAGGAAGTGACGCTATATGATCACTTCCTCCCAGCGCCGCAGAGTACACAGGAGGAAGCCAGTCAGCCAGACGGCTGGAGCATGGGCTGCAGAGGTCTGGCGCACCCTCTCTGACATCATCATCATCAGGCCACCATCTTGGAGTCCCTGCTCGCCGGTGGCCATGCCCAGGTAGGTCACAGTACCTCCTCCGAGACCTACTGCCTAAAGTAAACATAGTTGTCAAAGGCAGGCCCCCCAGTCCCCAGGCCCCTTACTGCAACATGGGCCATAATGCCCTGATGGCGGCCCGGTTGATGGCCTACAATTCCTATAACACTTTGAATGCAATAGATCATGAGAGTTGTAACTAAGCAAAATCTGAGGGACTGAAGTTTGACAGCCCCAGTTTGTTGTTGTTAGTTGTGAAGTCATGTCCGACCCGTCGCGACCCCATGGACTATGTTCCTCCAGGGCTTCCTGTCCTCTACCATCTTCAGGAGGCCATTTACGCTCACGTCTACTGCTTCAGTGACTCCATCCAGCCACTCATTCTCGGTCATCCCCTTCTTCTTTTGCCCTCAATCTTTCCCAACATTAGTTAAGTGGGGCAGGAATCTTGTTTTCAAGTTCACTTCAACAAGTGATGTTCTTCAACCCTCAAAAGTGACAGAAAATTGCGGACATAGTGTAACTTGTTTCACAATAAGGTTCCCCAAAATAAGTAGAGATTCAACTCACGTGTTAGTGTGTCACAAATCTGACACTGGATGAATAAGCCACCGGTATAGTATGGAGATACCGGATCCCCCTCTTGTGTCTGGTTCAGGATGCTCCTCAAGGAAATAAAGTGCAGCAGCAGGACCATTAATCACAATTTATTCGATAAAATCAATTTAAAAAGTAATAAAATAATGCTGAGACGCGTTTCGCGATAAATCGCTTCCTCAGTCAGCAAAAAAGCTTTGATGCACCACATTCTTCGACAAAACTGTTATTTCTGTGGCTTGAGGTAAACCACTATATGGGTGATTTCATTGCCGCTGATTCTTATGAACTGCAATTTCTACGGACTTTAATTTTTGCTGCTAGCTAATTACGAAGAATTTGTCTGAAATTCCTGCCAGCTTTTTTTAATTAATTGTCTGCATTGTTCAATATCGGTTGAAAGATACTCTTTCTTTTCTATACACTTTCCCAACACTAGGCTCTTCTCCAGAGAGTACTTCCTTCTCAGCCCCAGTTTAAGGTATGTAAAATGACCATGGTAAGCTGGGTGTCCTCCACTAATGCTTCCTTCGGCCAGTGTCCAATCAGACTGAGCTTTTCAAGTGGGCTGACCCCTCTCTCTCCAACCAGATAGCTGTCATTCCACCTGAGATGATCCATATATGCAGTTTAGTGCAGGAATGCTCTGCTCTATGAATTTCCCAATAGCCAATGCCTTTCAATGCAGAAGCACAGAGAGGTAACAGATTAGCTGAGCATTTGTGCGAGCTTGCAGTCTCTGACAGACGCCTTACCAGGGCCGGATTTACATCTCAGGGGTCTGTTGGCACAGGAATATGGTGTGACCCCCCCCCTAACAAAAAAAACAAAGAACACTTTTTATATTCTTGTTTGGGGGAAAAAAAAAAAAAATATTTAAAAAAAAACCTGAAAAACAGTTCGTCGCTGTCCTCACATCAAAAGAAGGGGCAATCGTTCTTTAAAATGAAGAAGAATGTAGGAGTTAGAGTTAACCTTAACCCAAAAAAGAGCACACATTGTACTCTAACTCTATTTTCTAAGCCTAACCCTAATCTCTAACCCTAGCTATAGAAAATGATGCTCCATTTTGGCCCGAGCAACCAAAATTCTGGGCATCAAAATTTGGCCACGGCGGAGGGTCCTTTTCAAGACGTGACTTTTTGACAATTTTACATTTCTTGATGCTGCCTTATTTTTGACAATTGTTCACTAGGATATCAAAACTCTAAACTAAATTGTGTAAAAAAAAATGTAGTCTTGTCTTTTAAATTTTTTAACTAATATTTTGATTTTATAGAGTAACTGGCTGCGACATTGCTAATTTTATTCATGACCAATGGACAATTCCATTTCTTGGAACAAAAATTGTGTTTTAAAAAATATATATTTTACATGTTTGTGTTTGGCATTAGAAAGGCAAGACCCTGACCTGTCCAACGACACCTAACTTGACCTTGTGGGGTGTAAATAATGGAGATAAATGGGTCCTCATGGCAGTTTGTGTTTTGGATGATCCAATGCATAATAACGCATTGCGCCATCACCTCCCAGTGTGAGAAATCAGAAGATGAGTTAGTGCAGTGGCATTGTTTGCTTAATAAGTAAAAGCACCTAATGCCACTGCCTCAGAACAGAAAAAAAGTAAATTTTGCAATTATTGTTATTTTTTTTTTTAAATTAGTTTTACAAATTACATGGTCATGTTTGGTATCGTTGGAAAGGCCAGACTCTTGACCTTGTGCATTGTAAATATCGGAGATGCAGGGTCCCAAAGTTCCACTGTCACTTCTCACTGCAGTGCCAAGGTTTAGGTTTTCAATGAAAAAATACATTAAGCCTTCACCTTCACATTTGTTGGCGGTGTGGGAAATGAGAATATGAGTTAGTGCAGCATCACTGTTCACTATTTAAATGAAAAGTGAACAACATTGCTGTGTTAGAAAAAAATATGTTTATTTTATTTTTACATAAATCTAGTAGGGCTCCAGAGATACAGGGATCTAAATGATTGTAATTTTTATTTTTTTTACAGAGCAAGACACCCCCCCCCTGTGGTAGATACCTGTAGGCACGTGCCTACTTTGCCTAATTATAAATCCGACCCTGGCTCTGAAACCACGGCTTTGAAAGAAGCAGAAATTCTCTGAACTTGATAGAATAGCCGAAAGCTACAGCAAAAGTGAAAAAGTGAGTATTCAAGGAACAATCCTGAGTAAAAACAGGGAAAGGGGAGGCACAGAGGGCTTTGAAAGTGTTTATATTTAATTTTCAGCAGTATGGAGTTAAATTCATTGTAAATACTTATGTTTGGTAGAAGACTAAATCCTCTATTGGGTGTGTTTAAGTATTATAAAATGTCAGAAGAAATTAGGTAGCTCCTCTGAGCATTTTAATTCCGACCATGAGCATTTCATTAATTGAATGTCTTCATAGAGTAACAAGGGAAATTTGATTGTTTTATAACCACTTAGTGAATCTTTCACATTAGTAGCTTCTTTCAGACTTCATCACACTGGGGGTTTATCTGTTATGCAATAAATTCAAAGATAGCCAGAGAAAACCATGAGGAGGTAAAAGGGTAGAGAGGTGAAAAGTTTACCTGCTAAAAGAATATCATGACAGCGATTAGCTCAGAGGTAGCGTGAGAGTTGTAACATGTAATGGAAAATATAATGTAATAACGGATCATTAAGGTGATAACCTCATTAGTCTGTTTATCAGGAACTAAATGTTTGCTGTAAATCCTCAGGCAAGGCTGTAAAGTAAGCTATAAAACAAATCACTAGCACACAAAGCACTACACTATAATAAGTGTCATGAATATTATCATTTTTTTACCAATGAAATGCTATGTAATGTTATGAGATCTAAATATACAAAAGCCTAAAGAATACTTATTCCTAACAGTAATTGATACAGATTCCATGTCTTCTACTTGACGGGAACCTTGATGGTCACTGTTGTTCTGCTTCCAGATTGTTATCGTGAATTGAACGAGAAAGAAATGAGTTCTTCACACTTCTCAAGAGGTCTTGATCTTGAAGACAGAGAAGCAGAGATTTCTGATACAACAGGTACAGGAAGAGGTACTATCACTCCCCCAGAAATCATAGCACATCAACTCTTTGTTCCAGGAACACAAAATTTTGAGCCGTGTGTTTAAAGAAAAGCAAAATAACTTTCATCTACATATTTAGAATTCATCATATGCCTACCTCATACATACTCTTAATTTTCAGCAATAATCCCCCATATCTCCAATCACTGTATCAAGCAAGGTAGGCATTTTTTTTTTAGAAAGTATTTTACCAGGATGGCTACATCGAGATTTCTCTCATTTTCAAGTATGTCCTGGATGGTGAGTATGTATGTACCATTAGGTGTCTTGCCCAAGGAAACTTACTGGACAGGTGCACTTGCCGGGATTCGATTCTGTGTCTCCACGGTCTCCACAGCCATAGAGCAGTGATGTTACCTCTACTCCACCCAGCCAGTACATTGAATCCATGTATACCTTTTTACACTATACCTCTATGATAATCTTATAAAAAACTGATGTACCTTCCAAACAACCCTACTGTTTGCCTCAGTTTCCATATTTATTGATGCTGCACTAGATATGCCCCATACTAAACTAAGTGGAAACATAGGACTGGGACAACCCTTTATACAAGACAATGATCTGTGCATAAGGATTCACAGCATGCCTTTCCCACCAATCTACTGGATATTGATTTACATTTATAGCATCCCACTACACATACTTAATAGAATTTAAACTTTGACTTGTTTAGTAATCTCCCTCACTTTATGTGGAAACATGATGATCTACCTTTTTTTAAAAAAAATTAAAAAATTGTTACATAGATCATTTCTTTCCTCACCAGTTTATTCTGATCCTCCCCACACGTGACTAGATCTCTACAAGATATATGATGCTAATTCCAAAATTCCGAAGGTGCATTACATCTTCTCTATGTTAAAGGGATTGAGGGGCTAAATTAACATTAGCTCTTCCATCCTGACCCTACTCACATTCTACTCCTACTTTAACTCCAGGGTAGACTTGAAATGCCCACCTTTAATCCAGTGCCACCAAGTATGCAGAGTAGACCGCTGGTCCAGATCTGACAAGCTGCGTCTCCCATTGAAGCTGCGGCTGTCACTTGATGGGTAGGCTGGACACTGAAGGGAATGTCTAGCCAGTCCAGTGGGTCCTAATGCCAAAACATTGAGAGACATTGGCCAGCTTGGAACTAATCTCTGATCATTCCTGACCTTTCGACTGGATCAACAAGTGCTGATTGCCAGCTTTCTGGGTGCAGTGTACTCCCACACTATGAAAGTTTAATTGGTCTATTGTGACCCCCAAGAAGAAGGAAGATGACACACAAGTCACTGTGACCATTCAGTCAAATTTTTGAAATAAATACATCTACAGGGTTTTTCAGAGAGAGGAGAAAAGCAGGAGAATGACTGGAGAATGGAAAATTCTAGTCAAAATAGCCGATTTGGAAAGTGAGATGAATGGGAGAATTTTTCTGGTTTGGCTATTTTGACCTAGAATTTTCCATTCTCCAGTCATTCTCCTGCCCTGCTAGTATTTCACAGCCAAGCAACAGTTCCTGCAATCTCTGACATTTTACTTTTTTTTACTATATGTCAAAATCATAATTTTGTTTCCTGAACAGTTCCCCATGATTGTAGATAAAAAGAAAACATCTGTTTTCACTCTTGCCAGACAATATCTGCCAGCTGCTTTAGTGACAATCGATCGAACAATTAAACTGTATCAAACAGGGGGAAAGGTTTGACACTGAGCTTTACACAACAATAAAGACAGCTTGCTCACAAAGGAAATGTACTGTCTATCTGGCTGGAAACAAGAGTTTGGCGCCATTAGGTTTGCTTTTATTCAGTCAGGAACAGCAGTACCTTGTTTCATTTGTACTCTCACAGCTATTTAAAACATCTGAATTGCAGTTTGTATGTAATGCAAGGGAAGAGGCCAAATTGTGTTCTTCTCTCTTGTCACAGTTCTTACAAGACAGTAAGTTTAATATTACAGTCACATAAAGATTGTACAGTAATGAAGCTGTGCACTGCAATGGATGCATTTTTATTATCATTTAAGAAAAAAAAGCCATAGAAGTGTGAGACTTACACCTCTTTCCTCCTCTATTGTCCTGTTTGTTCAGTCTCCCATTTGTCCCGTTCCACTTTTTGGATTTATTCCATTCCGCCTTTTCTCCTGACTTCTCCCACTCCATCTTTTGGCTGCTGCCATTTCTGGTTTTCCCCTTGACTGGCTGTCTTCTGATTTCTCACCTGGATGACCAGCCGTTTATTGTGGCCTCTCCCCTTCCTCCATGCTCTTTCATTCTGTTCTGTTTCCTTCCCTTACCTGCCAGAGGTTTTGTGAGCTCCCTCTTGTCATAGTTCTGTCAGTTACTTCTCTTGGTCCTCTATAGTAGTTTGTGTGTATTTCTTTCAGTCCTGTTTTTTTTTGTTTTAGTATTTTCGGTTTCAGTTTGTTCTGACCTCCCTTTAGTGTCTGTTTATTCCTTATCATTCTCTATTACTGATTTCTGATATTCTTGACTATTCATTATTCTACCTCCTGGGCAGGACTTCTTACTTCCAGGCTCTGCCTGGTTCAGTGTTCTCCTTTTTCCATACATTTCCTGTCTTTGACTGTCAACCATTCAAGGACTGGTGTTTCCCTTCCATATTGCTATCCCTACCCTATAGGTTCACCCTCTTACTTATTGCCTGCAGTTACCAGCGAACTCAAGCCACGCTGTGTCCTCCGTACAGTCATCCTGGTTCCTGAGTAGTGATGGACAGAAACACCCCTGTGTTCGGTTCGTATTCGAACATTAGAACAGCCCAAATGGTCGAATATGAACTCGAACACAATGCAACCCAATGGGGGTCGAACCTGAAAAATGTGTTCACAGTTCTCCTAAATGTACCGGCAGCTGCCGGTACATTTAGGAGACCTGTGGCTGAAGCCCCCCATACCTCACCTGTCCTACTGCTGTCCCGGCCTCCTGTTCCTCCGGTCCGTCTGCTCCTCCGTCCTGCGCCTGACCTGGACTTTTCCCAATCATGGCTCTAATTCAATACTGAGCCCTGATTGGTCAAAGTCCTGCACCTGACCTGGACTTTGCCCAATCAGGGCTCAATATTGAATTAGATCCCTGATAGGGCAAAGTCCAGGTCAGGCGCAGGACTTTGCCCAATCAGGGCTCAGTCAGCATGAAGACGAGGCGTGGGGCAGAGGAGCCGTAGCCGGATGGAAGAGGAACAGGAGGGCTGAAGGCACGAGGGCCAGGGGACTGCAGCCACAGGTCTCCTAAATGTACCGGCAGCTGCTGGTACATTTAGGAGAACTGTGAACGCATTTTGCAGGCATTTTTTATTATGGAATGTCTGCGGTGAAACAGACCCCGAACATACCATAATGTTCGGCATTCGCCGAACACTCGAACGGCCGATGTTCAATTCGAACTCACGTTTGAATCGAACCAGCAGCCCATCCCTATTTCTGAGTATCTAGAGACTTCCCAGTGGCTTCCAGTCCTCAAACTCTACTCTAACCTTCAATCTAGGTATTACTGCTGAAGCTCCTGGTGATCGTGCTAGAGCAGTGTTTCCCAAACCTGTCCCCAGGACCCTCAACCAGGCCAGATATTGCAGATCACCTTGGGGAAATACAGACTAAATCCTGCAATCACTGAGCAGCCAATCATATCACATGTGCTGTGCCTCAGATATCCTACAAACCTGGCGAGGCGGAGGGTCTTGAGGACAGGTTTGGGAAACACTGCTCTAGAGGATTTCCCTTACAGCTTGGGACTACATTACCCAGATCCTCTCTGCTCAGTTTTTACCTGTTTTGTATTTTTGGACTTTCTTTTGTACAAAGACTGTTTCAATACACTCATATTTTTGCTGACTACCGCTTCTTGAGTCTGCCTGTTTTGCTCACCCCCAGCGCTTGGGAAATAAAATATATAACATATAGGCCACGCCATGGCTCCATCCTGGCTCGGGCCTGACAAGAAGTAGATAAAATATTCTAGATTATATAGAGCCTCTATGTGATACATAGGCTGAATGGACTCAAGGTCATATGCCAAGTTTTAAACCAGAAGAAATAATTAATGTAGTGAAAAACAGTCTGAGGTATTTACTGATACAATTTTAGATCAATTTTAGAGAAGAAAACTGAAGAAATTTGAAAAAATTCACAGCAAATTCCATTTGGTGTATTAACCCCTTCACTGCTGAGGCATTTCACCGCTGTGTGCTGAGCTAATTTTTACCGCTTTCGCTCATCATGTTTAAACGCGATTTGAAGCCACATTTTAATAAATGCCCCATACATATTATATATCGTTCTTTCCTGCAGACTCCGCAGATTCATAATATATCATTTTTATATGTATACGTCATGTCCTGCCTGTATATTATAACAAAAAATACAAAAAAAATAGAATTTTTTATCATCTACAGTGTGTAAAGTGTTTTTTTCACATTTTATCACATGAGCGTTTGCGGTTATGTTTTCTATGGGGTGCGCTTGTACAAAAATTTGAAATGGGGACTTGTTACATTTTGTGGGGGGAATTACGTGATTTTTAGCAAATGCACCCCATAGAAAGAAATCATTAGTGCAGCATCATTGTTCACATTATAATTGAAATGTGAACAATATTGCTGCATTAATAAAAACAACACACAAATTTTTTTTTTAAATTTCTTTATTATTTTTATTATTCTTTTTTTATTATTCTTTTTACTTTGTACCTAGTCATGTTGGGTATCATTCGAAAGGCCATGCTCAGGCCTTTCAAATGACCCCCTAGCTGCCACAGTTCTGGAGATATCGGGGTTCACAAGAACCCCCTATCTCCACCAGGGGATTTTCTTGGGAAATCCCCGGGCAGCTAGGGGTTCCCCGGCTATCTGACGTTAGCCGGGGATGCGTGATGACGTCAGGCAGCGAGGGGAGACCCGGGGGTGGAGCCGCCATCCAAGATTGCGGCCCCCACCGGACCTAGGCTGCACTTCGGCGCCGCAAGGCGCTGAAGTGCAACCCGGCGCTTGAGGGGTTAAAGCCAGGCACCGCTTAAAAGGGGAGACTCTCCCCTTTTAAGCGGTGCCTGGCTTTTAGCGCTGCTCCTTCCCGATCGGGAGGGAGAGGGATCCAAACGGATCCCCCCTCCCTTCCAGGCTATCTCCCGGCATTGCCGGGGGGGTCGCCTGGAAATGACGTCATCGCGCATGGCGCGATGACGTCATTTACGCCGGGAGGAGCTTGACTTCAGCGTCTGAGGACGCTGAAGTCAGAACGCCACGGGACCCCGGACAGAGAGGTGAGTATCTCTGCCGGGGGTCCCGCACAGGTGATGATGTGTGGGGCACGTCCTCAGCATGTAACGTGCGTCAATGAGGACGTGTCCCACACGTTGTCAAGGATGAGCTGTTTGGGTTCGGACGGTTCGGAGTTCGACCCGAACTTTGGCAGTTCGAAAGTTCGCGAATTTCAAGCTTTTTTGGGTCTGTTAGGTTCGAGTTCGAAAAAAAAAGGAAATTTCGAAAAAAGTATAGAAAATGCTTAAAAAAATACTAAAAAATCTAGAAATAAAGAGACTCTTTACTGCAGAATATTATAAGCAATGGTTTATTAGATATTGAATTAAAAACTAATGTGTACGTGGAAAGATTATCAACTCTAAATGACCTCTGTTCACAAACGGGCATAACACCAGGTGTTTTTAGTCTGGTAATCAATTTGATACATTGTACACCATACTGAGGGTTGGGTGGTGTCTGCTTCTGATTGAGATATGAGAATTAATTTCCCTAAAACATCCTAATATGCTGCATTTAACCCTTTCGCTGCTGAGGCTTTTCACACCTCTGTGCTGAGGTCATTTTTACCGCTTTCGCTCCTCATGATTAACCGCGTTTTGATATATGACCCAGACATATTAAATATCGTTCTTTCCGGCAGACTTGGCAGATTCATAATATGTCATTATTATATGTATACGTTATGTCATGTCTGTATATTATAACAAAAATGCAATAAAATTAGAATTTTCAATAATTTATTATGTGTAAAGTGTTTTTTTTCACATTTTAACATGCGATTGTTTGCGGTTATATTTTGTATGGGGTGCGCTTGTTAAAAAAATTAGAAATGGGGTCTCGTTACATTTTTTTTTGGGGAAAATTTCACTTTTTTTAACAAACGCACCACATACAAAAATCGTTAGTGCAGCATTATTGTTCACATTATAATTGAAATGGGAACAATATTGCTGCATTAACAAAACAAAAACAAAAAAAAACTTGTTTATTTTTTTTTAGAAATTTTTTTCAAATATGTTTTTTTTTTTTCATGGTAATGTTTGGTATCCTTGGAAAGGCCATGCTCTGGCCGATCCAACGATATCAAACATTAACCCCTAGCTGCCACGGATTGGGAGATAGGGGGTCCATTGGTGGCAGCTAGGGGTTAGCTCCAGGACTGGCGTCATCGTGCTATGCACGATGACGCCAGTCCTCAGGGGGAGTTCCGTGATTAAGTGCGCCTAAACGCATGTTAAAAATTCGCTAGTCTGACCCTAGCCTAAATGGGAGAATTTTTCTGGTTTGGCTATTTTGACCTAGAATTTTCCATTCTCCAGTCATTCTCCTGCTCTACACCGCTCTCTGAATAACCCTGACAGAGTTATTCAGAGAAAGGTGAAACTCAGGAGAATGACTGAAGAGAAAATTCTAGGTCAAAATAGCCAAACCAGAAAAATTCTCCCATTTTTCTCACTTTCCAAATCGGCTATTTGGTCTAGAATTTTCCATTCTCCAGTCATTCTCCTGCTTTTCACCGCCAAAAAAATCTGTAAAATTTTTCTGCGTGTCCGAAAATGTCTCCTCTTTTCATACAGACTGCCGCCCCAAGCAGTTGTTTATGGATAGATTAAAGGAAAAGCATTTACCGTCGTTTGAAATGTCATTTTTTGTTTTTTACATATTTCTATACATCCTAGAAATCTGCCACTTCACGGGCAGGTTATGGGGACCTCCTAGGCATGATATTTGAAGGAATTTTTCGTTTTTATTTTTAACCCTTATTTCATGGAAAACTCACTGTCCCTTTAAAAAAGTTTTTTTTTTTAACTTTTTGCCCTTGTTTCCTGTTCCCCAGGGCACTACCCAGACCCCCATACACTTTTTATGGCAAATATCTAGCATATATGCCCTCTTGGAGGGCACTCTAAAAACCGAATTTTCAGCCCCATTGACTTGTATGGGGTCCGGGTTCGGACCAGAACATTTGGAAAGTTCGGGTTCGGCTTCGAACCGAACTCGGGGAGTGTTCGGCTCATCCCTAGTTGTCAGCAGTGAAAGGGTTAACTAAATAAAATACCACTGATGCCATATAACTTTATCAGACACTAAACCATCTCTCAAAGTTGTTCGGAATTGACATAATTGAAAAGTTCTGGTAGCTTATGGAGCTAGAAGTCAGGGTAAATACTGTATAAATATAGTGAGCAAAACAAGGGTGTATGAGATTGCTGAGAATGGGCAACCGCATAAGTGGCCTGCATTACGGTGGGTCTCATACAGTTTTAGCTCAATGGTACCATTAAAATGGTAGCTATACCATATGCAAAGAAGTCTATCACCTACAGAATGTGGCCAGAGCTGAAATGCCAAGGCAACCTCCTCTGCAAGAGAGAAAATGCATCTCCCGGAACTCAACCTGCTGCCTGTTGTGCAGACGTTTCAAGTCTGCATGGTGCTGGTATGCCCTCACTGCTCAGTCTATGCAGTCATGGGTGCCCAACACCTCCTTGACTGCCATTCTCCCTCCTGTAAATCGCTGCATAGCGTATGCGGCTCCAAGATCCCCTATGGATCCAGGACTGCAGGCACGTGCTGTTGACAACCAGGGCCAGATTTAAATCTCAGGAGAATGTAGGCACAGAAATCTGAACCCCCGCCAAAAAAAGGGTCCTAAATAATTAACATTTAAAGAAAATGAAAAACATTTAATTTGAAAATAATTTTGTCTGAAACAGAATTTGTTTGAATACTGATTTGTTTCTTAATTTCGTTTCGTAATTTCATTTGTATTTTGGTACTGATTTGAAATTGATTTGAAATCAATTCGGATCGCTAAAAAGAACCAAAACAATAAATCTCAAATCCTGCTCAATTACTGTAACATTAGCATTAAACATGAGGGTTAAAAGGCAAGCTAGGGTTAAATATTGAGCTGTCTATTGGCCTGTGGTGCTGAATACAACAGATTCAGCACCACAGCCAATTGACAGGGCCAGGCTTGAGCCAAGGTGGGCCCTTTATACTGAGTGTTGTTAAGCCTTTTAGGCAAGTTTGTTGCTGGCTGCATGATGCAGAATACAGTACACAGAATATACACAGAAACTGAACAAAATGACAGAACAGGATACACACACACACACAAGAGGAATCCCTGCACTGGGGTAAGATTCTTATAGTGGCCTTCTGAATAGATGCAGGATAAAGTGCAAGGAATAAATACCACAACAACAGGGGTAGCAAGACACAATAATGCCCAGCACGAAATGCCTAGCAGCAAACACCGAACACTGAACTAGAATGAGGTCCTTGAGCTGGCCTCTAACACAGACTATAATATGCTGCTGAGCAAATACACAAAGACGAGAAAACAGGACACACAGAATATAAACAGGGATGATCAAGAGTTGTCCGAGAATGCCAAAAGGTCTAAATACCAAAGTAGAGTGACAGCCATACGCCAGGGATACAGAGCCAGACAAACTGAGGTCGGTACATAGGAAATATCAATATACAGGTTACAGGGAACAGACAAGAGAATAGTCAAATACCAAGCCAAAATCATACACAGAGTGACATAGAATGCAGCAATACAAGGCACAAGACTCTCAGGAACTGGACCCATCCACAAGCAGTGAGCTAATAACAGGGAATAACGGGGAACAGGACAGGTCACGTGACCACAGGCCAGATCGGCCACAGGGAATCCAGGAGTGGAGAGTCTGGACTGGCTAGCCCAGAACACCAAGAGCTGGCCTGGATCGCTCTCACCACCAGGGGGCCTTGCTAGAAGGTGGAAACTTGACAGATTCCTTATGAAATTAATGCACACCTCTACTAATTATAAATCCGGTTCTGTTGACATCAGTGGCTTAGTCACCGCGTGGAGACAGAATCTCCATACCTGCCCTTTTTAAACATACCACACATGCAATATATACGCTCACTAATGTAGCGTTATATCTCTGTTCCTGTTTCTTATATTCCAGTGTATGTCTCTCCGTTATTGACCTTTGGCTATTTATTCTAACCACGCCTCTTTGCTGCTTGCCCCTGACTGTGGTTATCTATTGACCTTGCTTATGTTTTGTTCCTATCTACTGTGCTCTGTATCTATCCTCTGTGTTCTGCATATTGGGGTCCGCTTCATCATCTCATCCTTACAACACCCTGACATATCCTCTTACAATCATTTCAGCCTTGTTAGGCCTCGAAGGAGGGCATAGCGAATACCCCTAAAGGCACGTTGAGCAAGAGGCCCACATCTCATTACCCTGTGAGTAAAATATAAAGGCCCCAATTACATTCTTCGCGCAGTGCATTTTGCGTGCGCAAAGGCGCATTTGAGCGATGGGGCAAAACCCTTTGCGCTGAACGTCGTATTACAACGTTCGCGCAAACGATGCGCGTTATCGTTTAACGCGGATGGACCTGCGCGAGCGTGATGAACTGTGCGCGTCCTATACTTAACATTGTAAACGCAAATTCGTTCGTGCGCTGGTACGCACATGGTATTTCAATCTATTCACATTTTTTTCCGAACGACGTTTGCGCGCATAATTTTAATGTCATTGAAAAGTTGGTGGTAACTGCAAATCGGAACGTTCTGGCTGAAACCAAAAACACCAGCACGAAAAAATACAGCACAGTATAGTTACACATTCTACACATACCCAAACAAAAAAATTCTGAATTTGCACATATTTTTTTTATTGCTGCAGCATGTATACTCAGATTTACTTTGACAGGCGCAAAAACTTAAGTGAGTCAATTAAGGTAAATTGAGGTCAATTAAGGTTCTTAATTCTGATTAGGGATGAGCCGAACACCCCCAAGTTCGGTTCGCATTCGAACTCTAACTTTTCAAAAGTTAGAATTCGAACTCAATACAAGTCAATGGGACTCAAAATTCGATTTTTAGAGTGCCCTCCAAGAGGGCATATATGCTAGATATTTGCCATAAAAGGTGTATGCGGGTCCAGGTAGTGCCCTAGGGGACAGGAAACAAGGACAAAAAGTTTTAAGAAAAACGTTTTTAAAGGGACAGTGAGTTTTCCATGAAATAAGGGTTAAAAATAAAAACGAAAAATGCCTTCAAATATCGTGCCTAGGAGGTCCCTATAACCTGCCCGTGAAGTGGCGGATTTCTAGGATGTATGGAAACATTTAAAAACAATGTCCGGGTCCGGGTAGTGCCCTGGGGGACAGGAAACAAGGCCAAAAAGTTTAAAAAAAATAAGTTTTTAACCCCTTCCATGCTGACGACATGTGGGACACGTCCTTAGTTACTCCCGCTGTATGCTGAGGAGGACATGTCCCACACGTCATCAGCTTTGCGGGACCCCCGGCGGAGATACTCACCTCTCTGTCCGGGGTCCCGCGGCGTTCTGACTTCAGCGTCCTCAGACGTTGAAGTCAAACTCCTCCCGACGTAAATGACGTCATAGCGCCATACGCGATGACGTCATTTCCAGGCGACCCCCCCGGCAATGGAAGGGGGATATAGCATTTAAGGGAGGGAGGATCCGTTCGGATCCCTCTCCCTCCCGATTGGGAGGTCCCACAAAAAAAAGCCAGGCACCGCTTAAAAGGGTAGAGTCTCCCCTTTTAAGCGGTGCCTGGCTTTAACCCCTTGCGGCGCCGAAGTGCACCCTAGCTTTGGTGGGGGCCGCCATCTTGGATCGCGGCTCCACCTCGGGTCCTCCCTCACTGCCTGATGTCCTCATGCATAGCGTGATGACGTCAGATAGCCTAGCTGCCCAGAATCCCCTGGTGATGCTGTGAGGTTGTGTATAGAGATGCTGTGAGGCTGTGTATAGAGATGCTGATGGGGCTGTGTATAGAGATGCTGTGAGGTTGTGTATAGAGATGCTGATGGGGTTGTCTATAGAGATGCTGTGAGGCTGTGTATAGAGATGCTGTGTATAGAGATGCTGATGGGGTTGTGGATAGAGATGGTGTGAGGTTGTGTATAGAGATGCTGATGGGGTTGTGTATAGAGATGCTGCGAGGCTGTGTATAGAGATGCTGATGGGGTTGTGTATAGAGATGCTGTGAGGTTGTGTATAAAGATGCTGTGTATAGAGATGCTGATGGGGCTGTGTATAGAGATGCTGTGAGGCTGTGTTTAGAGATGCTGATGGGGTTGTGTATAGAGATGCTCTGTATAGAGATGCTGATGGGGCTGTGTATAGAGATGCTGTGAGGTTGTGTATAGAGATGCTGTGAGGCTGCGTATAGAGATGCTGCTGGGGCTGTGTATAGAGATGCTGTGAGGCTGTGTATAGAAATGCTGATGGGGTTTTGTATAGAGATGCTGTGTATAGAGATGCTGATGGGGTTGTGTATAGAGATGCTGTGAGGCTGTGTATAGAGATGCTGATGGGGCTGTGTATAGAGATGCTGTGAGGTTGTGTATAGAGATGCTGATGGGGTTGTCTATAGAGATGCTGTGAGGCTGTGTATAGAGATGCTGTGTATAGAGATGCTGATGGGGTTGTGGATAGAGATGGTGTGAGGTTGTGTATAGAGATGCTGATGGGGTTGTGTATAGAGATGCTGCGAGGCTGTGTATAGAGATGCTGATGGGGTTGTGTATAGAGATGCTGTGAGGTTGTGTATAAAGATGCTGTGTATAGAGATGCTGATGGGGCTGTGTATAGAGATGCTGTGAGGCTGTGTTTAGAGATGCTGATGGGGTTGTGTATAGAGATGCTCTGTATAGAGATGCTGATGGGGCTGTGTATAGAGATGCTGTGAGGTTGTGTATAGAGATGCTGTGAGGCTGCGTATAGAGATGCTGCTGGGGCTGTGTATAGAGATGCTGTGAGGCTGTGTATAGAAATGCTGATGGGGTTTTGTATAGAGATGCTGTGTATAGAGATGCTGATGGGGTTGTGTATAGAGATGCTGTGAGGCTGTGTATAGAGATGCTGATGGGGTTGTGTATAGAGATGCTGTGAGGTTGTGTATAGAGAGGCTGTGAGGCTGTGTTTAGAGATGCTGTGAGGCTGTGTATAGAGACTCTGATGGGGTTGTGTATAGAGATGCTGTGAGGCTGTGTATAGAGATGCTGATGTGGTTGTGTATAGAGATGCTGTGAGGTTGTGTATAGAGATGCTGTGAGGCTGTGTATAGAGATGCTGATGGGGCTGTGTATAGAGATGCCTTGCGGTGCCGAAGTGCAGCCTAGCTCCGGTGGGGGGCCACAATCTTCGATGGCGGCTCCACCCCCGGGTCCCCCCTCACTGCCTGACGTCCTCACGCATAGCGTGAGGAAGTCAGATAGCCGGGGAACCCCTAGCTGCCCAGAATCCCCTGGTGGAGACAGGGGGCTCATTTGAACCCCTATATCTCCAGAACCGTGGCAGGTAGGGGGTTCATGGAGAGTGTCAATCGAAAGGCCTGAGCATGGCCTTTCGAATGATACCCAACATGACTAGGTATAAAGTAAATATAAATTAGAAAAAATAACACAACATGTATTTTTTTTGTGTGTTATTTTTATTAATGCAGCAATGCTGTTCACATTTCAATTATAATGTGAACAATGATGCTGCACTAATGATTTTTTTCTATGGGGTGCATTTGCTAAAAATCACATAATTCCCCCCACAAAATATAACAAGTCCCCATTTCTAATTTTTGTACAAGCGCACCCATAGAAAACATAACCGCAAACGCTCGTGCGCTAAAATGTGAAAAAAAACACTTTCAGGGTTATCCAAAGAGATTCGAAAAGTCACCGCAAGTTCGGTGACTTTTCGTTCTCTTCAATTCGGTTCCTTTTGCCGATTGCATTTCGGTGACCCTGCGGTGTATTCAGCAAACAGCAAAGGGTCCCCGAATTGCAGGGAAAAGCTGCCGAAAACCTGACGAAAACTAACCGAATGCACGCTGAAAACAAGCAAAAACATCTGGATTAACCTTCGAAGAAGCCGAACAGGAGCCGAACAGGACCCGAATCACACAGAGCCGAAGCAGCTGTGACATAGAGGAGGCAGTGAATAAATTAGCAAAACCATTTGTATGAATCTGGGAAAATGAAACGCTATTTGCAAAGAAACTACTGAGCGAAAATGTCTGAAATTTTCACAGGAGGTCCAGGGAATGATTATAAAGAGGGCTGTTACAAAAAAAATAAGTAAACTGAAAAAAAAAATCAAAAAAAAAAATCGGACTTTTAAAAAAAAAAAATCAGAAAAATGCTTAAAGTATCCTAAAAAATCTAGAAATAAAGAGACTTTTTGCTGCAGAATTTTATAATGAACGGTCTATTAGATATTGAATTAAAACGGGAATATTTTTAACATTGAAGTCTATGGGATTCTCCTGAATAAACTTGCCGAATTAAACCACCGAATGGCAGGGCATTTCGGGAACCTTTCACTGCTGGTTTGTGTTCTCTGAATAGCCGAAGCAGTGCTTTTTCATGGGGATTTCACTGCCCTCGAACAGGGACCGAACAGGCACCGTATGTTCAGGCAATTCGCCAGGATTTGGCGAATTGCCTGCTCTCTGGATAGCCGAATGGTCAGGAAAGGTAACCGAACACTGATTTTCAGCGTTCGGTTACCTTTCTCAAGCAATTCGGTTCTCTTTGGATAACCCTGCATATACACTGCAGATGATTAAAAATTTAATTTTTATTGCATTTTTTGTCATAATATACAGCCAGGACATGACGTATACATATAAAAATTATATATTATGAATCTGCGGAGTCTGCCAGAAAGAATGATATCTAATATGTCTTGGTCATTTAATAAAATGTGGCTTCAAATCGCGTTTAAACATGATGAGCGAAAGCGGTAAAAATGAGCTGAGCACACAGCAGTGAAATGCAGGGTTAAGGGGTTAAACAGCATATCAGAGGAACATTTAGTAAAGAAATGAACACTTCTCAGAAGCACAGGTGTTGTTTGATACATGTTCAGGAGACACCTCAGTCTACAGACAATGTATCAAATTCATTAGACCAGACTAAATTAAAAGCATATGTTATTTCCAAACACTAATTAAACACCTGTTTACGCCGTTTGAGAGCAGAGGTTATTTAGAGGTGAGAATCTTTGCACGTCGACATTATTTTTTAATTCAATATCGAATAAACCGTTGCTTATAATATTCTGCAGTAAAGAGTCTCTTTATTTCTAGATTTTTCAGAATTTTTTAAGCATTTTTTATACTTTTTTTAATAAAAAAATTCTAACCGAACATTCCAAAAAGTTTGAAGTTCGAGAACTTTCGAACTGCCGATGTTCGAGACGAACTCCTAACTGATCGAACTGAACAGCTCATCCCTAATTCTGATTGGCTGAATCCCACGAAAAAAAACCAGTCCGCACACTGATTTGCCCACATAAATATCTGTGCCTGTCACCAATAAATCAGTTCCATTTTGACTTTAAAAACCTCCAGATCTACAGTTTTGTCTGTCATAGACCTTGCATATCTTCCTGTACGGCTCTCGAGACACTTGCTCACCAAGATCGCCTGCAATCGAATCTCTCCAGATTCGATGCCCCGAGCAACCGATACGCTCTTTAGGTTCGCTGCTCCGTGCGGCTGGATGGAGTGGAAGAACCACTGAGTAGGGATGAGCCGAACACCCCCGTGTTCAGTTTGCATTCAAACTCGAACAATTTCAAAAGTTTGAGTTTGAACGCGAGCACGATTCGAACTCAGTGCAAGTCAAGGGGACTCGAACGTTCGAATTTTAGAGTGCCCTCCAAGAGGGCATATATGCAAGAAGAATACGTAAGAATAAAAATGAAAAATTCCTTCAAATATCGTGCCAAGGAGGTCCCCATAACCTGCCCGTGAAGTGGCGGATTTGTAGGATGTAGAGAAACATTTAAAAACAAAAAAATGAAATTTCAAATGACGGTAAATGGTTTTCCTTTAATCTATTCATGAACAACTGCTTGGGGAGACATTTTATTACACGCAGAACAAGTTTAGTGATTTTTTGGCTAAATTATGGTGAAACTTATGCAGGCTTTGGATGAAAGTAACAATGGGTGCTTTAAAATTGGGCCTTTAGTGTCGGCAACTGTGCCGTCACACCGTAACCCCTCTGTGGTATTGTGGAAGACTGCAGTGTTGGACCCTGCGGTCCAATATTAAAATGATATGAATCTGGTATAGGCGTCAGTGGCAGTGCACCCAAATATTGTGCATTTGGTGGCAGCAAGTGCCTTCACACCGTAAGTAACCCCTCTGTGGTATTGTGGAAGAGTGCAGGGTCGGACCCTGCGGTCCAATATTAAAATGATATGAATCTGGTATAGGCGTCAGTGGCAGTGCACCCAAATATTGTGCCTTTGGTGGCAGCAAGTGTCTTCACACCGTAAGTAACCCCTCTGTGGTATTGTGGAAGAGTGCAGGGTTGGACTCTGCAGTCCAATATTAAAATGATACGAATCTGGTACAGGCGTCAGTGCACTCAAATATTGTGCCTTTGGTGGCAGCAAGTGCCTTCACACCGTAACCCCTTTGTGGTATTGTGTAAGAGTGCAGTAGTCGAGGTTTTGAGAATGCAGAAGAGATCCCCGATCCCCACAGGAATGCTGTCTGCATAAAGACTGGAGCCTTGAGAGCTAGGGAAGGCCTCCTCTTCCTCCCGCTGCTCTGCATCTAGAGCCACATCTATAATTCCCCGAAGAGTGCGCTCCAGCAGGAACACTAAAGGAATTGTGTCACTGATGCATGCACTGTCCCTGGTCACCATCCTCGTTGCCTCCTCAAAGGGCGACAGTACAGTGCATGCATCCTTGATCATCAGCCACTGCGGGGGGGAAAAAAACAAGTTGACCTGAACCTGTCCTTGTGCCATACTCACACAGGTACTCATTGATGGCCCTCTGTTGCTTGTGCAGACGCTGCAGCATTGCCAATGTCGAGTTCCACCTGGTGGGCATGTCACAGATCAGGCGGTTTGTGGGAAGGTGGAATTCGCTTTGAATTTCTGCCAGGCGAACACTTGCTGAGAATGACCGTCTGAAGTGGCACCATCTGAAGTGGTTGCAGACTTTTCTGGCCTGGCTGAGAAGCTGTGCCAGCCCTGGGTACCTGGTTAGGAAACAATGTACCACTAGATTTAGGACGTGTGCTAGGCATGGTACATGCGTTAATTTACCCTTGCGTAGGGTGTGTCACGTTCCCACGTTCCAACCCTGTCTTCCTGCCCTCTGTATTTGTATATTGTGTTTTTTCCATTGTGTTTCTGTTGCTGCCAATTCCTGGGTGGCCTCCCAGGGGTTAATCGGTGTTCTGTGTGCTGCTCACCTGTTGACCCTTGCCTTGATTGCCCTGCCTATATTAGAGCAATGTACCTATAGGACATTGCTGGGTCATTTTTACTTTGCCTGGTCTCCTTGCAGCCTGTATCCTGAGAGCTCCTTGCTGTGTTCCTGATATCCTCCGTTTGTTCATCCTTGTTCAGTTTTTGCCTCTGTTATTTCTGTTCCAGTTTATGTCAGTTCCTTCTGTGTATTTAGTTCTGTCATTTTCTGTATTTTGGTTTGCTGTTTATGTTCCATTCTGATTCCCCGGTTACCGATTTTTGGCTTGGCTGACTTCCCTTCTGGTTCCTATTCCTATATTCTGTATGACGTACTCTCTCTGGTTATGACCTTTGGCTTTCCTCTATATGACTACTCTATATAGTATATTCCTTGTCTGTACCGTTTCCAGGAAACCCTGTCATCTGTATACAACAAAAGACTCTGTACAGCTTCAAGGTAATACTTTCCTTTAGATTAGATCCGGCTATCCTAAAGACCGGCCTTTCAGTGCAGGGAATCTTTGGTATTGCCGTACAGAGGTCTTTTGTTAACCCTGTGTTGCTTTCATCTGTCCTTGCCGTTTACAGTGCATCTCTGCCCATAGGGGCTTCTCTCAGGAACCTGGTCCTCACCTTGCTGCGAGTTATATTCTTAGGGATATATATACAGACCGACCACTTCCAAGGATTGGAGGGCAAGGATAGGGTGGTGCGTGCCTGGTGGTACTGCCACCGTGACAGGGTGGAGAGAAGGTTGATGCCATTATCACAGACGACCATTTCCAGCTGAAGCTGGCGTGGTGTTAACCATCTCTGCACCTGCCCCTGCAGAGCTGACAGAATTTCTGGCCCAGTATGGCTCCTGTCCCCTAAACACACCAGCTCAAGCACAGTATGGCATCTTTTTGCTTAAGCCATTGTGTAGCCCCTGCCACACGTCGGTTTAACTGCCACTTCGCAAGAGACAGAGAAGGAGGAGGAGGAGGAGGAGGAGGAAGAGGTGGTGGAGCAGACAGACCTCATACAAGCAGCTTTCTGGAGGCGTGATGGATGAACAAGCTGCAGCACAGAGCCCCGTCCTGGATCCCTCCCAGCTGCAATCAGAGTTACCCAGTATGCCATGAAGGAAATGAAACGGCCCTGTCCATGCTTGCTGGACCACGTGTCTAAAGTCATGTGCACCTTGCTGCTGACTGCCTTTCCCAAAGACTCCTTTACATTGTCTTCCACGTGCTGGTATAGTGCTGGAATGGCCTTCCATGAAAAGAAATGGCGTTTTGGAACCTGCCACTCCGGTACAGCACATTCAGCAAATTCATGGAAGGAAGCAGAGTCCACCAGCTGGAAAGGCAGCAGCTGTAATGCGAGTAATTTTTCTAAGCTGGCATTTAGACGCTGTGCTTGGGGATGGTTGGGACTATATTTTTTCTTACGCTGCAGCAGCTGGGGCAACGTAATCTGACTGCGTAAATCTTTAACTGATGGGATGCTGTCACATTCTGAGGAAGGACCTGGTACACCCATTACTGTAGCATCATCCCTGTCAGTGGAGGTAGTAGACAATGACATGGCAGGATATATAGTGGGGGTAGAGACAGATGAGGAGGAGGATGACCTATGCAAAGTGTTGTGCCAACTGGATGTGTGGCAGGTGGTCATATGTTGCCTCAAGCACGTGGTACCCAAGCGTGGGATGTCTTTCCCACGCTTGATCCTCATCTGACATAGATTACAAATAGCAACAGTGCGGTCTGCTGCACATTTCTTAACCACTTCAATGCTGAGGACGCGCTCAGCGCGTCCTCAGCATTCCCGCTGGTATGGGTTCCGGCCGATCGCTGGCCCCCCCGGTGTGGGCTGACATCCTCGATGTCAGCCGCGCATCCGGGACCGCAGCCGCCGGAATTAGGTGTCATCGCGGCAGCGCGATGACACCTAATTCAGGCGCCCCCCCGCATGTGCGGAGGAGGCGCCTGAAAGAGAGGGGGGGAGGTCCTTCGGACCTCTCTCCCTCCCGATCGGCGGCTCTGCGGGGGTTAACCCAGGCATCATTTGGAAGGGCACAGCCTGCCCTTCCAAATGGTGCCTGGCATTAACCCCTGGGGAGCTGGATCTCGAATCGGCGCTGAAAAGCGCCGGTTCGCGATCCTTTCCCGGAGCTGGCCGACATCTTGGATGTCGGCCAAGCCTCCGGGAACTCCCCCTGAGGACTGGCGTCATCGTGCGTAGCACGATGACGCCAGTCCTGGACTTAACCCCTAACTGCCACCAACTGTGGAGATAGGGAGTTCCAATGAACTCCCTATCTCCCGATCCGTGGCAGTTAGGGGTTAATGTTTGATATGGTTGGATCGGCCAGAGCATGGCCGTTCCAACGATACCAAACATGAAAGTGAAAAAGTTTGTAAAAAATGAAAAATAAAAATTAAAAAAAATTAAAAAAAAATTATAAAAAAAAAAATAAACACTTTTTTTATTTTTTTTGGTTTGTTAATGCAGCAATATTGTTCCCACTTCAATTATAATGTGAACAATGATGCTGCACTAACGATTTTTGTATGCGGTGCGTTTGTTAAAAATAGTGTCATTTTCCCCAAAAAAAAATGTAACGAGACCCCATCTCTAATTTTTTTAACAAGTGCACCCCATACAAAATATAACTGCAATTGCTCGCATGTTAAAATGTGAAAAAAAAACACTTTACACATTGTAAATTATTGAAAATACATAATTTATTGCATTTTTTGTTATAATATACAGACATGACATAACGTATACATATAATAATGACATATTATGAATCTACCGAGTCTGACGGAAAGAACGATATATAATATGTCTGAGTCATATACTAAAATAAGCCTTCAAAACACGTTTAAACATGATGAGCAAAACCGGTAAAAATGACCTCAGCACAGGGGCGGGAAAAGCCTCAGCAGCGAAAGGGTTAAAGATCTCCCAGACAGCAGACTTCCTGTGCATGTGCTTTGAGACAACAACGCTCTGCACCTGAGCAGCTGTGACTTCTGGATGCCTTGGACTGGCTACGGTTGGTCATAGAGGACGTTCTGCCTCATTTTTGTTGTGCCTCCTCCTCCTCCTCCCTTGACTCCTCTGTTCGATCAGGCACCCAGGTGGAGTCAGTGACCTCATCCTCATCATCACCCCCTATCTCCTCGTCACTGGAGCCAACCTCGCAATATGCTGCAGCTGCTGGGGTAACATGAGGGCCAGTTCTTTGTGTGTCACTGGCACCCCCTCCCTCTAGGCTGATTTTACTCCCTTCCTCAACCTCAGAGTTTGAATCAGAGCACTGGAGTTGCTGCGCATCCTTAAGCAGCAGGTCACTGACACTGTCACTGTAGTCAAACAATTCAGCTGACTCTGTGTATGATAGTGAGGCTACGGCAGGAGTAGCTGTGGACATGGAGGCTGAATTAGATGTTTTGGCAGCTGAGGTGGACTGTAAACCACTACAAGCCTGGCAGGCAGAGGACTCGGAGGATGAGGATGGCCTGGTTAGCTAATCCTGCAAATCCTCTGTATGTTGCTGCTGCTTAAGATGGCCAGCACCAGTTAAAAACAAATACAAGCGTGCCACTGCAGAGGATGCACCACGTCCACGACGACCAGGGGCACAGCTTTCCGACACAGAGGCTGCTTGCCCTCTTATCTGTGTCTGGGAGCGTCTGCCTGTCCTTTTTGGTCTTTCTGACATGGTGAGTGATATATAGATTAAATATATACAGAACTCTGATTCAACTCTGTTATAAAAAATGGAGATATACAGAACTCTTATTCAACTGTGTTATCTAGATTAAAGATTTCCAGAACTTTGGTATAACTCAGTGAGACACCCTGATAGCTGGCAGGTAGTGACAAGACACAGATTAAAAATCCCAGAAACCTCCTATAAATCTGTGAGACGCCCTGGTGGGTAGCAGCGACAAGACACAAATTACAATTCCCAGGAACCTCCTATATCTCAGTGAGAGCCCCTGATGAGTGGCAGTGACAAGACACAGATTACGATTCCCAGTAACCTCCTATAAATCAGTGAGACCCCCTGATAGGTGGCAGTGACAAGACACAGATTACAATTCCCAAGAACCTCCTATAAATCAGTGAGATGCCCTGATGGGTGGCAGTGACAAGACACAGATTACAATTCCCAGGAACCTCCTATAAATCAGTGAGACCCCCTGATGGGTGGCAGTGACAAGACACAGATTACAATTCCCAGATTTCTGCTAGAAGTGAGACCCCCAATAGCTGCTGGTAGTGAGAACACACAGATTACAACAATTCCCAGATATCTTGTAGAAGTGAGACCCCTCAATAGCTGCTGGCAGTGAGAACACACAGATTACAAGAATTCCCAGATATCTTGTAGAAGTGAGACCCCCCAATAGCTGCTGGCAGTGAGAACACACATTACCAGAACAATCTCCTCTCAAAAAACACGTGCTGGGGCTGCGAGGGATGCCTTATGTAGTGTATTGCGGGACTTAGCTCTGTGAGCCCATGATTGGGCAAAATTGCCCAATCAGGACTCTGAGCCGTGATTGGCATAGTCTGCACCTGTCTTGCACCCGACCTGTGGTCAGGTGCAAGGCTGTAGCCAAATACAAGCTTCAGGCCAGTGGAAAAGTGCATTGTGGTCCATTGTGGTGCATTGTGGGCGAACTCGAACCGAACACGCGGAAATGTTCGGAGTTCAGCGAACAACCGAACATCCGATGTTCGATGCTAACTCCGAACAGATCCAACCGAACAACTTATCCCTACCACTGAGTGCCTTCCAGGGTAGGTGATGTAGTTCTGAATGAAATACCAGGCAGGCTGTATGTTCAAACAGGAGACTGATCTGCTTGATTGTTGTCACCATAAAAACCCTGGGTGTGTCCCAATCAAACTTCCCTCCCACCCCAACAGATCCCATTGGCTAGTTTAAAGACCACTGCAGGCTTCACTCCGCTTCTCTTCGTGAGTCTGTGAGTCCGTCAGGTTTATGCAGGTGAGGTCTTGAACTGCTGGCAGGTTACTCCAGGGTTATGCACACACATTCACAATCAGTGATCACACACAGTAATTTACATAAACCCTTGTCCCAAATCAGATTGGGACAGTGTTTGCTGGACAAAGTAGACTACAAATCCTCAAACATGCAGCAGATAAACAGACAAAAGCATTCTTACATAATCACAGATTACTCAAACATTCTGCACAAACGAGAAAATGCATTGAAAATAATCTCAGGCCTGTACTTTCAAAACACATCTCCAAGTTCACAATTAACATTTTATAAGAAGGGGAATGGGTTCTAGAATAGGGGAACACAAAGGAAATAAAGTCTCTCTGTTGCTTCAAGTAGGGGAGCACAATGATAGGTTTGTGACATTACTCCACCCTTCAAGGGAGTCTGACAGCCATAGTTAGATCCCAACAGGTCAACTCAGGGATGTTGGAGCAATAGTCCTTTGGTCCATAGTCCGTAGGGAGGAGGCGAGCCGCCAGGCTTCTCCATCTGTCTGTTTGTGCTGGCCCACTATCAGAGAGGTACACCGGACTCCCGTGACTGGCCTCCTGTCTCGGGGAACCAACCAGACCTAGTGGGACATTGAGGGCCATTCCTGGGCTCCCGGACTGTCATGGGTGCGCAACCTTGCTGGCACCCCCTCCTGGGAAAATTACTCACTGCTTGGAAGAGGTACCTCCTGTACCCCCTCCTGGGGTAACAATCATCCATGCGCAGCACATGCCAACTGCATCTGTTCCTTGTGCTCCAGTCTGCAGCTGGGGGGAACATGGGGTGACCGATGCCCCTAGCAAAAGGGGTTGAGGATCAGCTGTCTTCACTCCCGGCATCACAAACTGCCGTTGGGAAGCAGAGCCGCCTGCATCCACTCTCTGAAGCTTGCTTGGCTGCTTGAATGAGGAGGGGATGATTAGACAGTTTTTGGGCTCCTCGGTAAGCTTGTGATTCTCCTCCTTTCCCCCGAACTCTGGGACAGCCGATTGAGGACAGGGCTTGGTGACGTTCGGTCCCATAGCCAGTGCTTCCACTGGGGGGATGGACACTGAAGTAGTGTCCGCTGGCTGGGACAGTGGGAGGGTCTCCTCCACTCTCGGTGGAAATAGAGAGGGCTATCCAGACCCACCCATCGGTTGCTCAGGCATGACTTCGGCAACCCCAGGTTCATCTTGGCAATTTAGCACCTACAATGCTCTTTGCAACATCACCGCTTCTCCTACAGCAGGCAGGACGGGAAAATGCATGAACACCCCGGCTCCATTTATTCAGGTTCCTCTGCATTTTCCCGACTGTCCGCTCCTTCTGCCAGAAAGTCCCAGGCCTGTTTCGCAGCCATATCCAGGCCTTCAAGCTCCCTCAGCCATCTTTGTCTGGGAGCACATTAGTGCCAATCTGGGCCATCTGCCCTGCATCCCCACAAATCTCTAGTGGGGACTTCAGATTCACCCACTGTCACAAGGCAGTCCTCCTCCGACAGTGCCCAACCATCCTGCTGGGTCACACAGATGGAGACCGTTGTCTCATCCATTATCGTCAGCCAGTGATCCTCTGCTTCTTGACGGTAGAGGCCAGAGGCATTCCGCACCATGGTCAGCTCTTCGGCCGACACCACATCACTGTCCCAATCCAGAGGCTCCAGGGCCTGTGGCTGAACAGAGTCTAGGAGCTGTTTGTAGGCCACATCCAGCTCCCATTCCTGGATAATCAGGGAATTCAAATCAGAGTGCATCCTGGGTACCTCTGAGAGAGTCAGCATCTCTATATCCTCGAATGTCCTCCAGTCGCCACTCTGAATCGATCCTGAGGTCTGGATCTGCAGCCAGTTGCTCGTACAATAATCCAGGGCCGCTGTAGCCAAAGCCCTCCAGGGGGCTGTCAGCCTGAGTCAGCGCCTCTCGCAATAGTCGTTCGAGCTCTGCCGCCATAGCTGCTTATTCTGGGTAGTGGTTTGGAGTGTCTCGATGCTGGAGAGGGAAATCCCACCTAGCTGCCAACAGTGACACAGATCTCGCATGTCTGCGTGTACAGCTCTCCAGACACTCGCTCGCCAAGATCGGCCTGGCCTTCGAATCGCTCCGGATTCAATGCCCCGAACAGCCGATCCGCTCTTTAGGTCAGCTGCTCCTTGCTGCTGGATGGATTGGAAGAACCGCTGAGTGCCTTCCAGGGTAGGTGATGTAGTTCTGAATGAAACACCAGGCAGGCTGCATGTTCAAACAAGAGACTGATCTGCTTTATTGGGACACACACAGGGTTTTTATGGTGACAACCATCAAAACTTCCCTCCCACCCCAACAGTTCCCATTGGCTAGTTTCAAGACCACTGCAGGCTTCAATCTGGTCCTCTTCATGAGTCTGTGAGTCCGTCAGGTTTATACAGGTGAGGTCTTGAATTGCTGGCAGGTTACCCCAGGGTCAAAGCACACACATTCACAATCAGTGATCACACAAAGTAATTTACATAAGACCTTGTCCTAATAAATCAGATTGGGACAGTGTTTGCTTGACAACGGTAGATTAACATGCAGCAGATAAACAGACAAAAGCATTTTTACATAATCACAGATTACTCAAACATTCTGCACAAACGAGGGCATTGAAAATAACCTCAGGCCTCCACCTTCAAATCACATCTCCAAATTCACATTAAACATTGTATATGAAGGAGAATGGGGAATGGGTTCTAAAATAGGGGAATACAAACGGAATGAAATCTTTCTGTTGCTTCAAGTAAGTGAGCACAATGATAGGTTCTTATTTCTGGGGAATTCTAGCAGGCTCTGTGTGGCCTGGTCTTTAAGCTTTGTCTAAAGAGTGGAGGAAGGCACGAGAGTCTGCTGGGGAGTACACGGGTGTCCGGCAAGGAAACGGTATTGACAGATGTGACCCGGACGGGTGTACTTGGATCTGAATATATATATATATATTTATATATACAGTATATATTCTCCTTGCTATTTGCCAACCATTTACACTGTTTTACACCTAGGTGAGGGGATGGGTTACAATTCTGTAAAAAAATATGTTTCATATTGGCGCTTAATAGCAGGTGAAATTTAATGTGGATAGATGAAAGGTTTTGCACTTTGGAGTGAAGAACATAAAAGCCACTTTTACCCTATATAGTACTGAGTGAGGGAAATCAAAGCAGGAGAAGGATTTGGGAATAATCATAGACTTCAAAGCAAACTAAGTAACAATGCCCAATGTCAAACAGCAGCCGCCAAGGCCAGCAAGGTATTGGCACGCATTAAAAGGGGAATTCACTCTCGGGATGAAAATATAATTTTGCCTCTTTATAAATCAATGGTTAGACCGCAGCTTCAATATGCCGTGCAATTTTGGGCACATGTTTTAAGAAAGGATATTGTGCTAGAAAAAGTACAGAGACAGGCAACTAAATTAATAAGGGGAATGGAAGGTTTAAGTTATGAAAAAAGGCTAACAAGCTTAAACCTGTTCAGTTTAGTTTAGAGAAACAACGCCTTAGAGAAGATCCGATAACTTTATATAACTATATACAGGGCAGAGGTGTACTTAGGGTATTTGGCTCCTGGGGCAGATGGTCCCTTTTGTACCCCCCCAGCAAGAATGGCAAAAATGCAGTTCAATGATCCACATCAACAAAGTGAATTTTTTTTAATTTTATGCAAAACACAAATGGCTCCAGCCCAAGACATTCTGCTGTTCGGGTGCAAGAATGAAATGCTGCCCCCCAAAAAAATATCACACCCACACATTTCACAGAGCTCCAGAGCTATAAAACTCACTCATGGGTACCCATCCATTACAATACAAAAATCACATATTGTACAGCAGGGCTGGACTGGGTCAAAAAAAGCGGCCCTGGACTTCATCCAGACTGGCCCACTCAGATGCAAACACGCAGGGCCGGATTATGATCTCTGTATTCCTGGAGCTAAAGATTTTTTGGGCATTTAGTGAAATTAAAACATATTTTATATTATTTTAAATACTGTGCAATTTCCGTTTCGCCACATTTCGGCGCTCTTCAGTGATTCCATTTTTGCGGAAAATACAGTGAATTCACTATTTAGTGAATGTTCACCGTGTTTTGCCAAAGAAGGAGTCACCAAAGCAGTTTTCAGACGTCGGGAAAACAGCAGAATTGCACCAATAACTACTGAAATGACATTAAATACTGGCGAATTGACAGCAAATACGGCACAATTCGCTTCAATTCGGCGTTCTTTGACGGGAGCAAAATTGTCCCATATAGTTTAGACCGTTTATTCTTTTCATTTTTTTGCAAAAACCTTTTATGTTTGTTTTACACAACATTTTTCATATTCTTATTTTTTAAAAGCCTTTAATTTGCAACAGATCTTTTATTATTTTTTTAAAGGACTTTATTTTTTGGACACATTTTTATTTATTTACACTCCTATTAGGAGAAGAGGAGACTTTTCTTTTTTTGCAGTTCGGTGAAATTCACTGATGCCAATTTGGTGGTTTTTGCCAACGTCCGATAACTGTTTCGGCAACTCCAATTTCTGCAAAATAAGGTGACCGTTCACAAGTGAATCACCATATTTTCGGTGAAGTGGAATCACCAAAATGGGGTGAAATGGGCTGAAACGCAAAGCACTGAAATTTCTGTGCTTTGTGAATAGCCCCTTAAAACAGATGTTGAGCGGAACAAAATCCACATTCATGGCGGTCAGCAGATGCAGATGAATGTGATTTGCATTTTTGCTGCTGTGGTGTGTCTGGGGTATCTGGCCTGGGGTTGGCTGCTCTAATTCAGAAATAAACGCTTAGTAGATTTACCCCCTTATCGCACAGGCTGCGTACCCCCGAGTGGCCGCCTGCATCTGTGCTTGAACGTGCCTCTCATGCTCTCAGCCGCGCTCCTGTGATATCTTTACCTGATCTTGTTGGAGCACAGTCAATAGTACGAGAGCTACGTTCAGGTACAGATGAAGGCAGGCAGGCAGCCTTCGTTATAGAAGCGTAAATCTACTAAGCTGTTATTTCTGAATCAGGGCAGCCGGTCACAAGTAGCCAACACAGGCCCCATGTTGAAAAAATAAAATGGGGGGGTGGAAATAATTAATAAAATCAGGGGGTTGGAAATAATAGAATTAGGGGTATAAGGAAATAATTCATAAGATGGGGGTAATAGAATTAGGGATGTGTGGGAAATAATTACTAAAATCAGGGGTGGGGTGGAAGTAATAAAATAAGGGGGGTGGAAATAATAGAATTAGGGATATAAGGAAATAATTCATAAGATGGGGGTAATACAATTAAGGGTGTGTGGGAAATATTAGAATTGGGGTATGAGGAAATAATTCATAATGGGGGGGGTAATAGAATTAGGGATGTGTGGGAAATAATTAATAAAATGGGGGGGGGGTGTAAATCATTATCTTCCCTGGCAGCCTGCTCTGGACGGGAGATGTGGAGGACTCTCTCATGACGGAGTCACTGAGATGCGTCTGACAGAAGGCAGCATGCTGCTCAGCTGAAGTCACATGGCTCCTGCTCTCCCGGTTCCTTGCACTGCACAAACACTTCCGGGCTAGGCTGCACACGTGACACAGACCACCCGGAAGCCGAGTGCAGACGCTGCACTGGGAAGATGTGAAAGTCACATCTCTCCCAGCGCACGGGCCGAGCTGCTACCGAGTGCCGCCTACTAAACGGCGGTCTAGTAGTGGCTAGTCAGGTGAGTGGGCCACTGAGCCATCAGTGATTTTCCCGGTAGTCCCGATGGCCAGTTCATGCCTGTTGTACGGTGTGTATGAGCATATCACAGAGCTGCACAGCAATAAAACTCACAGTAATGTGTGGTGTATGAGTGTATCACAGAGCTGCAAACCAGAATAACTTACAGTAATGTGCACTGTGTATGAGGGTATCACAGAGTTGCACAGCAATCCAACTCACAGTAATGTGTGCTGCATATGACAGAGCTGCACAGTAATATATAACTCACAGTAATGTGCATTGTGTATGAGCATATCACAGAGCTTCACAGCAATAAAACTCTCTCACATCTGCACACTGCACATTACTGTGAGTTTTATTTCTGTGGAGTTTTTGATACGCTCATACACACCACATATTATAATGAACAGACATCCGAGCACTGCCTACTTCCTGAACATTGCTCTCTCAGTGCCTCAGAGACACCGGGAGAGCAATGGAATAGCTTGGACCAATGGGAAAGCACCATTGGTCCAAGCCATTTAAAAAACGCCTGTTTGGCAGGCTGGCCTCCCATGCATTGATTGACGCAGGACAGTCATGTAACTGTCCTTGTCACGCACAGTCAGTGGGCTGTGTTCTGGGTGTGGCCTCATTGTGACTGTTTACTGCTGCAGTGCCTTGTCCCTGCAGGTGGAGGGGACAGTGCACGGCTGACACTCGGCTGCCTGGAGTGGACAATGCAGATCCTGGGGAGCACTGAGAGCAGCCAGATCTTGGGGAGCACTGAGAAGTGTCCCGTTTCCATAGGTGTCTCTACAGGGGGGCAAGGGGGGCAATTGCCCCCTAGGTTATTCCTTGCCCCCATGTGCCCCCCCCACCAGAAATCAGCATCCAGCTTCCCACACTTTTCTGGACCACTGTATCTCTGTTCCGGTCCATCATACATGGACAGTCTAGGTGTCATTAGAAAGGGCAGATTCTGACCTTTCCAATGATATCCAACATGACCATATTCAGTGTGAAGTAAAAGTCATAAAACATTTAATAAAAACATGCACTTAAACTTAAACATTTTCACAGGGTTGAAATGACTCAGGAGTGCAGTGGTTAATGTTCAGACTATACATTACATTGTGTATTACATTAGTTTTTACCCTGGTTTAGTTGTATATTAAGGGTTAATGGGTAGGCTTCATCCTTCACAGTATACATTTTATTTTTTCCTTGATTAATGGCATTTTAGGGGTTAATGGGTAGCTAAATGCCACATTGTTTATTATTTTTATTGTATTTCCCTGGGTTTATGGCATTTTAGGGGTTATTATGGAAGTTAGAATCTAAAGGGTCTAATCATCTTTACACCCTTTGCTTTTTGTCACATTTCGGGGGAATTAATTTTGCCAAAAATATTGTGAATTCCCTATTTAGCGTATGGTCACCGTAATTTGCTAAAAGTGGAGTCGCTGAAGCAGCTATCAGACATTCGTCGAAAACTGACGAATTGCAGCAAATAAAATATTGAATTTAAGTATCAGGTTAGTACAACAAAAAGGCATCATTGCATCACATTACCCTGGGGTTTTGGAATCTTATTTATATATACTTATTTAGGGCACTATTACCTGGTGTGAGCTAACCCTTGGTCGGCGTGATTTTGCATTAGCGCCAGGTTTATTGAGTCTAGCGCCTGACCATTCTGATCGTTTGCCTCCCGCTACAAATGGGAAAAAATCACTTAGCGCATCGTTATTAGAGATTTGTACCACGAGCTTACTGTACTTTCCGCGTCATTTACTTAACACGGGGACTGCTAGAGATCTCTAGCGCTTTTATAACCAACAGATCACTAGGTGCCAGTGCTAATTTTTTGAGGGAAGCTAATCGCAACATTTTATCTACTTCTTAACCCTGGTGCTAACTCCAAAAAATCTGAAAAAAACAGACCCTCGCCCAAAATTAATAGGCAATTGAAAGGAATGCAGCTCAGGTGTTTTTCTTGGCGCCATACAACATAGTAATGGATCTGGTCAGCAATGTCGCTGCTGTTGCAGTAGGTTATGTTATAAATGCATCCTTTATCCACATGTATCCTAATTCTAATATATTGGCTAACTCTAAACATGTTATGCTGGGGTTATTCATAGTATGTAAGCGGTTGATTAATAGGGTGACCGTGTGGACCATGTTTAAAGGGACACGTGAATAAGTCTTGCCCTGAAACATGTGTTATTTACAGTCAGCTCCAGAAATATTGGGACATCGACACAATTCTAACATCTTTGGCTCTATACACCACCACAATGGAGTTGGAATGAAACAATCACAATGTGTTTTAACTGCAGACTGTCAGCTTTAATTTGAGGGTATGTACATCCAACTCAGGTGCATGGTGTAGGACTTACAGCAGTTTGCAGATGTGCCTCCCACTTGTTAAGGGACCAAAGGTAATGGGACAATTGGCTTCTCAGCTGTTCCATGGCCAGGTGTGTGATATTCCCTCATTACCACAATTACAATGTGCAGATAAAAGACCCAGAGTTCATTTCAAGTGTGCTATTTGCATTTGGAATCTGTTGCCGTCAACTCTCAAGATGAGATCCAAAGAGCTGTCACTATCAGTGAAGCAAGCCATCATTAGGCTGAAGAAACAAAACAAACCCATCAGAGAGAGAGTGAGAACATTAGGCATGGCCAAAACAACTGTTTGGAACATTCTCAAAAAGAAGGAACGCACCGGTGAGCTCAGCAACACCAAAAGACCCGGTAGACCACGGAAAACAACTGTGGTGGATGACCGAAGAATTCTTTCCCTGGTGAGGAAAACACCCTTCACAACAGTTGGCTCAAATCAAGAACACTCTCTAGGAGGTAGGTGTATGTGTGTCAAAGTCAACAATTAAGAGAAAACTTCCCCAGAGTGAAAGCAGAGGGATGTAAACCATTGGTGAGCCACAAAAACAGGAAGGCCGGATTAGAGTTTGCCAATCAACACCTAACAAAGCCTTCACAGTTCTGGAACAAGATCCTATGGACAGATGAGACCAAGATCAACTTGTACCAGAGTGATGGGAAGAGAAAAGTATGGAGAAGGAAAGGAACTGCTCATGATCCTAAGCATACCACCTCATCAGTGAAGCATGGTGGTGGAGGTGTCATGACATGGGCATGTATGGCTGCCAATGGAACTGGTTCTCTTGTATTTATTGATGATGTGACTGCTGACAAAAGCAGCAGGATGAATTCTGAAGTGTTTCGGGCAATATTATCTGCTCACATTCAGCCAAATGCTGCAGAACTCATTGGATGGCGCTTCACAGTGCAGATGGACAATGACCCAAAGCATACTGCAAAAGCTACCAAAGAGTTTTTGAAGGGACAGAAGTAGAATGTTATGCAATGGCCAAGTCAATCACCTGACCTGAATCCCATTGAGCATGCATTTCACTTGCTGAAGACAAAACTGAAGGGAAAATGCCCCAAGAACAAGCAGGAACTGAAGACAGTTGTAGTAGAGGCCTGGCAGAGCATCACCATGGATGAAACCCAGCGTCTGGTGATGTCTATGCGTTCCAGACTTCAGGCTGTGATTGACTGCAAAGGATTTGCAACCAAGTATTAAGAAGGGAAAGTTTGATTTATGATTATTATTCTGTCCCTTTACCTTTGGTCCCTTAACAAGTGGAAGGCACATCTGCAAACTGCTGTAAGTCCTACACCGTTCACCTGAGTTGGATGTACATAACCTCAAATTAAAGCTGACAGTCTGCAGTTAAAGCACATTGTGTTTGTTTCATTCCAACTACATTGTGGTGGTGTATAGAGCCAAAGATGTTAGAATTGTGTCGATGTCCCAATATCTCTGGACCTGACTGTATATGCTGCAGCAGGGAAATTTTTGTCACTCACCTGGCCTTCCTTTTGGATCTATTAAATGCATTGTAATGATTCTAAATGCTGTTGGGTGGCATTTATCATGCAATGCCCATCAGCCTTAATATATGTGTGTGCATAGAAACATGGATAATACGGCCACCTTGGAGTATTTTAATAATGCAGGGTGTGAGGTTATTCACTGGATGGGTTCATATTCAAGCTTGTGAGGGCAGGGGATAGGTATGGCCCGGCACTCTGCACTGGAAAAAACTGTTCTATCCTGTACACACCCGCATTAGCGCTCAGTCTCAGCTCGGGTCTTAGCGTTTGCCTAGCGTGCACCAAACGACTTTGTACACAAACTCCGCGGACAAGGTGATCTGCTAGTACAGGGGTCAGCAACCTTGGCTCCCTGATATTTTAGGAACTACATCTCCGATGATGCTCAGTCACCCATTAGGCTGACTGAGCCATATGGGAAATGTAGCTCCCAAAACATCAGGGAGCCAAGGTTGCTGACCCCTGTGCTAGTAGGTCATCAGGCACTAAGTTTTAGCAACTCACGCTAAAGTTTTCCTTTAGTGATCGTGTTTTAGCTTACACCAGGTGATAGGGCCCTTAGTTTTATATAGTGGTATGATTTAGTGGTGAAAATTATTAGTACCCCCCAGTTTTGACTGCGGTATCTTATGTGACCCCCTAAATATTGTTCCTAGAGTCGCCACTGCACGTTTCCACTGGTTACAGCTATGCCCCCCGGTGGTAAGAGGGGATCCTGGCCAGCTCTTCCCTGTCTGAGTCTGGCTATTCTGCCTTGTGCCGCTCCTGGGTTTTGCTGTGCTGTTCAGGTCTGGGATCACATGTCCTTATTGCCCAGACCTGTTCCCTTTTTAAACACCAGCAGCACAGAGGCTCATTGCTCTGGCATGAGTTCTGATTCCTGTGTCCTGTTCCCCAGGTTCAGGTTCTTGGTGTCTGTTTCCTATGTTGCTGCATTTCCTGCATTCTTGCATATGTATTCCTGATTCCATGGTTTATTGATCTTGGCTTTTCTTGACTATTCTATCTGTCTGCTCCCTGTAATCTGTATATTACTGATCTGTTGCCAACCTCTGCTAGTCTGACGTTCCTTCCTGGTTCTGAATCCTTTTGCTCTAGTCTTGACCATTCTAGCCTTGTTTATGTTCTGTGTATGTATCTAGTACTATTAGTTATTATTCCATAGAGGCCAGTATAAGGACCTCGCTTCAGTTTAGGATCTCCTCTCTGTCTATCTTGTTTAACCCTTGCCTTTCCTCTTCTCCTGACTCTATTATTCTTTGTGAGGCTTCCATAGTTAGGAGACCATTTCAAGGATCTTCCCCAGTATAGGGATTCCTTTAGATTTCTTCTATGCCCTTCTTCCCCTCATGTTACTGTCTTGAATCTGTATTTTCTATGTTTGGTGTATCTGCCTATGCAGCCAGCAGCTAACCTGCCTTAAGGGCTAATTCCCTCCATGAACCAAGGCCCACGATGGCGCAAGCCACGGGTCAGTGTGACAAGAAGACAGATCCTGGGGAGCACTGAGCAGCCAGATCTTGGGGAGCACTTAGCAGCCAGTTCCTGTGGAGCACTGAAAGCAGTCAGATCCTGGGTGCACCAAGCAGCCAGATCCTGTGGGGGGGGGGGCTGAAGCCAGATCCTGGGGAGCACTGAGCAGCCAGATCCTGGGGAGCACTGAGAAGCCAGATCCTGGGGAGCACTGAGCAGCCACATCCTGGGGAGCCTGAACCTACATAACCTGTGTATATATGACTTTGATACTAGCCAATGCCTCACCACACGTCCCTGCCACTCACACAAAACACTCTCACACTGCATTCTCACAAAAAACCCCACTTACCCATCGATGTCTGCTGGAGGAGCTCTGCTCCCCTCACTCCTCACTTCTCTTCTTCCAGCACGGGGACAGGAAGCACAGGAGGATGGTTAGAAGTCAAAGAGGCAGACTGTCTGACTGCAGCTGGAGGCAGATGCTTTTGCTTTGTGGTATGCTTCATGGAAGCACAGACCACATTGCTGAATGTACGGGCCAGTCCTAAAGGGTGGCAGCAGGCTAGATTGCACCCGGGGCAGCCCACCCCCACCCCCTATTAGTACGCCACTGATACAGGGCCATTATAGACCATTGTCTTGAAAGCTATTCATTAATAGGACTATATATAAGACACAAGGTCACCCATTTAAACTGGATGAAAGGAAATTCAGCCCAAAGCATAAGAAGGGTTATTTTACAGTGAGAACAAAAAAGCTGTGGAATTCTGCTTATTGAGGTGGTTGGGTCAGAGTCTGTGCAGGATTTTAAACAATAACTGATAACTTCCTGCAAAAGAGACTAAGGGTTATAATATTTATTATGTGGGTAAAAGTTGTTTGATCTAGGGAGAAATCTGACTGCCATTCTGGGCTCAAGAACACACTTTTTCCCAGTATGTTGCATATTGACGAGCGCTTGAGACTGGGTTTTTGCCTTCTTTGGATCAACAGCAGTAGGTGATGTGTGAAAGGCTGAACTCGATTGGCACACGTCTTTTTTTCAGCCTATGCAACTACAGTTAGGCTCATATATATTTGGACGCGGGCACAATTTTCAAACTTTTGGCTCTGTATGCCACCAGAATAAAATTAAAGCAATCTAAATGAATTCGAAGTGCAGACTTTCAGCTTTAATTCAAGTGGTTGAACATAAATATCAAGTACAAATTTTAGCAACTGCAACCATTAAACAGTCCCCCCATTTTCAAGGGCTCAAATGTAATTGGACTAATGAATATAATCATAAATAAAGTGTTCATTTTTAATATTTTGTTGTGAATCCTTTACTGGCAACAACTGCCTGAAGTCTGGAACCCATGGCCATTATCAAAGACTTGAATTGCTCCTTTCTGATGCTTTGACATGCTCTAACTGCAACTGTCTTCAGTTGTTCTTTGTTTGTAGGTCTTTCTGCCTTTAGTTCTGCCTTCAGGAAGTGAAATGCTGCTCAATTGGGTTGAGATCAGGTTATTAACTTGGCCATTGCAGAATATTCCAATTATTTTACTCCTTTAAATCGCCTGGCTTGCTTTTTCCAGTGTGTTTTGAAACATTGTCCATCTGTACTGTGAAGTGCTGTCCAATCAACTTTGCTGTATTAGGCTAAATTTGCGCTGACAGTATATCTCTAAACACTGCTGAATTCATCCGGCTGCTTCTGTCACATCATCAATAAACACCAATGGCCCAATGCCACTGGAAGCCATGCATGCCCATGCCATCACACTGCCTCCACCTTGTTTTACATATGATGTTGCGTGCTTTGGATCATGAGCTGTTCCGAGCATTCGCTACACTTTTTCTTACCATCATTCTGGTACAGTTCTTTTCAGTAAAGTGTGAATCTCAGGAGAACTGGCAGGAGAAGTGAAAATTGTAGGTCGAAATGGCCAAACCAAGAAAATTCTCACATTTACCTCCCTTTTTCAAATCGGTTATTTGGTCTAGATTGTTCTCTTCTCCTGCCAATTCTCCAGAGTTTCACCGTTTAGTGAATAGGCCTGATAGTTTCATCTGCCCAAAGAATGCATTTCCAGAACTGGTCTGGCTCTTTTTTGATGTTTTTTGGCAAAGTCTAATATGGCTTTTCTATTCTTCAGGCTTATGAATGGTTTGCACCTGGTGGTGAACCCTTTGTATTTGCTCTCGTGGTGTCTTGTCTTGATTGTAGACTTTGACAATGATACGCCCACGTCTTGGAGAGTGTCCTGTACTTGTCTGGGTGTTGCGAATGGGTTTTTCTTTACCATAGAGAGGATCCTGCGATCATCCACCACTATTGTCTTCTGTGGACGTCCAGGCCTTTTTATGTTGCTGAGCTCACCAATGCATCCTTCTTTCCTCAGAATGTACTAAACTGTTGATTTGGCCACTCCTAATGTTGCTGCTATCTCTCTGATGGATTTGTTTATTATTGAAGGATTAAGCCTGAGATACCCTGAGGGCGTTGTGACACGCAGCACCTGTATGCGACGCCGCGCATCGAGATGCGGTCAGTGTGTCCAGGTTTATTCATCTCCCTCGCTCAGGCCACGTCACGATGCAGCGCTGAGCGACAGAACTTGGAATAATCCAGCTTTCCCATCGGCAGAGTGTCGCGTTGAAAGGAGGGGAAAAATCGTCAGCATACGGTGCATGCGCTGTATCCTGTAGATCCTCCCAACAGTGCTGCTCCACACTCTTCCCTCCGTCTTGTCTGTGCCTCGGTCCATCAGCACGGGGAGAGGAGAGCCGACCCGCAGCAGGACCTGGGGCCAGGTGCCGCCGGGACCCCCCTCCATAATGTGAATTGCTTACCTGCCCTTACCTTCCCCAATAAATTGCAAAGAGTACAAAAAAAATCCCACTGCCTGAGACCCCGCGCAGCCCACACGCCACCCTTCTCTACCTGGCTGTATGTATGTATATATGTATGATTATGATTAGATACATACAGCCAGGTAGAGGGGGTGGCATGTGGGTTGCGCAGGGGTCTCAGGCAGTGTTTTTTTGGCACTTTTTGCAAATTTATTGGGGAAGGTAAGGGCAGGTAAGATATATATATATATATATAATTCTGGATATATATTTATATTACACACACGCATTTGGGGGGAGTGGCATGTGGACACCCTCAACTAATTGCTCCCCCCCAATCGGCTGATCCCTCCAGAAGAAATGTTGAACCCGACAGAGCAGAGAGTGAAAAAATGGGACACTTCTCACATCAGCCAAATGGGGGGGGGGTGGCATTTAGTTGAGGATGTCCACATGCCAAATGTGTGTGTATACAGTACATATATAGATGAGGTCTGTGTGTGGTATCAATGCATCCCTACTCTATACATTGCGCTCCCTGTGTCCCTACAATATATATGATTAGGGTAACTTTTTTCAATTTTTTCTATACTATTCCTATTAAATTGGCAGTAATTTAGATGTATTTCCTTCAATAGAAACTTTTTTACCTATATGACATGTGCTTTGTGAAAATAAAAGGTTTTGGCATGTACTTTTTTATTTAGTTAGTGGATTCCTGTTCCTTGTGGACAGAAGCAAATGTAATCCAGTGTAGACTGGCTGCTAAGCGGAGCGGAGTGAAGTCAAGCCTGCAAAATGTTTGCTTCTCTTTGCTTCGCTATGCTGCATGTCGCTACGCGCTCAGTGTATCTCAGGCTTTACAATGGCCTGTTTAACTTGCATGGACAGCTCCTTTGAGCGCATGATGTAGATTCACAGCAATAGATTCCAAATGCAAATACAACATGATTCCTAGTTCGCCGACCCTGCGGTGTATTCAGGTCAGGAAGCCCCGCAGGGCCCCCATAGTGCAGGAAAAACTCGCTGCAAACACACCGAACACTCACCGCAAACCCGCAGAAACAGCTGGATTAACCACGCCGAATACGCCGGAGAGACCTGACTAGTCGCCGATCACAACGCAGAGCAGCAGCCGGCACACGAACGAGGTGAAAAATAAAACCAAAACAGTACACTTGAAAGTTTGAAATTTGAAACGCTGTTTGCAAAGAAACTAGAGAAAATGTCTGGAATTTACATATAAGATCCAATGAATGATAATAAAAAAGTCTGTTATAGAAAAAATAAAAAACTATTTAACCACTTCACTGCTGAGCCATTTCACGTCTGTGTGCTGAGCTCATTGTTACTGCTTTTGCCACGATATATATTATGCCACCCAGACATATTATATATCGTTCTTTCCGGCAGACTCCGCAGATTCATAATATATCATTATTAAATGTATACAATATGCCCTGCCTGTATATTATAACAAACAATGCAATAAAATTTGAATTGTTAATCATCTACAGCGTGTAAAGTGTTTTTTCTCACATTTTATCAGACGAGTTTTTGCGTTTCTATTTTCTATGGGCAGCGTTTGTTAAAAAAATTAGAAATGGGGCCCGTTACATTTTTTTGGGGGGAATTACGTGATTTTTGGCAAATGCACCCCATAGAAAAAAATCATTCGTGCAGTATCATTGTTCACATTATAATTGAAATGGGAACAATATTGCTGCATTAATAAAAACAACACACAAATAAAAAGACATGTTTTTATTTTTTTAATTTTCTTTTATTTACTTTTTAATTTTTTTACTTCAAACACTGTCATGTTTAGTATCATTTGAAAGGCCATGCTCAGGCCTTTCAAATGAAACCCTACATGACCCCCTAGCTGCTCATTTGGGAGAAATTGGGGTTCAAAGGGACCCCTTATCTCCACCAGGGGATTTCCTAGGGAAATCCCCGGACAGCTAGGGGTTCCCCGGCTAACTGATGTCATTGCACCATGCGCAATGACATCAGGTGGCCAGGGGGGAACCCGGAGGTGGAGCCGCCATACAAGATGGCAGCCCCCACCGGAGCTAGGCCGTGAGCCAGCGCCGGATGGCGCCAGATCGCAGCCTGGTGCCTAAGGGATTAAAACCAGGCACCGCTTAAAAGGGGAGACTCTCTCCTTTTAAACGGTGCCTGTCTTATACGGCTGGGACCTCCTGATCGGGATGGAAAGGATCCCCCCTCCCTTTCAGGCGATCTCCCGGCTTTGCCGGAGAGGTCGCCCAAAAATGACAGCATCGCGCATGGCGCAATGAGGTCATTTACGTGGGGAGGCCCTTAAAAGACGCGTCTGACTTCCTGTAAGTCAGAACGCTGCGGGACCCCGGAGAGAGAGGTGAGTATCTCTCCCAGGGCTCCCGCTTGCGGGTGATGTTTGGGGAACGTTCTCAGCATATAGGGGGAGTCAATGAGGACGTTCCCCACACGTCACCTGCAGTGAAGGGGTTAAAAAAAACGGGATTTTTTTTCGAAAAAATGCCTAAAAGATCCTAAAAAATCTATAAATGAAGAGACTTTTTACTGCAGAATATAATAATAAACGGTTTATTAGATATTGGATTGAAACGGCAATGTTTTTAACATTGAAGCCTATGGGAATCGCCTGAAATAAATCTGTCGAATGAGACCACCGAACAGTAGGGCATTTCGGCAAACTTTTCCCTGCTGGTTTTTGTCTCTGAATAGACGAAGCATTGCTTCTCTATGGGGGAGTTCACTGCCCTCAAACAGGAACCACACGTGCAGGCAATTCGCCAACATTTGGCGAACTACCTGCTCTCTGAATAGCCGAATGGCCAGGAAATGTAAACGTACGCTGAATTTCAGTGTTCGGTTACATTTCGGGCCAGATCAGCTCTCTTTGAATAACCCTGTTTAAATAAACTCCAGACCTCTTACCTGCTTAATTGATGAAGAAATAATGAAGGAGTAGCCCACACCTGGCCATGAAACAGCATTTGATTCAATCGTCCAATTACTTTTGGTCCCTTGAAAAATGTTCGATGGCTATTCTTAACAGCTGTAATTCCTAAACCCTTCAATTTGGATGTACATACCCTCAAATTAAACCTGAGAGTGTGCACTTTCAGCCCATATCCATATATAACTATAGCTTGAATATGTTTTGGTTAATAACGGAAACAAACTAAAATTGTGCCTGTGTCCAAATATATATGGACCTAACTGTATATATGCTTCTGCACATTTTATATTTTGTATTTAGTGGATATCACCCAGATCTTTAATCCTGTATTGCTTTGAATGGTTGCATTTTTTTCTTTTCTCATGATTTTTGAAAAAAATTGAGCTTTGTTAATATTCCTGCAAAAATATAGTTTGTAAACTTTGTTAGGTGTAATATTATAATCAGTCAGTGGTAAATTTGAAAGAAATATTGCACTCAGAATCTCAGAGCCTTTGTTCCCGAAATTACCATATACATTGAATTCACAGAAAAAAAATGCTATAACCTTGTTCAGTAGCATGAAAGGAAACAATCAAAAGAATACTAAGAATGACAGCCACCACTGGGTCTGAGAACCCAAACCATTCAGCAATACAAGATCCTTTGAGACCCCTTATAAAAGATCTGATTTAGTGGATATTATGTTGGGCACATTTTTCCAGTAAGTTACAAGTCTTGAATGATGCTGACAATAAGGACCTTGAACTGAAATGTAAAGGAATAAAGTGCTCAAATTAATTATTTTGCCCATTTTTTCAGAAAAAATATCAGCTGATTGTAGCCAATACTTTTTTCTAAATATCGGCTGATCTAGTTGAGATGAATTTTTAAAAAAAAGTCCCAGTTCAGTAAAAATATCAGGCTATGTAAACCCCTTCACTACCGTGATTGTATATACACAGGGCAGTATTACAATGTTGGTGCTAACTTAACCAGAGCTGTTGTAAACTTAAAACCTCCATGGGCTATAATGGCTCTGGTAAGTTTACAACAGCTCTGGTTAAGTTAGCACCAACTATGTAATATGGCCCACAATGAGCGATAGCAGACAAAGCAGCCGATATTGTGATAACAAGAGCTAGGGCTGTGCTGTATGACTGCAAATGAAATTTATTTCTAGACAGAAAGGTAAGGGAAATAAAAAACTCTTGAAATTAAAACAAAAATGGAGTAAAATAAAGTTATATTAAAGAGATTAAAGAACGTGTACAGATGTTGCCCACCCCTCTCCCCCAGCTCCCCTGATCTGGAGTAAATACTGGGTGAAGTGTAGAGTATTTTTCTCCACCCCACCCAGTGTCAACAGCAGCTGGGAATTTTGAATTTCCTGACTGCGGGTCACCAGATCGGTCACTAGTGATGTCACACTCAGAGAGTAGCCAACGCCACCCTCTGAGACCAAATTCTGTAGCGCAGGGATGTGCAGTCAGGGGCAGCAGGTGAGGCAGGGCCTCACCTGCCATAATTCCATGAAGTGGGGACTGTAAATTTTTTAAATAAAACCTGCTGCAATTTAAAAAAAGTTCACATACTCACCTGCACCACACTGCCCTGCTGTCTGTGTCTGCTCCTTCGCTTTTTTTTTTTAGTTCGCCGGCTGCTGTGTGATGTGAATCATCACACAGCAGCAGCAGCCTGCTCTGAGCCTACGCAATTTGCGTAGCTCAGGCTGGCTAATAGCTGCAGCACACGTCTGGCACCGCCTACTTCCTGATCTACACTCTTTAGTGCCTCAGAGAGGCACTGAGAGCAATGGAATTGCTTGGACCAATGGGAAAGCACCATTGATCTCAAGCAATTCAAAAAATGCCTCCGTGGGAGGCTGGCCTCCCATGCTTTGATTGACATAGGACAGTCATGTGACTGTCCTTGTCAGTTATGTGGGTGTGCTGCAGGGCTGCAGGCACATACTGGAGAGCACCAAAAGACCATGCGGAGCTCTCAGAGCAGCGAAAAATTCCTGGGGAGCCATGAGAGCAGCAAAAAGATCATTGGGAGCTCTGAGATCAGAAAAATAGATCCTGGGGAGCCCTGAGAGCAGCAAAAGATCCTGGGGTGCCCTGACAGCAGCAAGATCCTGGGGAGCCCTGAGAGAGCATCCAGATCATGGGGTGCACTAACAGCAGCCAGTTCCTGGGGTGTACTGACAGAAGCCAGTCCCTGAGGAGCACTAACAGCAGTCAGTCCCTGGGGAGCACTGACAGCAGCCAGTTCCTGGGGAGCACTGACAGCAGCAAAATCCTGGGGAGCACTGACAGCAGCCAGATCCTGGGGAGCACTGAACCTGAACCTACGTAAACCGTATATATCTGACTCTGATACCAGTCAGTGCCTCTTCAGCCACTGACCTCACCGCACGTTACTGCTGTAGCGACTCGCAAGCATTCTCAGAGAGGCAGCAATGGATCAGATCTGTTCATGCAAGTGCAGCTCCGACTCATCACTCTGCACAGGCACTATAGAACTTGTTTTAGTAAAGTGTGGGAGTCCTATACCGCAGCGCGATATGCAATTCTGCGTTACGCAAGTTGTATAGGAGCGCAAATTGCACACAAAAGCTTCGGGAACTTCAGGATTCGGGAAGAGAAAGGAGGAGCAGTGTGTGGTGACAGACAAAAAGGAAGTAAAGAAATTAAGCCCAAAGTGTAAAAAAATATAGAATAATTGGGCAGAAGCTGTCAGCAGAATCTGCCCCATTGTTTAATGGCAAAAAAGGGAAATTCTATTTTTAAATAGCGATCCGTTAATACTTATATTCTTTTCTGCATCATGTTATACTGAACCAGGCAGTATAGATGCAGTAAAGAATACAAGCACTAATGTCCCATGACAATAAGCTTGTTTGTACACACCAGAGTGAACATTATTGTTATCCATTATTGTTATCATTGCACCAATTTTTTTTTTTTATTTTATCCATTTGTATTTTAAATTCATGAGGTTTTTTTGTACAACTATCAATTCTATTGCTCCTTTGTGAGTGTCTATCCGTTTAAAGTGTTCAAATTGAACTCAGCACAAAAAGGTGAAGTGGTTCAGCAGACAAGGTATTAACTGCCTAGTTCTCTTTCCCTTTCCACAGCGTTTAACCCCTTAAGGACAGGAGCAATTTTACAAGTTCGGCACGCTTCGTAAAGTAGTTGTGTGCTGACCTCATTTTGACCGTTTTTGCTCATCATGTTTAAACAAGATTTGAAGTCACGTTTTATTGTACGACCCAGACTAATTATATACCCTTTTTTCCCAAGAAAACTCTGCAGATTCATATATCATTATAATATGTGTATGCCAATTTTCAATAAAATGGCAATCATCCACAGTGTGTAATGTAATTTTTTCCACACTTTATCATCCGAGCCTTTGCGGTTATATAATCTATGTGGTATGCTTGTTAAAAAAAAATTAGAAATGGGAACCCGTTACTTTATTTTTCTAAGAAATTAAGTGATTTTAGCTAAAAAAAAAATTGTTAGTGCAGCATCATTGTTCACATTATAATTGAAATGTGAACAATAATGCTGCATTAATAAGAAACAAAACAAAAAAACACTTTTAACATGGTCATGTTTGGTATGATTGGAAAGGCTCTGGTCTTTCCAATGATATCAAACATGACCCTCTAGCTGTCACAGATTGGGAGATGAGAGGTTCAAAGAACCCCCCTATCGCTACTACAAGATTTCCTTAGGAAATCCCTGGGCAGCTAGGGTTTTCCCGGTTAACTGACATCATTGTGCAATGCCCAATGATATCAGTGGACGTGGGGAGACCCGGAGGTGGGGCTGCCATCCAAGATGGTGGCCCCCATCGGAAATAGGCTGCGATCTGGCAAAGATTGGTGCCAGAACGTGGCCTTACTACCAAGAGGTTAATGCAATGCATCGCTGGAAAGGTCAGACTGTGACCTTTCCACGGATGCCTGGCATTAGCCTGTACCCCCCAGCGATGGGGAAATAGACGGATCCAAAGGATCCCTCCTTCCCTTCTGACGCTCCCCCTGCTGCAGCGGGGGGGGGCACCTGTAACTGACACATTGCGCTGGGAGGGCATAAAAATGCTGATCTGACTTTATAGAAGTTAGATCAGTATTGGAACCGCTGGGAGAGGTGAGTATTGGCGGAAGGTAGGCTTCAGACGCCCAGTATGTACCATGCCATCCTGTGGCATTAAAGCCCTCCTAATGCAGGATGGCATGGTATGTCCTGCATCCTGAAGGGGTTAAGGGTCCCTCCCAGCCTTTAAAGACCCTCTTCTGTCCCCCAGCCATTCACGGCCCTGTCTTCTCCCCCCTTCACCCTCCGAGCCTTTAGGGGTCATTCTCTCTTCCTAGCCATTCAAGACCCCTTTCTCTTTAACTCACTTCGAGTCTCTAAGAGCCTGCGCACACTCCCCCACCCAAGAAGCACACATCTTGTGCTGCTCCTCTGTCAGACGCCTCCTCCTCTTCTTCTTTACACTGTGTGCCACAGTGTAAAGCATAATCAGGAGGCAAAGTGTGAAGCAAACAGGAGGGGGCAGTGTGCCTTCCATTGCATCTTTTTACACAGTGGAACGGCACGGTGCAGCAGCAAGAGAAGCTACTGATTCGGGCTCCGTGAGTCCGATACCGAAGCTTCATGAGCAGGGAAGGGCACTGCCAAATGGCGCCCCCCCTGCCACCGGGACCCTGACGGCAACATGGGCTGTAATGTCCTGATGGCGGCCCTGAACTTGTGTATTAATGTAAATGCGTACTGTAACTGAGGACCGCTTCTCCTCCTCTCTATGTATTCTTGCAATACATAGAGCGGAGCAGAAGTGGTCCTGAGAGGAAAAAAGAAAAAGGGGCAAGACACTACCGTTAATAGTGTCACAGGTGCATAAACCAGAGCCAAGCTAAGGTGAATGTTCTTAATCCTGCCGTTTTCTGTATTTTATTTCAATATTTGCAACATACTACACTGTGAAATTCTGTGTATTTATTTGGATGAACCTGGGAGGCAGTTACACAGAATAGCCCAGTGTCACCCCAGAGTTGACAGAAGGTGATCATAACCAATCTATTTCTCTGAAGCACTGAAGCATGTGAGTGTGTACTCTTGAGTTCTGTTTTCTTTCTGAAAATACAGACATATACACTATTGCACTATGAGTTTTAATTTTTCTTTTGCTTTTTTTTATAAGTGAACCCGATTGCTTGGTGTGATTACCACTCACTGTTCTCGAACCCAGGACATACTTGAAAACGAGAGAAATCTCAATGTATCTTTCCTGGTAAAATCCTTTTCAAATAAATTATATAAGATTTGTGTTTAATTTTTATTGAGCACTATTGCACTTTAGCTTCATGCTTATTTTGTAACACGCTTTATAATTGTTTTATCTGTTTTTCTGGGCACATTTGTAATTATTTATGAATAAATCTTTTGCGCTGTAGGGAGTGACTTTGTAGCTTAGATGATGTTCAGACTTGCGAGATTAAATTAACATTGTGGAGGATGCGTATTTTGTACTGTATATGCGAATCCTAAGAAAATTATGTAAAAATAATAATTATTTTAACTATTAATTGCTTGCAAATTAATTTTTAATTAATATTTTCATTTATTTAGAACTAGTTTATTAAAAAAAAATTAAACTAATCAAATTAGGGATCCTCATTTAATGAATTTAATTAGTTTAAATAAATTAGTTTAGACATATTTAATAATTATAAAGTAAGTCTACATCCCTCCAAACTAGTGAGATTTGCTCACCAGATTATCTGAATATACTGTACATATGAAAGCAGGCAGGGTATGATCACAGAGGAAATTACGAAACCGTCCCGCAGAAACTCTGCATCCCTACGTTTTCCGTAAAGCCTTAGCCACGGTAACATCGCGTCAAGTTTCACTGGGGAAGCCCCATCTCCAAACCCACCAAAAGGCAAACCGCCTTGTCTCGCCCTCTTAAAACATCTGGACAACGAATGCAATCCTCCACAATATGAACATTCGTGCTTAAACTTGCACCCATTACCAAACTTGCACTGACCCACGTTAAACTGCCAACAAGACCCCTTCCTAACACCTGCCGGTGGAGAACTGGTCCCTCCCACACCCCCCACCGGTGACCCCCGGAAAGGGCAAAGCATTCTGAGCCCCCATCAAACGTAACCACAACATTATATCATCTGGTCCCACCCCATACCTGGGTGAGCCGCCAAACGTTGCCTAAACTGCTCATCGTATTTCCACCACGCCCAACCACCATTAATCCGATAAACCTCCCAAATCCCATCCACATAGCAAAAAGAGCTGAACAGTGCTGAGGGTTATTCTCCCCTACCACACTGGCCAAAATACAAAAAGCCTGGAGACAAATGCCAAATGACTTAGGAATCCTACGATACCTCTTTTTCCTTTCCTCTTCCTCTTTTAACCCTTCCTTAGACAACTCATCCTTAACCCCTGCAACCTCGTCCAACGGAAGCACGGAAAAGAGCTTCACATCCTCACCACGCCAGATACACTCCTTAACCTCCTGCTTCAAATGTAACCCCAAAGGACCAGCAAATGACACGTATGTATTCCTCCTGGCCACATCTGCCACCCACTGAGGACTCACCGAGTGAACCCGACACCACTCAGCCCCCCCTGAAGCAACTGCTTCACCACTGAGAGCTCCACCAGCTCCCCCAACTGACTTTCCTGCAACCCTCCAAGCCTGGTCCAAATCAACTCCCTGGCTCACACCCCCTTTAGAATCCGACCAAGCTTCAAACGCACCCTGTAAAAAAGACATGAAGGAACTCATATCACCCCCACTTCCATTACCTGCCGCCACTAGGCGCAGCCAAACTTCCTTGAACCACCTGCGCCACACTCTCCGTACCCGTCAATCCAACTCCACCAGCCTGGAAACCACCAACCGGCTGTGGACTCCGCTCCCATACCATAGGAACCGTGGACAAAAAAACATTTGTACGATGAGCCTCAGAACCCGAAGTACCATAACCATTATCCCTCTCCACCACACCAAAACCCGGAGCGACTTCACCTTCACCATCTGAACACCAATCTCCTTCGGGCTCCTGAGTAACCTCATCCCGCACAACACCCCCCTGTGCCACACCACTGTCCACACCCCCATCCACCAAATGCTTTACCGTCGAAATATCCGTCCCCGACACAGACCTCGCTCCACCTCTGGGACCCCCAACGGACAACCAAACTCTTCTTCTACCCGAGGAACGCCTCGACGTCTGCACTCCTTCTCTCCTGGTAGTGCTCACCAAACCACTCCTCAGACCAGAAACCGAAGAATCCTTAGTCCCCGATACCGGCCTTGTCTCAGTCCCAACTGCGTCACCTCCAGCCAACATCCACCAGACCAACCGTCCTCGGCCTCTCACTGCCTCCAACCTCAACCTCTCAGACACTGGTCCACCGCTGGATTCTCCTCCCGGACTGAACCGGCCTAGAAACCCTGACAGGCCGAGCTCCCACTTCCGATTCCGCCGCCAGCACCTCCGTCAAACTTCTTCTTGCCCCCTCCACACCACGATGCTGAGCCACCTCCCGCACTTCCTCCAACAGTGACTCCAGTTCTCTGCCTTCCGCCATACTTAAAGACAAATTACTGCAGAAAAGCCGAAAACACCGCTCTCTGACGCAGCTCAAGATTTTTCCAGTTCTACCTCAGGAGAAAAAGGAGCGCAGAGCCTCCCTACACACGCCTTAAGTAGCCTTCTGGTAACTCCACCCACACCTCTTCCGCTCAAACCTCCACACGCGCTGTAGCAGTTCTAGAAAAATCCTCCCTGCGTCCTGGCATCAGAGGCAGCTTAAGGGCCCTACGCCTTAGGTGCTTCAGGCCTTCATTATAGGGTTTTTTCAGAGAGAGACAATCTGGCCCCGAAATGTAACCGGACACTGAAATTCAATATATGGTGCCATTTCGGGGCCACTCGGCTATTCAGAGAGCAGGCAATTCGGCAAATTTTGGCGAATTGCCTGCATGTATGGTGCCTGTTCAAGGGCAGTGAAATCCCCCCATACAGAAGCAATGGTTCGTCTATTCAGAGAACACCGAACAGCTGAGGAATGTCAGTAAAGTGCCCTGCCGTTCAGTGGTTTCATTCGTCAGGTTTATTTAGGCGAATCCCATATTCTTCAATGTTAAAAATATTTCAGTTTTAATTCAATATCTAATAAACCGTTTATCATTCTATTCTGCATTAAAAAGATCTTTTAGGCATTTTTTTGGGATTTCTTTGTCAATTTTCTTTTCAGTTTTTCTTAATTGTTTTTTTCATTTTTCTGTAACAGACCTTTTTATTATCATTCATTGGACCTTATATGTAAATTCCAGACATAGCAGTTTTTTGCAAACAGCGTTTCAAATTTCAAACTTTTAAGCAAACTGTTTTTTTTTTCACCCCATTCCTCTGCTAGTCGGCTTTTTCCGGCGACTGCTCTGCACTGTGATCGCCGGCTGCTCAGATTTTTCCGACGTGTTCTGCTTGGTTTTATGCGGTGGTTTTCGCAGTGGTTTCTGCGGATTTTCGGTGAGTGTTCGGTGAGTATTCGGTGAGTTTTCGGCGAGTGTTCTGCAGGTTTGCGGTGACTATTCCCTGCACTACGGGGGCCCTGCGCTGCTTGCTGAATACACCGCAGGGTCGGAAAACTAGGAATTGCCGAATCGCCCCGAAGTGTTGTGTACGAAAAGTCACCTAACGTGCGGTAACTTTTCGGATCTCTCTGAATAACCCTGTATGTGTTTTAAAAATAACACTTGCCTCATTAAAAGATGTACAAGATATTATAAAGGTTTAGTCAGCTCTTTAACAAATCCTAAATATAACTATTTACAGAATAACAGTGCTGTACACACTAACTATATAAATAAATAAAATTACTGAGATAAGTAGTTACTTTGTCCAACTGTATAATCTAGGCTAGTTGGGGTTTTCTGAAAGATGAAAAGATATGTTTACATCACAGAGATACCATTATTCCTCTTGTGTGTTATAATAAAATGTAATATGGGAAGAATTTATAACCAGGGTAATAAAATGGATAACACTGTTGTAAAGCAATTTAGACAGGTTCATCTACAGGTGAGAGAAGAGTACAAGTTCATGCCTCAATACAGGTCCTGGGAGCTTGGCGGGAGAATGCTAGAAAATATCCATAGTCAGGCAGCAATCTATTTATCCCAGGGTAAGAGGTCTACCATGGCTCATGTTTCTATCTTGGAAGCAAAGGTACCCATTATATAACTCTAACAAACCATTTTTAAGTTTTCCTAAAATTTAAAGGCAAGTTAAAACGTTTATGAATACAACTTGAAAATCCTATTTTCTTTTCATAAACATTTCTCCAAGAACAAATGCAGCAAGCAAAAAAAAGAGGAAGGTGTGGCAATGACTGGCAGCCAAGGTGGCCGGGCAATGTCTCTGCTTCCAGGACCTAGCAGCTTTCATCGGTGTTTTTACTGACCTTAGCCAGCATGGGACACTAACAGGGTTATTCAAAGAGCTCTGAATTGGGGCCGAAAGGTAACCGAACAGTGAAATTCAGTGTTACGTTACCTTTCCTGGCCATTCGGCTATTCAGAGATCAGGCAATTCACCAAATGTTGGCGAATTGCCTACACATACGGTGCCTGTTCTATGGCAGTGAAATCCCCATAGATTCGTCTATTCAGAGCACAAAAACCATCAGGGAAAAGTTGCCGAAATGCCCTGCCATTCGGTGGCTTCATTCGACAGGTTTATTCAGGCGATTCCCATAGGCTACAATGTTAAAAATATTCCCGTTTTAATACAATGTCTAGTAGACCGTTTATTATAATATTCTGCAGTAAAAAGTCTCTTTATTTATAGATTTTTTAGGATCTTTTAAGCATTTATCAGTATTTTTTTGGCAAAAAAAATTCCCAATTTTTTTTTAAAATGTTTTTTTTTTTTCTGTAACAGCCCTTTTTATTATCATTCAATGGATCTTATATGTAAATTTTAGACATTTTCGTTCTGTAGTTTCTTTGCAAACAGCGTTTCACTTTTCAAACATTCAAGCGTACTGTGTTGTTTTTTTTTTACTCCATTCGTTGCGGTGTCGCGTTTTTCCGGCGGCTGCTCTGCGCTGTGATCGGCTCCTGATCGGGTTTCTCCGGGGTGTTCGGCGGGGTTAATCCAGATGTTTTTGCGGTGAGTGTTCGTCGGGTTTGCGGCGGCTTTTCCCTGCACTACGACGGCCCTGTGGTGCTTGCTGAATACACCGCAGGGTCGCCGAAATGGGATTGCCGAATCAAGCCGAATTGAAGAGAACGAAAAGTCATCGAACGTGCGGTGACTTTTTGATTCTCTTTGAATAACCCTGTAAAAAACAATGTCTAAATATCACAGCAACTATCTTTGGGCACTCTGGATGGCCATTTTATGATGTCCGGGCACTTTCCTCACCAAGGCCTTCTGCAGAAATACCATCCGCTGCCTTACTATGGAACCCTCACTTTTATTGCTCTGTGATGAGCTGATTTTCACCAAATAATTTATTTAGTATGTAAATGCTCCAATTTAAGAAAATCTTATATTACAAACCTAATACTTTTTATAAATGAGTAAAAGTATCTAGACCTGTATAGTACACCTATAAAACCCCAAAATACAGGCCTAGACATACTGCGCGATTTAAGGTTAAAAGGGAGGATAACGAATATTGAGTGAAGGTGCTCCAGTCCAAATTAATAATATTGCTTAAGCAATAATGCAAAAGTTTTATGTATAAAACGGGATAAATAAGTGATTTCTGCTGCATCACTGGAAAAGAAACACAATGATACACTCTTACAAACTTGTGTTTAAAGAACTAGTCAAAAAGATAAAATCCGGAAGGCACAAGGGTAAGGATGGCGTTAGCCAAAGTGTATAATAATATATGTGTGCACAGATAATTCAGAAAAATGTGTAGCATGCAACAATTGTTAACTCAGTAATCGCTATTCATACAGATCATAAAAAACAGACCACTTGCCTTGAGGAATAAATATCAATGTCCTCCTGGTGAGTGTGCACTGAGCGCAGACATTTCCCAGTCGTTATAGTAAATAAACTTATATGGAAGGAGAAATTTGTTCGGTTCCTAGGTCTAGGTACTCTTCTTTTTTGTACATGCTCTAGCCAGTGTTTCCAAAACCTATCCTCGGGACCCTCAACCAGGCCAGATTTTGCAGATCACCTTTGGGAAATGCAGTCTGAATCCTGCAATCACTGAACAGCAAATTACATCACCTGTGCTGTGCTTCAGATAACCTGGCGTGTCAGCAGGTCCCAAGGACCGGTTTGGGAAACACTGCTCGAGAGCCACACAGTAACCTGGCTCTAGGTGTCTGGGCATTCGGCCGATTTAAAAGGGTGGCACAGCCTCTCTGTTGTTGCCTTATTCCTGAATATGTTGGCTCACAGGTAGATGGCCCACAATGTGAAATAGAGAGAAGACAGTGCTCCCGTTGCGTAATTTGTCTCAGCGTATGTATATCAAAATAAGGAAATGCACTCACTGATGCTGGAGCCTGTGATTTAGCTAGGCTCATATATCTCACTTTGGTGTTTTCAAGGATAAACGCCTATCCCCTTTACTTCTGTGCATGGTAGTCCTGTACCTGTATATGCTTGCAGGATAAAGGATGAGCATCAGTGAAGAGAGGGATTCTTTTATAGTTAAAAAAGCAATCTCTCTTTAATAGGGCATAAAATATACAGAAAGAAAGGGGTCTATTAAGACCGAAACATGAAAAATAAATAAACATATAATTATTATATTTAATTATATTTTTTATAACACTTTTCGGCAAAGAAGACTTGCCTTCCTCTGTCAGGGATAGTAAACGTTCATAAGATACTTTCGGTCTGTCACTACTTGTGTATAAAGAGAAGTAGAGAAAAAGTTAGGTTATTTGTCATTGATATACATAGTCATGTCTGTCATACCCATTCCTGCCTCCCAGCATTATGTCAAGAGTCCTCGTGTCCCCTTGGGCATACTGTCTAGGTTACTTTTCCTCTTAAATATGAAAATAGTGTCAGATATTGGTTCCCTATATCAAAATATGTCACTAATATGTCATATGAAATTTTATTTTCTAAAGATAAAATATTGAAGTATACAAAAGTCAACATGATGACTTTAAGGCTGGGGTCAGACGAACACAGTGTGAACGCAAGTGCAGCCACACTTTATCACGGCCGTAGTAGCAGCAAATGACGGCCAATATACGAAGTACGGCCGCACGAAAGTAACGCAAGCGGCAAACAAACGCATTTTTTCGAGAACGTGATACCACTAGTACTGACGTACAGAGTGCGCTGCGTCCGCTAGCGGCATGTGTGTGTGATTAGGAGACGTCAGACATTACTAATGTCCGGCCAACATAACGTCCAGACGCAAAAAGTGTTTTATTTATTGATGATCCGTACAAAATCACGGACGAAAATGCGCATCGTATGACCGCTATCCCTTATTCCGTGAAAAAATACATCCATTCGTTTGAACACACTTTTTTACGGACGACGCGAAAAATGCGTTCGTCTGACCCGAGCCTGAGACGGTTATTCACCCAACAACCACAGTATTGTTACTTGTTTTGAGTTTTACAGACAGTTTCTGTTGAAACTTTATTCATCTTGGAATTGGCTATAAATTCAGTAAAAACAAAAGAAAATGGAATGCCTGAACAAACTTTACCATTTTCTTTTGAACTCTTGCAGGGTTATTCAAAGAGAATCGAAAAGTCACCACACGTTCGGTGACTTTTCATTCTCTTCAATTCGGTTCGATTCGGCGATCCCATTTCGGCAACCCTGTGGTGTATTCAGCAAGCACCACGGGGTCCCCGAATTGCAGGGAAAGTCACCACAAACCAGAGCCGTAGCTAGCTCCTTTTGCACCCGAGGCAAAAACAGAAAATTGTGCCCTCCCCCACATAATTTTTAAAATCAGAGTCTCTGACCAGTGGCGCAGTGCTAAGCTCCTGGATGCTCCCCACGACCAGAAGCAGTGGATCGGACCACCCTTTGCGCAGTGGGATGAGAGGCAAGTATGTGATTTTTGGGGGGGTTCTGGCTGGTGCTGACTGATTCTGCAGAAGCGGCATCATTTAGCACCAGCGTCTAGCTGTGGGTAACTATTGTAGCTATGGCGGGATGGTAATTAGCGTTAGGACTTTGTAATCCTAATGCTATTTACTGTTTGCGCTCCCCATGTTTAGTATTGGGAGCGCAAAGTACAGTAACCTCGCGCTGAAAAGCACGATCTCCTGGATTTTTTAACCTGTTACCGTTGGGATTGTAATATGAGGGTCCTGTTATAGAATGTGATATGGGCAGCATGCAGTAACCTCATTTAACCTAGCACCAACACTCACATGTGTGAGTGCTAGCGTTAAAGAGGTGATGGGGCCCTACATATATAGTGCACACACAGTACATGTACAAATACAGTACACACAGAATACATGCATGTATAGCAAAAGAACATTTAGCATAATATACACCCCCCCAGAATAATATACACAGCACTGAGCCCCCAGACTATTTTCCCCAGTTCACATGGATATAATTGCCCCCAGTTCACATGGATATTATTGACCCAGCTCATATGGATATTATTGACCCCAGCTCATATGGGTATATATTGCCCCAGTTCACATGGATATGCCCCCCAGCTCTCATGGATAATGCCCCAGGTCTCATGGATAATGCCCCAGCTCTCATGGATATGCCCCAGGTCTCATGGATATGCCCCCCAGGTCTCATGGTTAATGCCCCAGCTCTCATTGATAATGCCCCAGCTCTCATGGATATGCCCCAGGTCTCATGGATAATGCCCCAGGTCTCATGGATATTGCCCCAGCTCTCATGGATAGTGCCCCCAGCTCTCATGGATAGTGCCCCCCAGGTCTCATGGATAGTGCCCCCAGGTCTCATCATGGATAATGCCCCCAGGTCTCATCATGGATATGCCCCCAGGTCTCATTATGGATATTGCCCCCAAGGTCTCATCATGGATATTGCCCCCAGGTCTCATCATGGATATTGCCCCCAGGTCTCATGGATATTGCCCCCAGGTCTCATGGATATTACCCCCAGGTCTCATGGATATTGCCCCCAGCTCTCATGGATATTACCCCCAGGTCTCATGGATATTGCCCCCAGGTCTCATGGATATTACCCCCAGGTCTCATCATGGATATTGCCCCAGGTCTCATGGATATTACCCCCAGGTCTCATGGATATTGCCCCCAGGTCTCATGGATATTGCCCCAGCTCTCATGGATATTGCCCCCAGGTCTCATGGATAGTGCCCCCAGGTCTCATGGATAGTGCCCCAGCTCACCTCTCTGCTGTGGGCCCGAAACGATTGCCGGCGGCTGCGTGCTTCCTGCTAGAACGGCCGCTGACAGGAAGTGCAGCCGCTCGCCTGGGATCGATGAAACAGCCAGCCGCGATCTTCACAGCTGTGAAGGGGCGCAGCCATGGCTCGAGTCTGTGCCCCTTCACAGCTGTGCCCGAGGCACGTGCCTCACTCGCCCTTCCTACGGCCCTGCCACAAACCCGCCGACAACTCACCGCAAAACCTGGCGAAGGCACACCGAAAACCCGCAAAAACATCTGGATTAACCTGCCAAAAATGGCAGAAAAACCCGAAGCAGGAGCGATCACACGCAGCGCAGCCGCCGGGAAAAACCCGACACCGCAGAGCGCAGACGAATGGAGTGAATAAATTTAAAAAAAACGTTTGCTTGAATGTTTGAAAAGTGAAACGCTGTTTGCAAAGAAACTACTGAGCGAAAATGTCTGAAATTTACATATAAGGTCCAACGAATGATAATAAAAAGGGCTGTTACAGAAAAAATAAGTAAAGTTAAAAAACAAAACATCGGAATTGTTTTTTAAAAAAAATCCCAAAAAATGCTTAAAAAATCTATCAATAAAGAGACTCTTTACTGCAGAATATTATAATCAACGGTTTATTAGATATTGAATTAAAGCGGGAATATTTTTAACATTGAAGCCTATGGGATTCACCTGAATAAACCTGCCGAATTAAACCACCGAATGGCAGGGCATATCGGGAACCTTTCACTGCTGGTTTTTGTTCTCTGAATAGATTAAGCATTGCTTCTCTATGGGGAATTCACTGCCCTCGAACAGGCACCAAACAGGCACCGTATGTGCAGGCAATTCGCCAAGATTTGGCGAATTGCCTGCTCTCTGAATAGCCGAATGGCCAGGAATTTCAGCATTCGGTTACCTTTCTCCAGCAATTAGGATCTCTTTGAATAACCCTGTTAATCTCCTTCTTTCCCTGTGTGTGTAAAAGTGTTTAACATCTTTAATGTTCTAATATACTTCTTACAGGTTGTGTGCTATAGTCTTCCTATACTCATCTTTATGTAACACATAGGACCACTGTATGTGTATATCACGAAATAGTTTATTCAAAAAGCACCAAAATGTCAGTGAAATTCACTTCTGCACAGTTCGGTTATTCCATTTCGCCAGCATTTCGGTGAATTCACTATTCACCAAATGGTCACCATAGTGCGCCGAAGATGGAGTCACTGAAGCCCCACGAAAAAGTTGCAGAACATCGCTGAAGAGCACTAAAAAGCGTCGAAGTGCGACGAAGTGGCCTTGGAGAATTCCACCGAACTGCAAAAGAACACCAAAAAAACTGAAGTCTCCTATTCTCCTAACAGGTGCTTAACCAATAAAAATTTATTAAAATGTGTCTGCATAATAAAATGAAAAAATAAACAGTCTTTTGAAAAAAAATTCAAGAAGATACTACAGGCACTATTACAAACTTAACGCTAGCGTTAGTGCTCAGATACAGTGAGAGTCTAGCGCATGCCCCCATATTATATTCTGAATGCTAACAGGTTAAATAAAATTGTTACCGCATCGGGGTTTGCGCTTGCTTCTCATAGCTTAATGTTCTTTGCGCTCCCTATACAAAGAGTAATTAGCGTTAGGATTACAAAGTCCTAATACACTAATTATGCACTGCTGCGGTTAACTGAAAAGTTAACCACAGCTTGAAGCTGGTGCTAACCGATTCTGCTTCTGCAGAATTAGTCAGCACCAGCTGAAAATCCCCCCAAAAATCAGATACTGACCTCTCATCCCGCGACGCGAACGTTGGCCGGAACTATCGTTCTGGCCACCGGGAGCAGAGAGAGACTAGGGACAAATAGTCTCTAGTCTCCCTACGTGATCACTCTGCATCCGTGCACGATCTCGCGAGAGTAAGATTGAGTAGGTCACGTGATCCGGCAGCAGAAGCCTCCATGGAGTCCTATGGACTCCAGGAGGTGATACTTCGCAGCAGCGCGTTAGTATCCATGGGCCTAGCATTGCATTACGGGGCAGGCTGCTGAATCAGCACCTGCCCCGTAAGAGGGTGCTAAAACGGGGGCGCTAAGGGGAAACCACCTTACTGCTCTGTTTTAGCGGGAACTTTGTAATACTGCCCTACTTTGTTACATTGAATCCCATGGGATTCGTCTTTTTAAAGCTGTCGAATTTAAACACCGAAAATCAGGGCATTTCACTGGAATTTCGGTGCAGTTTGGGATTCTGTGAATAGAAGACATGATAGTCTATGGGGCAATTTTGAAGCTGCCAAACTGCAGCGAACTGCACCGTATTATGCTGTCAATTCCACAGTATTTGGCAAACTGACTGCTTAGTGAATTGAGGAATTGCACCGAAATTGCAACGAACAAATAATTTCACCATTTGGTGCAATTTCAGGCCAATTTGTAGGTTAGTGAATAACCCAATCTAGTGATGCCTAATAAAAATGTTTAAAAAGTTCTATAAAAAATAATAATCATGCTGCTTATAAAAGAGGTGAGAGTATACACCTTAACCCTGTGTTTTTATTAACAGAATTACAGTATGGAAGCTGTCAAGCATGTGCCCAATATACACAGTAATGTTTCTGGGCTTAGGTTTACAATATATACCAATTACCCAACATATCATTCTTGTTCTTCAGATATTAACTTTTCCACATACATTCACTCATTTGCACAATACGAAACCCTTGTGTTCTTGAATCCTCTTACAATCCATTAAAAATATATCTCCATCGCCAGAAATAAAATTGCATAATACACAGATATATTTTACATCATTTGATATACACATGCTATATTTTAACATTTACACTCCAAAAAAATTTTTCATTTTCATTATAAAGCATAAACACATTTCACGACGCTGTACACAGGTATAATCGGTAGAGGTGAAAAGACAGCTACAATTCAGTTGAAAGACAAGACAACGTTCGACAAATACAAAAGGGATGGAGGGCTTTATTCCTCTGGCAATTTACAATCTGGATGGGCAGGAGGGGTGAGATACAGGAGGTGATGACAGATTTGTTTGTTTTTATTTTTATTTCTATGTTTTAATAAAACTTTTAAAAGATCCGGCACTTATTCCATGTGGTTTTGATGGTTTTTTCCAGCACAAAAATCAAACATGCGCAGATCTTAGAGCTACAGAAGCTCCACCAAGAGTGAGTTGTCATTTTTGCCCAATGCCTGTATATTTTTAGTCTCTCAGATTTTATACAGGAAGAGCCTTGTTTGTTCTCTTTTGTTCTTCATAAACATCTCATATATTCCGTGGTGGAGAGAAAATCATTCCAGCAAGGTGTGGGTTACCTGAGAAAAATCCCCATCAAACAACCCAGATGCGTAGAGCCACTTAGAGCCAGTGTTGGGCTCTTTATTTGTGAGTGATATGTCATACTCCTTTAAACCATTTGTATAGTATATGATATGCTGCACAATCATTTTTATTTGCTTCTTTTATGTAAACCGTCATTTGGGTCGTAAATTGGAGAGATACACCTGGACCTCGAGGGCAATTAATTTGGCGCTAATCAGATACGTATAGGAAATTGTTATTTTCTGGTATAGGGGAAACCACTGATTTTCTGATTCAGCATTTGGGGTTCTGGTGGCACGTGTAGTGTGGCGCTTACCATCAATTCACTATTCCTGATTACTCCCCATACATTCACAAACAAATTCGGAAACGATAATACTCCTTGTATTGCAATACAAAAGATACAAACAAAAAAAATTAAGTAACTTCTGCATTATTTGAAAGTCTACATTTAACTGTTGCAATGGTAGCATTTACTATCACTGCATACCTCTGTACACATATGAAAGGTGCTGGGTGCCCCCTCACCCTCAAGAGGTGTGTGCATTAGTGCCCAAACCTATTGCTATGTCTTGATTTTAAAAATATAACATTAAACTTCTGAAATTTTATGTTTGCTTTAAAAATCAACTACCAAGATATATTTTAAACGGTTATCACTGAACAGCAATCTTTCAAATTGGATCGCCTTGGAAACACAAACAACAGTCATTTTATATCTTATCACCTTTAAACAAGTTGTTTTGCAGAAGATTACACGTCACATTAGAACTACATATCGGACAAGGTTTCCAATATCTGAGATGCTACTTTGCACTTACCTGATATAAGGAAAAGTGAAAGGGTATCCAGGGGTCATGAACCATATGTTCAAGTTTTTAATGATATAATGCAAATATATAGTTGTCTTCTTATGCATGAAAAAGTACCAAGTATACTGTATTAAAGATAATCCATTGGCCCTATATATAATACGGCCCCTAATATAAACCATGTACAGCAGTACTCAGAATTGGAGTATACTGTAAACAACATATTTTTTTTCTGAGTATTCAAAGGGTGCTGTTCCCTATTGCACACTAAAATGGGGATGCTAACAAGGAAAATCTGTGTCTGCGTCCCTGTGTTACTGTGATATTCTGGACGCAGGTGCTACCTTAGCACCCTACCCTGTAACGCAGCACTAACTGCTAGGATACTCGCTGTAGCGCTTCCGCGCCGCTGCAAGTATCGCCTCCTGGAGTCCGTAGGACTCCATGACGGGTTCCACTGCCGGGCCACGAGCCCTGTGTGATCTCACAAGATCGCACAGTGCCGTGGAGTGATCGCAGAGGGAGACTGGGAACTATTTGTTCCCAGGCTCAATTTGCTCGCGGCCAGAAGAAACGGTGGATCGTGCCACCGTTCTCTCCGTAGGATGAGAGGTGAATATCAGATTTATTGGGAGGAGGGTTTAGGGGCTGCTGCATGAATCTGCAATTGCAGAATCATGCATTGCCAGCTTTTAGGAGGTGTTAACATTTGGCTCTCTGCATCCTGATGGTAATTAATGCTAGCACTTTGGATGACCTTACTTATCTTAATGCTAATTAATGATTGCGCATTTGATACTTAACATGGGGAACGCAAAGTACAGTAAACCTGCGGAAGCTAGCACAAAAAACAAAGCACTAATGGATTACTAACAGGGGGGGGGTGCCGGACAAAAACCCTACAACCAGGTTCCCTAACGCCAACATCCCGACGGCCAACTTCCAGACAGAACAAGTGCCGAACATACCAAGTTCCCTACACAGACAACTCCCTGACGGCCAACTTTCAGACATCGAAAATCCCAGCAGCTAACCCTAATCCTAACACCCTAACCCTTAGGGAGTTATGCTTAGGTTTAGGGGTTATGGTTAGGTTTAAGGAGTTAGGGTTATGGCTAGGTTTAGGGAGTTAGCACCAACTATGGAATAGAGTGCTAAGTTTTTAATTGCAAAAAAAAAGGAACAAAGTACACCGCATTCTATGAAGAAGTAAGTAGAAATATTGATCAGGGGGTCGCAGTGGATGTGATTTACTTGTTTTTTGCCAAAGCCTTTGACACAATTCCACAAAGGGCCGCCATCAGGAGAGTGACAGCCCATGACATGCTCAGGGGCCCTGTTCTTCCAGGTGGCTGAAGACCCTTCCAAACCCAGTGGCAGTGTTTCTCTGTGCCCATAGATATAAGGGCTGTCCATGCAGCCTGGGACTGGCTAACTAGGTCACCAGGAAATGTCCCAGTCGTTTGCAGCATCTGAGGCTGGTCAAAGTATTCTGACCCAACACTGAGCACCAGCAGAAGAGAGCAATTAGTATGTTCTTCCATAGTCAGAGGTGCAGGGTGATTGCTCCCCCACCAAACCACAGGAAAATACTTTTTAACCCTTTGCTGGGATTTATTAACCATAGATTTAGCACACTCCCAGCAAAAAAAAGCTAAACTGGGGAGGAGGGGGGCACATTGATTTTTTTTTTAACTAATGTAATGAAAATATATAGATTGGGCCCCCGACTAGTGGTTCAGTAAGGAACCCCAAAATTTCTGATTGCAGCCCTGGTTCCACCAAAAAAGGTTACTTTTCAAATTAAGAAAAATTGGTCTAGGACGGCAAGATCCTGCTGGTCAGCAGAGCAATCACGGATGGAGAAAGGGGATTTTCTTCCCCCAGCCTCCCTCTTCTCCCGATGGCCAGAAGCAGTGGATCGTGCTGCCGTTCTCGCCTCTGGATAAGAGGTGAGTATTTGTTTTTTTGGGGGGTTTTGAGCTGCAGTTCAAGGATTCTGCAGCAGCGGAATATGTTACTTACAGCTCTGAGCTGGTGGTAACTTTATAATTCCGCGCCAGCTCTTATTAACTAGCGTTAGGACCAAGTGATCCTAACGCTAGTTATTTTGTGCTTTCACTTTGTGCCCCCCGTGTTAGGTATAGGGAGCGCAAAGTACAGTAAACACGTGCTATGAATCACAAATTAATGAGTGCTAACAGGTTTTTTAACCCTTTAGAACGCGATCTGGCCACAGCGCTATGACCTCCATTAAGCTAGCGTTAGTGTTAGCTTGAAGGAGGTGATAGAGCCCTAAAACCTTCAAACATGTAAATGCACCATGCAGAGAGAGATGCATTATTTAAAACGTGGGAGACCCCATAGAAGAGACATTGCACTAGGTGACAACTGGGCTGGTGACAAAAGTTGCTGATGATAAATATAAGTAGATTATGAAAAAATATATACAGGTATTTTTTTAATTCTAATAGTTTCCTCAAGACAGGGAAGGCTATGAAGGACTTTTTAACATAATGTTTTAAACATGATTTTCAGTAATAAAATAAATAAAAAATGTACAGTTTGCTTTACTTATGTTTACTATGCTACTGACAAAATGACAGGTATCACCTTGATTTACACAATGCTGTAGAAGATTCAGGCTCTTCAGATAACTACAGGCCCTAATGTAAAGGCATGCTGCAGGATCATTGGGCAACCTTTGCTGTGGATACTCTGTGGGCACAAGGACCATCTGTTGGAGTAGGTAATGTGGGCTAATGTCGATGCAACAGAGGGATGGTATGACAGGTACATTGATATTAATCTCGAGGAGAAGAAAGACTTTTTTTGATTAATGAGTATTATTTTCCTTTTAGACTTGTCACCAATATTTCCAACGAAATTACGTTTTTGAGTAAATATAATGTGCAGTAGATATATTACCTTTTTTAAGTAAATACAGATGACAACTTATTGCTCTGGAGTCAAGGTGAGCCCTGATACCATTTTAACGTTAGTCATACTGCAAGTCAAAAGGAAGGCAAACCTTTCCTGGTATTTATTATATGGAAAAGGACAACACACCCAAAGCTAGTTACGTAATTTGAACGAAGATATTTTTCTCGAGGTAAATGTATTACTTCTGATCTTTTTAAATAAAGATTTATAAATAAAGCTGCTACTTACTGTATTACCATGTCTAAGTCACTTTTGGAATCGGATGCCAGTAATGTCTTGCCACCTGGCTCAAGAACCTTAGGAATTGCGAGGAAGTGTCACATAAGCTAGATTGTTGCAGGTTCCTCCATGCGTTTTGGTTCTTTCGATGTATCAAACCTATTTTGCTAGTGTAGCGCTGTTTAAAACTCTGTTGCTGTAGTGTTCCATTTTGGCCACCAGAGGGAGACAAGCGCACGTAAACTATACTGGACAATGGGACTACATTTTCCAGCATGCTTTGGGGCAGAGACAGGAAGTGGGTGGGGAAGGAGGAGAAGACATCCGCAGCCTCGTGGAAGCAGAGCCAGTGTGAGCCGAGGAGTGAACGGAGTGAGACGCACGTGAGACTGTGAGCGACTGTAACCAGGCCGGAGAGCAGGCGCTGCCTTGCCGACGCTGGGGATTGATTCAGTGACTTGCCAGAGACCCAGTAATCCACCGCTGAGAGGTTTTACACAGACACAGAGTTCCAGATTGGACCCCGAGTTAGGAGACTGCGATGATCCACTGGGAGTGCAGGCGGTAGGCTGTAAATCTTGTTGTAAAGACGGACAAGCAAGAGAAGCGGATCCGGTGGCACAGAGTCCCAGCATAATTCAGCGGAGAGACGTCCTTGATCGGGCAGCAGAACAGATTGTCTGCTGGATGGGTGAGAGGCCTCCCAGGCCACAGTTAAAGTTTAACCAAGCACGCTGCAGTACTGCTAAAATCTACAGGGCCCCAACGTAACTAGTCGAAGATTTATTAAATCCATTCACTGGTCAGTTGAAATATAGTACCCGGGTACCTGAGCTCACACACACACACTTTTTGGGACATAACCTGCATGGGACTTACACTCCAGAAACAAAGGGGTTAAACTTTCTTTTACCGCTGCGTGTTTCCCGCATTACGAAATCCTGTTTTCCATATACCGTGCTTACATTATATATGCCGCTTTATTGAGAGTGAGACCAGTAAAGTATATAATTTATAAAAACCACAACAGTGCTGGTGTATATTTATTCCCTAGTGCGGAGAGACTAACCCGAGGTTAAATTCAGCGGCTCCTCCGGGAGTGAGCGCTACACTAGAATATCTGCCAACTTTGTCTTATGCATTGAGGAATGCTGTGTAATATGTTGGTGCTATGTAAATAACAGTTGTCGTTATGCATCTCCAACAAAAAGATAATGGCTACATAATTTCATTTTGCAATACCAGTAAATTCCCTATAGAAACATAGAGTATAATACTGACCTAGGCTGTAGAATGACTATCAGGGTAATTCAAAGAATTCGGTTGACTTTTCGGTGTCACATTCGGTGACTTTTCGTTCTCTTCAATTCGGTTTGTTTTGCCGATCCCATTTTGGCGACCCTGCGGTGTATTCAACAAGCACCACAGGGTCCCCGAATTGCAGGGAAAAGCTACCGCAAACCAGACGAAAACGAACCGCAAAACCCACCGAATGCACGCCGAAAACCCCCAAATACATCTGGATTAACCCATCGAAAAACCCGAGCAGGAGCTGATCACCCGCAGCGAAGCAGCCGAGACCGCAGATGAGGCAGTGAATAAATTAGCAAAACAGTTTGTGTGAATGTTTGAAAATGAAACGCTGTTTGCAAAGAAACTACTGAGTGAAAATGGCTGAAATTTACATATGAGGTCCGGGTAATGATAATACAAAGAGCTGTTACAGAAAAAATAAGTAAACTTAAAAAAAAAAAAAATCGGACTCTTAAAAAAAAAAAAAAAAAAACCAGAAAAATGCTTTAAAAAACCTAAGAAAATCTGTAAATAAAGAGACTCTTTACTGCAGAATTTTATAATGAATGGTTTATTAGATATTGAATTAAAACCAGAATATTTTTAACATTGAAGCCTATGGGATTCTCCTGAATAAACTTGCAGACTTAAACCACCGAATGGCAGGGCATTAGGGGAACCTTTCACTGCTGGTTTGTGTTCTCTGAATAGCCGAAGCAGTGCTTTTTCATGGGGATTTCACTGCCCTCGAACAGTCACCGAACAGGCACCGTATGTGCAGGCAATTCGCTAGGATTTGGCGAATTGCCTGCTCTCTGGATAGCCGAATGGCCAGGAAAGGTAACCGAACGCTGATTTTCATACGTTCGGTTACCTTTCTGAAGCAATTCGGAGCTCTTTGAATAACCCTGTATGTGTGCACTTTTGCCACGCATCACACATCATTGGCTCAGGGGGACAGGCCATCCTGAGGCAGCCAATGGCACGATGTGTGCCAGCTGGTGGGCGGAGTGAAGGAGGCCCATTGAAGCCAACTGGGCATACTATGACACCCCTTGGCTCCAAGGCCCACCCGCCATGGTGACAGCATAGTATGCCCCGAGACGGGTGGGCCTCGGTTAACCAGCGCGGTTGTAAACTTAACAACTCCATAGACAATAATGGCTCTGTTAAGTTTACAACAGCTCTGGTTAAGTTAGCACCACTTTGTAATATAGCCCCCTATGTTTCCATTGTTGGTCCTAACACAGAATATTAATAATCATGAGGTTTGGTTTGTTTGATCTGGACTGAATCTAATTCACAGAACGCTTGATTTCTGGTTTTTTTTTTTTTTTTGTTTTCTGCAAAATAAATGATGTTGGTTTGTGTTCTGTAACTAGAGACGTGACTGGTTTCACATTGACCAGTTTATGGCCACTCATTAAAATATGGGCAACTACGTAGGAGATAAGGCAGGTGAAACTGCCATGGCCGATTGTAAATGGCTTTGAATTTGTTGGGTTTCTAATTACAGCAAGATTACTTTATGGTATCTCTCAGATAATAAGAATCATTCCTCCACCCGTTCACACAGCAGCTGAGGTCGGGCAGCGGTCGAGGCTCAATGAGTTGATAAGATGAGGGCACACGGTCATAGTGCCTCTCTCATGACACATCAAGATACTTGGTCACAGAATGAAAAATAAAACATTGGGAAATGTCCCATTCTGTAAAGGCTAAATTACAAACACTAAATTAATTGCAATACACTAATACTACTAGTGCTAAGAATCACCTGAAGACTTATTCATTCTGGACTATGTGTCATTCTTTGGGTTCTCTTCCTAGTGAGCAAGTATTTGGCAGCGATAAAAGTATAAATCCTGAGTTACTAAACTTTTGTAGTTGCCAAACACCAGATCATTTGCAGGTCAGCTTCTATACTAGTACCAGCATTAGCGGAGTCTCACTTGAGATTTGCGTATGATTACACAAACTCACAGAATCACAAGTACTAAGTAATGACAGCAGAGAACTTTTTGTTCTCAATGTTCTTCAAAATTCAGCAAGTGGACTCAGAGAAACCTATGAAAGCACAAGAACCTGTGCGAGTGTTCTGTACTGCACGCGTCCTATACTTAACATTGTGAGCTCAAACGCGAATGTGCGCTGGTACACGGATGGTATTACAATCTATGCGCAGGATTTACCGCATAGCCTTTGTGCGCATAATTTTAGCAACTCCTAAAAGCTGGTGTTAATGGCAAATTCTATGAACCTGGCTGAAACCGAATACACCAGCCCAAAAAAAATGCAGCAAAGTATAGTTACACATTCTACTCATACCAAACCAATACATTTGAGAAGTTGTGCGTGCATTTATTATTGCTGCAGCATATATGCTCATATTGATTTTGACAGGCGCAAAAACTTAACGTGAGATAATTGTGGTTCTTAATTCTGATTGGCCGAAACGCGTGAAAAAAACAGTCCTCACACTGATTTCTGCGCGCAACATTACTGCGTGCGCATTTGTGCATGTCCGTTTTACGCGTGTTATTGCTCGACGGATGAAAAAATGTGCGAAGATTGTAATTCCAGCGGTGATTTACGCGCATTAACGTTTAATGCTTGGCGAACAGGGGAGGAGGGGAAGCCGAAACGATCGTCGGGGGTTGCTGCACCTCTCATGCAGGGATGACGTTCTTGGCAATCAGCACTGGCCACCCTTTTTGGGTGAGAGCAGGCTGATTTGCATATGGAGCATTCATCCCTCTAATGGCACATACAAGCTAAAACCTTGTGAGACCTGAGCGGGCCCCCACCGTAGAGCAGGCCATTAGTGCCATTGCTCGTTCTCAGGAGCCTCACAAACCCCTCTTCTCCTCAACATGTGTCCTGCACTACTAACTTTATTTTCAGTTTGCCTTTTCTTCCTTATAATCACAGGCCTGTGTTTTTCTGTAGAACTATGGTAACATCAAAGAAGAAAAATGTGCACACCAAATTGCAAATTGATTGGATTATCCAGCAGTGTGCTCATGGAGCCCAGTCCCCTGGGTGGCCTAAACCCCCGTAGAGCATTCAAATGAAAAGAGAGGATCCAGACACTCTAAAAAGCAGGTTCCTAAATAAAAATTCCCTTTATTATACTGCTTTTTGGAGGATCCTCTATTTTCCTTTCAACAGTGTCACTATGGCAGCTTGCAACTTCCTCATAATCTACCAAAAACAGTTCTGTAGAACCCTGCGAATAATATATTACCCAGTAGCAGTACAAAAACATTGCAATAATAAAGAGCATATTAAAAAAATATTCAATTGCAATTTAAAAAAAAATATTTTTATTACTTGTGTGTATATATGTCTAAAAATTATTCTAGTGAATTTATTAATATGCATGTGATGTAAGTCACTTTGGACTTGGGGTGCCAGCCTGAAGTTCTTTATTATTTTCTTGCCCTTTCTTGTGTGCAGAATGGTTGTGTAATCTGAGTTGTGTATGAATAATGTTATCTGTCTACTGTATGTCCATTTGAGAAGCTGTTAATCTGCCTTGTCAGGCAAACATGGTCACATTATCCAATGGCCTATATTTTATTTATTTATTTATAAACGATTTTGCCAGGAAGGATACATTGAGATTTCTCTCGTTTTCAAGTATGTCCTGGGTAATAGCAGTGTGGTCTCTAATTGTTAATTTATGTAAACTACTACACTGTTATCTAATGTATTCAGGCATTCTGATGCTAGGCCTGTGATTAGATGACGCCATATTGTTTCATTTCTGGGCATGTCTGGTTCACTTGAGACTTGGGAAGGGTGGCGCCAGGGTGTAATTCTCCAGTGTCTGTAGCCCCTCCTGGAACTGCATATATATATATATATATATATATATAATAAAGGCATTTAGTCTGCCTGTTCCATTCTAACCCTGAAAGACCTCAGATCTACAGACTCGTCTTATTTATGGGGGATGCTAGCAAGGCTCTCTATGTGTACCCGTCTTTAAGCTGCGGCTAAGGACTGAAGAAAGGCACGGGAGTTTACCTGGGTAAAACACGGGGGGGTCCTATAAGGAAGCGGTATTGGCAAATGTGACCCTGTCGGGGTACAGAGATTGATCACCATGTATATTTTGATCTATAACGTTGATATTTTAAGTGATGTGGCAGTATCAGGGTAATTCAAAGAGATCCGAATTGCTTGAGAAAGGTAACCTTTCTTGGCCATTCGGCTATCCAGAGAGCAGGCAATTCGCCAAATTCTTTGAGAATTGCCTGCACATACGGTGCCTGTTCGGTGACTGTTCGAGGGGAGCGAAATCCCCATAGAAAAGCAATGCTTCATCTATTCAGAGAACAAAAACCAGCAGTGAAAGGTTCCCGAAATGCCCTGCCATTCGGTGGTTTCATGCGGCAGATTTAGTCAGGCGAATCCCATAGGCTTCAATGTTAAAAATATTCCGGTTTTAATTCAATATCTAATAAACCGTTCATTATAAAATTCTGCAGTAGGAGGGCGTGGCCGGACGTTGCAACTCGCGATCGCATGTAAGGAGAGCTCCTGTGACCGGCGCTGAAATTCAGCCATTTTTGAAATCGCGCATGTATACTGATGCATATCATTCCACTGCTCAGACGAAGTCCAAGGGAGTCTCGATCCTGTTCCACAGAGACTGGACCTTTGTGTGTTCGGCACAGTTTATTGATCCGTTGGGCCGCCTTGTGCTTCTTGTGGGCACGTTGAATGAATTACCAATCACTATAGCCAATCCATATCTTCCTAATGATAACCCGGTTTCTTATCTTCGAAAAGCTTATGGTAGAGTGAAAAAGATGGCTAGTGGTACGCTGTTTCTGTGTGGGGATTTTAATTGTACTCCTGACCCTGACGTTGACACCCAGACGAGCCAACCCCGCTCCCACACCCGCTCCCCCCCATCCACTAGTAAACAACTGCGGGAATTTATGCATTCGTTCGAACTATTTGATGCTTGGAGGTTATGTCACCCTAATACTCGCGATTACACATATTTTTCTCATGTTCATTCCTCATATAGTAGAATTGACTTGTATTTGATACATAGCTCTGCTTTATCTCGCTTAATGGATGCGACCATCGGCATAATTACATGGTCTGACCATGCTCCACTTACGCTTACCTTTGAGGCTGCTTTTCCCCTCAAGGGATATGGGGAATTGGAGACTCACCCCGAGTTCGATTCGAGCCCGAACCCGAACTTCCCATTTGTTCGGGTCCGAACCTGAACCCGAACTCGAACCCAATGCAAGTCAATGGGTCTGAAAATTCGGTTTTTAGAGTGCCCTCCAAGAGGGCATATATGCTACATATTTGCCATAAAAGGTGTATGGGGGTCTGGGTAGTGCCCTGGGGGACAGGAAACAAGAACAAAAAGTTAAAAAAAAAAGTTTTTAAAGTGACAGTGAGTTTTCCATGAAATAAGGGTTAAAAATAAAAACCAAAAATTCCTTCAAATATCGTGCCTAGGAGGTCCCCATAACCTGCCCGTGAAGTGGCGGATTTCTAGGATGTATAGAAACACTTAAAAACAAAAAAATTACGTTTCATATGACGGTAAATGCTTTTCCTTTAATCTTTCCATAAACAACTGCTTGGGGCGGCAGTCTGTATGAAAAGAGGAGACATTTTCGTACACGCAGAAAAAGTTTACTGATTTTTTTGGCTAAATTATTGTGAAATATATGCAGGCTTTGGATGAAAGTAACAATAGGTGCTTTAAAATTGGTCCTTTAGCATCCCCAACAGTGCCGTCACACCGTAACCCCTCTGAGGATATGAATCTGATACAGGCGTCAGTGGCAGTGCACCCAAATATTGTGCTTTTGGTGCCAGGCCTGCAAGTACTATCATACAGTAACCCCTCTGTAGTATTGTGGAAGAATGCAGGGGTGGACCTTGCGGTCCTATATTAAAAAGTTTTTGATCTGGTAATGGGCGTCAGTGCACCCAGATATTGTGCCTTTAATGCCAGGCCAGCAAGAATCATCATACAGTAACCCCTCTGTGGTATTGTGGAAGAATGCAGGGGTGGACCTTGCGGTCCTATATTGAAAAGTTTTTGATCTGGTAATGGGCGTCAGTGCACCCAGATATTGTGCCTTTAATGCCAGGCCAGCAAGTATCATCATACAGTAACCCCTCTGTGGTATTGTGGAAGAATGCAGGGGTGGACCATGTGGTCCTATATTGAAAACATATGATTCTGGTCAAGGCGTCAGTGCACCCAGATATTCTGCCTTTGGTGCAAGACTGCCAGGCCAGCAAGTATCATCATACAGTAACCCCTCTGTGGTATTGTGGAAGAATGCAGGGGTGGACCTTGCGGTCCTATATTGAAAAGTTTTTGATCTGGTAATGGGCGTCAGTGCACCCAGATATTGTGCCTTTAATGCCAGGCCAGCAAGTATCATCATACAGTAACCCCTTTGTGGTATTGTGGAAGAGTGCAGGGTTGGACCCTGCTGTTCAAAAAATTAAAATGATATAAATCTGGCACAGGCGTCAGTGCAGCCAAATATTGTGCCTTTCATGGCAGCAAGTGCATTCACACCGTAACCCTTTTGTGGTATTGTGGAAGAGTTCAGTGCTGGAGGTTTTGTGCATGCAGAAGACATACCCGATCTATTCCGTTACTTCGGCATCAGGGGATTGATAGCTGCTGATCCAGGACTGATTCATTTTTATAAATGTCAACCGGTCTACAGGCTCGGTGGACAGACGCACTCTTTTGTCTGTGACAAAACCTCCAGCGGCACTGAACATCCTTTCGGAAAGCACGCTAGATGAAGGGCAACCTAGTAGCTGCATAGCATATTGGCTAAGTTCTGGCCAGTGATCCAATCTCAACACCCAGTAAGCCAGTGGATCATCTGCTGGAAAGGTATCCAGGTCTGCCCTTGCCCCTAGGTAGTCCTGCACCATATGGTGAAGACGCTGGCAATGGGTGCCTACATTTGACGTCCCTGGGCGTCGAGGACTAAAAAAATTTAAAGAAGCATCAGTCAAGTGGCCCTGGCCTTCACCACTATTCCTCTGATCACCCGCAGCCTCAGAAGCACGTGTGTCAGCACTTGGTAATCTACCAGTGCCTGGAAAGGTGTTACACAAGTGTCGCTTTAGAGCGTCCTCAAGTTTTTTCATCCTGTGCTCCCTCTGTGCGGGCAGGTTAAGCTCTGCAACTTTCCCCTTGTATCGTGGATCAAGAAGGGTTGCCAACCAGTAATGATGCCTCTCCTTGATAGCACGAATCCTGGGGTCCTTTAGCAGGCTTTGCATCATTAGGGAGCCCATGCAGCGTAGGTTGGAGGTGGCATTAGCTTCCGAGTCTTCCTGGTCAATGAGGATTAGACATGTGCATTCGTTTTAGTACTAAAACGATTTAGTCCGAATTTTGGGATAATTTAGTTTTCGTATGACTCAAGAGAAACGAAACTGCTCAGTACAAAAAACGAAAGAAACTAAAATAAAATGCACTACATTTTAGTTTCAGTCCTTTATGTGATATTACATTGATGAGTGAAGGAGACCAGCAATGAAGAGCGCAACATCGCAACATTCGAAGTTCTGCACCCTCCACATGCCAATGCAGTAGGATGTTCTATACAGAGAGGGGCATTAATTAATGCAGGAGGATGTTCTATATATTATACAGAGAGGGGTATTAATACAGGAGGATGTTATATACATTATACAGAGAAAGGTATAAATTGGGGAGGATGTTCTATATAGAGAGGGACATTAATTAATTCAGGAGGATGTTCTATATATTATACAGAGAGGGGTATTAATTAATGCAGGTGGATGTTGTATACATTATACAGAGAGGGGTATTAATTAATGCAGGAGAATGTTCTAAACATTATACAGAGAAGAGCCTATTTTTTTTAGCCCTTTAAATCCAGTGACTGTGAGCGCTGAGATTGGCTGCTTGTTACATTATCTCTCAGTACAATGTATCAGGCTCAGCTGTTACAGTAACTGACTGTAACAGCGCTCAGAGTTTCAGTAAAACAAGGAAATAATATTGTTCTAACCTCTTATATATAAAAATATTATTTACTAGTTTTACTGAAACTCTGAGTGCTGTGATGAGCAGCAGTCAGTTACTGTAACAGCTTTTCCTGACACGGGGCAGTATTACAATGTTGGTGCTAATTTAACCAGAGCTGTTGTAAACTGAAAACCTCCATAGGCTATAATGGCTCTGGGAAGTTTACAACAGCTCTGGCTAAGTGAGTACCAGCTATGTAATATGGCACACATTGTGCTGAGAGTGAGAGATACTGTAACAAGCAGCGATCTCAGCCTTCTGAGGAGCCACTACAATAGTAATTGTATCCACTGGTTTTCGGATGAACGAAATTAGTTTTCATACTAAAGAACTGAAAACGAATTTCTTTAGCAACTAAATAAATTGCATTTTAGGACTAATCCATTAGTTCAAAACGAAATTTTGTGCTGTGCACATGTCTAATGAGGATGACCGTATCGTGCACTTCCTCCTCCCAGCCACGCACTAGCCCTTCTGTTTCTGGGCACACAAAACCCTCCCTTGAGGAATCCCCACCTTCAATGCCCCCACTACTTAAATATTCCTCCTCCTCCTCATCCTCCTCCTGTCTGATCTGAGTAGGACCCGCTGGGTCTGTGGAAAGACTGGGGCCTTGAGAGCTAGGGAAGGCCTCCTCTTCCTCCCGCTGCTCTGCCTCTAGAGCCACATCTATAATTCCCCGCAGAGTGTGCTCCAGCAGGAACACTAAAGGAATTGTGTCACTGATGCATGCACTGTCCCTGCTCACCATCCTCGTTGCCTCCTCAAATGGTGACAGTACAGTGCATGCATCCTTGATCATCAGCCACTGCGGGGGCGAAAAAAACCAAATTGACCTGAACCTGTCCTTGTGCCATACTCACACAGGTACTCGTTGATGGCCCTCTGCTGCTTGTGCAGACGCTGCAGCATTGCTAATGTCGAGTTCCACCTGGTGGGCATGTCACAGATCAGACGGTTTGTGGGAAGGTGGAACTCTCTTTGAAGTTCTGCCAGGCGAACGCTTGCTGGGAATGACCGTCTGAAGTGGCTGCAGACTTTTCTGGCCTGGATGAGAAGCTCTGGCAGCCCTGGGTACTTGGTTAGGAAACGCTGTACCACCAGATTTAGGATGTGTGCTAGGCATGGTACATGCGTCAATTTACCCTTGCATAGGGCGGAGAGAAGGTTGCTGCCATTATCGCAGACGATCATTCCCAGCTCAAGCTGGCTGGTGTTAACCATCTCTGCACCTGCCCCTGCAGAGCTGACAAAATTTCTGACCCGGTGTGGCTCCTGTCCCCTAAACAAACCAGCTCAAGCACAGTATGGCATCTTTTTGCTTGAGCCATTGCGTAGACCCTGTCAGGCGTCGGTTTAACTGCCACTTCGCCGGAGACAGAGAAGGAGGAGGAGGAGGAGGAGGAGGAAGAGGTGGTGGAGCAGACAGACAAGCAGCTTTCTGGAGGCGTGGTGGATGAACAAGCTCCAGCACAGAGCCCCGTCTTGGATCCCTCCCAGCTGCAATCAGAGTTACCCAGTGTGCTGTGAAGGAAATGTAACGACCCTGTCCATGCTTGCTGGACCACGTGTCTAAAGTCACATGCACCTTGCTGCTGACTGCCTTTGCCAATGACTCGATAACATTGTCTTCCACGTGCTGGTATAGTGCTGGAATGGCCTTGCGTGAAAAGTAATGGCGTTTTGGAACCTGCCACTGTGGTACAGCACATTCAGCAAATTCACGGAAGGGAGCAGAGTCCACCAGCTGGAAAGGAATCAGCTGCAATGCGAGTAATTTTGCTAAGCTGGCATTTAGACGCTGTGCTTGGGAATGGTTGGGACTATATTTTTTCTTTCGCTGCAGCAGCTGCGGCAACGTAATCTGACTGCGTAAATCTTCAGCTACTGGGATGATGTCACATTGTGAGGAAGGACCTGGTACATCCATTACTGTAGCATCATCCCTGTCGGTGGAGGTTGTAGGCAATGGCATGGCAGGACATACAGTGGGGGTAGAGACAGATGAGGAGGAGGACCTACGCAAAGTTTTGCGCCAACGGGATGTGTGGCACTTATTCATATGTCGCCTCAAGCACGTGGTACCCAAGTGTCCGGTATCTTTCCCACGCTTAAGCCTCATCTGACATAGATTACAAATAGCAACGCTGTGCTCTACTGCACATTTCTTAAAGAACTCCCAGACAACAGAGTTCCTGCATGTGTTCTTTGAGACAACAGCACTCTGCACCGGAGCAGCTCTGGCATGTGATGCCTTGGACTGGCTAGTGCTACGGTTGGTCACAGAGGATGTTGTGCCTTGTGTTTGCTGTGCCTCCTCCTCCCCCTCTTCCTCACTTAATTCCTCTGTTCGATCTGGCACCCAGGTGGAGTCATTGACCTCATCATCATTGTCATCATCACCCCCTATCTCCTCGTCACTGGAGCCAACTTGGCAGTATGCTGCAGCTGCTGGGGCAACATGAGTGCCAGTTATTTGTGTGTCATCACTGGCACCCCCCTTCCTCTAGGTTGATTATACTCCCTTCCTCAACCTCAGAGATTGAATCAGAGCGCTGTACTTGCTGCGCATCCTCAAGCAGCATGTCACTCTCATTGTAGTCAAACAATTCAGCTGACTCCCCCTTGTGTGATATCGAGGCTTCGGCAGGAGTAGCTGTGGACATGGAGGCTGCATTAGATGCTTTGGCAGCTGAGGTGGACTGTAAAGCACTAGAAGCCTGGCTGGCAGAGGACTCGGAGGATGATGATGGCCTGGTTAGCCAATCCACCAAGTCCTCTGTATGTTGCTGCTGCTGCTTAAGACGGCCAGCACCAGTTAGAAAGGACAAGAGTGCCCCTGCAGAGGATGTACCACGTCCACCACGACCAGAGGCACAGCCTCCCGACACAGGGGCTGCTTGCCCTCTTATCTGTGTCTGGGATCGTCTGCCTGTCCTTTTTGTTCTTTCAGACATGGTGAGTGATATATAGATTAATATATACAGAACTCTGATTCAACTCTGGTATAAAGATTTAAAGAACTCTGGTATAAGTCAGTGAGACACACTGATAGCTGGCAGCCAATGGCAAGAGACAGATCACCTCAATTCACAAATGTTTTGTAGAAATTAGTGAGCCCCAAAATACTGCGTGGTACTGGATGTGTGACAAGACACAGATCACCTCAATTCACAAATGTTTTAAAGAAATTAGTGAGCCCCAAAATACTGCGTGGTACTGGATGTGTGACGAGACACAGATCACCTCAATTCCCAAATGTTTTTTAGAAATTTGTGACCCCCAAAATACTTGCTGGCAGTGACAAGACACAGATCACCTCAATTCCCAAATGTTTTGTAGAAATTTGTGACCCCCAAAATATTGTGTGGTACTGGCTGTGTGACAAGACACAGATCACCTCAATTCACAAATGTTTTGTAGAAATTAGTGAGCCCCAAAATACTGCGTGGTACTGGATGTGTGACAAGACACAGATCACCTCAATTCACAAATGTTTTAAAGAAATTAGTGAGCCCCAAAATACTGCGTGGTACTGGATGTGTGACGAGACACAGATCACCTCAATTCCCAAATGTTTTTTAGAAATTTGTGACCCCCAAAATACTTGCTGGCAGTGACAAGACACAGATCACCTCAATTCCCAAATGTTTTGTAGAAATTTGTGACCCCCAAAATATTGTGTGGTACTGGCTGTGTGACAAGACACAGATCACCTCAATTCACAAATGTTTTAAAGAAATTAGTGAGCCCCAGAAAGATTTGCTGGCACAGTGACAAGACCCAGAAGATGACCTTAATTCACAAATGTTTTAAAGAAAGTTGTAAACCCCCAAAAAACTTGCTGGCACAGTGACAAGACACACATCGCCTAAATTCCCTGATATTTGGTAGAAATGAGACCCAAAAAGACTTGCTGGCACAGTGACAAGACCCAGAAGATCACCTCAATTCACAAATGTTTTAAAGATAGTTGTAAACCCCAAATAAAACTTGCTGGCACAGTGACAAGACACACATCGCCTAAATTCCCTGATATTTGGTAGACATGAGACCCAAAAAGACTTGCTGGCACAGTGACAAGACCCAGAAGATCACCTCAATTCACAAATGTTTTAAAGATAGTTGTAAACCCCAAATAAAACTTGCTGGCACAGTGACAAGACACACATCACCTAAATTGCCTGATATTTGGTAGAAATGAGACCCCCCCAGACCCCCCAGTAACGTGGCAGACCGGCAGTAACAAGACACAACTATCTCCTTTGAAATCTCCTCTGAAATGCGTGCAGAATCGGCGCGTGGAAACGTTATATAGTGTGCTGCGGGACTTAGCTCTGTGAGCCCATGATTGGGCAAAATTTGCCCAATCAGGACTCTGAGCGGTGATTGGCATAGTGTTGAACCAGTCTTGCATCAGACCTGTGGTCAGGTGCAAGGCTGTAGCCAATTACGAGCTTCAGGCCAGTGGGAAAATGCATTGTGGTCCATTGTGGTCGAACATGCGGCGAACACCCGGAAATGTTCGGTATTCGCAATCTCATCGAACAGGCCAAGTTCGGGTCGAACCCCGAACCGTCCGAACCCGAACCGCTCATCCCTAGTGACAACTACGCTACATCTCTTACAGGAGTATTTCACCGCGAACATAACTGATGATGTTGCAACATCGTCAGTATGGTTCACCCACAAAGCTGTACTGCGAGGTCATTTCATTCAGAAAGGAGCGCAGCGTAAAAGACGTTTTACAGCTCAGACGACTGCCCTTATACGAAGTATTACTGTATTAGAAACCCAGAACAAAACCTCCCCTGCCCCTCCTGTTACCGCACAGTTGATTTCTCTACGCCGCGATTTGGAACACCTCATGCTCCAAACCACTGCACGATCAATTAGACGGCTTAACTATACTCACTACACCCAAGGTAATAAACCGGGGAGATTGCTGGCGTCTAAATAGAAAGCGAAAAGAATGCAAACCAACATACCGTACCTCCTGGATGCTAATAATGTAAAGATTTATAATCCAGCAATTATTACCGATGAATTCGCACGCTACTATGCCTCCCTGTACAATTTAGGATCAGACCCCATCGTGCCGACCCCCGAACCGGATGAATTCGATTTATTTCTCCAGACAGCTAGGCTCCCTTCCCTCTCTCCCTCTCAGGCTAAAAACCTGCTTGCTGCATTTACGGAGGAGGAAGTACTTAAGGCTATTAATGCACTTCCAAAAAATAAAGCCCCAGGCCCTGACGGCTTTACGAATCTATATTACCGGACATTTGCTCAATCTCTGGTCCCGACTCTTACCCTGTTTTTTAATGACATTAAGAATACTGGCATCATTCCTCCAGAAATGCTGCAAGCAACAGTGGTGACCTTGCCTAAACCTAGCAAACCCCCAACACATTGTGCCAACTTCCGCCCCATTTCTTTATTGAATGTAGATGCAAAATTGTACGCTAAATTACTTGCTAATAGATTAGCTCCTTTACTTCCATCCTTGATTGCGACAGAACAAACTGGCTTTGTCCCTGGCTGCCAAACGTGTGACAACACCCGACGTTTTTATGACATAATCGACCTGGCACATAGTAGACATGTGCATTCGTTTTAGTACTAAAACGATTTAGTCCGAATTTTGGGATAATTTAATTTTCGTATGACTCAAGAGAAAAGAAACTTCTCAGTACAAAAAACAAAAGAAACTAAAATAAAATGCACTACATTTTAGTTAGTCCTTTTTGTAATATTACATGGATTGAAGGAGACCAGCAATGAAGAGTGCAACATCGCAAAGCTACAGAAAAGGTTCGTGTGCGTAATCCTTCCCGACCCCTACCCGGAAAACTGACAGTGATAGAGCTCCAGAATACTCATTCGCAGCACAGACAGCCAGCACAGGAGAGGAAACCTTTACTTAACCCTTGCATGTCTATGAGGCAGACAAGATGATAAAAGCAGCTGGAGAAGGAAAACATTCAAATAAATCACACTGAAAGCTAATGACAGAGGAGGGCTGGATAGTAAAACACCCTTTATAACAAGCAGCAATGGGAGAAGAAAGGGACTTTATAAAACGTGTGTTATCTCCCCTCCTGCTCTGCATAATAGGGGCTTAGGTCTGATACATTTTATATTATCCAGGAGCACTATCCCCCTTTCCTCATCTTTAATACATATTTTATATAAAGTCCCTCTCCTCTCCCAGTGCTGCTGGTTATAAAGTTTTTTTTACGTCTGATACATTAAGTATTCAACTCACAGTTACTCTGCTATCATGAGCTGTTAGTGTGATTTATTTTAACGTTTTCCCTGGATTCAAAATGCTTAATTTTATTATAAAAATAAATTTGCACCAGACATCTCTTCTCTGAGCTTTCAGACCAATTTACGTTAATATTTGCCCTCTCCCCTGCTTTTATATTCCTGTCTCTCTCCCCCACAGAGATGCAAAGTTTAAGTAAAAGTTCCCTCTCCTGTGCTGGATAAGCATTGCATTCCGAAGTTCTGCACCCTCCACATGCCAATGCAGTAGGTCCTACTGAGTAGGATGTTCTATACAGAAAGGAGCATTAATTAACGCAGGAGGATGTTCTATACATTATACAGAGAGGGGTATTAATGCAGGAGGATGTTATATACATTATACAGAGAAATGTATAAATTGAGGAGGATGTTCTATACATTATACAGAGAGGGGTATTAATTAATGCAGGTGGATTTTGTATACATTTTTATACAGAGAGGGGTATTAATGCAGGAGGATGTTATCTACATTATACAGAGAGGGGTATTAATTAATGCAGGAGGATGTTCTGTACATTATAGAGAGAAGAGCCTTTTTTTAGCCCTTTAAATCCAGTGGCTGTGAGCGCTGAGATCGGCTGCTTGTTATATTATCTCTCAGTACAATGTATCAGGCTCAGCTGTTACAGTAACTGACTGTAACAGCGCTCAGTTTCAGTAAAATAAGGAAATAATATTGTTATAACCTCTTATATATAAAAATATTATTTACTAGTTTTACTGAAACTCTGAGCACTGTGATGAGCAGCAGTCAGTTACTGTAACAGCTTTGCCTGACACATTGTGCCGAGAGTGAGAGATACTGTAACAAGCAGCGATCTCAGCACTCTGAGGAGCCACTACAATAGTAATTGTATCCACTGGTTTTCGGATGAATGAAATTAGTTTTCATACTAAAGAACTGAAAACGAATTTCTTTAGCAACTAAATAAATTGCATTTTAGTACTAATCCACTAGTTCAAAACGAAATTTTGTGCTGCACACTTGTCTAGCACATAGGACTAATACCTCCGGACTCCTGCTGGCATTAGACGCTGAAAAGGCGTTTGACCGCCCGCACTGGGGGTATATGCGGATGGTGTTAATAACGTTTGGTTTCCCAGCACAATTTGTCAATAGTATTATGGCCCTCTACTCTGCTCTGTCGGCGAAAGTATTGGCTTCGGGGTTTTTATCCTCTTCTTTCCAAATAACCAATGGTACCTGGCAAGGTTGCCCATTATCCCCGTTAATATTTATCCTGGCTTTAGAACCCTTGGCACTGCAGATCAAAGCTTCCCCGGTAATTAAAGGTCTGTCAACCCCGAATGGGGAGCACAAGCTGCCTGGCACTTTTTGCGGATGATATACTGCTTTTTCTGACCACACCGGCTTCCTTCCCTGTTTCACCTACTTGATAGATTTGGCGCGTTATCTTACTATAAAAATAATGTGAGTAAAACACAAGCTCTCCCCATAAATATTGCTGCTTCCTCCCTCAGCTTTCTGCGTAGTACGTACCCTTCCGATTTGCGCTCTAATTCTTTAAAATACTTAGGTATTTCCCTCTCTAAATCGCAAGGCACCATCCTTAAGGAAAACTTTACGCCACTATTGAACTCCATAGAGACACAGCTCTCCTACTGGAGCACAACTGATTCATCTTGGTTGGGTCATATGGCGGCTATAAAGATGTATATCCTACCCCAAGTTCTATATTATTTTAGAAATATCCCTGTTTTTATCCCGACGCATTTATTGCTCCGTCTGCAAAAATTACTCCACGCACATTTTTGGAAGGGGAAACACCCTTGGGTGTTGGCCTCTACGGTCACAGCGCCGCCACGTAATGGAGGGTTGGGCTTTCTGGATATACAGTCTTACTATAAAGCAGCCTTACTAGCCCAACTGTTGTCCTCAATGCACCTGAAAGAACCACCACTTTGGTTGCAGTTGGAGAATGCCATGATTTTCCCATACCGACTTCATGACCTGATGTGGCTTACATTCTTACCCAGGAATAGCACCATGGGACTGTTACCCGCATCGATGCTCTCCCTCATGTCCTGGCGCCAGTGGGGTCGTCCTTTGTTACGGCCTTATGATTTACTCTGCCTCGCCCCCCTAAGAGTTTTGTGTCGCATTATCCTTGACTTAGGTTTAGACTCCTGGTTTTTGCGCGGCTTGACTCATGTGTGAGTCCTTACACCCGTTCCCTGAAATCCTTCCCCGACTTGGTACAGGAGTTTGCCATCCCACAGCGTGACTGTTTCACATATCTTCGTGTGAAACATGCTTTAACCCAGAAGGGCCTGACCTCTTTCACAATTACGAACCTTTCAGCTTTTCACAAACTATGTATGGGAAGGAAATGTCAAATGAAACCGTTATCTCTTTGTTACCACAGCCTACTAACTCCGACCCCACCTAGAAAATTTCCTTATATGGTTAAATGGAAAAAAGATTTAGGTTTATCACTTTCCATAGATGATTGGTCATATGCCATGGAAACAATATACAAATATTCTAGAAGCACCAACTTACGTGAGGCCCACATCAAACTGTTGTGCAGATGGTATTTAACACCAAACCGGTTGGCCCATATCTCAGGGAATTCAGGTTTATGCTGGAGATGCCTTACCGGTCTTGGCTCTCTCCTTCATACATTTTGGCTATGTCCCATACTGGGGGGGGATATTGGGAAAAGATAAACAGACTGCTTTCCCATTGTACTTCACTCACACTCCCATTCTGCCCGAAAATGTACCTCTTACATCTTATACCCATTAACATTCAGACCCGTCATAGGAGGCTTATCTCCATAGTACTTGGGACAGCAAAAATAGTTATAGCGAGACATTGGCGTTCCTCAGTATGCCCCTCTATGAAAGAAGTTATGGTTGCCCTCGAAGATGTCTTTTAATACGAGGAAATGTTCCATACCGCAAATAACTCGATGAGCCAATTTTCTGACACATGGGAGGGATGGAGGGTGTTTGTCGAGTCTGGAACCTTGATATAAGATGCTTCAATGTGTAATACTGTAGTGCTGCCATGTTTTATGTTTGTTTATGAATTTATAAATGTTATTGGAAAATGGAGTCCGCACAAATGACCCCCTTTTCAGTCTACAATGATACTTCACTTTGAATTGTTTACTGTCAAATTCTGCAAATTTCTTTTCTTCTTTTTATTTTTGTATTTCTGTAACTATTCATGTGTGAACTCCAATAAAACTTTTATATGAAAAAAAATAATATTCCGCAGTAAAGAGTCTCTTTATTTATAGATTTATGATATTTTAAGCATTTTTCTGGATTTTTTAAAACAAAATTTTAAGTTTATTTATTTTTTCTGTAACAGCCCTTTTTATTATCATTCCCTGGACCTCATATGTAAATTTCAGACATTTTCGCTCAGTAGTTTCTTTGCAAACAGCGTTTCGCTTTTTAAACATTCAAGCAAACTGTTTTCCTAATTTATTCACTTCACTCGTCTGAGGTGTTGGCTTTTTCCTGCGGCTTCGCTGCGTGTGATCGGCTCCTGCTCGGGTTTTTCCGTGGTTTTCCCCGGGTTAACCCAGATGTTTTTGCGGGTTTTCGGCGTGCATTCGCCGGGTTTTGCGGTTAGTTTTCGTCAGGTTTGCGGCAGCCTTTCCCTGCATTTCGGGGACCCTGTGGTGCTTGCTGAATACACCGCAGGGTCACCGAAATGGGATCGGCAAAAGGAACCGAATTGAAGAGAACAAAAAGTCACCGAACGTGCGATGACTTTTTGATTCTTTTTGAATTACCCTGTATGTGTTTCTTCAAGACTTAACAATTTTTCTAGGTCCTGCAGGGTTCACATAAGAGAAAGACACTGTTGAGTATTGTTAAGTTTCATTCATTATTTTATTTATATTTGACTTTCTTCCAAGATTGCCGAATGACGTTGAACTGGGGGAAAAAAATGCAGTCGAACGTTGCTGAAGACAAAAAGGGAACTTCGGTGCTGTCCCGGGAGTTGAAAGGGCTTATTAAAGCCCTTTCAGCACCAGGGACAGCACTGGAGTTCTCTGCATGTCTTCGATAGCGTTTGCAGGTGTCTTTTTTTTTTCATTTCATCGGTGAAGATTTTTTTTATTATTTGAAATTTTTTTTGGATGCTTATTACTCTCCCCACCGGTTATACTTAATGGGTTGGAAGCCAAAACCTTCCTGCTTTAAGTGCACAGCCGCACACGACGACCTGCATCACTGTTTTTGGGATTGTCCCGTGATCCAAACTTTTGGTCTACAGTCCACTCATTTATCCTATTCACTACCAAACTCTTCCTACCTTTATTGCCTGTGTAGTGCTCACTCCCGGAGGAGCCGCTGAAAATGAACCACGGGTCAGTCTCCCCGCACTAGAGAATAAATATACTCCAACACTGCTGTGGGTTTTTATAATTTAAATAGTTTACTAAAATATTAAGCAGACGTTGAGACACGGTATTCATAGGTATTATTACAGTACTTTCGTATCGCGGTAAAAACGCGTAGCGGGAAAGAAACGAAACACGAGGCTTCGTATTTCGGAAAAATAATATATTCGCAACCGAACAGAAAAAGAATGCAATTGCACGAAATTTCGGAAAAAGGGACACGTAGCGGAACCAAGAATACAATCTCTTCGTATTTCGATAAACGCGCAGCGGAAAAGGGAAAATATATTCGGAACGTATCTTTAACCCCTGTTCCGATTCGTAACAGAATGAGTCCTGCACAGGTTAAGTCCCGGAATGTAAAAGGTGTGTATGTGTGTGTGTATGGTACCCGGGTACTGTTCAACTGGCCAGTGAATTTACTTAAGGAATGTCTTCGACTAGTCAAGTTGGGGCCCTGTGGACTTTAGAGAGAAAACAGCAGCGTGTTCCTAATTTACAAACGGCCTTGGAGGCCTCTCACCCATCCACCGATTGCTTTAGGCTCCGCTGACCCAGGATGTCTCTCCGCTCGATATTGACTGGGGATACTAGCGGCCGGATCCGTTGTCTGACTTTCCGTAGCTTGTCCACGACTTGTCCAGCTCACCGCCTGCTCTCCGTATCCGATCAACTCGCCGCAACTCCTCACTCAAGGTCTTTGGTTCCTTAATCTGCAGCAAATCTCGGGAACTTGGAGGTCTCCTTCTCCTAAGGCTGGATGACCCGATGTAAGGAACTGACAGGTCTCACTCGCGCTCTGGCCTAGGCCCTCTAGCGATATCTTGCACTGCGTCTGCTCTCCCTCATTCCCTGGCACGCTCTGGCGTGTTCTCCACGAGGCTCAGGATGTCAAGCGTCTCTGTGTCCCACCCACTTCCTTTCTGTTTGCAAAGCACGCCAGGAAATGTAGTCCCAATGTCCAGTGTCTCTGATCGCGATTGTAAAAATAGGTACTGCCACAGCAAGATTTTAACACAACGCTACACCTGCTTTTCTCATTTTAGGTCCCATCGCCTCTATAAAACTTATGTACAAGAACCTTTTATCTTTGGAAGCGACGGCTGGCCGCAAAACGATATTGCAGACATGGAATCACCCTACTCGGTCCCACTCTCAGTTTTTCATTTCCTTTTTCGCATGGATTGGCTCCATACCCTTATTAATAAAGAAACACAAGCTAAAAAATTCATCACCACCTGGCATATGTTACTTTTCTTCCGTGTCATCATCGATGTGCCAACAATCCAATCCTCTCTCCAATAAATGGCCTGGTACTCCGCAGAGATGGTGGTGGGTCGCAATCCTCTACAAGCTTTGACAAAATGTATTTCTTTGCTACTGACTGAACTTTAAATTTCCATATTTGGTTCGTTCCCATAGCCTTCTGAGATAAGCCTGTCCGGGCACTTTGCTTCCCTTTTTGTTCGGTTTGTTTGCATATCAATATATTGCAATTATATCTACAACTATATTCTCGAATTTTAAATTGACAAAATAAGAAAACTTTGCACACATTGATTTGCTTTGTTTCTGATGTCCTCCACTGGTCGAGGCATTTCTTGTCTTATTGATGATTACATTTGTGTGATTTCATTGCATTGTATTGTCATCATTTTCTATTCAATGTGTTCACAATAAAAATTGTCTTTACAAATAAAAATTAAAAAAAATTCAGTAATCAAAAATTTTGCCTAAAATAATACAAAGAAATACTCAAAAATTCAATAAAATTAATACATAATAAGGCTTTTTGCTGCAAATGAAAAGAATAAATGGGTGAATAAAAAAATAGAAAATATAATTTTACATTGAATCCAATGTGATTCGCCTGTCGAATCGAATCACTTCTCTACTTTCCCTGCTGCACCATGGCGGTTTAACTATTCAATTCATCTTTCTTTCATGTAACTTGTACCAGATTATGCCGACTTCGTTTGTTCAAATGGGAAAGATCACTAGTCTGTTGTAGTCATACAAAGTCGTCTGAAGTCGTTTGATGGCATTCGGAGGCAGTGGACGAGGGCTGAATCTCCAGCATTTTATGGGATTGGTTGAACGATGATGGATGACGATGGACAATCGCACAAATACGGACCCAGTGGACGGCCAGCTTTATCCTTTTACAGACTGATATTGTGCCCATGGCAAACATTACCCAACACTTATTTACTAGTCTTATAGTCAAGGCAATGATATCATTTGGATACACTACTTGCAAATTATTTTTAGTAACATTTTGTTATTTTGATCCCTTTTCATGATTTAATTTTTTTTTTTTTTTCAATTGGTGGGGGCAGGAAGGAAAGAAAGAAATAGTGTTACTCACTGCATGTGGATAAAATAGCTATAGGGATCTTTCCATCTCATTTTCTCATAAGCCATTTAACATTCAAAAGTGAGTTTAGCATATTCAGTATAATGAGCAATGAAAATCATTAAATTAGATTTAGCTCTACAGATTTTTTTCTACAGTTCTCCAAAATTTATCTCTCCTTCTAGTTGTTATAAATTATTGGGTGTTTTCTATCATCATAAGTATTCTGGCGTCATAAAGCACAGTCTCTACAAATGGAGTAAATCTTTATTTCAGAAATTAATTATACTTAATAAGACATTTTATAACGATAGACCAAAGTTTGTTGCAATTATGGCAACTTTTTTTTATAAAGTAAGGAGTTTATTTCTCCCTGTACTTGGAACCTTATTAACTGCAGTGATTTACAATAAAAAAAAATTAAATAAATTACTGCAGCCGCAAGCTCTACCCTTTATTAAAATATGTTTCAATCGAAAATTACATCCTGCTCCCAACCACCAGTAAAAGTATAGATCCAAAGGGTTATTTAAAGAGCGCCGAACTTGCCACCGAAAGACACTGAACAGTGAATGTCAAATCAAATCAAAATCAAAATAAGCTTTATTGGCAGGACCAAATACATTTTAGCATTGCCAAAGCATATGGGGAGGTTATATGGGGTGGAGGGGGGGTAGTGGGACATATATGGGGGGGGAATGGGCAAGTCCATGGACATTATCAGGGGTAGGGGATAATGTGAAGAGGATGGGGGCGAGTCTGTGTTGGGGATTTATAAGTCTGGGATCTCTCATGTTGTCATGCCCCACGCCGGGGCCGGACCGCGGCCCGCGGCCGCCATGTTGGGACACTTTGTATACTCACCCAAGGTCCCTTGTGGCACGCCGCTCCCTGGTTCCGGTCTTCAGCTCGGAGGAGGAGAGCCAGGATGTGTCCCACGCCGCCTCCGGGATCCGACTGAGCAGAAACCAAGCGCGCATGCGCGATCGTCCAACCTAAAGCATGAAGACCTAGATACTCTGGCGCCTTCTGCTAGTCAAGTAATGGTACTGCATTACACCTGCACTGGAGATCCTCGTATACCACCAATTAACCTATCAAGTACTCAGGTATCCCCACTCCACCTACGAGCCCCAGGTGAACAGTGTTCTTATGATCCTCTGAACCCTATTTAAATCTGCCACCTTTCCCAGTTCATTAACCAGGTTATACTGTGGTTCACCATCACGTTATCCAGTGGTCCCTCTTCGTATTTGCTCCAAGAGAATCCTGAGTTCCAGACCTGCTTCCACGGTACCAGCTCCGTTTCCAGACCTGCTTCCACTGTACCAGCTCCGCTTCCAGACCTGCTTCCACGGTACCAGCTCCGCTTCCAGACCTGCTTCCACGGTACCAGCTCTGCTTCCAGACCTGCTTCCACGGTACCAGCTCCGCTTCCAGATCTGCTTCCACGGTACCAGCTCCGCTTCCAGACCTGCCTCCACGGTACCAGCTCCGCTTCCAGATCTGCTTCCACGGTACCAGCTCCGCTTCCAGGCCTGCTTCCACGGTACCAGTTCCATCTTCAAGCTTGCTACCACAGTGCCAGTTCCATCTTCAAGCTTGCTACCACAGTGCCAGTTCCATCTTCAAGCTTGCTACCACAGTGCCAGTTTCCTCTCCAGGCTTGCCCCCACGGTGCCAGCTCCATCTCCAGGCTTGCTTCCAAGGCACCAGTTCCATCTCCAGGCTTGCTTCCACGGCACCAGTTTCATCTCCAGGCTTGCTTCCACGGCACCAGTTCTATCTCTAGGCTTGCGTCCACGGCACCAGTTCCATCTCCAGGCTTGCTTCCATACCCACGGTACCAGTTGCAGATCCTATCTTCAAGTCCAATTCCTCGACCCTGGTCTATTTCAAAGATTACAACTCGTGTTATTTACACCTACAATCCTTCGTTCTGGACTCTACTCCTGTCAAAGAAATCTTGCGTTACCTTTTGTTCTGGACTTATATTTTGTTCCATCCAGTAAATGCTCAACTGATCATACATCTCCTGGTCTCCTTCTTCGGCTTGCCATTGTGTTCCATACACACAACACTACACAGGGGTCATAGCCTCTGCCCTTACACATGTTCCTCTCAGTTTGTGACATTCTGTGACGTATTGTGCAGATATTTTCACCGCCGGCTCCTCTTCTCCCAGTATGATGTGGAGTTTCCTTGTCTCTTCTATAGAGGTGAAAAATACTGTCAGAAGTGGGAATGTCACGGTACGGTGCAATATCATGGTAGCTCAGCTATTCAGAATGTTGTCAATTTCCCAAATACTGATGAATTGACAGAGAAATACGGTGCAGTTCGCTGCAGATCGCCACAATTCGACAATATTCGGCGGCAGTGAAATTGTCCCATAGAGAAGTGATGGTTAATCTGTTCAGAGAATGCCGAACTGTACCGAAGTGCCAGGAAAATGCCCTGATTGTCGGTGATTCAGTTTCCCAGTTTAAGCATGTGAATCCCATAGGATTCAAAGTAAAAAAATATATAATTTTCACTTTTTTTATTCAACTGTAAATTCTTTTCTTTTTCAGCAAACTGTCTTTTTATTTATTTGTAGGAATTTTTTTAGGAAAAATTTTTGAAACCCATTTTTTTAATTTTTTATTATTATTATTAATAATTAATTTATTTCTTATGTAATTCTCTATTTTGGAAGTTTCACATAAAGGCAAATCAGCATGAGAACGGTGAAACACCACCGCATACAACAACACAAAAATAGTCTCGTTCAGAACAGAAATCAAACCATCACTTAAGTGGGTAGCATCATAGACAATAGAAAGAAAATTAAAATGGAAGGGAAAACAAAAAGGTCAAATAACAGAAGCAGGAAAGTGAGTATGTCCTCTATAAACCATATGATGGGTCCAAGGAGGGGGAGGGGAACCCCCCCAAAAAAGTGGTGAGCTGCTCATACTTGGTTGACATTCCCGGCTCACTCCGAGCAGAATATCGGAGGTCGTGGAAGTGGTCACGTGGCTGGGAGACCCAGGGCCAAGGGGGGTGCACAGAGCCATGGTAGCCATTCCAATGGCTCACTTGGGTCAACCCATGTTCCTGCATAGAAAAAAAAAGCGGGGTTATATTCCGTAACACCATGAGCAGTCTCATAAGCAGTTTCCACATGTTGTATAGAGTCTCAGCTTTCAAGAGGGAGGGAAAGGGAAATAAGGGAGGAATAAGACCATCTATTTTAGCTGACTAGGGTCATGCCTACATAGCAGCCACATGTCACGGTGCTACCCGGCGAAACTGAGGTGGGGCCCATATTCAGGGTTCAAAGCCCAATATGTAGGAGACACCACTTCAGACAATAGGTATACGGACAGGAGGTGAGAACAACACAGGGCTAGACAGAGACTCCTACACGGCACTACCGAAAGGAACCCTAACACTGACAGGCCGGTCTTTGGACACGCAGTCGAGGTGGGGGTCTCGCAAGTCCAGGCAGCCCCACAAATCACATCCAGCTCCTCCGTCTTTGTCCCAGGGCAGAATACCCCATTGCTCCAGACCAAGGATCGATTCAATGAGTCCAAACAGCGCCAGCTGCACAAGCGCCACAGGGGGGAATTATGGTTGGCCGGGAGATCCTCTGCATACATCTTCATTGGGTCATCCACAGGTATAAAATCAGGTTGCAGCACGATCAAGGTCTAGTTCTTCACTAGTGGGACACTGCTCCCCATCCCCCTCCATAGTCGGGTAGCCAGTCACGACATCCACAATCACAGCTCTTCCAGATGCACTCCCACAAGGAACCTCTACTCCCTGGTAGGCGGTTTTTAAATTCTGTAACAGACCATTTTATTATTTTTTTAGGACCTATTTTATTATTGCCACACATTTTCATTGTATTAAACACCTTTTAACCCCATAGAGACCAAGGACGTTCTAGCTATGTCCTACGAAAACAGTCACCTAAACACAGAGTGTGTACCTGTTGTTAGGGTCCCCCGCCATACTCACCTCTCTGACTGGGGTCCTATAGTGGTCTGACATGAAGGAAGTCAGACCACCGATTTGTTACCCCGGCTGATACACTGACATCATCGTGCTGGGCCCGGTGATGTCAGTTTCAGGCGCACCCCCTGCAGAGCCAGGAGAGTGCCTAAAAGGGAGGGGTGGGGTCCTTTGGACCTCTCTCTCTCCCAATCTGTATTGAATTTTAAAAAGAGAAACATCGCTGCAAAGGTCACAGTGTGACTTTTTTTAGCGATCAACGCCGGATCATGGACTGCCATCATAGGTGGCTGACATCTTGGATGTCAGCCAAGCCTTCGGGGTCTCCCCCAGCCCACTGACGTTGTCGCGCATGCATGTGTTCACATCATTTAGGGAATTGACCCCTAGTTGCCAAGTGGTTTCTCTATGGAAATCCCTATGGTGGAGATAGGGGGGTCATTTAGACCCCCTATCTCCCGATTGGTGGCAGCTAGGTCATGTTTGGTATCATTGAAAAGGAGCATGGCCTTTCCAATGATATGAAACATGACCATGCTTCGAGTAAAATAAGAATAATAAATAAAAATTTGTATTTTTTTTTACTTTTTTAAATATATTAACGCAGCACTATTGTTCCCGTCTCAATTAAAATGTGAACAATGATGTTGCAGGAAGAGTTGAAATGGCTCTGCAATGAAACGGTTAAAAGGCAAAAAACATGTAAACATTGGGTATTTCTAAACTCAGGACAACGTTTAGAAACTATTAAGCCAGGATCTTTTTTGGCAATTGTAGATGCATAAGAGATTTTGGGGGTCAAAGTTCGAAAAAGTGTTTTTTCCCATTTATTTTAATACATTTTTTATAGCAAATTATACGATATGATGAAAAATAATGGTATCTATATAAATTCCATTTAATGGCAAGAAAAACAGTATTTAATGTGTATGGGTACAGTAAACGAGAAAGAGGAAAATTAGAGCTAAACACAAATATAAAAATAGCAGTGGTTACTTTCAGACATGCAACGGTAAAACAGTCATGTCACTATGGGGTTAAAGAATTGCAGAGTTACGTTTTAATTTTCCCTGCAGTTTGTTGGTCGGTTTGGCGGTCTTCGACTGCTTTCGGTGGTCAGTTCGGCGGGCTGATCCTGGTTGGTGGCAGTGTACGGTGGGGTGATCGGCGGTTTTAGGCATCGTTCGGCGGCCGGCCTTAGGCGGCACCACAGTGTACTTGGGGCACCCTGCGGTAAATAGTGAATTCACATCATAGGTTGGTGACCTGGAATGGCCAAAGCGCACCAAGGTGCGCTGAACAAGAAAGAACCAGGATTTCACTGAAATTTCAGTGCATTCTGAATAAAACTTCCAGAAAAAGTATTAAAAAATTCCAACACATTTCTAAACAGTGTGTTTAGAACAACATCCCCCTTAAGCTCTAAACATTGACTGTATTTTCTATTCATATTCATGTTCTATGACCTTTGGAGTAGGCTTGTTTATGAACAACATGATCTTCTGGCCATGACCTCTGCATTTACCAAACAGACTTCTAAAAGGGCTTGCACCTAGCCTTGTGCAGAATGCTGCTTATCTACGACATAGGACACTGTGTACACTTTTTGGATGTTCCTTATCCATGTCATGATAAAAAAAATCGGATTATCCCGATTGAATATTATCTGCCTTGCCTCGTCGCTAGCAAAATAACAGAGAAAGTATAGTGTTTATAACAGGACTACTCCCAAGAACCAGGCAACACAGGTTCCAGGATCTAAACAGGGTCTGTTTTGGCATAGAGTTGCAGCTCCTTTTATACACATAAACGATCAGATAAGCATAACAGGATTAACAAGAACAATGAAGGGTGCTAGACATTCTGGCGCTGGGAAAAACCCACTATTCACATATACAGAAAAAAGTACATTAAACGGGGGAATTTCAAGGGCTTCCCGGGGGCATAGCAAGATGGTTTAAGTATTCTCTGGAAGCCCAGAGTCTCAAGCACAAGAAGTCCAAAACACACCCGATAGAACCAAAGGGAGCCGATCGCCAACATGCGCCAGCCTGGGATCCCTGGGAAGCTTGGGAGATGGCTGCTCCTTCGCATGGCTGGCAAGGACAATCTGCTGGGGTGACGAGTCCAAAAAGCAGGGGATCCCCTTGACGCTTCGTCCTGTAATTTGTTCCATGGGTGCCCTGATCAAGGCCGAACATTGCCAGCAAGAAGCCCCTGATTAGGCCAAGGTTTATGTCTCTAACAGGCTCACAGTTCCAGGGAATGTGGGGGTAGTTACTGAGAGTGTTCCGTAGGTTGTCCCCAAAGAGCGTCCTGTTCCCATGAAGGGGAACACAGCGGTTGGGGTTAGATGTTTGTGCCTTCATCCACTGGGGTCGCTCCTTAAAGGGGAACCCCAAGGACATCAGGATAGTCCTGGGGAGTCCCAGTCGGGCAAACAAGTCTGGTGCATGAGGGAAACAAAAGGGTAATGCTACAATCCAGGGGAAACACACAGGGAGGGGGATGTTTTACAAGGGGAGAAAAAGTTTTCAATTTCTGGTGGTTTCCTGGTTCATAACAATTTACATTTTGCAATTATTTTTACTGTTTGAAATAGTTGCCAATGTCATTTGATCTCTGCAATCGATGTATTATGGGTTTGCATTGAAGCTGCAGAAGTTATCTTTCCATGATGAGTCTATTACTCCTTAATAACAACTACTGATCCCTAATTGCAATATATGGCAGGTGCTGCACAAGGAATGAGTATATATGAAAGCTCACCTAATGTCCTAGAATGCAGCTATACCTCTACTGCGTTATTCATTGGTCTAACTGCCATTTCTAAAGTGGAGATAAAGCTCTTGATTTCAGATATAACCTTGTTAATTAGGAGATAAAGTGTGTGTGGCTGAAGTATTTTATACAAAAGCACTGGAAAATCTGTGTTTTTGGGATTGGGGGTGGTTGTTCAATTTCATTTCTTCTATCGTTTTCCCATAGCAGGGTTGTGTTTGTACACGAGTCAAAAGGATATGGTCGAGATAAATGCCAAACATGAACAATTTACCACTTTCTAAAAACAGACTGCCTATCAATGCATCTGAATGAATTTGAAAGTTTTTTATATTTTGTGTTGGTCCGTTGTTTAGCAAATATTTAGATTATAGTTTAATCCTTATTAAATATGCTGCACAGACCTAAGCGAGATGACAATGTGTTGACTAGCAGTGATGGGTTAGAAGTGGGATTTGTTCTGCAGGTGGTTTACCCATGTTCTGAAGCAATGTCTTTGATTGCGAACACAATGTCAACAAACCAGTTGAAACTCATATGCAATTATCATCTGGGTGACAGTGTTTAGGGACTAGCAGGATGTGGTCCCGAAGAAGAATCACATGTTCTATCATATCACCTCCTCTTGAGATGACATTACTCAGATTCAGGAACAGCAACTATTCAGTCTTACATGATGATGGGAAAAGGTCATCGCTGGATGTTGCTGGTCTGCCACTGAGGACTAAAAAATGGAAATTCCATAGTGGCATTTTTAACACAACACAGAAATTCTACTGATGCTACCTAGACCTATAATTTCCATCCAGTTCTCTACTTTTTTAGGTTTCCAGATTCCTGTAAAAAAAAAACAACCTTATTTGAAATAGTTTTTTCTATTTTCGGTTTTAATGCATCTTGTCTTGGATTTGTTTGAGCTATAGTCTCATATCTATACCATGACTTCCTTTTCACACATTCTAAGTTATTTCATGTTAAGGTGAAACACTGACCCTTGAAGTGTCCCATTTGGGGTTTAGCTTATACGTTTTTAACAGGACATAGGAGACTGTGACAGAATCCCAGAGGCATATGTTAACTGGTATCCTATAGAAAGGACACCACGTCCCTATCACTTGCAAATGGATTCAACAAAAATGTTATCTGATAAAAAAAAAGATGATCTGATTCGGGCACTTAAACTGACGCTTTTATCATTTCCATTTTAGATGCAACCAGGACATGGTGTCCTTTCAATAGTAAACTATGTTTGCTAGTGAGGAACTTGTACTTGTTATTGGAGGTGTGAGAACCCTCAGGATTTTATGGATTACTTAACTGTCACAGATCACCCCTGATAACAAAATATCCGTCCCTGTATACAGAACCCTATCTACCCCTCCGATCCTTGAATGGTCGGTAAATCTTTTAAAGCACAAATTGAGTGTAGGTTCTCCCAACTAATAACAGCCACCAAGCTTCAGGCACCCCCCCACACACACACATGAGCCATATCTGTGGTGCCAATCTAAGCTCCATTTCTTTGCATTCATTGGTCAGTAAATCTGTCTGTCTTCAGGGACTCGATTATTTTATACCCGGCAAGGGTTAATTGGACACAGAATAGAAACACAAAGCAGACCCAGACAGTACTGATCTTGATGCCAGGAAAGCAGGTCACCCTTATGCCCAGGATGATGTATGAAGCAAGGTAACCCAGACTAATCGGTGCGGTATACAATACGGGGTTCTCAGACAAGGCAGCGTCGGTACACAATTCGGGGTTCTGAGACAAAGCCAGGTTCATAACAGTCATGAATAAACAATAAAGCACTGGGGAAGTAAACTCCACATCAGGGCAAGGAGTAGGTGTGGCATCCTGGCTTTTAAATCCGGCAGCTCTGCGTCATCATGCCACGCCCACCTCCCGGCCAGTAAAGTGACTGCCCTAGGCCGGTATATCACTTGGCACCCAGCCAGCGAAAAGCGAGGACGGCACTGCCGGCTTGCCAGGCAGCTCCAGGGGCATGAGACGTGACATTAACTTTTACTAACTGGAATGTCCTCATTTACGGATCCCAGAAGTTTGTACTACTTTGTGAGAGATTATTGTGGCAGACTAGATCTGTATTTCTAGCTATATCAGGGTCTGCCTGTGTATATGTGTCTAAGTGCATATATATATCTATATATAATCTCCTCCATATCTTCATATTCATTTATGTCTGACCATTTGGGAAGCGTATCCCTGTGTCCACAGCTGAAAGGTAATTAAAATGGTTAGCTTGCTCCCCTGGGGGGTTGGATATAACACGTAGCTGTAAAATGGAATGTCTTTTGTACTTGGACATATTGTGTATCCTGTTCGTCACACCTTGGTAGCCGACCCAGCAACAGGATTTAGGCCCTATCTTCAAAGACAGGAAGCACATCCTTGTTCCCTGGGGGAGAGATGGACACCTTTGGGCAATTAAAGATTAATTGACAAGGCTACTGGGCGTGCTCGAGTTTAAGGGCACTCTGGGAAATGTAGTGCTGGAGGCTGGACAATCTGTGGGTGGGCTGGAAGGGTCAGGAAGTGTATAAATTCTGAAAACTGGCCATGTGCTTTGGCTGATCACTTGGGGTACCTTCGAAAGAGGACTGATCTGTCCATGCTCTATCTCCAGGCTCTAGGAGACCAGTGATGCTAGCTTAATGAATAGCTCTTTGTAAGTAATTGCTCTATGGTTAACCCTTTTTCTTTTATTTGCTGTGTAGTGTGTAATTAATTGATTTATTCTAGTTATAATTTTGTCTGTAACAAAGCACTGTGATTTTTCTATCATAAATAAACAAAAAGTATTTAAGTTTTGACTCTGGCTGATGAAATCCACGCTAACTAAGAGATTGGAAGTATTGCTATTTGCTTTAAGCTCGGTTATATACATAAGAAATTGCGAGTTGCGGTCGTCAGGAGACAGTGCGGTTGTTTAAGCCCTGCGTCTCCAGTCGCGACGCGCGTGGTGTCCATGAGGACTGGTAGCAGCGTTAGTAATAGAATAGGAAAAAGAGACTGCAGGGATTGTGGGAGACGTAGTTAGTACGCGCTTCAGGAGAAGACTTGTACGGCGTTGCAATCCTGGGATCAGTATATCGCGCTCTATGTGCCTGTTGTGAGAGAAAGTGTGGCCGGGATGGGTAGATAAGCGCGCGTAATTATCTGGGTCTAGGATAGATAGATAGATAGTGAGCGGCTTAACCCAGCGTCTTTGCGCAGCAGCGCGCGTAGTGGTCGTGACAATTATCATAAAGATTGTTGTGCAATGTGCCAAGCAATATCATCATGCACACATGAAACGTTTGTTGTCAATAAAACATCCAATTATTATGGTCTTTATCGTGAACCAAAATTCGACAAAAGAAAATGTATAGATTGTGACCTAGCAGAACCAAACCTTTGAGCTGGCAAGCCATGTCCTTAAACATATGAATATCAGATTATGGGTAGGTAGGGAGGGGAGATACCATTGGAAGGGAAGTCTTTATAGAGAACTCACACTGGTTACGTTGACTATCTATCAAAAACAGTGGTTTCCAAACCACCAATTTTTCAGGATTCATTGCAACTTCATTCAAACATTCAAAGAAAATGTCAAACATCAATCCCGTTTATATGGTGGTCTTTGTTGGCTGTGTTAAGAAAAACTGTGATATACAAGCAGTGTAAACTTTAATGATAAAGTCAGCTCTCAGTCAAATAATTACTCTGTAACTGAAATTTCGAATTGTATAAAAACAGAATTCTATTTTCCCTTTCAAGCTTCACATTTGGCTTACCAAAGCACTGAAACGGTTAATTTTTAAAATTATTTTCATCCACCAAGTAAATTGTGAAAAATATAAATCCTGTGACCTTTAACCTCAGGTCTCAAAAGCTTAGAATCGGAAAGCAATATTCTACATTCCATGCAATATACAAGACAAATAGAAGCTCTACCTCTTGGGGTCAATGCGCTTTGCACTTGTGTTTGTTATGGAAAAACTTTCCTTCATTTATTCGCAGGCAGGCTGTGCATTTATTTCCAACAAGTGACACTATATGATTAAAGACTCGCTGCATTTCCCACCTCTCGCCCTTTGCGGCACCACAGGCTCAGTATTCCAGAGAGATTGGTCCCAATTAGTCTTCATGCGCACAAATGTTGTATTTTTTCCCCTTACTTTTTATACTGTAAAGTTCACTGATAGCCATCTGTCTATGAACACAGCAGTGTATGTCCCCAAAAGTATTGTGTAAGAAAATCCGAGCCCTTTAATGTGTTCAGCATAAATAAGTATTTCTAAATATGCTGGTCCCTGCACGTACTCATTACTAGTCTATCATGTGCACAATTCAGTCGTGATCTCCTAGCATCCGTTCATCTAAATGCTCTGAACTACAGTCTGTGCTGTTATAAGCGAGTATAGGGCTGAAACTGATGGGAGTTGTAATTCACAAGAGCTAAAGTGTGAATGCGTAAACCCTTCCAGAAATCATACTATAAGGATATTGTCAAAAATGACAATAGTAGATTCGCATTTTAACCAAATTGTGTTATCATGTGATTGAGAAGTCTAATTTTGAAATCCTCAGCTGAAATGCAAATTTATTACATAGGTCAACATCTGACTCCTTGAATGGAAATCATTTGATATCAAAGCCAGATAAGAAAAGTATTCTTTGCTTTCATCTCTCCCTTTGGACTGTCAGGCCGGTGTCAGACGTGCGCACTAGGTTCGCCCATATTGAGGTGCCTACCGGTGTCCGTCACAGCGTTGTGATGCTGCAACGGGGCCGGTCACACGCTTGTGTGTGTGCATGAAAGGCGCACGCATCAAGCATCCACGCACAAAGTCTCTCCAACGGGGCTTTGCAGCGCTGAGCACACTGACTGTGCTCAGGGAGGTGGATAGATGGGTGTTAAGTGGAAGGAACTTCCACTCTCACGGACGTTCCTTCCACTCTGAAGTGCGCTCGTCTGACCCTGACTAACACCGACTAAAATGTCTATTCCAAGCTCAATTTCCTTGTGTAGTGCTGCTCCAAGTGAAAAAAAATCAATAATAAATCTATTTATATATTCACTTTTTATGTGAGTGGAAACTGTTTCACAATGGTAACCCAACATAAAAATTCTGACCAATGCATTTGAGGAAATAGCATGGGCAAGGTAGAGCATCTTCAGCCTAGAGATTTTTAGACCTGATTTCAACTACCATGTCTAGGTTTTCTGGTTTGGATTTCTTCAGAAGAAACATAACCTGCCAACCGAGGAGCGTTTAATGACAAAAGGAACAAATAGTGTGCATGTGCATGGTCAACATGTTTGATTTTGTTTGGAAAAAATAGTTTGGATTGCCAAAATTTCCAATTCAGAAATGATCAGAAGCATCCTATTGGGACAACTCTGCTTTCCGATATTTCGTCATTGGAAAAAAATTGGAAACATCAATCGCCCTATATATATACACTAGTTGTAAAGCCTGCCCAGAGGGCAGTCTATTGTGGATATACTGCCCCTGCTCATGTATACTGCCCCAGCTCGTGGATACTGCCCCAGCTCGTGGATATTGCCCCAGCACGTGGATATTGCCCCAGCACGTGGATATTGCCCCAGCTCGTGGATATTGCCCCAGCACGTGGATACTACCCCAGAACGTGGATACTGCCCCAGCACGTGGATACTGCCCCAGCACGTGGATACTGCCCCAGCACGTGGATATTGCCCCAGCACGTGGATATTGCCCCAGCACGTGGATATTGCCGCAGCACGTGGATACTGCCCCAGCTCGTGGATACTGCCCTAGCACGTGGATATTGCCCCAGCACGTGGATATTGCCCCAGCTCGTGGATACTGCCCCAGCTCGTGGATACTGCCCTAGCACGTGGATATTGCCCCAGCACGTGGATGGATACTGCCCCAGCACGTGGATATTGCCCCAGCACGTGGAATACTGCCCCAGCACGTGGATATTGACCCAGCACGTGGATATTGCCCCAGCACGTGGATACTGCCCCAGCACGTGGATACTGCCCCAGCACGTGGATACTGCCCCAGCACGTGGATATTGCCCCAGCTCGTGGATACTGCCCCAGCACGTGGATACTGCCCCAGCACATGGATATTGCCCCAGCACGTGGATTGATACTGCCCCAGCACGTGGATACTGCCCCAGCACGTGGATGGATACTGCCCCAGCACGTGGATACTGCCCCAGCACGTGGATACTGCCCCAGCTCGTGGATACTGCCCAAGCACGTGGATACTGCCCAAGCACGTGGATACTGCCCCAGCACGTGGATACTGCCCCAGCACGTGGATATTACCCCAGCACGTGGATACTGCCCAAGCACGTGGATACTGCCCCAGCACGTGGATACTGCCCCAGCTCGTGGATACTGCCCCAGCTCGTGGATACTGCCCAAGCACGTGGATACTGCCCAAGCACGTGGATACTGCCCCAGCACGTGGATACTGCCCCAGCACGTGGATACTGCCCCAGCACGTGGATACTGCCCCAGCACGTGGATACTGCCCCAGCACGTGGATACTGCCCCAGCACGTGGATACTGCCCCAGCACGTGGATACTGCCCCAGCACGTGGATACTGCCCAAGCACGTGGATACTGCCCCAGCACGTGGATACTGCCCAAGCACGTGGATACTGCCCCAGCACGTGGATACTGCCCCAGCACGTGGATACTGCCCAAGCTCGTGGATACTGCCCCAGCTCGTGGATTACTGCCCAGCACGTGGATATCGCCCCCCCCGCTCGTGGATATGGCCCCCGCTCGTGGATATGGCCCCCCGCTCGTGGATATTGCCCCCCGCTCGTGGATATGGCCCCCCCGCTCGTGGATATACTCACCTACATCGGCCCTCCAGCGATGGCGGTCCCGCGTCCCGCTTCCAGCATCCTCTCTCGCTCCGTTGGTCGCCGGGATGACGTCACGAAAGCCTTTGACCCCCGGGGTCAAAGGCTTTCGTGACGTCATTCCGGCGAACAACGGAGCGAGAGAGGACGCTGGAAGCGGGACGCCATCGCTGGAGGAGCTAAGGGCGATGTAGGTGAGTATGTATAGGCAACATCCCCCTACATTGGCCCGGAGCCTCAGCGGTGGCTGTCGTAGGCTGCTCGGCCGGCCTCCAGGCTTAGGCGAGCCCCCGGCTCGGCTGGGCCTGTAGGCCCAAGCCAAGCCGGGGGCTCGCCTGAGCCTGGAGGCCGGCCGAGCAGCCTGCGACAGCCGGAGGACAGTCACCGCTGGAGCTCAGGGCTAATGTAGGTGAGTATGTGCTCTCCACACCCACCCTGCTTACTCGGCCGGTATCCAAGCTTAGGCGAGCCCCCGGCTTGGGCCTAGAGGCCCAGCAGAGCCGGGGACTCGCCTGAGCATGGAGGCCGGTCGAGTTGCATGCTCGGCCGTACTCCAGGCTCAGGTGAGTCCCTGGCTCGGCTGGGCCTCTAGGCCCAAGCCAAGCCGGGGGCTCGCCTGAGCCTGGATGCCGACCAAGCTTAGGCGAGCCCCCGGCTTGGCGTGGGCCTAGAGGCCCAGCCGAGCCGGGGACTCGCCTGAGCCTGGAGGACGCCCGAGCATGCAACTCGACCGGCCTCCATGCTCAGGCGAGTCCCCGGCTCGGCAGGGCCTCTAGGCCCAAGCCAAGCCGGGGGCTCGCCTAAGCTTGGATACCGGCCGAGCAAGCAGGGTGTGTGTGTGTGTGTAGAGCACATACTCACCTACATCGGCCTCGAGTCCTCCACCGGTTCCACACATACTCACCGACATCGGCCCTTAGCTCCTCCAGCGATGGCGGTCCCGCTTGCAGCATCCTCTCTCTCTCCATTGCTCGCCAGGATGACGTCACGAAAGCCTTTGACCCCCGGGGTCAAAGGCTTTCGTGACGTCATTCCGGCGAGCAACGGAGAGAGGATGCTGCAAGCGGGACCGCCATCGCTGGAGGAGCTAAGGGCCGATGTCGGTGAGTATGTGTTAGGCAACATCGGCCCTGAGCTCCAGCGGTGACCTCCTCCGGCCGAGCAGGCTGCTCGGCCGGCCTCTACGCTTAGGCGAGTCCCCGGCTCGGCTGGGCTGTGTAGGCCCAGCCAAGCCGGGGGCTCGCCTAAGCCTAGAGCCCGCCGAGCAGCCAGCGGCAGCTGGAGGAGGTCTCCGCTGGAGCTCAGGGCCGATTTTGGGGTGTATTTTTTGGGAACTTCGGCCCCGATCCTCCAGCGGTGACCTTCTCCGGCTGCCGCTGGCTGCTCGGCGGGCCTCTAGGCTTAGGCGAGTCCCCGGCTCGGCTGGGCTGGTAGGCCCAAACCGAGCCGGGGGCTCGCCTAAGCCTAGAGGCCCGCCGAGCAGCCAGCGGCAGCCGGAGGAGGTCTCCGCTGGAGCTCCAGGGCCGATTTTGGGGTGTATTTGTTTGGGAACTTTGGCCCCGATCCTCCAGCGGTGACCTTCTCTCCGCTGCTGCCGCTGGCTGCTCGGCGGGCCTCTAGGCTTAGGCGAGTCCCCGGCTCAGCTGGGCCGTAGGCCCAAAACCGGCCGGGGGCTCGCCTAAGCCTAGAGGGCCGCCGAGCAGCCAGCGGCAGCCGGAGGAGGTCTCCGCTGGAGCTCAGGCCGATTTTGGGGTGTGTTTGTTTGGGAACTTCGGCCCCGATCCTCCAGCGGTGACCTTCTCCGGCTGCTGCTGGCTGCTCGGCGGGCCTCTAGGCTTAGGCGAGTCCCCGCTCGGCTGGCCTGTAGGCCCAAACCGAGCCGGGGGCTCGCCTAAGCCTAGAGGGCCGCCGAGCAGCCAGCGGCAGCCGGAGGAGGTCTCCGCTGGAGCTCAGGGCGATTTTGGGGTGTATTTGTTTGGGAACTTCGCCCCGATCCTCCAGCAGTGACCTTCTCCGGCTGCCGCTGGCTGCTCGGGGGCCTCTAGGCTTAGGCGAGTCCCCGGCTCGGCTGGGCCTGTAGGCCCAAACCGAGCCGGGGGCTCGCCTGAGCCTGGAGGCCCGCCGGCAGCCGGAGGACGGTCACCGCTGGAGGATCGGGGCATCTGGCCGTGTAAACACACGGGTAGCTGCGCGCGGCTCGTGCGTTTTTTTTTTTTTTTCAACGCGGCCGGACGCGCAGCTACCTGTGTGTTTTAACGGCCGCTTTCAAATGTCCGTCGCGCATGCGCAGACGGCTTTGGCGACGGACAGTTTTTAGCTTATCCTTTTATAGTATAGATATGTTTTTGACATTCATACCCACTCTATATTACAATATACAATTGTTAATAACATAACCCTTACGAAAAATCATTAAGGGTACTATTTCTGCTTTTTTTATTATTAGAGCCAGAGTTACTGTTAGGAGTAGGTTTACCCTTTCTGCTTGTTTTATTATTAGTGTTAGGGTTACTATGTTGGCTTGTTTTATGATTAGGGTTATTATTTTGGTTTGTATTGTATGAACGTTAGGTAATTGGCGTTGCATAGTGAGTGCAATTGCTTTCAGTCATCCAAATCATTCTGCATTAATCCAGTTGTATTTGGATCCATTCACAAATATTTTATTCTAATGTTCATTGATTGCCGATTTCAAATTTCCGAAATTTGGCTTCCAGACTTCAGAAATCGACGATATTCGGCTGAATATCAATTTGGTAGGAACTGAATAACACAAGATTAGCAAATAGTTAGCTGGTTGGAACCCAAAAACTTATTGAAATAAAAACTTATTGACCAAATAGTTAAAGAAAACAATCAATGAAAATAACTGATGTAGCCGTATGCAGTGGCGTCACTAGGGTCGGTGTCACCCGGTGCGGTAATTTATGGTGTCACCCCCCCCCGAGTTTTTTCAGATTTTTTTTTTTAACTACTCTTACTCCTAAATCAGTACTCCCATATAACACTGAATGTCATACACACAGCGCACATTACTGTGAGGTTTATTGCTGTGGAGCTCTCTCATATGCTCACACAACTTTTTGCCAACTGCCAGCAAGTACGTTGCCCGTTCGAAGGCAGTGAAAGCACACATGGATATATATTGCCCCCAGCAGCTCTGGATATATATTGCCCCCAGCAGCTCACCCATGGATATATATTGCCCCAGCTCACATATGAATATATTGCGCCTCAGCTCACATATGGATATATTGCCCCAGACCAGCTCACACATGGATATATTGCCCCAGACCAGCTCACACATGGATATATTGCCCCAGACCAGCTCACACATGGATATTGCCCCAGCTCTCATGGATATTGCCCCCAGCACACATGGATATGCCCCAGCTCCTCTCATGGATATTGCCCCAGCTGCTCTCATGTATATACTGCCCCAGCTGCTCTCATTGATAATGCTCCAGCTGCTCTCATGGATTTTGCCCCAGCTCATGGATATACTGCCCCAGCAGCTCATGGATATACTGCCCCAGCAGCTCATGGATATACTGCCCCAGCAGCTCATGGATATACTGCCCCAGCAGCTCATGGATATACTGCCCCAGCAGCTCATGGATATGCCCCAGCAGCTCATGGATATGCCCCAGCACCTCATGGATATGCCCCAGCTCATTGATATGCCCCAGCACCTCATGGATATGCCCCAGCACCTCATGGATTTGCCCCAGCAGCTTATGGATTTGCCCAGCTCCTCATGGATATGCCCCAGGCCCCCATGGATTTGCCCCAGCTCCTCATGGATTTGCCCCAGCAGCTCATGGATTTGCCCCAGCAGCTCATGGATTTGCCCCAGCTCCTCATGGATTTGCCCCAGCAGCTCATGGATTTGCCCCAGCTCCTCATGGATATGCCCCAGCTCCTCTCATGGATATGCCCCAGCTCCTCATGGATATGCCCCAGCTCCTCTCATGGATATGCCCCAGCTCCTCTCATGGATATGCCCCAGCTCCTCTCATGGATATGCCCCAGCTCCTCTCATGGATTTGCCCCAGCACCTCATGGATTTGCCCCAGGCCCCCATGGATTTGCCCCAGCAGCTCATGGATTTGCCCAGCAGTTTATGGATTTGCCCCAGCAGTTTATGGATTTGCCCCAGCTCCTCATGGATATGCCCCACAGTTTATGGATTTGCCCCAGCAGTTTATGGATTTGCCCCAGCAGTTTATGGATTTGCCCCAGCTCCTCATGGATATGCCCCAGCAGTTTATGGATTTGCCCCAGGCCCCCATGGATTTGCCCCAGCAGCTCATGGATTTGCCCCAGCAGCTTATGGATTTGCCCCAGCAGCTTATGGATTTGCCCCAGCACCTCATGGATTTGCCCCAGCAGCTCATGGATTTGCCCCAGCAGCTCATGGATTTGCCCCAGCAGTTTATGGATTTGCCCCAGCAGTTTATGGATTTGCCCCAGCAGTTTATGGATTTGCCCCAGCACCTCATGGATTTGCCCCAGCAGCTTATGGATTTGCCCCAGCACCTCATGGATATGCCCCAGCAGTTTATGGATTTGCCCCAGCAGTTTATGGATTTGCCCCAGCACCTCATGGATTTGCCCCAGGCCCCCATGGATTTGCCCCAGCAGCTCATGGATTTGCCCCAGCAGTTTATGGATTTGCCCCAGCACCTCATGGATTTGCCCCAGGCCCCCATGGATTTGCCCCAGCAGCTCATGGATTTGCCCCAGCTCACCTCCTGGTCCTGGTCCCAGCACATGGATAGCGGCCCAGGCAGCACCTCTCCGCCGCGTTTTTCGCTCCTTCTGAGCGTCCGGCGCGCAGCTTGGGCGCTCGTCTGGGGGAGCCACGTGACCAGCCGCGATTGGCTGGTGACGTATTTCCTCCAGGCGAGCGCCGAAGCTGCATGCTTCGGACGCTCGCACGGAGCGAATCCGCGGCGGTGGCGGCGGTGGCGGGCGGTGGGTGAGACACCCGCCCTTAGGGTGACGGTGTCACCCTAAAGGCGGGTGTCACCTGGTGCGGGCCGCACCCCCCGCCCCCACGTTACGACGCCACTGGCCGTATGAAGGAAAATATAACATGTTTCTGCTTTTAGTCATCACATATAAAATCATTTACAGGTTATAGAGACTTAGAAAGTGGATTTAGTGAGAAATTATTATTTTTAAATAAACATTTTTGCCTCTAAATGTTCTATGAATAAAATGATGTATAGGAGTTTGATGCACCAGCTATGTTAAGGCTAGGGTCAGACGAACGCATTTTTCGCGTCGACCGTGGAAAAGTGCGGTCGAACGAACGGACATATTTTTTCACGGAATACGCGGTAGCGGTCATACGATGCGCCTTTTCGTCCGTGATTTTGTACGGATCATCAATAAAACACTTTTTGTGTCTGGACGTTATGTTGGCCGGACATTAGCAGCGTCTGATGTCTCCCATCAACACACACACGCCGCTATGGCGGCCGCAGCGCACTCTGTACGTCAGTAGTAGCGGTTTGACGTTCTCGAAAAAATGCGTTCGTTGCCACTTGCGTTGCGCGGACGAACTTTCGTGCGGCCGTACTTCGTGTGTTCCCCGGCATTGGACGTCATTTGCTGCTAGCACGGCCGTGATTTTGTGCGGCTAAACGCACGTTAAAGCTGCGTTCGTCTGACCCTAGCCTTAATGTTACCACAAATAAAATTAAAAGAAAAGGTGTAGAATTAAAGTAATGCAGATTTTAATGGGTATGTTACTCTGATATAGTTTGAATATTCTTTTACATTAGTGGCCAAAATTGTAGATACACCTTCTGATTTTGTCAGTTTTGGTTGACAAGAAAATTCCTCTGCTTCCCTGGCCTGGAAATAGCCCTGACTTGAATCCCATTGAAAATCTGTGGTCAAGATTGAAACGCATGGTCTCGTGCAAGAATCCAAGCAACAATCAATTCCTGGCATCATTTAATCACAGAAGAGGATGTCAAAAGACTTGTAGAGTCAATGCCTAGAAGGTGTCAGCCTTTGGCCTTAACTACTGCCTATCCAACACGTTATTGAAAAAACACATTGTGACAAACTTGAAATTATCATATTTATGCTATATAATAGCCAAGATGCATTATGATACATTTCCAGCGAAGAATGAGCTTATTTAAATATTTTTTTCTTGTTAAGGCATTGATTTACTATATTAAATTTGACTTGTGCTATGACATTTTCAGAGATTTCTATATAAAAAGTACTTTAAACGGCAAAAGTTTGTAAAAATGTAAGGTGTATCCACACATTTGGCCACCAGTGTATATACAACATATTGGATGGGGTAAAGTCAAGGGTTAACTTGTGGGAACACAGTTCCTCCACTATTTTTGCAAAGGGAACTGGGTTCCCCTCTGTCCTATATACCATAAAGCTTGTATTCCAGGTGTTAAACAATATTGTTCCCTGTTATGTCACAATAAATATAGGAATTAACGCATATTTTTGTTAAAATACACATATATACATAAATATATCAGATTGCAGTGTGTTTGTGTTACGTGTGAGATTAAAAGTGCCAACTGGGGACAGAAATCTTGATGAGTTCTCACACTTCTTTTTTTAGGACTTGACCCCTAATTTTGGAAGTCCGGCAGGTTTTCAAGTACATTTTCTTTTGCAGAATATAGACTAAAAGATTTGAATTGGAAAAGCAAATCTGTTATCTCCAATTTGACTATTTAGACCTAAATTGTACATGGCATAAAAGTAAATATGGCTTTAACCTTTCTAACTGGGTTCACAGTGCAATTTTCATAAATTACTGTATTATTTATAGAACACTGAAAGGTGCAATGAGCCAAAACAGACAGAACTCTTCATTTATGCCAGCTATATGATATAATCAGTTAAACACAAGTACACAAATGTTGTTGAATGTGTGAAAGTAAACTTCGCAATTGCTCAACATTTGCAAAATTAGTTAACAGACTTAAATCACCCTCTCAATAAATCCTTTAATCGCCTTTCAGCCCTCAGTAGAGAGGGTGGTGCAATCCACTGCTTCCTCTTGCTCAAGTAACAGGAGACTGGGTTCAAATAGTTCCCAGTCTTCCTCTGGGATTCATCCACATGTTGTCATGGATCGCCCTTGGGTCTATGATACTGGTCCCTGTAAACAGTATACTATCTACCCCTCCGTTCCTTGGATGGTCGGTAAAACTAACTATAGAAACATAGAAACATAGAAAAATGTCGGCAGATAAGAACCTTTCGGCCTATCTAGTCTGCCCAATTACATGTATACTTTACCTGAATTTATCTTTTGTTTAGGATAGCCTTATGCCTATCCCATGCTTGCTTAAATTTAATTACTGTTTTGGCCTCTACCACTTCTACTGGAAGACTGTTCCATGTATCCACCACCCGCTCAGTAAAATAATGCTTCCTGATGTTACTTTTAAACCTTTGCCCCTCTAATCTAAGACTATGTCCTCTTGTTTTGCTACTTTGTTTCCTTTTAAATATACTCCCTTCCTCTACCTTGTGGATTCCCTTTACGTATTTAAATGTTTCTATCATATCTCCTCTGTCTCGTCTTTTTTCCAAGCTGTACATGTTAAGATCATTAAGCCTTTCCTGGTAACTTTTCTCCTTCAAGCCGTACACCATTTTAGTAGCCCTTCTCTGAACTCTCTCCAAGATGTCTATATCCTTCTGGAGATACGGTCTCCAGTACTGCACACAGTACTCCAAGTGAGGTCTCACCAGTGCTCTGTACAGTGGCATGAGCACTTCCCTTTTCCTACTGCTAATACCTCTCCCTACACAACCAAGCATTCTGCTAGCATTTCCTGCTGCTCTATTACATTGACTACTTACCTTTAGATCCTCTGAAATAATAACCCCTAAATCCCTTTCCTCAGATGTTGAGGTTAGGACTGTATCAAATATTCTATATTCAGCCCTTGGGTTTTTACGTCCCAGGTGCATTATCTTGCACTTATCCACGTTAAAACTCAATTGCCACAGTTCCGACCATTTTTTTAGTTTACCTAAATCATTTGTCATTTGGCTGATCCCTCCAGGAATGTCAACCCTGTTGCAAATCTTTGTGTCATCAGCAAAAAGACATACTTTTCCATTAATACCTTCTGCAATATCACTAATAAAAATATTAAACAGAATTGGTCCAATTACTGACCCCTGAGGTACCCCACTGGTAACAAGACCTTGCGCCGAATAAACTCCATTTACCACAACCCTCTGTTGCCTGTCACTCAGCCACTGCCTAATCCATTCAACAATATTGGAATCCAAGCTCAAAGATTGCAATTTATTGATAAGCCTTCTATGCGGAACAGTATCAAAAGCCTTACTGAAATCTAAATAAGCAATGTCTACTGCACCACCTGTGTCTATTATTTTTGTTATCCAATCAAAAAAATCAATAAGATTAGTTTGGCATGATCTCCCTGAGGTAAACCCATGTTGTTTCTGATCCTGTAATCTATGTGTTTTTAGATGGTCAACAATCCTTTCCTTTAACATGGTTTCCATTAATTTCCCCACTACTGACGTAAGACTAACTGGCCTATAGTTCCCAGATTCCTCCCTACTACCCTTCTTGTGAATGGGCACAACATTTGCTAATTTCCAGTCTTCTGGGACGACTCCCGTTAGCAAGGATTGGTTCGGCTTCATATGTCTACTCCAGGTCCACATTCCCCTCTATATTCCTGATCTAATCGACCCATCACAGTCCATATTTCTTTTAGCTGAGAAGATCCATCGAGCCATATACGGAAGACGCCGTGAGGCTGAATGGACCAATGAGGAGATAAGGCGGATTATTAAAGAACGAGAGAAGGAAGTGATACACTAAATATTTTTTATGCTTTGACTTTTATATTTATCGCCCTTGAAAAAGTCTGAGGACGAAACGTGTTGGGCATTATATGATTTTAAGATTTAAATAAATTTTTATTCATTTATTTATCCTTCTGCCTTAATACTTCATTTTACTCGGTAAACATCCATTGCCTAGATACAAAGATGTCTGTCTCATGTCTCTCCATTGAGACTACTCCACACGGAAAATAAGGATCCAAAGCTCCTCACTTGTTGTTTTTGTGGCTTTATTCTGAGGAGAGTGGGAATACCTCCACGAGGAGCGGATCTACCTTCGAAAAGCTAAGTAGCCTCTACCATATTGTTCTTATATCTTGTGGTTTAGTATTCCCGGTACAGGGTCGAGCTTTATTATAGCATGGCATATATACTGTCAGCTTTTGGAAATTTTCACAAAAATAGAGCTAAGAAATTCGAAAGTATATGTACAAATAAATCCAACTTGGACCGCATTAAAGATAACAACATAGAAACCTACTTTCTGTTAACGGTTTTGCTATTACATCACTGAGCTCTTTTAATAATTTAGGGTCGATCCCATCAGGCCCCATTGACTTATTTGTCTGTACTTTAGACAGCTGCTGTAGAACCTCCTCCTCTGTAAACTGATATGTAATTGTCTCGTTAGTGTTTCCTCCTAACTGAGGTCCCTTTCCTTCCTTTTCTTCTGCAAAGACTGAACAAAAATATTCATTGAGGCAGTCAGCGAGACTTTTATCCTCTTCTACATACCTTCCTTCCTTTGTTTTTAATCTAACTAATCCTTGTTTTACTTTTCTTTTCTCGTTTATGTATCTAAAAAATGTTTTGTCCCCCTTTTTTACTGACTGAGCTATTTTCTCTTCTGCGTGTACTTTGGAAGCTCTTATAAATTGCTTTGCCTCTTTCTGCCTAATCTTATAGGTTTGCCTATCTTCTTCACTCTGAGTTGTTTTATAATTATTGAATGCTGTCTTTTTGTTCTTCACTATTTTGGCCACTTCTGCAGAGTACCACAGTGGTTTCTTCCCTTTTTTGATTTTGCTAACAAGTCGAATGCAATTGCCTGTAGCCTTCAATAATGCTTCCTTTAAATAATCCCATTTCTCCTGGACTCCCTTTAAACTCCTCCAGTCTGATAATGACTCCTTCACACAAAGTCTCATTTTAGAAAAATCTGTTTTTTTAAAGTCTAAAACTTTTGTTTTTGTGTGGTGCGGCTCCATCCCTGTTCTTATATTAAACCATACTGACTGGTGATCACTAGATCCCAAATTTTCACCTACAACAACGTCCGATACCAAACCTCCATTTGTGAGTATTATATCCAATATGGCCTCTTTACGGGTCGGCTCCTCAACTACTTGTGTTAGAGATAATCCCAGTAGGGAGTTTAGAATATTTGTACTCCTGGTGCACCCAGCTGTTTGGTTTTCCAGTTCACATCAGGAAGATTAAAGTCCCCCATGATAATAACTTCAGGGAAATAATCTTGCAGTACCCAGTAAAGGTTAACAGGTCCCAGAATAGGAAAACACACTTGGCCCTGATAGCATAGGTTTTATGAGAACAATAAGGTAGAGGGTACTTAGCTTTTTGAAAGTAGATCCGCTCCTCGTGGAGGTATTCCCACTCTCCTCAGAATAAAGCCACAAAAACAACAAGTGAGGAGCTTTGGATCCTTATTTTCCGTGTGGAGTAGTCTCAATGGAGAGACATGAGACAGACGTCTTTGTATCTAGGCAATGGATGTTTACCGAGTAAAATGAAGTATTAAGGCGGAAGGATAAATAAATGAATAAAAATTTATTTAAATCTTAAAATCATATAATGCCCAACGCGTTTCGTCCTCAGACTTTTTCAAGGGCGATAAATCTAAAAGTCAAAGCATAAAAAATATTTAGTGTATCACTTCCTTCTCTCGTTCTTTAATAATCCGCCTTATCTCCTCATTGGTCCATTCAGCCTCACGGCGTCTTCCGTGTATGGCTCAATGGATCTTCTCAACTACGTCACTTCCCTTTCCGTTTTCACATTACCGTGACTCCGGATATCTCTGCATCACACACTTCCGGTCTCATCTACTGCGTTGTTTTCTATACGGCTCGATCGTTTTTCTCCACTACGTCACTTCCTTTTCTGTTTTATCACTACCGTATCTCCGGATATCTCTATATCGCGCACTTTCGATATCGTCCGCTGCATTGATACTAAGAGTCCCGCACTTTCAGACTCAGATCGTAGAAAGGCCAAATATTTTTCTCTTTTACCGGTATTTATCTTCCTTATATCCCTCCTAATTCCATACTTCGGCTTCATATGTCTACTCCAGGTCCACATTCCCCTCTATATTCCTGATCTAATCGACCCATCACAGTCCATATTTCTTTTAGCTGAGAAGATCCATCGAGCCATATACGGAAGACGCCGTGAGGCTGAATGGACCAATGAGGAGATAAGGCGGATTATTAAAGAACGAGAGAAGGAAGTGATACACTAAATATTTTTTATGCTTTGACTTTTATATTTATCGCCCTTGAAAAAGTCTGAGGACGAAACGTGTTGGGCATTATATGATTTTAAGATTTAAATAAATTTTTATTCATTTATTTATCCTTCTGCCTTAATACTTCATTTTACTCGGTAAACATCCATTGCCTAGATACAAAGATGTCTGTCTCATGTCTCTCCATTGAGACTACTCCACACGGAAAATAAGGATCCAAAGCTCCTCACTTGTTGTTTTTGTGGCTTTATTCTGAGGAGAGTGGGAATACCTCCACGAGGAGCGGATCTACCTTCGAAAAGCTAAGTAGCCTCTACCATATTGTTCTTATATCTTGTGGTTTAGTATTCCCGGTACAGGGTCGAGCTTTATTATAGCATGGCATATATACTGTCAGCTTTTGGAAATTTTCACAAAAATAGAGCTAAGAAATTCGAAAGTATATGTACAAATAAATCCAACTTGGACCGCATTAAAGATAACAACATAGAAACCTACTTTCTTAAAATGGAGAAACTGCTAGTCAAAGAGACAAAACGCTGGTGGGAGATCTAATTTTTGGAGAAATATCTTAAAGAAAGATTGATACCTCGGGGTTTACGTATTGATAAAGCACCAGCTTTTGGTCTAGAAGACAGCAGTTTCATGGAGCAGTGGGATGAGATACTGCACACTTGCTCATTTCACTTGATAGAACTGTTAGTTAAAAGAGAAAGAGAGGTTCAAAAACAACTGGAAGAGGAAATACACGAATTAGAATCCACTAATCAGCATGTGGATTCCTCCCAGGGGTATGCGGAGTTGGAGAAAATTATGTATGAAAAAATTGATACATTGGATGAGAAAATTTCCATGACCAAAAAACAAAAATATATAAGAGATAAGAGTGACAAAGAAAAAGGATTATACAGTATGAAGAACAAAGACGTAGCTGAGAAGATCCATCGAGCCATATACGGAAGACGCCGTGAGGCTGAATGGACCATTGAGGAGATAAGGCGGATTATTAAAGAACGAGAGAAGGAAGTGATACACTAAATATTTTTTATGCTTTGACTTTTAGATTTATATCCCTTGAAAAAGTCTGAGGACGAAACGCGTTGGGCAGCATAGGTTTTATGGTCAGAAGAGATGGTCAGCCTTATACAAAGGGTTACACACAGAGCAGGGTTGTCAGGCATAACAAGGGTCACACACAAAGCAGGGTTGTCAGAAATAGCTGTGGTCATACACAAGTCAGGGTTCTCAGAAATAGCTGTGGTCATACACAAATCAGGGTTCTCAGAAATAGCTGTGGTCATACACATAGAGGGTTTGTTATCAAAAGCCAAAGTCATGCACATAAAGAGAAATCGCCAATAGCACTGAGGGAAGAAAACTCCACATCAGGTCAATGAGTCTGCCCGAGCAGACTGACTTTAAACCTGGCTGTTTTGCGTCATCATGCCGCACCCCACCCCGCGACCACCCACGTGTCCGCCACGGGCTTGCATATCACTTGGTGCCCAGCCAGCGAGCAGCTAGGACGGCGCTGCCGGGCCCCGGGCAGGGTCCTGGGCACTGGATGTGACACATGTGCTGCATAATCCTGGGAGCAGAACTTGCATTAGGACACGTTAGGCTCCATTGAGATGTATCACTCGACACCTCCTCTTCCTTCAGTGGTCAGGTGCTAATAATGTCCCTACCCCAGAATATATGCCGTAAAAGGGAGATGGTAAGGTAAATTAACTTGTGACGATTTTTTCACTTTCTGTCTTCTTTTCTGTGGCAACAGTGGAATAGGACCTTAGGATTTTTAAGTAGGGAACTGCCAGCTGGTGTATAGCGTAGAGCAATACTGGCCTTTTCACTTCACTGTCTTGTAATTCCTTGTTGTAGCCAGGGTAGTATTGATACTTCATGCTACCATAGGCATTTCAAATTCTGCTGTCCACCCAATATAAGTATGAACATAAACATTAAATTAAGACAAATATGCACAATGTGGGGCTACTTATTTACCACACATGGACCATTACCACTATCCAAATAATTTCTAAAATAATTTCTAATATTTTAGAGACTCATTGCTGTGAGTTATATTGTTTTGGAGCTTTGTTATATACCTTTACACATTAGTGCTGCCTCTCATGCAAACTGCTGCACTGGGCGCAGACCTCGATGACCTATGCAAGATTTTTGGTCTTACCAGAGTCATATCGTTCTTTTCAATATGCATCTCTCCTTATCATAGCCATGCTAAAAAGGGCCAACACATTCAATCCTTGGCCATAGCAAGCAATTTCTGGATAGCTTAAAAAAAAAATAATATTACCAGACAACGTATGTTAAAAATATGCAACATAGTACGAAAGTTGCACCTTTACTTCAGACACATTTGTGGACTTAGACTCAAGGGCTTAATTCAAAGAGTTTACTTCATTTACTACAATTCTTACATTACAGGGAGTTAACTTATGCATTACATTATACGGACAAGTACCTTCGGGATGAAATAGAATATAAATTGCGAGTCAGGCTTACTTATCCAACATCAGTGCCTGACCTAACAAATGCTATACCAGATGAGTGGGCAAAAATCCCCAAAAAAAACACTCCAAAATATTGTGGAAAGCCTTTCCAGAGAAGTGAAAGCTGTTACAGCTGATAAAGGGGGACCAATTCCATATTAATGTCTGAATTTTTAATTTTTTTCAAGAAAGGATATCACCAGGAAGGATACATTCAGATTTCTCTAGTTTTCAAGTATGCCCTGGGTGGTGAGTATGTACCATTGGGTGTCTTGCCCAAGGACACTTACTGGAGAGGTTGCTCGCTGGGATCGAACCCATGACTCCACAGGCTCTCTTCATGCAGAGCAGTGATGTTACCTCTACTCCACCAAGCCGGTCAAATGTCAAACGTGATGTCATAGAGGTACCTGTTGGTGTTATAGTCAGATGTACCAGTATTGTTTTCCATATAGTGTCCATTGTACTCTTTGTTTTAACAGAACACAAACCTACATTACATGTCCTTTACTTGCTGATGCAAATATCAAATATTCCAATATTTTAGATACCTTTAATAAATGTAGGAGAAGGATATCATTTATCCCATCCATTAAAGAGCTGTGCTGTCAAATTTAGTCTTGTAGCTCAAGTGGTAAAACAAGCAGTTTTTGGCATACTTTCCAAAAAAAAACTAACAATATAAAAAAGGAGGGAGTTGTCGACAGATGGGATTTTGGTGCAACACATTGCTTCAGTGTATAGCAAATGTGTCTCTTGAAAGCATTTTGTGAAGCTGCCAACCATTGGCCTATTTGAAGTACCGGCCCCAAGTTTCATTTTCCACTATCAAATCACATCAATTCATGAAGCCAACAACTCGATTACTCTTCTTAAGCATTCCCATGAATGCAAGTTAAATGGACTTTGGAAACATCTGCTCTTACTTTTCCTACTTTAGGCTGCGACTAAGTTGCGTCATAAATAAGTGATGAGATATTTTAATTGTTCTTATGTTCTTGGCTGAGGCATTGATTGTTTCTGTGCAATTTTTAAGCAACAGACAAATGGCTCTTTGTGACAATCGAACTATTCTCATCCTCTTAGGGGAAACAATTAAACGCTTGTTGTAATTTTCAGCGATATTTCTTTTGCTGATCAAATGTAGCTTCCATCTGGTGCACAATTTAGCTCCATCTTTCAGCAAACTGTGCTGTGCAGACTCTGGGCGATATTGTATGTTATAATCCATCGCAGAGAAGCATAAACTTAATAAGATGCTAGTTTATTGTAAACTTAGGTTGGGGTTGATAAAATACTGCCGTAGTCAACGCGTTGATTTAGATTTAAATAGTAATGAGGTAGCCTCCATGGAAATTGTAATGCTGCAGGTGGCCTCAAAGACATCATGCCTGGTGCCACCATAGATGAAAGATGACCTTGAAAAGGTGAGAAATATCTCACTGGGGATTCTCTAAACATCGACTTGCTTGACCGCATTGTGAAATCCTGTTACAAAGAAAGAAATTTGTTAGAAACAAGATTATAGTTATGAAACAAAAAGGTATAGATGCACTTCCTCACTACAATATTACCTAATGTGTCGGATTGAGCTTAAGGCACTATGAGCCATATTAGAAAGGGAGAACAAGTAGCCTTTTGTATCAAGTGAACTTGAATTATACCTGACTTAATACATTTTCTAGCTGTGAAAAACAGCATCAACTTTAGATGAAGAACATCTGACCTTTTACCTGTTGGTTAGCGCTGGGATGAGAGCTGGGGATACATTGGTAATCTAACACTGTTAGCCATACCCGATCAGCCAATTTTATGTCAAATCAGATGATCGCCTAATATTTATGTGGAAATTTTCCATGATTCTACTATTCATATAGGGCACCATTACACTCTTCACGCTGAAACGGGAACGCAAAGGAGAAAAACCTGCATCTGCAACCCCGTTTTAGCGTGATATTGGGCGCTAAACCCCAGTATGCGCGCGGCAACGCTAAGCGTTGCCGTGAGCATCCAGTTGATGGAGTCCATAGGACTCCATTGAGGCAGACGCTGGCGGACACATGACCTGCCAGATCTTACCTCGCGAGATCCTGCAGGTCAGCATAGTGATCTGCAGAGGGAGACTGAGGGAATTTTTCCCCCAGTCTCTCCCTGCTCCCGGCAGACGGAGGAGGCAGTTGGAGCTGCGGTCCTCTCCGTAGGAAGGAGGTGAGTATCTGATTATTTTGGGGGGTTTCCGCTGGTGCTGATGGATTCTGCAGCAGTGGAATCCGTTTGCACCAGGTCCTGGTTGTGGTTAACTTTTGGTTTACCGCAGCCGGACGGTAATTAGCGTTAGTATGTTGTAATACTAATGCTAATTAACACTTTGTGCTCCCCATGTTAAGCATAGAGAGCGCAAAGTACAGTAACCTCGCACTGAAAAGCACAAGATTCCAATCGCTAACGGGTTTTTTAACCCCATAGCATTTGGATTGTAATATGGGTGGGCCTTGCTAGGGCCACCACGGCTAATGTTAACGCTCACTTGGGTGAGCACTAACGTTAGCACCAAGAATGTAATGGTGCCCATAGAGTGTCATGTAATGAACTGCAAAACGTGCAAGGAAAGCAGCTATCAGTGTGGATGTTATTGTGGATGCAAAGGCTCTACACCTCAAAACAGAAGCTAAATGGACAAGATAGGATCGGACTTAGCAATTGTGTTTAAAAGTTTGTTGCATTGATACACCATTTTCTAAATTCTAAATTGTTCTTCCTCCAAGTAAGACATACACATTGTGGTAATGTGATTTGAACACAATGTGAATAGTTCTAGAATTTTTCCATTGAATTTGAAGCTCATTACAATAGATATTACTCAGACTTGTGCACTCAGTAACATCATTTAAGAGACAAACAATAGTAGTATATTATGCCTAAATCCATCTTTAAGGGACCTCATCTCTGGTGCAGAAAGTTTGAGCAGATGCAGACACAATGAGTCTGCTTCAATATCAGGATTCAGGAACAATCAACGCTGGGGCATCAAAATTGCCTACATAGTCTATGGTTTCACTCCGCTGTTTAGTGAGGCAATCAATCATACAAGTACAGCAGAACACAATATATTTGTCGATAAAATAGCTATCATCTTACCATGGCATCTTGTTTAGGAGCAGGGATCATGTCTACGGTTGTTAGGTGCTGAAGGCCTCCAAAATTGCCAAGTTTCTCATATTTCCTCCATTTTGCACGACGGTTTTGAAACCATATCTTGTATTTAACAGGACATAAATAAAACAGAAAAATTAGCTAGATTTTAAAACATTAATATCTCGCATCATTACATTGGATAGTAGAGATTATATTTCTTTCACAGTCATTTAAAACAATACATATGCGTCTATACGCTTCAAAGTTGATGGGTCTCCACCTAAATTTTCAAAAAACTCCCTTTTCTCGTATGTAATTTGAAGAAGCAGTGTTCAGCAGCACCTCTAATAAAGAAACATGTTCTAGCTTGTGCTCCTTGAAATTTCTCTTTTTGGATAAAGGTAATACAACCTAATTATTCTTGTAGGGTTAAGTCCCCACTTCTCCATTCTTTGCCAGGTGCTCCATAAAAAATGCCTTTGAATATATATAAATTGGGCCAACCAGAATGGATTTATAAGTGCATCTCTCCACTCACACCAGGTCTTCTCTAACAAAATTTGCAATCAACGCATCCCCAACTTACCCTCCCCAACTCACTAGAAAGTTTTGGGAATACCGGGATGTATACACTAAAGAAAGTGAAGGGCAGGGGCCTGTTTGTGGCCTTAATGTTCAGTGCGACAGGAAGAGCTATGGATCTGAGCCAAGATCTCACCCCTGCCTAAGTGCTAAAGCTGAAAATCAAGAGACAGAGACCAGACACTCAAGGTCCAAAGCTGTCCATTTACTGGATACCTGAAGAAAGAAGAACATTTTGTCTGTCACAGTAACCTTTCTCGAGTCTCAGACTGAATAATTGGCTGTAAAGTGCTCAAATGAACTCTACTAGGTAAACTGCACCATTTTAGGTACCATTTTGGTTAATGCATCAAATATAGCAGATCCATATCTCTTAGATACCATTTTGAATGTACTGCATTCCCTCTCTAGATGGTTGTTGCAATGGGTGGAGACATCCTCCAGTGGCTCCAGTGTCATTTCCAAGTGGCATTCTTAAGTGGACGTTCAGAGTTGATTCCTGGAGTTTTATCCAAGATCCCCTACGCCATCACGATCCCTAATTCCTGTGTCTCCTCTCTCCACAGGTAGGCATTATCACCCATCATCCACAGACACCCACATCTCAACTGATCCCCTGCATACTTTTGCTGGTAGGCATTATCACCCATCATCCACAGACACCCACATCTCAACTGATCCCCTGCATACTTTTGCTGGTAGGACCCCATCACCCAGTATTCGCAGGCACCCACATTGTAGCATTACCTTGGTCTTTTTGCTGTTTTTATTTATTTTTTATTTATTTTTGTTTTTTCTCACCATTTGCTTTGCTAATTAGCATGTGAATCTCCTGCCCTATTGACACAGCCCATCCAGCTTCAGGTGTTGACTTTTTAACTGCCTGAATGCAATCAGTCCGCCCTATATAACAACTATACCAGGCTCCATTGAGCCAGGCTCCAGTGTCATTTCCAAGTGGCATTCTTAAGTGGACGTTCAGAGTTGATTCCTGGAGTTGAGTGGCATTCTTAAGTGGACGTTCAGAGTTGATTCCTGGAGTTGAGTGGCATTCTTAAGTGGACGTTCAGAGTTGATTCCTGGAGTTGCGGGACTGGAGGAAGGAACTGCAAAACTGCAAGGCCCACTTTTTACTCCGGTAAACTCACGTCTATATCATGCTTTCTCTCACGCTTCTGCTCTTTACTTCTACCTTTCTCCTTAAATGGAACTCCTGCCCCTCTACCACCGACCCCTACACAATCTGCATCTCTCCCTCCCTCCTCTCGTCCCACATGATGGCCTCGCATGAGCTCCTTTGTTTCCTCAGAACATGGTCTCCCTCTATCTCTCGTGCTGCCAATCACTCCCACTCCCACAAATCCCATTCCCACCTTCTCTTTCTCACCCTCCTGCTGTTACTCTATTCAGGTGACATATCCCCTAACCCTGGCCCACACACATCCAATACTTCTCTCTCATCCTATCTCCATCGCACATAAATCACCTCCCTGCAAGCCCAGCAACCTCATTCCCATAATCCCTCAGCGCCTGTCCTCTTTCTCCTGCGCCCTCTGGAACGCTCGCTCTGTGTGCAACAAACTCACAGCCGTCCATGACCTCTTCCTTTCAAACTCCTTCAACCTCCTAGCTTTAACTGAAACCTGGCTAACTCCCTCTGACATGGCCTCCGTTGCTGCTCTCTCACATGGCGGTCTACACTTGAGCCATACCCCCAGACCGGGTGAGAGAAATGGTGGCGGGGTCGGACTCCTGCTCTCTCCCACCTGCACCTACCAGCATCTCCCTCCACCCCCATCCCTCTCCTTCTCCTTCTTCGAGACACACTGCATCCGCCTGTTCTCTCCTCTGGCCTCAGGGTGGCAGTCATCTACCACCACCGGGACCAACCTCCAGTTCTTTGACCACTTTGCTACCTGGCTTTCTCACTTCCTGTCTTCTAATCTTCCATGCCTAATTCTCAGGGACTTCAACATTCCCATTGACGATCCTTCTGCTCCTGCTGCCTCCAAACTTCTTTCACTCACGTCCTCCCTTGGACTCACACAATCCTCCCTACCACCGCGATGGTCACGTTATTGACCTGGTCTTTTCCAACCTCTGCTCCATTTCTGAGTTCAAATGTCACCCTTTCCCCATCTCTGACCACCACCTTCTCTCTTTCAACCTATCTGGACTTCCTAAACACCCTGCTCCCCCCCCCCGCACACCACTTGCAGAAATCTACATGCTGTGGACCCCCATCAATTCTCCAACCTACTTCACCACCTCCCTCATACCTCATCCTTCACCTGCCCTGATGCTGCCACTAATCACTACAACACTACGCTTATCTCTGCTCTAGACACTCTTGCTCCTCTTCGACTCTGTAAGGCCCCACGCCGCCAGCTTCAGCCCTGGCACACCCTCCAGACTCGCTACCTGCAAAGATGCTCCCGCACCGCAGAGCGTGCCTGGAGGAAATCCCGCTCTGAAGCTGATTTTGTTCACTTCAAGTTTATTCTCCGGTCATACACCTCTGCCCTCCACTTGGCCAAACAATCCTTCTTCTCATCTCTTATATCTACACTGTCCTCCAACCCTAAACGGCTCTGGTCCACCTTCAACACCCTCCTCTACCCACCTGCACCTCCCCCCTCAGCTGCCTTCAGCGCTCAAGACCTGGCAGACTACTTCCTCAGTAAAACTCTAACTATCAGAAGTAACATCCCAACACAAGATAGTTATCTGCCACCTCCACTCCCACAGGTCCCCTCTGCCACCCTCTGCCGCTTCCTCCCAGCCACTGAGGAGCAAGTCAATTGCTTATTGTCCTCCTCATATCTCACCACGTGCCCGCTCGACCCCATTCCCCCACATCTAATTCCTCCCCTCTCCTCCTCCCTCACCCCTGCTCTCACACACATCTTCAACCTATCTCTCTCCACTGGCTCCTTTCCATCCGCCTTCAAACACGCGCTAGTTACCCCTTTACTAAAGAAACCATCCCTAGACCCCAACTCTCCATCCAACTACCGCCCTGTATCCCTGCTTCCCTTCACATCAAAGCTCTTAGAAAAACTAGTCTTCAACCGCCTCTCCCTCCTCCTGTCCTCCAATTCCCTACTTGACCCCCTGCAATCTGGCTTCCGTCCCCTACACTCAACTGAAACTGCCCTCACCAAAGTCACCAACGACATCCTAACTGCTAAAAAACACGGCCACTATTCTATTTTCATCCTGCTTGACCTCTCGGCTGCTTTTGACACTGTTGACCACCCCCTCCTTCTACAGACCCTCAACTCTCTGGGTCTCGGTGACACTGCACTTGCTTGGGTTGACTCCTATTTATCCAACAGGTCCTTCTGTGTGTCCTTTGCTGGTAACTCCTCCTCTTCATTGCCTCTATCTGTTGGTGTACCTCAAGGCTCTGTCCTTGGTCCTGCTCTTTTCCATCTACACCTCCTCCCTGGGCAAAATCATCAACAGCTTTGGCTTTAATTACCACCTCTACGCTGATGACACTCAGATCTACCTCTCTACCCCTGATCTCTCTCCCCCTGTCCTTTCAAAAGTCAGTGACTGTTTATCTGGCATCTCCTCCTGGATGGCCTCCCACCACCTAAAGATCAACATGTCAAAGACTGAGCTCCTACTTATTCCTCCCTCCAATGCCTCCCCACCTCCTGACTTCTCTATCACGGTGGAGGGTATCACCATCTCCCCATCAAACCAAGGTCGCTGTCTTGGAGTTACACTTGACTCTGCTCTTTCCTTCATCCCCCACATCCAGTCTCTTTCCTCCTCCTGCCGATACCAACTGCGTAATATTTCCAGAATTCGGCCATTTCTTACCGCTGTCACCGCAAAACAACTCATACACGCCCTGGTAATCTCCCGACTCGACTATTGCAATAATCTCTTATCTGGCCTCCCTCTGTCCCGCCTCTCCCCCCTACAATCCATCCTGAACGCCTCCGCCAGGCTAATTCACCTCACCCGCCGCTCTGTCTCTGCCGCTCCCCTCTGCGAGTCCCTTCCCTGGCTCCCCATCCACTGCAGAATTAAGTTCAAAATCCTTATCCTAACCTACAAAACCCTCACTAACTCAGCGCCCCACTACCTGTCCTCACTAATCACCAGATACACCCCAGCCCGCTCCCTGAGGTCAAACAGTGACCTGCGCCTAGCTTCTCCCCGCATCACCTCTTCCCATGATAGACTGCAGGATTTCTCATGCGCAGCCCCCACTCTCTGGAACGCTCTCCCTCGTACTGTCAGACTTTCCCCTAACTTCTCTTCCTTCAAACGCTCCCTTAAAACATTCCTATTTAGGGAAGCCTACCACCCAACTCACTGACACAACCATCAATCACTCTCACCTTACAGTCCTCTCCTCCTGTTTCCAACCCCAACCCTCCTAGATTGTGAGTTCCTATGGGAATAGGGCCCTCATCTCCTCCTGTACTGTTTGTCAAATGTTGTTCAATGTATTGTAACCCTGTCTATACTGTGCTTATTGTACAGCTCTGCGGAATATGCTGGCGCTTTATAAATAAAGAATAATAATAATAATAATAATCCTCACGATGCCATGTCTAATAGGAGTTAGGGTAGGCATTCTCATATTATCATAATTGCTTACAAACCTTTGAAAGTATCCTGGATATCTGGAATGCTCTTCAGTAGCAGATTTTGAACTTAGGTAGGTTTTTAAGTATACTTAATGCCTTAAACTGGTGAGATGAGGAGTCAGAAGAGCTACTAATTAACTCTTCTAGTTTGACCCTCTCTAGCTTCATAAGGCCAACCTGCAAGCTGACACACTCCATCATGCCATCCCATGCCATCACGCCAAGTGGCACGACAATCCCCTTTGCCATGCTGACTCTCACTGTAAACCAGGGATTGGATCTTTGATCCCAGTCATGTATTCTTCACCCCTCAGCATTTTTCATTCCAGACTATCATGTCAGTGGAAGGGAAAGCCCGGACCGGTTTGGCAGCCAGGATTAAAAGTAATCAAGTAGGATCAAGTAGTAATCAAGTGCTATGGCAACTGTGACCTCAACAGAAGGGGTTGTGGCTTCATGAAGAAGACTCCCTATTAAATGATTTGCTTATTCTGATCTGTGCTTAGTCATCCTGTGCTTTCCTTTAAGACCACTTAACCTCCCAATGTTATCTGATTGATTTTCCTGTGTACTAAACCTTAGTTAGTTTTCCAGTTTTCCCTGTTTGCTGTCTACATGGAATTTGTCTCAAGTTTGACAGTGTGAAATACCCCTTTTTACCTTGCCATTGGCCTTATATGGTTAACTCTTGGATTTTCTGATTTACATTATATTATAATGACAGTGCACTCCTTTTTCACTCCTGGAATTGTTGCAGAACTATGTTATTTTGCCTACTCTGCATCCTGAGCTTTCACTCAGTAAACCTGGCAAGCTTAGAGTATGCCTTTAAGTAGAAGATCTATAATATGGACAATTGTGATAATGACACTTGATTTAACAGAGCATGTCGCTGAAACACTCTTGGCTTTCTTAATGATCACACAAATACAAATAATAACAAATTTTCACCACGAAAGAATGGTGAATAGTATGGAGCACACCTGACACCAGTGGAAAAATAATTGAACAACTCATACACATGCAACCACTCATAAAAGTGCATACACAAGACTGATCGTGTTTAGTATGATTGGGGGAAAATGTTGTGATAAAACCCACCACTTTTTAAAAGATTTTCATCTGAATCAAATAAACTGGCTCTTGGACAAATTCTGGGGCCAAAGTAGTACACGAATTGCACTTGAGAAACTATAGTTTGCTTACATTAATCTATATTTCTTTTCTCTTATTTTATGGAAATGTGAACCATACAACATGAATCAAGAAATTGAAAATTACTATTTGATTTTGTACACAGTGGGGTAAAAATAATGAGCACAACACATATTGTGTTTAAGCCTTGTTCTGCTTTTTCACATTAGGTGGGTGCTAAAGAGGGGAAACTCTGTGCATTAGGTTTCTTTTAATTAACTCACCAGAATCTCTGAGATAAAAATTGAGAAGAAAGACATTGTTTTATACATTTTTGTTATTTGTTACTATTTTGTTTTAGTTTTTATTTTATTTTAGTTTTGTTGTTATTCTACTCGCTTTAAATGGAGTATATATATATATTGGGGTTGTCATGTTTTGCAATATTTCTCCATGGATTTTGAAATTGAATTCAGGGTCTGAGGTGCCACCCACCCCAGTAAAAGTGAACCTGTTATCAACAGGTTCACTCTCTCTGGATCGTCTTATCAGGTGATGTTTGTCATGACGATCAATGCAATATAACACTCCTTGATAAGATATCACAGACCCTACTTTCCTGGTTCTGTCATTGGGTCTCACTATCTTCCTTCAGAGTTGCTGAAATGGGGTCATTGCACAGTGCTGTGTGATTGGCCCTGTGTTATGACATTGCCTGATTAGTCCGCATGTTGACATTACATGGAAGCATACATATGTCTTGTAGGACGGCTTTCCCGCTGACATCTTTCACTCACTCGGTGATCATTGCGCCAGAAGCAAAATAACCTAACACATATCTAGAGATTAATTCCGTATCAACTGAGCTTGATTTCAGTTAGACATGACAGGAGCAGTTTAAAGGGTAGGCCAGAGTTCTGCTATAATAATGAATGTTTGCAATGAATAGTGCTTTGACTATCTTGTTCAACTGGTGATTTAGATTTGGCCAGTAAGCAAAAACAATTGATTAAAAAAAGGACAGATGGCTTGTGTTTATCAGACACGTGTTCAGTTCCTCAGCAGCTGCTGAATTACTACATTGCAGCAGTACAGTTTGCTGCAGCAGTCTCACTGAACACTTTGTCTGTGAATATTGAAGCAAAAGGGCGGAGGATTGCTTAATGATAGGTGCTGTTTCTGCAACATCCACTGTTGTCCATTTTATTACCACTTTAGTGTTAATGTTTACCATGTTCCAATAAATATTTTGTGTTTTGGTCCACCAAATCTTCAAACTGAACAGTTCCTTATTGGATTATTTGCTTCATGGAGGTGGCCATCTTTCCCACCTCACACTCAGCTACTCTGCAGCACCTCTCTACTTAGCTGCAAGTGCTAAGTTAACAGTGCTGAGGGCTGAACTGCAGCACAGCGTTCAGTGCCAAGTTGCTAACTTAGCACGTGCAGCGGCTGAGGAACTGAACGCGCCTCAGTTAAGCAACACTTTGCCTGATCGTGCAAATGATGTTGCAAACTAAAGCACTTTTAACACCTCTGACAATCAATGGTTTGAATTTTCAAATTTGGCCAATAAGAGACTGATTTTGATAAACTCATCTTTATACTGCCCGATGGGGTCGAGAAGGTGAAATGTGCAGAGGCTTGAATCCCACTCACTCAAATTCATATGTCGAAAAATATTAAAAGTGTTTTTAACATTTACTAATAACCTGATATTTTTTCAGTCTATATTTGCATCCTGCCAATTAAATAATAAAATTATACTTTGTTTGCCATTGCATATGGTAGATAAAGTTACGAATGTTCTTTATTGCTATTTTCTCATTGACAATTCTGACAGTTGATAAACAGTAAAGGTAGAACCTTTTATTCACAAGTTTGTGACATTTTCAAATCAAATTATGCAGGACAGTTACAATTCAAAAATGGCAATTTTTGCGAAGGAGTAGAAAACATTAATGCTGTGCTTTAGCTCTATGAGAACATACTGAATATAAAATAATAAATATAAAATGCTCTTTTTAAAAATTTCTAGTTGATTTGGCAGCAGAAGAAAAGCAGCATTCACTTAGAAAAGTAGCATTCATTGACAAAAACTAGTGAGAAACAGTAAGTTCAAAGTCATCACGCAAAGAACTTTTTGACATAATACGTAAAAGTATCCATACCATAATAGATTATGATGGATGAAGGTCAAAGGATATGATGAAAATAACAAAATAAAAAAGAAAGATTGTTTCTTTTTGCTGCATGAGTTTGATGTCCCACTGCATTTAGGATTATTGAAGATTCCAAAAGTGCTCTTTTGGTACGTCAATATAGGCATTGGTCAGTAGGTTACAGGTAATTTTCCCTATGCACCGAAGTTCTACGAAGTAAAACATTTAGGGCTCTATTACATTCTTCGCGCAAACGTTAATGTGTGCGCAAAAACACATTAACGCGAGGGGCAAAACTCTTCACGCAGAACGTCGTATTACAACTAGGGATGAGCTGTTTGGTTCGATCAGTTCGGAGTTCGATTCGAACTTTGGCCGTTCGCAAGTTCGCAAACTTCGAACTTTTTGGCGTGTTTGGTTCGGATTTTTTTTTTAAAAAAATGCTTAAAAAATACTAAAAAATCTAGAAATAAAGAGACTCTTTACTGCAGAATATTATAAGAAACGGTTTATTAGATATTGAATTAACAACTAATGTGTACGTGCAAAGATTCTCACCTCTAAATGACCTGTGTTCTCAAACGGTAAACAACAGGAATTTTTAGTCTGGTCTAATGAATTTGATACATTGTGTGTATGTAGACTATACTGAGGGTGTGGTGTCTGCTTCTGAGAAGTGTTAATTTCTCTACTAAATCTTCCTCTAATATGCTGCATTTCACTGCTGTGTGCTCAGCTCATTTTTACCGCTTTCAATCATCATGTTTAAACGCGATTTGAAGCCACATTTTATTAAATGACCCAGACATATTAGATATCGTTCTTTCCGGCAGACTCCTCAGATTCATAATATATCATTTTTATATGTATACGTCATGTCCTGGCTGTATATTATGACAAAAAATGCAATAAAAATTTAATTTTTAATCATCTGCAGTGTGTAAAGTGTTTTTTTCACATTTTAGCACTTGAGTGTTTGCGGTTATGTTTTCTATGGGGTACGCTTGTACAAAAATTAGAAATGGGGACTTGTTACATTTTTTTGTGGGGGGAATTACGTGATTTATAGCAAATCTCCCCATAGAAAAAAATCATTAGTGCAGCATCATTGTTCACATTATAATTGAAATGTGAACAATATTGCTGCATTAATAAAAATAACACACCAAAAAAATACATTTTTTTAAAAAATTTTTTTTACTTTATACCTGGTCACGTTGGGTATCATTCGAAAGGCCATGCTCAGGCCTTTCGATTGACACCCTCCATGACCCCCTAGCTGCCTGGAGATATCGGGGTTCAAATCTCCACCAGGTGATTGCGGGCAGCTAGGGGTTCCCTGGCTATCTGACGTGATCACGCTATGTGTGAGGACGCCAGGCAGTGAGGGGGGACCCAGGGGTGGAGCCGCCATCCAAGATGGCGGCCCCACCGGAGCTAGGCAGCACTTCGGCGCCGCAAGGCATCTCTATACACAGCTCCATCAGTATCTCTATACACAACCTCACAGCATCTCTATACACAAACAGCATCTCTATACACAACCCCATCAGCATCTCTATACACAGCATCTCTATACACAACCTCACAGCATCTCTATACACAACCCCATCAGCATCTCTATACACAGCATTTCTATACACAACCCCATCAGCATCTCTATACACAACCTCACAGCATCTCTGTGAACCCTCAAATGAACCCCCTATCTCCACCAGGGGATTCCCTGCAGCTAGGGGTTCCCCGGCTATCTGACATCATCACGCTATGCGTGATGACGTCAGGCAGTGAGTGGGGACCCGGAGGTGGAGCCCCCATCCAAGATGGCGGCCCCCACCGGAACTAGGCCACACTTCGGGGCCGCAAGGCACTGATTAAAAGGGGAGACTCTCTCCTTTTAAGCGGTGCCTGGCTTTTTTTTGTGGGACGGATCCCCCTCCCCTCCCTTCCAAGCGATCTCCCGGCATTGCCGGGGGGTCGCCTGGAAATGACGTCATCGTGCATGGCACGATGACGTCATTTACGTCTGGAGGAGCTTGACTTCAGCGTCTGAGGACGCTGAAGTCAGAACGCCGCGGGACCCTGGACAGAGAGGTGAGTATCTCCGCCGGGGGTCCCGCAAAGCTGATGACGTGTGGGACATGTCCTCCTCAGCATACAGCGGGAGTAACTGAGCCCACATGTCGTCAGCAGTGAAGGGGTTAAAAACGTCTTTTTTTTAACTTTTTGTCTTTGTTTCCTGTCCCCCAGGGCACTACCCGGACCCGGATATTGTTTTTAAATGTTTCTATACATCCTAGAAATCCACCACTTCACGGGCAGGTTATGGGGACCTCCTAGGCACGATATTTGAAGGAATTTTTTGTTTTTATTTTCAACCCTTATTTCATGGAAAACTCACTGTCCCTTTAAAAAATTTTTTTTTTTTACTTTTTGTCCTTGTTTCCTGTCCCCCAGGGCACTACTTGGACCCCCCATACACTTTTTATGGCAAATATCTAGCATATATGCCCTCTTGGCGGGCACTCTAAAAATCGAATTTTGAGTCCCCTTGACTTGTTTTGATTGATTGATTTTCCATGAAATAAAGGTTAAAAATAAAAACGAAAAATTCCTTCAAATATCGTGCCTAGGAGGTCCACATAACCTGCCCGTGAAGTGGCAGAAAACAATGACATTTCAAATGACGGTAAATGGTTTTCCTTTAATCTATTCATAAACAACTGCTTGGGGGGCAGCCTGTATGACAAGAGGAGACATTTTAGGACACGCAGAACAAGTTTAGTGATTTTTTCTTTCCATGTCTTTGTTTTTAATCCCAAATGGGAAGTGTTCGGTGCGTGTATAAATAAAACCCACCATATCTCTGCCTCTCCTTAGCTGAAAAGCAGCAGGAGGGGCTTGGAGCTGCTCAGTAGAGCGGCCTTTTGGTTACATTTGTTAGGTACTCACTCTATAAAGAGGTGCCTTGAAGTGGCGAGTGAGCTTACGTTGCAATGGCCATTGAAACAAACAAAAACCTCATACAGGCACGTTCGGTGACTTTTCGTTCTCTTCAATTCGGTTCGTGTTGCTGATCCCATTTCGGCGACCCTGCGGTGTATTCAGCAAGCACCACAGGGTCCCCGAATTGCAGGGAAAAGCTACCGCAAACCTGATGAAAACTAACCGCAAAACCTACCGAATGCACGCCGAAAACCCGCAAAAACATCTGGATTAACCCGTCGAAGATGCCAGAAAAACCCGAGCAGGAGCCGATCACAGGCAGCGAAGCCGCCGGAAAACGCTGACACCGCAGGCAGAGGGAGGTGAATAAATTAGCAAAAGAGTTTGTATGAATGTATGAAAGTGAAAAGCTGTTTGCAAAGAAACTACTGAGCGAAAATGTCTGAAATTTGCATATGAGGTCCAGGGAATGATAATAAAAAGGGCTGTTACAGAAAAAATAAGTAAACGTAAAAAACAAACAAAAAAAAAACGTACTTTTAAAAAAAAAAAAAATTCTGAAAAATGCTTAAAGTATCCTAACAAATCTATAAATAAAGAAACTCTTTACTGCAGAATTTTATAATGAACGGTTTATTAGATATTGAATTAAAACGGGAATATTTTTAACATTGAAGCCTATGGGATTCTCCTGAATAAACTTGCCGAATTAAACCACCGAATGGCAGGGCATTTCGGAAACCTTTTACTGCTGGTTTTTGTTCTCTGAATAGCCGAAGCAGTGCTTTTTCATGGGGATTTCACTGCCTCGAACAGGCACCGAACAGGCACCGTATGTTCAGGCAATTCGCCAGGATTTGGCGAATTGCCTGCTCTCTGGATAGCCGAATGGCCAGGAAAGGTAACCGAACGCTGATTTTCATTGTTCGGTTACCTTTCTCAAGCAATTCGGATCTCTTTGAATAACCCTGTTTGTGTTTTGTTGTACATGGAATACATAGAAACACCTATACTAGATTCATATCATTTTAATATTTGACTGCAGAGTCCACCCCTGCACTCTTCCACAATACCTCTGAGGAGTTACAGTGTGAAGGCTCTAGCTGGCACCAAAGGCCCAATATTTGGCTGCACTGACGCGTGTACCAGATTCCATTCATTTTAATATTTGAATGCAGAGTCCACCCCTGCACTCTTCCACAATACCTCAGAGGGGTTATGGTGTGAAGGCACTAGCTGCCATAAAACGGTCCAATTTTAATGCACCTGGTGTTACTTTCATCCAAAGCCTACATAAGTTTTACCATAATTTAGCCAAGAAAATCACTAAATACAGAAAAAATTGCGTCGCGCCCATACTCACCGGAGCGGCAGCAACTGCCAGGAGTAACAGCCCAGTTAATGTATAAAACATAACAATGAAAAAAAGTGTCATCTGCGCTCGTTTCTATGTATTCCATGTACAATAAAACACTATGAGGTTTTTGTTTGTTTCAATGGCCTTTGCAACGTAAGCTCACTCGCCACTTCAAGGCACCTCTTTATAGAGTGAGTACCTAACCAAAAGGCCGCTCTACTGAGCAGCTCTACTGATTTTCAGCGTTCGGTTACCTTTCTTGGCCATTCGGCTATCCAGAGAGCATCAGAAAGCATTATTTTACTGAGATGGTGGTGGATACATGGAACAGTCGTCCAGTTGAAGTGGTAGAGGCCAAAACAGTAATTGAATTTAAGCAAGCATGGGATAGGCATAAGGCTATCCTAAACAAAAGATAAATCCTGGTAAAGTATCCATGTAATTGGGCAGACTAGATGGGCCGAAAGGTTCTTATCTGCCGACATTTTTCTATGTTTCTATGTTTCTAGAATCCCATAGGCTTCAATGTTAAAAATATTCCCGTTTTAATTCAATATCTAATAAACCATTCATTATAAAAATCTGCAGTAAAGAGTTTCTTTATTTATAGATTTGTTAGGATACTTTAAGGATTTTTCTTAATTTTTTTTTTTAAAAGTCCGATTTTTTTTCTTTTTTTAAGTTTACTTATTTTTTTCTGTAACAGCCCTTTTTATTATCATTCCCTGGACCTCATATGCAAATTTCAGACATTTTCGCTCAGTAGTTTCTTTGCAAACAGCTTTTCACTTTCATATATTCATACAAACTCTTTTGCTAATTTATTCACCTCCCTCTGCCTGCGGTGTTGGCTTTTTCCGGCGGCTTCGCTGCCTGTGATCGGCTCCTGCTCTGTATTTAGTGATTTTTTTGGCTAAATTATGGTAAAACTTATGCAGGCTTTGGATGAAAGTAACAATAGGTGCATTAAAATTGGACCTTTTTATGGCAGCTAGTGCCTTCACACCATAACCCCTCTGAGGTATTGTGGAAGAGTGCAGGGGTGGACTCTGCATTCAAATATTAAAATGAATGGAATCTGGTACACGTGTCAGTGCAGCCAAATATTGGGCCTTTGGTGCCAGCTAGTGCCTTCACACCGTAACCCCTCAGAGGTATTGTGGAAGAGTGCATGGGTGGACTCTGCAGTCAAATATTAAAATGATTGGAATATGGTACACGCGTCAGTGGCAGTGCTCCCAAATATTACTGCGTTATAGTGTATGGCAGGATGGAAGCGCACCAGCGGTAACAAGCAGCGAATATACCAGACAGGGGCGCAGAGCGAGAGTAGTTGTTATAACAAAACCGGGTCAACAACGTTTAGGCACTAGTACTGCGCTACTGTATATGGTGAGAATTGGCGCACACCAGTAGCAACAGGAGGCAAACAGAACAGGCAGGGAGTACACAGAGAGAACAGTCAAATGGCAGGCAAAGCCGGCAACAGATCGGGTCCTCAGAACAAGCAGGGTCAGTAACAAGTATACAAACTGATTCGGTAAGCTAGCGATGCGGGAATGAAACTCCACGGCAAGGCAAAGTGTACAGCGCACGCTCCTGATTTGAAGGTCCCGGCGGCTCTGCGTCATCATGCCGCTCCCTGCCCCCAATCACTCACAGCTGCGCCGGGTGCAGCCGGAGCTCCTGGCATTCGGCCAGCTGGCGGGACCATGCGCCCGGGGCCCCCCCGATCGCCATCCGGGGCCCTCGATGTCACAATTTTACAATCCAAACGCAAACTGGTTAAGTAACCAAATTTGTAAGAAGAATAATTAATACAGCATATGATTCCACACACTGCCGCGCAGCACCTCTACAGTATAATAATGCAGCATATGACTCCTCACACTGCCGGGCAGCACCTCTACAGTCTGATGCTAGCTTTAACGAGAAGATTTGCTATTAGGAATCAGGTGAGTATTAGAAAGAAAACAAAAAAATAATTTTATGTTCCAGGGGACATTTAAAGATGTCCTTGGATTTTATTTTTTTTAAAAATGTGTCGCCTTACCTTAGCCTGGTGGTCAATGGGGGCTCCCTGGATCCTGGTTTTGGGGGGGGGTCTGGCGTGGCTCCCTCCCTGCGCCACCAGTCTCTGCCACATGCACACGGCAGGCACAGTAGCAGCTCTGTCATCTTGCGGCCGCATGCTCCTCAAGGGGTCCTTGGGAGGCCCCGGCGGGCTGCCCTCTACAGTGCCTGATTAGAAATCTCAATGTATCCTTCCTGGTAAAATCCTTTCTCAAAAAAACAGAAGGAAGCGCTGACTTTGCTCATAAACCCCCCTCCCCTACATGAGACCTTGAGTGGTTTGGGATATACCACTACTTGTGAGCATTACCAGCTGCTGTATTTTGCTCACCGTATTGAATTACACAATACGCATCGCAGCTCTGCACTTATGCACTATTTACGTTACATATGGACTGATTTTAACTCCTATTTTATGTGCAGAATCTCATGTGTTTTGTGACTTTTGTACAGTGAATTTTAACAGTGTTTATCATTATCCATAGAATCAACTACTCTAGTTGCTCTATCACTTGCTAAACACTGCACAGATGCACTTTTAAATGAACCGGTTTATGCTGCACATATTTTGCTAAATTGGCACATCAGCTTGCAAGTTTTGCACATTTGCACATATAAGATTGCAAGTGGATACACTTGATGTTATGTATTGCTGCTACCTGACACTGCTGCTATAACTAATTTTACAGGGTTTGTTTATGACATTTGTTGTTTTAACATTGCTATATATTGCACTTTATGCAACTTCGTTTGCTGCTTGATACTGCTGTGTTTTATCACTGCTGCGAGAAATAGCATTTCCTCTCATAAAGAGCCACCAGGTGGCGCCATAAGTACAGACTTACCCTTCTTTTCTATTCAACCTTTTGATCCTGCTGCTGAATCATGGAGCTCTTGGGTAGAGAGACTAGAGCAATATATGGAAGCAAATAATGCTTCTGCAGTAAAGAAAGTTGCAGCTTTCTTCACAGCATTAGGTCAAATTGCTTATGGTACACTCAGAGATCTAATTTCTCAAGATAAGTCTGCTTCTAGACCCCTGCCTGAAGTGAGTAATAGGCTCCATGAACACTACAATCCAAAGCCCTTAGAGATAGCAGAATGTTTTAAATTCTACAGTCTTCTACAGCATGCAGGGGAAGACAAAGACTTATGTTATTTACATACAAAAGCTATTTGCAGACCGGTTTCTGTGACATGTTTGTCATGGGGCTCTAGGACTCAGCCATACAAAAATGTTTACTCATGGAACCTGACTTGACACTAAACAAAGCCACCAAGCTTGCCTCCATCATGGAATTGCCAGCAAGGGATGCTAAACTGCTGGTCCCACATCATGAAACTCTACGAGCTAGGGAGAGGAACTTTTCAGCACTTCTGTGGCACAACACATACAACGGTCTCTCCCAGGTCATCCAAAATTCCCCCAAAGTAATTTCTCTGGGTCTGTGGCACCAACCTGCTACCGTTGTAGCAACCCTACTCATACTGCAAGCACATGCACTTTTAAGAATGCAGTTTGTTTTCTTTGTGACAAGACTGATCATGTTAAGAGTGTTTGCCGCAGCTCCCTCTCAAATGTTACTGCTGCAAAAAAAAAAGACCTAAGAAGATATTTCATGTAAACACTGACCATGGAGATGCAAGCTCTGATGATGAGCCATTTGTTCAACATGTTGCACTGTTTAGAGTGAGTGGGAGAACTCCTGCTATAAAAGTGGATGTCACACTCAATGATTATCCTGTCTCAATGGACGTTGTTACAGGGGTTGCTGTCTCTGTCATTTCATGGACAGATTTCAAGGCATTTGGCCTGTCCCTATTCCTCAAACCTACAACTCTCAATCTACAAATTTAAAGCCAGGAACTATTACGGCCCATAGGTTATGTACAGCCTCTTGTCACATTGCGCAAATGCAGTAAAACTGTATACCTTTAGGTTGTACATAAAGGAGGTCCTCCACTACATCAAAGCGATTGGACTAAAGCCCTGGGCATGCCTTCTGTTGCTATTAGTCCTCAGGGGTGGAATCTTTGAAGTCACAATTTAAAAGGTTTTTGAACACTCTCTGGGCACTGTAAAAGGAAAACTGGCCTAGTATGGAACTGGAACTGTAGAAACTGATTTATCTGTTGGGAAGACACTAATGACTCTGGAAACATTGAAAGGCAACATCCCTGCCAGACGCAAATTCACAAGTCTACCCATCAGCAGCATCAGACTGATTTTTGGTAAACCACTGAAAACCTGTGGGATACCTCTAGGGTCAAGAGAGAGAGAGAGCAGATGGGCTTGTAAACTGTTGAGGGAGCCGCAGGGATGTCCTGAAGATACTCCTTTGCCAAACTGATCCTATTTACCTTGTCTGCCTTATGTCAGGCTCGAGCCAGGATGGAGCCATAGCAGGGCCTGTGTAATAATATTATTCCAAGTGCTGGGGGTGAGCAGGCAGACAGACACTGGAAGCTGTATTGGCACAATAAAGCTTTGAATTGCAGATATAGTACACAGCAAACAGTCTTAGCAAAGTACAGGTTGCAACACAAAAATACAGGCAGCGTAAATGGCAAGTGGATGGTTGGCCACGTAGTCTCTCTGCATCCACTTGAGAAGAAGCAGGAGCCTTGGGCAACAGTACCTTAATAGAAGGTCAACCTCATAGGAGAGAGCTTGAGGGCTGGAAGCCACCTGAAAGTCTCTAGACCCACTGGATAGTGGGCCACGTAGTTGATAGTCCAGCAAGCAGGAATCAGGAAGACTGGAAGAGGTATCTACTAGGTACAACTAGTATCAGAATCGGTGCTGATAACGGGATCTGCACGAGTACTTGGTACTCGTGCAGATGCCCGCAATACATCCCCCGATACCGGAAGCAGCGCTGAGCTGGCTTGTCAGCATCCGATGTGCTGGCGGCTGGCTGAATGCTTCATGACAATCTCCCATGCCCCTGCGGCTGGCTGCGTTCCATCTCGAACTGTGCAGAATATAACAAGATCGTGAATGGGGGGCTACTACCGAGAAGCCGGTCTAAACCTTTGCGGCCGCTCAATGGTGTGTGGCTAGCCGCAGGGGCATAGGAAAATGCCGCTGGAGCATTCAGCAAGTCACCCCAGTGTCTGCATCTGAGGTCTGAAGTGTGTGTGTGTGTATGTATATACACACATAAACACAAACACTCTGGTTTGGGGTCTGAGTGGGTATGCATGTATCGGGGTCTGTGACTGGGTATACATGATTCTGGGGTCTGAGTGGGTATACATGTATCTGGGGTCTGAGTGGGTATACATGTATCTGGAGTCTGCGCCTGGGCATAAATGATTCTGGGGTCTGTGTCTGGGTATACATGTGTCTGAGGTCTGGTGTGTGTTTGGGTATATATATATATAAAAGAAGAGAAAGAAAAAGATTTGAGGGATAAACCCTCAATTGTTATTTGGTCACTTCTATCAATAACGCAGTGTTATTTAGTATACACGGTATCTTTTTGTATTCATTGGACCTTAAGCGTCATGTGGTGTGTTTGACCAATCATTAGCCCGTTTTGCATTACTTTGTATCTATGAGATTGACAGCCTCTTACTATCGTGCACACGGAGCAGATTGGTTTCTTTCAGTCATATGACGCTCTAATCATATTGTCCCAGTTGGTTGACTCCCTATCGGCCACCTATACCATAATGCAGCTCTTAAGCCACATTAGTCCTCATTAGCATTTTTCTACCATATAATGTCCACAAATTAGACATTTTTTCAGAGGCTACATATGCAGCAGATCAGCTCCTCCTAGCTATATGACGCCAGGAGATCGACAGCTCCTTACTATTGTGCACACTGAGCCGATTGGTGTGTTTTTTCGGTCATATGACGCTCTAATTATGCCGTCTTAGTCGGTCTGGTTTACCACCGGCCGTTTATACCATAACGCAGCTTTTAGGCCATATTAATTTGTATTGGTGTTTTTCCACTACACAATGTCCATAAATCAGACACTTCTGTTATTGGCTGTATATGCAGCGGATTTACTCCTCTAAGCTATATGATGCCCATCACGATCGCTCCAAGTATTGTCGGTTTAATTATATTTTTGTGTGTGTCTTTTGATTTTATTTTATTAATTTTTTCATTTTGCTGTTTAGACAGGCCTCCCTAACTATATGGCCTCTTTAGTCTAATGATGACTGTTGGCTACTATGGGATTATCCCCTATCCTACAATTCATTATTTCATTATCACATACATCTGACTTGAATTAAGCAGTAATTGTCCACTCCCACCTCTATTGACTTGATTTTTCAAACAGTATATAACCAGCCTCGGTGGCACACGGTACCGATATTAATCACAATCCATGTCTGACTCCCGATGAAGCTGGTCTAGTACCGGCGAAACACGTGTCGAGTCCTGTGTTTGCTTTTAATTTTGCACAATATGAACTAACAGGGAGAGTATAGAATCTTTAGCTTTTTAGGGACAGCTACAAGTATAGTTGATTGACAGTAGATTGTTGTTAGTTGATTGCCTCTGGCTCTTTATTGTTAAACATGGTTGTTGGTAGGACTATGTCCTAAAGCACTGTTGCCCTGATTGGGACAGTTGCAAGTGAATCTGTTGACCTCCACTTCTAAATGTATTGTGATTCTTACGACTACGCTCTGTTGCAAGATTGATATCCCTAAGTGTTACGATGCCTTTTGCCAACTAGCCTATTTGCGTCATTGCTGTTTACAGCTTACAATCGCTAGCTTACAGCTTATTTGGGCTTTTTCCACAAGGTAGCCAGGCGAAATGGATGGTCTTATTATAGTCCGATATTCTGGCTCATACTAACCTTGGTCGGTACAATTCACAGTGCATCTTTCTGGGTGTCCCATATACCATAGCGTAGTGGTACTTTTTGCATTTATTTGCCATTATAAAGGTTCTCAATCACGTCTCAAATGCCAATTTTGGCAACTGTCTATGTACGTCCTATCCAACTATGTGTGTTACAACTCTGGGTATAGGTATATACATGTTCCCTTTAGCTGCAATTTAAGTATTGTGCTTTAAATATATTATACTCCTTTTCTCCTTGTTGCAAATTGTGTATTTGTCCATGTGTTTATTTGTTTTTAACAATTATCGGTCCTACCAATGTGTGTCTTTGCATTATAATTATTAAAAGTTACGTTTTAATTAGCACTCCCATCTGCCAATTGAGGGTTTATCCCTCAAATCTTTTTCTTTCTCTTCTTTTGTCTGAATACTAGGTTTAGTCCTATATGGGTGTGCCCACACCCGGTACACATTAGTACTTTGGTGTGGAGTGATTGTTTACCTTCTTAGTGGAGGTGTTTTATTCTTTCTTTTTTCTAAATATATATATATATATGTATGTATATATATCTCTGATGTCTATGTGTGTGTGGTCAGGGTGTGTGCAGGCAGTGGGTAAATGGGGGTGTCTGGCCATACTTTTCAATTTTAACATAAATTGGACAGGCTTTCAGCAAAATCCTAAGTAATTTATTGGAAAGTGGTCACATGACATTAAATAAAAGTATCGGTACCTGGCATGGGTGAGTACCAGAAAAAAGTATCGGTACTCGTACTCGGTCTTTAAAAATTTGTACTGGTGCATGCCTAATTAGATGGGAGCAAAACACAGATAAAGTGAATTTAATAGAAAGTGATTGACATAATGTCAAGTTGAAGGGGGGGAATCACAACTAATAATGTAACACTCGAGTAGAAGGATAGTTTTTATAAATAAAATATTATATATAACAATAACCATATGGTTGAAAACTATAACCAACTAAGGGGACTAAGTCCATATTGGATTAATATTTAACTAGGACACTTTACATAAGCTACCAAAGAGTTAAACCGGCTTAGGGGAAACTGGGAGAAGAGCTGCAAATTTATTTTATTTTTATTTCTTCTATTTCCTTTTCAATAAGCTAGGCACTAAAGGGTTAAACTGACACATAAAGGTGAAAGAGTACATATATTAAGAAATGTTGAGATTAATTAGGCCCCAACATTTCATCTTTTTATTTTTTTGTGTCCTCTCCTCTTCATATAGAGATTGAAGCCTGTTACCTTCGGGAATGGAAAGAATGAAATTGAAACACTTCCTGGTGATGTACCCAAGATCAGACTGAAAGGAATAACAACACACATGTGCGCGAGAGGATGATGATGCAAAGAAGAAGCGATGGATAGAGAATGGAGCGCGGATGTGTAAGATTTGAACGCACTCCGAAGAGTGTGTTGTCCGGAAGCCCACGTATTGCGAACAAATAAAAAGGAAGATGACAGATACTGACTGATGAAGCCATAATAGAGTGGTAAAACGAATCTCAGTTACTTTACCAGTCGATTTATAATTGGTTTTATGCTTTAATATTATTTTATAAATTTTAATGAATACAATTTATTTATTATCCACATTCTGGGACCTGTTCACTTGAAGGGGAACAAGGACCACTGGGAGGTTGGAGGCTGCCTAGGAATAGCCTCACAGACCTATATTCCAAGATCCAGGATAGGGCCTCAGCACACCATCAAAGAGGACCTTTTCTGACAAGGCTTGCTGGCGATGATGAAATGGTGAATAGGAATCATTTGCTCCATGACAATTTCGCTGCTGAAATGTTTGCTGGAATGTATTGCTATTATATCGAAACTCCTGATATACAGTACGATTACATTGCCCAGTGGAGATCTAAGGACAGAGGTTATGTACAGTATGTGAGAATTTATGAATACGCAGAGGATTAAAGTTGATGGTCTTTTTACACACCATACGTCTATAGGTGGAGGACAATGTTTTATTTATTGTATACTGTTGTACTAAAGATGCCATTTGGGTGTCAGGCAAACTCCTCACACTTCGGGAGCATGGTAGGGTTAATAATCCTCTAGTAATAATCCATATTCAGAAAAAAATTGCCCTAGAACTACCCCTTTTTTGTCTTGTGAGTTTTTGAAAGTACCTGTACTCGTGTTTCCGGGAGCTTGATTTTGGCTGCCAACTTGTCACGTGTTTGAACATCTGGGTAATGTGTCACTTGAAATATTCTTTCCAATTCATTCAGCTGATCCATAGTGAAAGTGGTCCTAACCCTCGTTTATTTTTCCGGTCACCTGTGAAAGGTTAAAGGCAGCATTGAGATGTTTTGAGTCTATTCATCAAACGTTGAGGCATATTTTTTCAACAGCTAAGCTCAATTTCATTGTAATTGGTGGTATTTTATGAAGGTTATTCACTAATTGCATATGTTCAATGTTGTTGCAACCATGATTGATGAAACTTCACTTGTTGTGGTTTGAATTTCCTTTGCTGGATCACCGAAGTTTATCGCGGCTGCAACAAGGGCGATTATATCCATTCTCACAACAACACTAAACAATAGTAGATAAGCCCTTATTTAAGTCTCTATTTACTGCATTTCAATATTAAACTAGACTGATCAAAGATACTGTTGAATCGAATTATGTAGTGGACTGTAATTTAACTGTACAGTTTACAAGACTCGATTACAACATTTATTCGTGAAATGAATGAGTGATAATCAATTATGGAGGTTAAAAAAAATGTGCAACCTTGATATTGGTTTTCTCCTCCCAACAAGTTAAAGTTCAGAATTACAACTACTATATATTCATAAGAGTACATAGGAATCTGTTTATATATCTTTACCGGGTGTGAAGAGCAAAAACTAAAGTAAACTGTAAACTGCCACCCAAGAGATGACAAAGTATAGCACAGGACTGATTTTGTTTGTGTCTTTAACTATTTTCTGTGGTTTGCAAGACAGATCATATTTTGCTGCTGTCCCCATCACATTTTCTTTTTGCTACAAAATAAATTTTGAAAGGATTGGAACTGGGTATAAATAAATGTGACATTTTGTCTGTGAGCTGAAAAAGAAAAGAGTTTATGTATTGTCATTAAGTTAAGACGCACCTTAAGAAGGTTAAGTAAACTAAAAACCTCTGGGCCCTATCACATCCTTCAAGCTAACGCTAGCGTGAGCTTTAGCGTTAGCTTAAAAAAGGTGACAGCTCTGCACCTGAATTACCTCAGATTCGCTAACGGGTTAAAAAATCTTAGCGAATCAGTATTAGCAGCTTATATCGCGAGTTTACTGTACTTTGCGCTCCGTATACTTAACATGGGAAACGCAAAGTGCCAGCAGAGATTAAGTAGCGTTAGGATCACATGGTCCTATCGCTAGTTACTAAGAGCTGTCACTAATGAAATAGTTAACACCATCTCTGAGCTGGTGCTAACTGATTCCCATGCTGCTGCAGAATCAGTTAGCAGCAGCTGAAACCCCTCCAAAATTCAAATACTCACCTCTCATCCCGCAGTGAGAACGGTGGCCCGATCCGCCACTTCTGGCCGCCAGGAGTAGAGGGAGACTGGGGGAAAAAGTCCCCAGTCTCCCACTATGATCACTCCGCCAGCCTGCAGGATCTTGCGAGAAGCAAGATCCTGCAGGTCATGTGATCCGGCAGCAGAAGCCTCCATGGAGTCCAATGGATGGCCCAAGCATCCATGAGTTTAGTAGTCACATTGGGGCAGGCTGCTGGACTCAGTGCCTGCCCCGCGATCTGATGCTGAAACAGGGATGCATCAGGGAAATTAGAGAACGCAAGTTTTTCCCCTTAGTGTCCCAGTTTTAGCTAGGACTAGGTGATTGTGCCCTCTTTGTTTTTGTATAGAATGGAAATGTGATATGCAAAGCACAGATGCCAATTTTATTTCTTTTGCATGTGGGACTGAATACTGACAATGTATGCTACTGCCAAAGTGTTGCAAGACTGGAGTGAGGGAACTAGTTTTATTCTATTATTAATGTTTCAAATTATGGCTTGCACTGCACAGTTCAAAAGTCCAGTCAGATACTCCTGAAAGTTTCTAGTAAGGATGTTGCATTCGTAGTTTCTGAACCACCAATCCGATCCAAGTCGGGAAGTATTCGGGATCGGCCAATACCACACTACCAGAGACTCAGTTGCTAAAGAAACTCGGGGGACTTGGCATTCAACATGGCATCTTCACTGCCTGCTCGCAGGGAAGACGATGCAGATGAGCACAGAGGCGCTTGGTGTTGTATTGAAAACTCCACTGTGTGATCTGTGCACACAGCCTTCGGCATTCTCCATAACGCCGTTCATACTTCTCCCACAAGGGTTGTAACACCCTTACTCAACACCCCTGAGGGGGTACAACCCTTGTGTGGGGAGTATGGGCAGTGTCACGGAGATTTTGAAGGCTGCACACATAAGATGTCATAGAGCAACATTCAATACAACAGGTGCCCCATCTCTCACCTACAGTGTCTTCCCCGCGAGTAGGTAGGGATCATCTCACAGTGATTGCTGAGGCTGCAGGACTCTACCCTAGCATGCCTTGGACTCAGGGATCAGATCGGTTTGAAAATGCTGGTCCCCGATAAATGGCATGATCAGTTCCCAATCCTGAACTTATTGTTCGAATCAGGACATCTCTAGTTTCTAGTATTTCAAAATTTTCATTCTATAATTCAACATCCACAAATGACACCAAGTTGTGATGTTTATCATGATGGTCATACAGACTATTGGCCATATCTCAGTAGATGTAGTAAACTCAGACACATAATCATTTTTATTTAAGTGGCTTGTTTAGCAGTAGGAATACTTAGCCCTCGATCAAACTGGCAAACTCTTCCATAACAAATGAGGGTTTCTAAGTCATTCTCCTCAAAGAGCCATGTTTTTCGTGCTTATAAGGTATAAATGATGAACCTATGCCCTTAACACAGTAATGAACTGTGTGTGTTCCTCGCAATAAAAGCCGAGTAACGACACCTTCTTTTTATTCTCTGAAAGCACATTGATTAGTTTCAGGACTACTGGTGTGATGAAGCTTAACTCTAGAATAGTTGCTAAATTTTGCCAGTTGATGTACGCCGGTTGTAATGAGCTATCTTCAGGAAAACCATCAGAAGGATTTCACAGTGAAACTATGTGCACTGATGCCAATAATTGGAAAAAAAGAAGTTTTCTCTACACACTTTTGAGTTTATCTTTACGTTAATTCCAGATATAATGCTTGAATATATATTGAATGGAAACATTGGTACCATTAAAAAGTATTGTTTTTTTACTCCCCACATTTACATAAAGTGTAATTTAGCTAATTGAAGTGTATTGTTTTCTTTAAAACACTGTTTAAAAAATAGTGATGGGCCACCTGATTAATTATCCATAGGCGGGGAAAAAAACAACATTAATTAGATCTTCTTTGATTAACAATAATGACAATAAATAAGTAGGAGTTTACGAAAATGTAAAAGTGGACATTGATATCAGATTTAAAAACTATTTAGAGATACATCAGGTAAATATTATCACTGATTAAAGATTAACTGTGCTTCCAGTGTGTGAAATAATCGGTAATAACCCGGATTTATAAAACACCAATCTATTTTTTTCGTGTAAATTTTGACTTAACATTTTCAGTACCCTGGAAGTTTTAATTCTCAAAAAATCTCAGTGAATGCTCTTCCAGAATACAAATTCTAAGCATTGGAGTTTACAGTATATATGATTATTGTCCCTTTCACGCCGTGGGGCCTGTTATGCCACCACTGTGGCAGGTGGTACCTAAATGCCACGGGTCGGCATAGTATGCGTTGCAGCCTACTCACAGACGTGATCAGCCCTCCTACATTGTGTGCGCTGATCGCGTCATCAGCTGCCACGGGACTTAACTAATGACGCGATCAGTGCATGCACAATGTAGGTGGGCCAAAAGCCAGCCTCAGTGCCAGTGGGCAAGCTATGCTCATCTGCAGCTTTAAAGGCACCACCTTGCCTATGGTTTTTTTTTTAATAATATCTTAAATCCCTTTTGCTACCAGGTTTTCCATAAAAACACTGCCTGGACCCAATGGATTTATGGAAATCAACTTTTCATTGCAGACGTAAAAATTAATGTACCATTCATAAGATACATTTTAGACAGTAGGCTAATTTGGCTCCCCTGCTGGCCAAAAAGTGCTGCTACATGTCTATTAATACCGACATTACTACAGATGAGGATTTGTGTTTCTGAGATAAGAAAAAAACAGAAGCCAACGCTGTTGATGCAATTTCAGCGCCTTGGATGACATGTCCAAGGCACAAAATACTTGGACACATTCTTAAACACATTTTCAAGCAAATTTTGCAGTGAATGCATTTTTTTTGCATTGCTCCAGAATATAACCAGATCAAGTTTACCCAATGTTGGGTGCCTGCAGGAGTTTTTTGAACATCAAGCATACGCAATATTGGTAGTGAAGGATTTACGGAGGTGAGAGATGATGTCACCCTGTAAACTATGTTCACTATTCACTGGGGTGATATATCAGTACGCTAAGCGGTTTCTAAACATAATACTTTCCTAAATGTAATGACAATTTCACTTATTTAACATCCATCTCCCTAATTGGTGTTTTAATTACTCCACACTGCTAAAAACATCCTACATATTGGAATCACTAAAGTTCACTTACAAGGGGAATCAATAAGTTCATCATAAATATCTTGATTTACATTTTCTGGCACTTTCTTGACCCATTCAAAATAAGACTCAGAATTCAAGATGGCGTCTCCATTATTCCCACAAACTGAACCTGGTAAGGGACTTGTTTCTCCTGTAGAATCAGTATCCAAGATCAGAAAGGTTTCTTCTGGAGCACAGCTCACTATGGAATCTACCAACAACAAAAAAACATGTTTACTTACAGTCCTAAGCTCTATATACAAATTGTCATCTGAATGCATTTTCTAGCTGGAAAATCCTTGGCCCTATAAAATAATAAATGGATTGACATGACAGGTTTTTTTTTTTGTACATGTCATACCCGAGTTTCCATTTAGGCATTAGAATTTTACTATTTAAAACAAGCGACTGCAAACAAATGTATACGTTTGAGAAAATAATAAATGGTTCTGAAAACATCATAACTACACTAACTTTCATTCAATTTAATTTAATAGAACAGAGAAAAAAATATATTTTGCATTTACTTTTTTAAAATTTATTATTTTAACACATTCATGCTTGGAATCATTGTAAAGACCAGACTCTGACTTTTCCAATGACACCTCACTTAACATTGTGCGGTGTACAATTCAGAGACGCAGGTTCCAAAGTCCCCGTCTCTCCTCACTGCAGGGCCACGATCTAGGTTGTCGATGAAACAATGTGTTGCATCATCAGCTCCACACATGTTGGCAGTGTGGGAGATGAGAAGGTGAGTTAGCACAGCATCACTGTGCACTTTATAATTGTAAACTTAATAATAGTGCTGTGTTAGAAAAAGAGAAAATTATTATTTTGTTACTTTATTTTCACATAATTCTACCCTGGTTTTATTTGGTATCGCAGGAAAGGCCCCTTAGGGCTCCAGAGATACAGTGGTCTAAATGATCGTAAATAAGAAACAAACAATTTTTACAGAACAAGGCAGACGCCTGTAGGCACATGCCTACCCTACCTAGTTATAAATCCAGCCCTGATGGAGAGTATATCTATTGCAGTTGATTTGACTGGTTTTACATGCTTCACGATAATCCAAGCACTCACTGAAATGTTATAAATTAGTGTTACAGTTATGTTTAACTTTAGGGTTAATGTGATAGCTTTGTATTAGGTTAACATTTTAAGATTCTGTGAATGTATGTGTCCTGTTCCATAACAAAGTGTGATCCTTACTCCCACTGTCTGTTTTATATCTTGGAGTGGAAGGTGAAGAAGAGCAGTGGATGTTGGTTTGCACTATATTTGTGTGAATCAGTGAGTTCAATACAAACTAAAATTAAACAGAATATCAGCGATTCAAAACTTCTGAAAGCACCCAAAATTCAAAATTCCGAGCTACCGAATTGATTCGTAACAGAAACAGGGTACAATATCCCCTTGTGGCTAGAGTGCTCCCAAATAAATTAGAAAACTGAGGATTTGTGCTTTACCTAGTCCAAATGCAGGGCATTGGTGCAGAGTGGTGCAGAGTGGAGCAGTGGCGCCAGGCGGCAGAAATTCGGGGGCGGCAAATTTCAGCCACCGGTGCCACTGCAGCACTATTTTTTTATGGGCGGCGATGGCAGATCGTGCGGCCGCCGCGTTCCTTCATTGAACGAGCGGCAGCCGCATGAGTATCTGCCGCTTGCCTAAGATCCATTCTCCAGCCTGCCGCGATCGAGATCACGTGAACTCCGCGATCTCGCGAGATTGCGGCAGGCTGGAGGGTGGATCCCAGGCGAGCGGCAGATACTCATGCAGGCTGCTGCTCGTTGAAGGAAGGAACGCGGTGGCCGCACGGAGCCTGGGCCTGGCAGAGGTGAGCCTGGGGGCAAATATATACATGTGTGAGCCTGGGGGCAAATATATCCATGAGTGAGCCTGGGGGCAAATATATCCATGTGTGAGCCTGGGGGCAAATATATCCATGAGTGAGCCTGGGGCAAATATATCCATGTGTGAGCCTGGGGGCAAATATATCCATGAGTGAGCCTGGGGGCAAATATATCCATGAGTGAGCCTGGGGCAAATATATCCATGAGTGAGCATGGGGGAAAATATATCCATGTGTGAGCCTGGGGGCAAATATATCCCTGTGTGAGCCTGGGGGCAAATATATCCATGTGTGAGCCTGGGGGCAAATATATCCATGAGTGAGCCTAGGGACAAATATATCCGTGAGTGAGCCTGGGGCAAATATATCCATGTGTGAGCCTGGGGGCAAATATATCCATGAGGGCAAATATATCCATGTGTGAGCTGGGGCAATATACCCATGTGTGGGCACTACTGGGTATGTGATGCTGGGCACTGCTGGGTATGTGACGCTGGGGACTACTGGGTATGTGACGCTGGGCACTGCTGGGTATGTGACGCTGGGCACTGCTGGGTATGTGATGCTGGGCACTGCTGGGTATGTGACGCTGGGCTCTGCTGGGCATGTGAAGCTGGGCAGGGCACTGCTGGGTATGTGATGCTGGGCTCTGCTGGGCATGTGAAGCTGGGCAGGGCACTGCTGGGTATGTGACACTGGGCTCAGTTATACACACCTCACATTACTGTATCAAAGAGCTCCACAGCAAGAAAATTCTAATGTATGGTGTGTATGAGTGTTTGAATTTTATTGCTGTGGGGCACTGTGATACGCTCATACACACTGTGTGCTTTTTTTTGGGGGGGCAGCATTTCATCCTTTGCTCCAGGCAGCACAATGTCTTGGGCCAGCCTTGTCCAAATGAATTTGTAATCTGCAAGCTTTTGCCAATCCCTTTATGTATTTTTTTCAACGTTTGTTTGTACTCCAAGTATACAAAATAAGAGTCTTTTTGGCCTTTTGCTAATTATTATTGTGCCAGAGCAGAGTATCTTAATGAAAAATGCAAGTTACCATTGTATTTGGAATAGAAAGAGGGCCGAAATTAGCTGAGGACCACAGTAATAATAATCAAGAACCGCATAATCATTGCCGTTTGACAGCTTTTTGAGTTGAGCTATGAAATCTCTTTTCCACAAAAACTTGATAGTTTTGAAAACTAGAGTTTAAGGAAAGGGACACCATAATAACCATTATCATTAGGTGAAGCTGCTGTGGTGTTCTGATACCTCTTTATAGGAAAACTCTACATAAACAATGACGAATGCAACCAATGTAGTTTCTGGTACACCGAAGCTCTGGAATACCATCCAATGTGTGCTGATTGAGGATTGAGGTAACACCTCTAGTTTGACGAGCTGTGTCAGAGTCAAAGCATGGCAATGGGGTGTTTAGGTTAGGGGACCATAGTGATTAAAGTTCAGCAAAAGCTACATTCAGTCAGTCATAAATATAGCACCCTTAAAACGTTCCCTTAAAACGTTCCTATTTAGGGAAGCCTACCACCCAACTCACTGACGCAACCATCAATCACTCTCACCTTGCAGTCCTCTCCTCCTGTTTCCAACCCCAATCCTCCGAGATTGTGAGTTCCTACAGGAATAGGGCCTCATCTCCTCCTGTACTGTTTGTCAAATGTTGTTCAATGTATTGTAACCCTGTCTATACTGTGCCTATTGTACAGCGCTGCGGAATATGCTGGCGCTTTATAAATAAAGAATAATAATAATAATAATAGCACACACTAACAATAAATATATATAATTATCAAAAACTATGATGATTATTATTTTAAAACATTATGGGCTCTATTACAATCCTAGCGTTAAAACGTGGGCGGAAGGGAGGAAAAACTGTGCCCACAATTTCCCCCTTGCGCACGCGTTTTAACGCTGGATTACAATGCAGGCACAAAAAATGCTGCCTGCATTGTTACCGCGCGGTAACCCCCGGGATGCTCACGGCAGCGCTGAGCGCAGCCACGAGCATCCACTCGATGGAGTCCATAGGACTCCATTGAGTTTCCCCCTGCCTCGCGAGCTCCGGCCGGTCGGCGTATTGATACGCAGGGAGAGACTGGCGGGACTTTTTTCCCCAGTCTTTCCCTGCTCCCGCCGGCCGGAGGAGGCGGTTGGAGCCGGGGTCTTCACCGCGGGACAGGAGGTGAGTATACGATTAATTTTTTGGCTGGTGTTAACGGATTCTGCAGAAGCGGAATCCGTTAACACCAAGTCCTGGCTCTGGTTAACTTTCAGCTATCCAGAGCCGGATGGTAATCAGCGTTAGTAGATTGTAATACTAACGCTGATTAACACTTTGTGCTCCCTATACTCAACATGGGGAGCGCAAAGTACAGTAACCTCGCGCTGAAAAGCGCAAGGTACCAAACGCAAACGGGTTACTTACTGTTTGGATTGTAATATGCAGTAGATACCGTAGGTAACGTTAATGCTCCCGCAAGTGAGCGTTAACGTTACCGTCAAGAATGTAATGTGGCTATATATATATATATATATATATATACAGTGGCAAGAAAAAGTATGTGAACCCTTTGGGATTACGTGGAGTTTTGCATGAATTGGTCATAAAATGTGCTCTGATCTTCATCTAAGTCACAACAATTTGAAAAACACAGTCTGCTTAAAATAATACAACACAAACATTATATGTTTTCATGTGTTTATTGAACATAACATGTAAACATTCACAGTGCAGGGTGGAAAAAGTATGTGAACCCCTAGCCTAATGACTTCTCCAAGAGCTATTTGGAGCCAGGAGTGAGCCAACCTTGAGTCCAATCAGTGTGATATTATTGGATGTGTTGCTGAAAACTGTCCTGCCCTTTAAAAACACACACCAGTTTTGGGTTTACTGGTTTCAAGAAGCACTGCCTGATGTGAACCATGCCTCGCAGAAAAGAGCTCCCAGAAGACCTACGATCCAGAATTGTTGACATGCATGAAGCTGGAAAGGGTTACAAAAGTATCTCCAAAAGCCTTGATGTTCATGTGTCCATGTCTGCAAATGGAGAAAGTTCAGCACTGTTGCTACTCTCCCTAGGCGTGGTCGTCCTGTAAAGATGACTGCAAGAGCACAGCGCAGAATGCTTAATGAGGTAAAGAAAAATCCTAGAGTGTCAGCTAAAGACTTACAGAAATCTCTGGCTCATGCTAACATTTTTGTTGACACATCTACAATAAGGAAAACATTAAACAAGAATGGAGTACATGGGAGGACACCACGGAGGAAGCCATTGCTGTCCAAAAATAATATTGCAGCACGTTTGAAGTTTGCAAAAGAGCACCTGGATGTTCCACAGCACTACTGGCAAAATATTCTGTGGACAGATGAAACCAAAATTGAGCTGTTTGGAAAAAACACACAACACTATGTGTGGAGAAAAAAAGGCACAGCACACCAACATCAAAACCTCATCCCCACTGTAAAACATGGCGGAGGGAGCATCATGGTTTGGGGCTGATTTGCTGCCTCCGGGCCTGGACGGATTGTTGTCATTGATGAAAAAATGAATTCCAGACTTTATCAAGACATTTTGCAGGAAAACGTAAGACCATCTGTCCGCCAACTGAAGCTCCGCAAAGGATGGGTGATGCAACAGGACAATGACCCAAAGCATACAAGTAATTCAACAAAAGAATGGCTTCAACAAAACAAAATACGCCTTCTGGAGTGGCCCATTCAGAGTTCTGACTAGGGATGAGCTGTTCGGTTCGATTGGTTCGGAGTTCGATTTGAACATTGGCTGTTCGAAAGTTCGCGAACTACGAACATTTCTGCGTGTTCGGTTCGAGTTCGAAAAAAAAAAATAATTTGAAAAAGTATAAAAAATGCTTAAAAAATCCTAAAAAAAAAATAAAAAAAAAAAAAATTGAAAAATAAAGAGACTCTTTACTGCAGAATATTATAAGCAATGGTTTATTAGATATTGAATTAAAATGGGAATATTTTTAACATTGAAGCCTATGGGATAAAACATTTTTAAAAAAAAAAAATCCGAGGACATTTTTAAATGTCCCCAGCAACATAAAATAAAACTTTTTTTTTCTTTCTAATACTCACCTGATTTCTGGATCCACAAACTGTATAGGTGCTGCCCAGCAGTGTGCGGTATCATATGCTGCATTAACTATACTGTAAGGCTGGGTTCACACCTGCATCTTTTTTCCGCCTGCAAAACGTGCGTTTTTAATGCGCGTATCGCGCAAATGTAAAAAAACATGTGAACGCGCATTGCAGCGCGTTCACGGCCATAGACTGCAGAGTAAACACGCTGCAATACGCCCCAAAGAAGCTCCTGTACTTCTTTGGGCGTAGGACGTTTTACAGCGCGTTCCTGCGAGCTGTAAAACGCCCAGGTATGAACGGGTCCCATAGCAAATAATGGGATATCCCGGTTTATGCGTTTTACAGCGTGCAGGAACGCGCTGTAAGACGCTTAGGTGTGAACCGGGCCTTAAGGTGCTGCCCAACAGTGTGAGGATTCATATGCTGCATTAATTATTCTTCTTACAAATTTGGTTATTTAACCCGTTTGCGTTTGGATTGTAATATTGTGACATCCAGGGCCCGGGTGGCGATCGGGGGGCCCCGGACGCATGGTGCCTCCAGCTGGCAGAATGCCAGGAGCTCCGGCGGCACCCGGTGCAGCAGTGAGTGATCAGGGGGCAGGGCGCGGCGTGATGACGCAGAGCCGCCGGGACTGGTGTGCGCCAATTCTCACCATATACAGTAGCGTAGTACTAGTGCCTAAACGTTGTCGAGCTGGTTTTGTTATAACAACTACTCTCGCTCTGTGCCCTTGTCTGGTATGGAATATGCTTGTTACTGCTGGTGCGCTTCCATCCTGCCATACACTATAGCGCAGTAATATTTGGGTGCACTGCCACTGACGCCCATACCAGATTCATATCATTTTAATATTGGACCGCAGGATCCAACCCTGCACTCTTCCACAATACCACAGAGGGGTTACGGTGTGACTGCACTGTTGCCGACACTAGAGGCCCAATTTTAAAGCACCTATTGTTACTTTCATCCAAAGCTTGCATAAGGCTGGGGTCAGACGAACGCAGTGCGAACGCGCGTGCAGCCGCACTTTATTATGGCCGTAGTAGCAGCAAATGACGGCCAATGACGGGCAATATACGAAGCGCGCAACGCAAGCAGCAAACAAACGCATATTTTCAAGAACGTGATACCGCTAGTACTGACGTACAGAGTGCGCTGCCATTAGTTTACGTCAAAACGAATAGACACTTTGAAACGAGGAGAACAGATGTTCCGAAAAACACAAAAATTTCCGAAATCACGAAAAAAAAGTCGATACAAAAAATTAGCAGACCCGAAAACACGAAAATGGCCAATAATCAGAAAAAAAGTCGATACGAAAAACGAGCCGAAACGAACCGAACCGAAATGGAAATCGGCCGAAACGAGTAAAAATCGGTGCACAAGTCTAGTTTTATTAATGATCTGTACAAAATCAAGGACGAAAATGCGCATCATATGACCGCTATCGCGTATTCTGTGAAAAAATACGTCCATTGGTGAAAAATGCGTTCGTCTGACCCTAGCCTAAGTTTCACCATAATTTAGCCCAAAAAATCACTAAACTTGTTCTGCATGTCCTAAAATGTCTCCTCTTTTCATAGAGGCTGCTGCCCCAAGCAGTTGTTTATGAACAGATTAAAGGAAAACCATTTACCGTGATTCGAAATGTAATTTTTTTGTTTTTAAATGTTTCTATACATCCTACAAATCCGCCACTTCACGGGCAGGTTATGGGGACCTCCTAGGCACGATATTTGAAGGAATTTTTCGTTATTATTCTTATCCTTTATTTCATGGAAAACTCACTGTTCGTTTAAAAACTTTTTTTTTTTTGTCCTTGTTTCCTGTCCCACAGGGCACTACCCGGACCCCCATACACCTTTTATACAAATATCTTGCATATATACCCTCTTGGAGAACACTCTAAAATTCGAACTTTCGAGTCCCATTGACTTGCATTGAGTTCGGTTCGTGTTCGTGTTCGAACTCGAACTTTTGAAATTGTTCGAGTTCGAATGCGAACCGAACACGGGGGTGTTCGGCTCATCCCTAGTCCTGACCTCAACCCGATTGAAATGCTGTGGCATGACCTTAAGAGAGCGATTCACACCAGACATCCCAAGAATATTGCTACACTGAAAAAATCCAAAATTACTCCAGATCATTGTGCAGGTCTGATCTGCAACTACAGGAAACGTTTGGTTGAGGTTATTGCTGCCAAAGGAGGGTCAACCAGTTATTAAGTCCAAAGGTTCACATACTTTTTCCACCCTGCACTATGAATGTTTACATGTTCTGTTCAATAAAAACATGAAAACATATAATGTTTGTGTTGTATTATTTTAAGCAGACTGTCAGGGTTATCCAAAGAGATTCGAATTGCTTGAGAAAGGTAACCGAACGCTGAAAATCAGCGTTCGGTTACTTTTCCTGGCCATTCGGCTATCCAGAGAGCAGGCAATTCGCCAAATCCTGTCGAATTGCCTGCACATACGGTGCCTGTTCGGTCCCTGTTCGAGGGCAGTGAAATCCCCATGAAAAAGCACTGCTTCGGCTATTCAGAGAACACAAACCAGCAGTGAAAGGTTCCCCTAATGCCCTGCCATTCGTTGGTTTAATTCGGCAAATTTATTCAGGAGAATCCCATAGACTTCAATGTTAAAAATATTCCTGTTTTAATTCAATATCTAATAAACCGTTCATTATAAAATTCTGCAGCAAAAAGTCTCTTTATTTATAGATTTTTTAGGATACTTTAAGCATTTTTCTGAATTTTTTTAAAAAAATTTAAAAGTCCGATTTTTTTTTGATTTTTTTTTTCAGTTTACTTATTTTTTTTGTAACAGCCCTCTTTATTATCATTCCCTGGACCTCCTGTGAAAATTTCAGACATTTTCGCTTAGTAGTTTCTTTGCAAACAGCGTTTCATTTTCCCAGATTCATACAAATGGTTTTTATTCACTGCCTCCTCTACGTCACAGCTGCTTCGGCTCTGTGTGATTCGGCTCCTGTTCGGCTCCTGTTCGGGTTTTTCAAAGGTTAATCCAGATGTTTTTGCTTGTTTTCATAGTGCATTCGGTTAGTTTTCGTCAGGTTTGCGGCAGCTTTTCCCTGCAATTCGGGGGCCCTGTGCTGTTTGCTGAATACACCGCAGGGTCACCGAAATGCAATCGGCAAAAGGAACCGAATTGAAGAGAACGAAAAGTCACCGAACGTGCGGTGACTTTTCGAATCTCTTTGGATAACCCTGTGTGTTTTTCAAATTGTTGTGACTTAGATGAAGATCAGAGCACATTTTATGACCAATTCATGCAAAACTCCACGTAATCCCAAAGGGTTCACATACTTTTTCTTGCTACTGTATATAAATATATATATATATATATATATATATATATATATATATAGTATATTTAAATCCTTTGAAGTGGCTTTAAAAATCCTGGCCTTGATTTAAGTCCTTTGTAATTATTTGAAAATGTTTAAACAATCTGTTAGAAAAATGTCAAATGATTTAACTACAAAACGTCCCATATGCTTTACTTCTGTAGATAAATCATTTGACATTTTTCTAACAGATTGTAATCATTTGAAAAGGCATTAAATTGAGGCCCTTGTATTCTAATAATCCTGTAAGATTAAAATTTCCAAATGAAATGTGTTCTTTAAATTAAATTTTTTTTTTTTATAATTTTTTGGCCAGTTCAGTTGCTTCACAGTTAGGAAACGCTTCTTACATCTTCTGCTTTATGTAGCATTAGCTGCCACTAACAAATCATTTTTTTTCTTAAGTCTGTATGTTCTCACATATGACACAGAGATTACATATATTCATTTGTGTACGTGGAAAAGCAGGGAATTTCTATGATAATATTTTCCTCATTTTGTTTCATTCTCAAGCTCAAGTCACAGGATGACAATTGAGAGATGGGACTTTTCGAGGCTAATGTCAGCCGTAAAACACGATTGCATTATTTTCGCATGCGTGTCATAGAATAGAAGATTATTCTCTGCAGCACACAAATGAGACAATACTGGATCGATGTGCATTCTAATCTCACTCCATGACACATATCCTATTTACAAAACAGACACAATATATTGCAGCACGTGAAAAAAGACATTATGAAACAGCTTTGCTCATGAGAATCGAGCACAACATCGTTGGATAGGTTAAGTGTTTTACAACACTCAAATTCCAAATGCCATCCTGCAAATAAATGCTTACATCCTATGCTTTCCACAAAAACTGTACTTGGTGCAGAATCATATGTGCCAGGAGACTCTTAGCTGGCAAACAGTGTGCAACTAGCATGCACGCCCCTTGCTTTGGCTTCCAAAATTAGGCTTGATAAAGGCTGCTTGTACAGCTGAAATGTTGCACTGTTTGGAATTGTCCTAAATAAACTGACAACCTTTGGATAGAAGTGTCTGGCTCACTGGGAAAAAAATGTTTCTCCAAAATTAAGGCCTAAACGTATAATAAAATCCTACGACACTGCTTGTAACCCCTTCACTACCGTTATCCTGTATACACGATTAGCAGATAACACAGCAGCCTGGGATTGTGTTTACACAATTTGGGGTTATGCTGTATTATTATAAATTAAATTAATTTGTTGTAAATTATGCCTGAGGTGCTAACACTTTTTAAAACCAGATGGGGAATGTCTCTATGGGAGCTTAGAACTGCAGTAACTCCTTTTAGCCAGCAGATGGTGATATCTGCCTACCAAATTGATTATTACTATTTATTGAGAAAATTCCCTCATATCTCTTACTGTATAAGTAATTAAAAATCATCACTTTTATAAAAAAAAAAAGGGTTCCTGACGGTTTTTTTTTAGAATCACTTGGTAGTGAATTGGTTAATAATCAAGTTTCTTTTTTGTTAGTTCATCTGAATCAGACATGCTGAACCTTGGCCCTCCGGTTGATTAATAATTACGTCTCCTATGATATGTAGCTATTCATTAGCGCAATAGAGCCTTGTGTGAAATGTAGTTCAATAAAATCTGGTGGGCCAAGACTGAGCAACCCTGGTCTAAATTGTGTCAATTCTCTTCAAGACACAACTGGCCATTTAGTGAAAATCAAGCTGCATTATCTACTGCTCTCTAATAGGAACTCTTCCCATATGATTAGAAAAAAGCTCTAGCAACAAAAAAATAATTAATTTTACATTATTATTATGATTAACCTTCATTTATATAGCGCCACAAATTCCTCAGCGCTTTACAAGATCAGTGTACAAGGGGTTGATACATTACATGCAAACTCACATTTATATCCTATGTTAGTTTTGCAATTGTAGCTGATGTCACTATATTTCCACTATACGTTTCTGTTGTGTTGTGGTTGTTTGTTGATCTCCCATCCCTGTATCAGTCTGTTGAATGTGTTTATTATTGATTGTATCATTCTGGCGCGTTTGATTATACAGTTTTATTCCTTTGTCATTTATCTTGTTTAATCCCATTTGATGTTGCCTGCAATATACATGGAAAACCCATAGACAGGCATAAGAACCCAGCACGCTATTATACATCCTAGTCCAGGCATCCTGATGCCAAGGTGAATGTGCGTTAGACTTACATATGATCGTAAAATTCAGTTTGTACAAATCGACTCATCCAAAGATTAAAAACTACTATGTCCATGTGAATGTCATTCATTTAGATTGCTTGATTTAGTTTGCACAAAATTAATCATGGATTAGATTTGAATAAACCAATTTGCAGCATGAAGCCTGACACCTCAAGAGCTAACTTAGTGGTGGCTGACCAGCGCATGCTAGCTAGCCATCTCTGCAAAAAGCTTAAAATAAATAAATAAAGGCATGTGTTGGTTCAGAATGCCCCCGTATAACAAAATATGTCCCTAGCTGTCATTGCACGGGTGGGAGAAGACCATGCTCATCTTCCCTACTATCCCTGTTCTGCCGCGGTTGGATAATTAGCCATTGAGTCCTCCCAGTCGCCACCCAACTATAATAAACTGGAGGGAGGTGGGCATGCCATTACCACTCTCCATAACTCTTCCCATGGGACAAACCAATGGCCCCCTCCTACCGGTTTAATAAAACACCCACCCACTGCGCATATTTAAGAGTTCAATTCTTTGATATTTTGATGATCATTCAACCAGTCTCCCAAATTTCAGACGAATCATGATTTTTCCAGAAACGAACGCCCAAACCTCTAAATCTATGAACGTTGTCACTGTTTGACATCCTGTTAAACAATATTTGTCAAATTGTTAATTTCCCTTTTCCTTATAGGCCTAGATTACTTTCTGCACCATTTCTTAACACATCATATAATCCTCTTGAGGCAGGAGAAACATTCTCCATAATATTATGATATATTTATGTAGGGTTTCAAGGTATCATTCTGGGTAGTGTTACAGAAGATACAGGAATCCATAGTTATATATACAGCCATAGTTATATATACTGGGTAAAAATAATAGAAACCCCAAAGCGTGGGCTTTAATCTTGTCGAATTAGAAATTAGGAACATATTTATTATATGAGAACCATATAGTAAATTTATACGTTCAGACAGTTCACAGTTACAGCAAATATAAAAAATTAAACTATCTCCAAGTTGTTTCTATTTGGTAAAAATTGTAGTTTGTTTTCAATAATTGGACAACCAAACAGAAGTAATACTTTAAATCTGGGGCTTACAAAGTCTGATGCTCATTCGTAAATTTCTGATTGCTCACTCAGAAAGCAAGTAATTGCTGTCTTTGCTGTTAAGATTTTGTGTTTGGAAAATGCAGACTAAAGCTAAACACTTCACATCAGTGAAATAAAAATATTAAAACTGAAATTTATAGTCACTGCGAAGTAATTACAGCGGGAAACAAAATGAATTTTAACATGTGAGCTACAGGAGCAATTATGCAATTTATTATGCATTAAAAATGCATCACAATTCTCAACAGCATTCTCAACTAAAATAACAATAATCCCATATGTCTTTTTAGTATTTCTTCCTGAATCTCCTGCATAGAAAAAAAATATTTAACACAGTTTTTGGGCGTATTTTAACACTTACCAGCACTATTCAGAACAATGGGCGCCTTGATTTGTAGCTTTTGAAAATCTCGATTCGAGAAATAGCCTAAAAGCAATTTTTCCTTTGGACTGTTTTGAATTGAAGGTTTCTTCAGAATTTCTTCAATCGAATAAGATAAATTTGGCTTCGAGTATACTGTGAGGCAGTCTGTGGTAGAGCTAACTTCCATCTTTTGGAGTTTGAAATCCCATGCAGAGTTGAGGAGTAGAGCGGGGTGATGGATCCTTCCTTTTGAGTGTCCGCAGGAAACATGGTGATTCTTCTAAATCTTACATCGTCCGCAGGGAAACAATTTGAGTGTTTCCTTTATATCTCAAGTAGATATATGTAATAAATCCTTCTCGAAAAGTTCTCTTTTACTTTTAAAAGGTTTACAGATAGAAATGTAGTTGTAAATCCGTGTATAGAGAGTGACTACACACTCAGGGAAGTGCAAAAAAGCTTACATCACACTTATAGCTTATAGCACAAAAAATAATCCAACCAACGTATAAAGGCAACCAACGCAAAGGCTCTGTGAAGGGTATATAGTATATTATTTTATTTTTAGATCACTCATTGACTGGGTTAATTCTATTCTACCTGTTATCCAATTTGTATAACTATTGCGTAATCATCTGTGTGATAATATCTTGGTTTGTTTTGCTGCTAACAACTACCTTAACTTTACTTATTAAAAATGTTAACTTCTAATATGTGAAATACCTCTAGAACTCTACTCCATTTACAAACAGCATTTATACACATCTTCCTTTCTCAGCTCCTCGTAGACTGTTTATTAGTTCCTGACAAGCGCATAAATCTTTTCCACTGAATTGCACTTTGTTTTCTATTCATTGTTTCTTAACCCTTTTCTTGTAATCCTACTTTACAGTAATATCCATGTATTTTACCTTTTATGTTGACAAGCTCAACCTCTTCTCACTTTGCCTTTTCTCTTCTCTTGCAATGTTTACGCCCTCATTCCAATCTGTAATCTAATAATTATTAAAGGGCTGCACTTCAGAGTAATTCTTTATTCTCACTTTGCCTTTTCTCTTCTCTTGCAATGTTTACGCCCTCATTCCAATCTGTAATCTAATAGTTATTAAAGGGCTGCACTTCAGATTAATTCTTTATTCTCACTTTGCCTTTTCTCTTCTCTTGCAATGTTTACGCCCTCATTCCAATCTGTAATCTAATAGTTATTAAAGGGCTACACTTCAGAGTAATTCTTTATTCTCACTTTGCCTTTTCGCTTCTCTTGCAATGTTTACGCCATCATACCAATGTGTAATCTAATAATTATTAAAGGGCTACACTTCAGATTAATTCTTTATTCTCACTTTGCCTTTTCGCTTCTCTTGCAATGTTTACGCCCTCATTCCAATCTGTAATCTAATAGTTATTAAAGGGCTACACTTCAGATTAATTCTTTATTCTCACTTTGCCTTTTCTCTTCTCTTGCAATGTTTACGCCATGATACCAATGTGTAGTCTAATAATTATAAAAGGGCTACACTTCAGAGTAATTCTTTATTCTCACTTTGCCTTTTCTCTTCTCTTGCAATGTTTACGCCATCATACCAATGTGTAATCTAATAATTATTAAAGGGCTACACTTCAGGTTAATTCTTTATTCTCACTTTGCCTTTTCGCTTCTCTTGCAATGTTTACGCCCTCATTCCAATCTGTAATCTAATAGTTATTAAAGGGCTACACTTCAGATTAATTCTTTATTCTCACTTTGCCTTTTCGCTTCTCTTGCAATGTTTACGCCCTCATTCCAATCTGTGATCTAATAGTTATTAAAGGGCTACACTTCAGATTAATTCTTTATTCTCACTTTGCCTTTTCTCTTCTCTTGCAATGTTTACGCCCTCATTCCAATCTGTAATCTAATAATTATTAAAGGGCTACACTTCAGGTTAATTCTTTATTCTCACTTTGCCTTTTCTCTTCTCTTGCAATGTTTACGCCATCATACCAATGTGTAATCTAATAATTATTAAAGGGCTACACTTCAGATTAATTCTTTATTCTCACTTTGCCTTTTCTCTTCTCTTGCAATGTTTACGCCCTCATTCCAATCTGTAATCTAATAATTATTAAAGGGCTACACTTCAGATTAATTCTTTATTCTCACTTTGCCTTTTCGCTTCTCTTGCAATGTTTACGCCATCATTCCAATCTGTGATCTAATATTATTAAAGGGCTACACTTCAGATTAATTCTTTATTCTCACTTTGCCTTTTCTCTTCTCTTGCAATGTTTACACCATCATTCCAATCTGTAATCTAATAATTATTAAAAGGACTACACTTCAGGTTAATTTATTTCTTCCTTTTGTCACTTTCTTTATGTTCTCTTACTGTACTGTTTTGTCTTCTTTCTATATCGCTTTTAAACATTCTCTCTCTTTTAATCTGTGTCTGTCTCTCTGATCGACAAACTTTCTTTCTCTGCCTATAGTTATCCTTACTTTTCTCCACCTCAGATATTCTTCTTAATTTCTTCTCTCCTCCACATTCTGTCACACGTTCACTCCATCTGTCATTTATTTCTTTCTCTACCTTGTATTCTCTATTTTCTTTCTCTTCTTCTCTTTTTCTCACTTGCTTGTCCTCCTACGCATGTTTCGTTTTGTTATCTTCCTGTTGGAGTTAAATTGACAAGCCCTGCCTTGCGCACTCATCGCCTGCATGTGTTGATATCCCAGTTACAACCATTTAGAGATTACTCTATAACTAGCATAATTAACCCACAGTGCACTATGTCACCTAACATTGTGTCGTCTTGTGACAGAATGCTGTAAAATGAGAGCAGATGGTTGATAAAAATGTAAATTATCCAGGTCTCCACCTCAAACCAGATACAAGGAAAATATGAATCCTTTCCATAGGATGGAATTGGTCTCGGTGCGATAAATTATTGTTATATAAAGCTTTACATGAGTGGTTGTTGTTGATTATTTTTCTATATTTGTTATAAGCAAGTGAATGACCTTGCAAACTGCTGATTACAAACAAAGACAGAGTTATTATTAGTCTGTTCATAGAGGGTTTTCTTTGCGTGTCTCCTGGTGCTTTACGAAGATCAAGGCATGACTACGTTAAAAAAATCAAGGCTTTACATTGAGGTAGTTTTTGCTGCAAGGGTTTGTGGGTAGACGGATTAGCATACGTTTTGGTTGCAATGTTTGGTTTCATGCTGTTTTTAGATAAGACAAGATCAAAAACATTTTCTAAAACGCACAATTGGTTAGTGTTCCTGTTTCTTGAATTATGGAACCCTGGTGCTTTCCTAGGCTGATAAATCTGTTTTTTTTTTATTCTTTTGCTTTGAACATTAAAGACACAACATCTAATCTTGCTACAACAGCTAAAAAGAGGTTTCTTTAAAATAACTATTCTTTTTTTCATCTTAATCACATACTTAATCATCAAGCTGCCTGTGATTGAAATTTCATGGGAATAGAGAAATAAAACATTTTATGGAACTTTGTTTCTCAATATATCTTTGGTGTTCAACCAGTCATTCATGTTAGCTGGATGTCCCATATCATCATTAAGCATGCCAGTGTTTTAACCAATTGGAATTTATTTTGTTTAAAATGTATTTATTTGGCATGCAAAATAACTTGGAATTTTTATTATCTGCTGTGCTGAGGTATTTCTTTTATCTCAATCAGGTTTAGCATGGTCCTGGTGGCTAGATTTTGCCGTGCCCTCCCTTCTTGGCTGTCTCTGCTGACTGTGACAGCTGGTCAAGGCTGAGGTCCCACCTCTGCTAGGAAGACTGTAAAGTGTAAATCAGCATCTGCTGGACTGCCTTCCGGGTTTAGGGAACAAAGGAAAAGCAGACAGGCTATGACGTTTTCCTAACACGCCCCACTAGCATTGAAACTGAAAATGTAAAAAAAAAAATCAAAAAGGAAGCCCTCTGAGGGCTATGGTGAAGTGTGATGACACAAGTCAAAGTCTCCCACGCATGGAGTCACCCAAGCATGGAGGAGAAAAGCAGAAATGGTGTATAACAATTTATTACAAATAAGCATTATTAGATCCCCAACTAAGTATAGCTATATTGTATCCTAACACAGGAACTCAGACAATTCTAGCAAGTGCTATTCGGATGTTCAGCGGGTTTGCGGCGGGTTGGCGGAGGCATTTGGCTGCCGATTCCCTGCACTTCGGGTACAATGCAGTGAATTATTATTATTATTATTCTTTTTCTTTATTTATAAAGCGCCAGCATATTCCGCAGCGCTGTACAATAAGCACAGTATAGACAGGGTTACAATACATTGAACAACATTTGACAAACAGTACAGGAGGAGATGAGGGCCCTATTCCCGTAGGAACTCACAATCTAGTGAATGCTGAATTCACCGCAGGGTGGGGAAATTTGATTCCCCAAAGTGCAGGGAAGTGCAGGGAACGAAACAGCACCGAAATGTCGGTGACATTTCGATGCTCTCTGAATAACCCCCTATGTGTAACTTTGGAGGTATTCACTTGCTGCTGCAAGGTGACTCAGCTGCAATAGCTCCTATTGACAAGCAGATGGCGACGTCAGCCTGCCAAATGGGACTAGTATAGTAAATCGTCACCAACCGTGGTGTTCTATCAGTGAGGGCTGACATCTTGGATGTCAGCCCGGCCTCTGGGATCTCCCCACACCCACTGACATCATCGTGCATGGGCGCAATGACGTCAGAAAGGGACTTCCTTGTCGGCCGGGCAGGAAAATTCCTATGGTGGAGATACATGGGTCATTTGGTCTTCTGTTTCTCTCCTGAATCGTAAAACGTACAGGGACATGAAAGGTATCATAGAAAAGGCCAGAACATGGCGTTTCCACTGATACCAAGCATGATCATGTTATCAGTAAGAATAATAAATAAATAAAAAAAATCCCTAATGTAGCACTATTGTTCACTTTACAGTTATAATGTGAACAATGATGCTGCACTAACTCACCTTTTCATTTCCCAAGATGCCAGCAAGTTTGAAGGCAATGGCACAAATGGCACAATGCACATTGGTGCATTGAAAACCTAAACCGCCACACTGCTACGAGAGGCACAGGAGGCCCTTTGGGACCCTGCGTCTTTGATTATAACACTGCACAAGGTCAAGTGAGGTCAGAGTCTGGCCTTTCCAACGATACCAAACATGAACATATAATGTGTAAAAATAGAAAATAGAAAAAAATTAAATGCAACCCCCCTCTGTTCTAAGGTAGTGGCATTGCGTGCTTTAACTTGAAAAGCAAGCAATGCCACTGCAGTAGCTCACCTTCTCATTTCCCACGCTGGGACCAAATCTGAAGGTGATGGCACAATGCGTTATTACACAGTGGTCCATCTAAAACACATACCGCTTCACCACAGCAAGAGTGTCACTTCAATCTTTACACCCCACTAAGTCTTGTTAGGTGTTATTGGACGGGTCAGAGTCTGGAAATAAAACACAGGAGATACATATTGTTGCCAGCTAGAACCTCCAGGGCTCTGGGAACCCACTAGTAAGAGAGCATCAACATAAAATAAATAAAAAACTTTATTGTAATGAGCGAAAAAGCAGTCGCAATAATAATAAACAAAATGAATTAGTCATACAGACCGAAGACAAAACAAAAAAACTAAAAAAACACGTATAAAACAATAAATGCAGAGGCAGGAGCCCCTAAAAGGGCTTGGAATTAGACATGTGCATTCGTTTTAGTACTAAAACAATTTAGTCCGAATTTTGGGATAATTTAGTTTTAGTATGACTCAAGAGATACGAAACTGCTCAGTACAAAAAACGAAAGAAACTAAAATAAAATGCACTACATTTTAGTTTCAGTCCTTTTTGTGATATTACATTTGATGAGTGAAGGAGACCAGTAATGAAGCGCAACATCGCAAAGCTACAGAAAAGGTTTGTATGCGTAATCCTTCCCGACCCCTACCCGAAAATCTGACAGTGATAGAGCTCCAGAATACTCACTCGCAGCACAGACAGCCAGCACAGGAGAGGAAACCTTTACTTAACCCTTGCATGTCTATGAGGCAGACAAGATGATAAAAGCAGCTGGAGAAGGAAAACATTCAAATAAATCACACTGAAAGCTAATGACAGAGGAGGGCTGGATAGTAAAAAACCCTTTATAACAAGCAGCGCTGGGAGAAGAGAGGGACTTTATAAAACGTGTGTTATCTCCCCTCCCGCTCTGCATAATAGGGGCTTAGGTCTGATAAATTTTATATTATCCAGGAGCACTATCCCCCTTTCCTCATCTATAATACCCATTTTATATAAAGTCCCTCTCCTCTCCCAGTGCTGCTTGTTATAATTTTTTTTTTACGTCTGATACATTTAGTATCCAGCGCTCACAGTTACTCTGTCATTATGAGCCTTCAGTGTGATTTATTTGAATGTTTTCCCTAGATTTAAAGTGCTTTATTTTATTATAAAAATCAATTTGCACCAGTCATCTCTTCGCTGAGCTTTCAGACTGATTTACGTTAATATTTTCCCTCTCCCCTGCTTTTATTATTCCTGTGTCTCCCCCACAGAGATACAACGTTAAGTAAAAGTTCCCTCTCCTGTGCTGGATAAGCATTGCATTCCAAAGTTCTGCACCCTCCACATACCAATGCAGTAGGATGTTCTATACAGAGAGGGGCATTAATTAATGCAGGTGGATGTTGTATACATTATACAGAGAGGGGTATTAATTAATGCAAGAGGATGTTCTATACATTATACAGAGAGGGGTATTAATTAATGAAGGAGGATGTTCTATACATTATCCAGTGGCTGTGAGCGCTGAGATCGGCTGCTTGTTATATTATCTCTCAGTACAATGTATCAGGCTCAGCTGTTACAGTAACTGACTGTAACAGCGCTCAGAGTTTCAGTAAAACAAGGAAATAATATTGTTCTAACCTCTTATATATAAAAATATTATTTACTAGTTTTACTGAAACTCTGAGCGCTGTGATGATGTGCAGCAGTCAGTTACTGTAACAGCTTTGCCTGGCACATTGTGCTGAGAGTGAGTGATACTGTAACAAGCAGCGATCTCAGCCCCCTGAGGAGCCACTACAATAGTAATTGTATCCACTGGTTTTCGGATGAATGAAATTAGTTTTCATACTAAAGAACTGAAAACGAATTTCTTTAGCAACTAAATAAATTGCATTTTAGGACTAATTCAGTAGTTCGAAACGAAATTTTGTGCTGTGCACATGTCTACTTGGAATAGAATAGTTGAAATAAACACTACTAGCGAATTCTGGTGTTGTACACCTAAAAAGCTACATAAAAGTTCACTTCCCTGAAAGAGCAATAATCCTTTGATACCTTGAGCTCATACAGTAGAATCAAAAAAAAAAAAAATATATATATATATATACACTATATTGCCAAAAGTATTCACTCACCTGCCTTGACTCGCATATGGATGAGTGAGTGAATACTTTTGGCGATACAGTGTATATATATATTTAATTAAGGATCAGCCCTTATGTAGAAACCTGGGGAGATACCCACTAGTGCCCAATTCATATTAAGTAAATATGGCAAATAAAATTCTGGCCAAATACAAAAAAACTGTTGTTGAACAAAGCCCTAATTGGTGTGTGTGTGTGTATACAGTATATCTATCTATCATTCCTCCAAAACACAATTGGGCAACATATATATACACAGTATATATATACAGCACATCCACCAGTTAATAAATGCAATTCTGGTCCTTATTGTGGCCAGTGAATAATAAAACCATGAACAGGGAAGCTGAATATTTTTCTTTCCAAATATCTTTCTTTTTAGAGGTCCAAGTCTAGGTGTGCCAGTTGAGTCTCTAAACAAGTGTTTCCCACATCTGTCCTGAAGGAGAACTAACAGGCCAGCCCACAGTGCACCATGCCTTTTCAACTCTCAGTTTAAAAAGCCAGTGTCCCGGCTGCAATATGCCACCAACCATAACCAAATGACTGACAGCAATGACAGGACGTCACGTTACCACGCATGCATGGTCATCACCGCTCATGTGTGGCACAGGGGCGGATCCAGAGACAAGTTTCGGGGGGGCAGTCTACCAGTTTTGGCTAAGAGCTGGTGTTGGGTTCGCAGTGACAGGCAGAGATGCGCCTAATCTCAGGCTTTGCTTGTCACTCTCCCTAGAACATGGTCTCACAGGGTCTGTCCTCATGCGGCTCAAGTGACACCTGACTGACACCACACAGCAATGCACCGCACGTGCTCTGTCATTTAAAATAAAGCACCACCAGCAATAACACAACACTGCCTGGATATATTGAGGAGTTTCTAAAATGAGGAGCATTACACAAAAAAAAAAAAAGCGGGAAAGGGGGATTTGGGGCCAAAATTGGGACGGTCCCTCAAGAACAGGGACATTAGGGAAATACGAGGCCAGGTACAAACTCATACACAGCTGCATACAGACACACATTTAAAAGACACATACATAGCTTTATACACCAGAGACACACACTGACTTGGACATAGAGTGTACAGGTTTACATTTTGAGTATCCAGGAAATAACCAGCAAATAGACTCATTGCTAGGAGTTTAATTGTTTTGTATCCATTATATTCCCGCACACCCTGAATATGTGGGGGAGCCCCTAAAAATACCTACACACCCTCAATATATGGATACAATATAGAAAAGACAGGCATACGAGATCAGTGAAAAAGGGTCCACTGGTGCAACCCTTTTTTTATTTCTGCAATGGAGCAAACACAAACATTTCAGGGTGACCTCCTTTCTCAATACTATTTGCTCATTGCAGAAATAAAAGGGTTGCACCAGTGGACCAGTTATCACCAAGCTTGTGTGCCTTTATTATCTATATTGAATCTCTGTACAGCCATTGCCGACGTGATGAAAGGGAAAATACGCTGCTGGCATATACCAGCTCAACAAATCATTAAGTGAACTGGCTGGTGCCACTCCTGTAATGTTATTTTTACACACCCTGAATATATGGAGGAGCCCCTAAAGAGACACCCAGACACCCTGAATATATGGGGGAACCCCTAAAAAGACACCCACACACCCTGAATATATGGGGGAGCCCTAAGAAGACACCAGCACACCCTGACTATAAGGAGGAGCCCCTAAAAAGACACCCACACACCCTGAATATATGGAGGAGCCCCTAAAAACACACCCACACACCCTGAATATATAGAGGAGCCCCTAAAAACACACCCACACACCCTGAATATATGGAGGATCCCCTAAAAACACACCCGCACACCCTGAATATATGGAGGAGCCCCTAAAAACACACCCGCACACCCTGAATATATGGAGGAGCCCCTAAAAACACACCCGCACACCCTGAATATATGGAGGAGCCTCTAAAAAGACACCCACACACCCTGAATATATGGAGGAGCCCCTAAAAACACACCCACACACCCTGAATATATGGAGGCGACCCTAAAATGAGGGACATTAGGAAAGCGATGCAGAACAGGCTTTTGTGTTTAGTGATGAGAATTTAACTTACAGGGTTATTCAGAGAGCGGTGAAAAGCAGGAGAATGACTGGAGAATGGAAAATTCTAGGTCAAAATAGCCAAACCAGAAAAATTCTCCCATTTATCTCACTTTCCAAATCGGCTATTTTGACCTAGAAATTTCCATTCTCCAGTCATTCTCCTGCTTTTCACCGCTTTCTGAATAACCCTGAAAGTAATTGATGGGCAGCGTCACCAAACGTGCTATGGATACTCACATATTATGCATAAATCCTCTGTCTCATATCCAGTACAGCAGACTGCAGGCTTCACAGATCATGAAGAAAGTTTAGTAATAAGTTAAAACTGAAGTGGAAATAGACTGGAAGATGGCCGCCATTATAAGCCAGGCGACCATCTTGTTCAGAATATTGGTTCACTTGAAAATAACTAGGAAAGTTTTTAGCTGAAACTAGAATGGCATATACGTAGAAATTTAGGAATGTGTTAGATTAGCAGAAAAAGTAATTAGAATTTGAGAAAGGTCTAGGCTGTTCCTGGCACGGAAGGACAGAAAGAGGAGTAGACACGCCAAGGTCGTTGAGGCCCGCTGAGAGACAAGAGAGTATAGAGATCAGACCAGGTGTTAACTGCAACAAGTGATTGTAGGCGCTAGGGAGGGGGGCGCAGCCCGGAATGGGAAAAGCAACTAATTATGATTCACTGAAACTAACATAAAGTTTGCCAATTTACAGCCAATTTAATGGAATGTCTTTGTATTAGCCAAAGGGAGGTATTAACCCACGTGGGGTGGGAGAGTGTCATCGGGAGGTGGGCTGATTGGGATGTACCTAATTGTGTATTTGGGGTATAAGATTGGATGTCACGAGGGACTCGGGGCTCATTCTTTGCGATTGAATCCTGTTTGAGCATCTGTTGTGATATCACAATAAAGTTTGCCTTTCCTGAAGAGACTCGTGTTCAGACAATCCTTGCTCGTGTCCGGTCCGGCCTCGTCCCGAGCGAACCCGTCTGATTCCGGTTACAAAACCTTGACTATAAAGCTGACAGTCTGCTTGTACTGAGCAGGAGGCAAATGCCATGGGGTGTTACTATACTGTGGTGTTGTACAGATCATCAATTAAATAATCAGATGGTAGTTCAGGTGTTGCAGTGGCTGAAAGTGTAGGATATTCACAGTGGATAATATATATATATATATGACACAGAAGTGCTGCTATGCTGAGCTTTGTCTCATATATATATATATTTGTAAAATTAACTATATATAAAAATCATTCTAAATAAAGATAAATATTAAAATAATATATTGGAATTACATATTCAAACATTAATAAAATAATTATATTAAAATTTTATATTATTTAAAATATGCATGTCGCCCCTTCTCATGCTGGCATTTGGGGTTAAATACTAAGGAGCCCAGTGGGAACAGTTTCCATCTCTGTAGAGAGGAGAGAATTGGGGAGGGGGTTAAATCCTCCCAGCTCTGCAGGGAGGGAAAGGGGTTAAATACTTTCATTTTTGTAGGGACAGGAGAATTGAGGAGAAGGATAACTCCATCCCTGCAGAGCTGGAATGCATTAACTCCTTCCATTTCTGTGGGGAGGGGGTTAAATCCCCCTAGCTCTGCAAGGAAAAAAAGAGGGTTAAATTCTCCAGAGGGGGTTAAATCACCCCAGCTTTGCAGAGAGGGGAGGGAGTCACAACTTCCCATTGATGCATGGATGGTGTTAAATACTCTCCATTCTGCATGCATGGGGGGGGATTGGGTTAAAACTTCCCAGCTCTGCAGGGAGGGAGGAATGTGACAGCTGGCTGCCATCATACACTCACCAGACACCAGATCACTCAGGGCTGCTGGGCCGCAGTGTCTCTCGTCTCCTTCCTTCACACACACAGAGCAGGCTGTAGGTGGGCGGAGCCTCTCTCACTGCTGCACGCGAGCAGGGGAAGGCAGGCAAAGTGTTGTGATTTTTGCCGCCAGAGAAGCTCTGCTTGCTCAGATCCTCAGCCTGGTAACTGCACTGCTTGGGGGGGGGGCAATTGCCCCGTTGCCCCCCCTGGATCCGCCCCTGGTGTGGCAAGGACATCACTGTGCATGCGCACTGTGTCAGGTGTGGCGATATCACTGTGCAAGTGCAATGCATCAATTGCCTGCTGCCGCCCCTAATGATGTGCCACTAGGAGCGGTCACCCGCCAGGCCCTCCCTGTTGCTATGGTACTGGCAGGCGGTGTGCCATAGAAAGAAAAAACAGCCTTTTTCCCCACCTTAAGAGTTTTTCCATGACATTAGCAGGTGGGCTTAATGTGCAAATGACCATGTAAGTTACAGTTACAAGTATTTATAAAGCACCAACAAGTTCCGTAGCACTGTAAAATGGGAGAAACAGAATAACAAATATACAAACACGTTAAACACACAGAACAGTAGGAGGGAGGACCCTGCTCGAGATCTTAAAATCTAAGAGGAGAGGGATGGCACACTAGGTGAGGTGATTAGAGTATTTGAAGTGGGGTGCATGTGGGCTGAGTGGGAAGATGGATCAAGAAATGTACAGTGAGGGATCATGGAGGGAGCCGATAGGCTTTTCTAAAGTAATGTGTTTTCAGAGACTTCTTGAAGGACTGGAGAGAGGGGGAGAGTCTAATGTTGCGGGGGAGGGAGTTCCATAGAAAGGGGGCAGCTTAGGAGAAATCCTGAAGAGGGGAGTTGTGTGTGCGGGTACGAGGAACTGATAGTATCAGATCATTGGCAGAGAGAAGTGGTCGGGAAGGGATATACCTGCTAATGAGGGAGGAGATGTAGGCAGGGGCGCAGTTATGGAGAGCTTTGTACGTGAGCACCAGTATTTTGAAATGGCTTCTAAAGGAAACAGGGAGCCAGTGTAGAGATTAAAAAAGGGGTGAGGTGTGAGAGGTGTGGGAGGTGAGGTGTATGAGTCTGGCACAGGTGTTCATTACAGACTGCAGAGGGAGAATCTGAGATCTCTTAAGGCTAGAGAGAAGGATGTTACAGTAGTCAAGATGGGAGATAATAAGAGCTTGGGTAAGCATTTTAGTAGAGTCCTGATTAAGAAAGGGTCGGATGTGTGTAATGTTTTTTAGATGGAAGTATCAAGATTTGGTTAGAGACTGAATGTGAAATAAAAATCTCTGTGTTTATGTTTAGTGTGGAGACACTGGTGTGTGCAGCCCAGTTCATTAGGGTGGGCACCCATGGGATATGTATGAAATGAAAGCTTGTATTTAGAAGATTTTGTGCAAAATGCACATTTTTCATTAGGAATAACAAGCGTGTAATTAAGAAATACAGTCAGTTATTATGCCATTTATCATAAACCAGATAAGGGACATCTAAACTGTCAATGTAGTAGGCAAAAGAGGTCCTCTTCATCCAACATTAGGGTGTGCTTGGGCACAGCCCCTGCAAAAGCATATGTGTGAAGATATGAGAATATAAGCAGAAATTAAATTTTTGTGTCAGTATTCTTAACCATGTTTTATGATTGAATAATCTTCATGCATAGATATCTTTAATTAAATGGTTAACGGGCAGTAACGAAACCTCATGTCTCCAAAATAAAGCTCTGCAGCTCCTCCTAGACATGTAACGTCACACCCTATAATATTTTTATGGTCATTCAACAGTAAATGCATAGAAGAAGTTGCCTCTAGTTCCTGTTGGTTCCTCGCACTTTGTAGAGACCCCAAGGGATGTTCACTCAACTGTGGTCAGGGATGGTCAGTCGCTTTGATCAGCTTTTCAGCTGACCTTGGCTGTTTTATCCCAGACACGGGTCGGCAACCTAAGAAACAGCACATAGTGAGAAATACATACATCACATATTTTATATTGGTATTTCCTTCTTGCTCTCTCACCATTCTAGGTGCTAATAACAACATAAAGACTTTTCATGCTGAGGGTTCAGTTCAGCAGCTGGGAGAAAGAAATCCTTTGCCATATGCCTTACTTGGCAGCATATATCAGATCACCTCTGTTATTAATTCCTAAGATCTTATGTTAGCTGGCGTTATCTGCCACCTCAGCTATCTCTCACTCGCTTTCAATTAACTTTCCTCTCTATGGCTCATTTGCTGCTCACTCTGTGCATAATTAAGAATTTTTAATAACTGTATAGAAGCTAATTCATTTATTGAGGCTCGCCCTCATTCAAGTCTTCTACTGCCCTGTAATACAGCATTATACACCAGGGGGCGCTGTATAACCAGGCACATTCTTCTGTCGCCTATGTTGCACGGCTAGCAGCCATCATGTACTTTTAACATTTCCCCTGCAGCAGTGCTGATCCTAATTAGCAATACATAATTATTAAGCAGCCAGCCATTTCTTATGTTACCTTTTTTTAACCCTATCTGGGCATTCGGCTCAATCATTGCAAGATTTAGAATTTGTTTCTATAACACTTCTTCAAAGGCATGCAATGGCAACATGACATTAAACTATAACTTTAGCATATTGCATGTTGTATCAGATACAGTTTCAAGTTATTGATATCTAGATATATGAATTTGGCCTGTAATTTGGCATGAAACCTGTCCTCAGGACCCTCTGCCTCGCCAGGTTTACCAGATATCTGAAGCACAGCACAGGTGATATGATTTGCTGCTCAGTGATTGCAGGATTCAGTCTGCTTTTCCCCAAGGTGATCTTTAAAACCTGGTCTGGCTGAGGGTCCCGAGGACAGGTTTGGGAAACACTGCTGTAGGTGCTCAAACTAGACATGTGCATTCGTTTTAGTACTAAAACGATTTAGTCCGAATTTTGGGATAATTTAGTTTTCATATGACTCAAGAGAAACGAAACTGCTCAGTACAAAAAACGAAAGAAACTAAAATAAAATGCACTACATTTTAGTTTCAGTCCTTTTTGTGATATTACATTGATGAGTGAAGGAGACCAGCAATGAAGAGCGCACCATCCGAAGTTCTGCACCCTCCACATGCCAATGCAGTAGGAAGTTCTATACAGAGAGGGGCATTAATTAATGCAGGAGGATGTTCTGTACATTATACAGATAGGGGTATTAATGCAGGAGGATGTTATATACATTATACAGAGAAAGGTATAAATTGAGGAGGATGTTCTATACAGAGAGGGACATTAATTAATTCAGGAGGATGTTCTATATAATATACAGAGAGGGGTATTAATTAATGCAAGAGGATGTTCTAAACATTGTACAGAGAGGAGCCTTTTTTTTTTTAGCCCTTTAAATCCAGTGGCTGTGAGCACTGAGATCGGCTGCTTGTTACATTATCTCTCAGTACAATGTATCAGGCTCAGCTGTTACAGTAACTGACTGTAACAGCGCTCAGAGTTTCAGTAAAACAAGGAAATAATATTCTTCTAATCTCTTATATATAAAAATATTATTTACTAGTTTTACTGAAACTCTGAGCGCTGTGATGAGCAGCAGTCAGTTACTGTAACAGCTTTGCCTGACACGGGGCAGTATTACAATGTTGGTGCTAACTTAACCAGAGCTGTTGTAAACTGAAAACCTCCATAGGCGCCACTACAATAGTAATTGTATCCACTGGTTTTCGGATGAAAGAAATTAGTTTTCATACTAAAGAACTGAAAACGAATTTCTTTAGCAACTAAATAAATTGGATTTTAGGACTAATCCATTAGTTCAAAACGAAATTTTGTGCTGTGCACATGTCTAGCTCAAACAGTTAATTAGTGACTGACATATAAACCCTTCTACTAAACTCATAACGCACAGAGAGATCAATCAAGTCACACAGCAGACGAGCTATTCCGCTGATATTATGCATGGTGCTGTCACGTAGAGAAAGGTAATCAATCTCTATACTTAATAACAGGTAAAAAAATGGACACTTATGGAATATAAAAATTAAAAAATACACAACGTAAGCAGTGATTTTCAAACATTTTGATCTTGAGTCTGAAGGCTCTACAGTTCTAAATAAATATTTTATAAAATAAAACTAGATTTAAGATTAATTATAGCTTAATCGAATTACAAACCCCATTGTGTCTTCGCCCATTTCACCCTTCTTTTGCGGTTGTCCTATTCCTCCAAACCCTAGTTTGTAATTGCACAGTAAAGTCTAGTAGAATACACAGGGTTAGTAGATCCTCCAAGTTTTCTTGGACACACATAATTTATTCATGCTGAGGGGCAGTGCATGAAAAATGCCACCCCGTAGCATGTGGAATACATATGCTGTCATATAAGAAATAATAAAGAAATCCCTGGTGACCTGCCATAATTATTATTACAGGAACAAACATGGGTTCAGTCCAAAACTCCAGGATCAGAAAAGGCCTGTTATTTAGTCCATTACTTCTCCATCCCAGAACTACGCAGGGACAAGCTTTCACCTTCTCGACCAGTGGTTCCCAATCCCTAACAGGCCAGGTTTTATGATGGCATAAATGATCCTTTCATGCCTCAACAGTAACTAATACAAGTATAATTCAGGATTTTGCGAGACCTATTGTCACACACATAATCCAGGGACTCGCAGAGGCCGAAAAAAGACCCGCCGCAAAGCCAGATCTGCAGCAGATTGATCTACGGCAGCACATTTCATGACTGTTGCACCTGTTCACCGATTAAAAAAAATGATTATATCCGTTATTTATATTATCCTTTATTTATATAGCGCCACAAATTCCGCAGCACTTTACAAGATCAGTGTACAAGGAGTTGATACATTAGAATACCACACATGGATGATGATCTGAATCAGGGGGACCCGTTCCCAAGGGAACTTACGATCTATGAGATGTACAAGTATTTTGTGAGGTAGGCGCATCCATTTCATTAGGTGTCTTGTCCAAGGAGACTCACTGGTAAATCGGGTTGTCTTTCCATGACTGTAGAGCAGGGACCTGGTGGTTAGATTGAACTCGTTTCTTGTAAACTCGAGACTTCCTTCTCAACCATTTTATTGGAGGGTTGTTGTAACATTCTGCGCCCCCTCTGGCAGAGGTGGAGGTTGCCGGTTATGATATGGACATTCTGTGTCTCTGGCGCCACCCCTGGTCTCAAATGGACATTGCTGCTTTGGACTTTTCATGTCATTCACTTTTTGGAATCCAAGCCTGGACACTTACCTGGACTCAATTGTTCTTAATTGAACTGTGTATAAAGGCAGGCATCACCTTAGGAAGAGCGCTGCTTCATTTTGTTCAAGTCTCAATCTGTTTTGTTCCTAGCCTCCAGTTGTTCCATGCTCTCAGTTGGTCTGTATCCCGCGTCTTGAATCTAGCCTCATTGTAATCCAGATTCATTGTATGCTGTTCTGGTTTAGCCCTAGTTTAAAGTTTTGTTTTTCATGTCTGTTTTAAGGTCACGTCCCGGTCAGGTATAGTCTTGTTTATTCCCCTGCCTAGTTCTGTTCATGTTTGTCTGCTTATAGTTACCCAGGTACTTGGTTGTTTATGTTTATCTAGTTTAGTAATCCTTGTATATTTTTTTAGTTCAGGTCAGTCTGCCTGCTTGCCTTTTGATTTCTGCCCTGTTTATAGCCCTGTATCTCCTATTGCTTTTGAATCTCAGTCTTCTGCTTTATTTCTAGTACTCAGGTCTTTAGTGTCATATGTGTTCTGTTCTGGATTCCTTGCTGTATATTTTGTAAATAAATCTCTTGTTTATACTATTCAGTTATGTCTGTTCACTGCTCAAGTAGCTCACACCCTTTCTGTACCACGTCAGGCCAGGCCCCACGTTACAGTGGTGTTGAATGGTATTTTGAGTTGCTTCTCCACAGTCGAACGGTAAAGATGTTACCACTGGACTCCACAGCCGATATTGTGTGGTAAACAAGTATGTACCGTTAGGTGACTTGCACACCGCTGTTTTTTAGGTTATTTTTGCAATATCCCTAACTCTTTGCCATTTCAGCCCAGGATCAACAGGACAGTAGAGTTGCCAAATAGAGTCAGTGAGCATTCCACCTCACTGAAAACCACATAGATCAAGGTTACCTCGATCTGCTTTGAATGTGGCTCACTTACCCCATACCATATGCAGTTCTGCTGACGATCCAATACAAGCTTGATTTGCTGAGCTCATGATTTTGAGACTTGTGGAACATTTATGCTGTGTTCCCCTGTATCCTTTACATGGAACCAATATCATTGGGTTTAGAAATGTGCTGGCCATAGAGGTTCAGGCAGGTTTTCATTTCTAGGATGAAGGGCCTGCATGTATATATATTCTCCTATAGTGGAGATCTGACCTTTTTCTAGCAAATGTCATTCACGCTACTGGGAGTTCATTAAAAGAACAGACAGAAATGATATTGTAAACATTCCTGTAACATGTCTACAGGGTCCATCATTCTCATCAGTTTAGCCATCAAAAACATACAGATACAGACCATATAGAAACTGTCAAGGTTTCACCTCTTTGATAAATGCACTGATCAGAAATGTTTTCTCTGTATTCATCCATGAGGTTGGCGGTCTGCTTATCTTCCTTATCTCCTCTCTTGCTCCACTAATATCCTACAGCTACCGCCTGCCATTTGTAAAACAACACAAAGGAAGCTTCCAAGACTTTATTAGGACCAGATTTACTCTTGTCCTTATTCCATCCCAAAACCACTCAAGGTGCTTGTAGTCAGCTTTCAGACTGCTTGAATGTTATCTCTAGTAGTGATATTACCCAGAGGTAGAAAAGCTCCTTAGCATAGCTGCCACATCCATCTTCCAGACACTTGATGAAGTGAGAAAATTAATATCCATGTAGTATTCGCAGTGCAAGGTCTTCTATACGTCTGTACCAGTTGTACCAGTAACAAAGCCAATGTAATAATTCAATTAACTATCACATAACACTCTTTACAGATGTAAAATAAATTACAAACATGCCAATAATGGCAAACATTAATCATATTACATACAGATGTCACCCACAAGCAATTAATGACTCTGGTGTCAAAAGCTGCTGATTTGGAACCTACATTTCCATAGTCTCTTGGTAACAGGCTGGCCTCATCACTCCACTAAAAGCACTCAGTCTCTCAAGATTGTGCACATGGTGAATGACCGTGCCAGACATGGTGTGAAATGTTGCTGCTTATATCCTGAATAAAGGTGCCCTATTACAGCTGGATTGTGCCTGATTCCCTCACTTTTGTCTACTGGAGAATCAAAGGAGTCGGTTACTCTGTTATGCATGGAGCCGTTGGAACTGTACTGTAAAGTGATTTGGCTGCTTAAGGTGCTAAGTGCAGGTTGTAAATTTTTGTTTTAGAGATAGGACAGAGACACAATTAAGTATTAAAGGAATGGGGACAAAAAGCACAATGGGGTATGAGATGTACACAGCAAAGACAAAACTGGTGGAGAGATGGATGGAGCAGAGTAAAAGTGGGTAGGTGAGTGACAGGAAATACAAAAGAGATGAGAAACAACTGACACACATTTTGGTTTAGTAAAAGCCCAAACCAGGTCCACAGAGCAAGGCCCACAAAGGGTCCCAATAAGGGGCACTATCACTATGCCCTCCCCAAAATGGGTATGCTAAGGGGAAAATTTAGCACTCGCTAATTTCCCCTTAGCGCCCCCATTTTACCATTAGATTACAGGCAGGTGCTGAGTCCAGCAGCCTGCCCCGTAGCTGCCGCTAGCCTCCTGACTGCTCAGGGCAGTGCTAAAGCGCCAGCCCAAGCATCTGTCTCCATAGGACTCCATGGAGGTTTCTGCTGCCGGGTCATAAGACCAGCAGGATCTCGCCTCTCATGAGATCCTACAGGTAGGCAGAGTGATCATTTTTTATTGATCTATTATATTAACTGTATTTTATTGCACTTTTAATGTATGGTAGTTTTCACCAAATAATTTTTTTTAAAACTTAAGGAGTACCCAATTCTGTAATTAAGCCCTTGTCAAGCCCACACAGCAGGCCACAGATGAGCAGGCGACCATCACCCAGGTACTGAGGAAGCAGACAAAGAGGTCTGGGTGCTCACCATTGAGAAGTACCACATGCCCAAAAGTTGAGCCTGGAATGCTAAGGCTCCTTAATCGGTGAGTGTGAACAAATCTTTTCATTACACTATAAAATTACCAGCTGATGCTGTGCTATGAGAGCGTTGTCTCTCTTCTGTTTTTCTGTCTGAGGTAATGAGGACGGTGTAAAGGAGGGAAGCGGCCACTCTATATTTGGCCCGAGGCATTCCAATCCAGAGCCTGGACATTTTGAGGCTCTGGAATTTGTAAGTGTGTTATCACCACAATTTACGTTGTCTAGTGTGCACAGTATTATACTATTTTCTCTCTTCTTTGTCTCCCATTTATTTCGGAGCCAATCAGGACCATAGGAAGAATTGTCATATCGAGGAATAACCCCCAATTTATGCGGAAAGGGTAACATTGATCATTTTCTATGCACATTGGATGCACAACCCTTCCACTTAGGAACTCCAGAAGTGAAAAATAAGGACACTCTCAGGGTTATCCAAAGAGATCCGAATTGCTTGAGAAAGGTAACCGAATGCTGAAAATCAGCGTTCAGTTACCTTTCCTGAGCATTCAGCTATCCAGAGAGCAGGCAATTCGCCAAATCCTGGCGAATTGCCTGAACATACGGTGCCTGTTCGAGGGCAGTGAAATCCCCATGAAAATGCACTGCTTTGGCTATTCAGAGAACACAAACCAGCAGTGAAAGGTTCCCCTAATGCCCTGCCATTCGGCAAGTTAATTCAGGAGAATCCCATAGGCTTCAATGTTAAAAATATTCCCGTTTTAATTTAATATCATTCCCTGGACCTCCTGTGTAAATTTCAGACATTTTCGCTCAGTAGTTTCTTTGCAAGCAGCGTTTCATTTTCCCAGATTCATACAAACTGTTTTGCTAATTTATTCACCTCCCTCGTCTGCGGTCTCAGCTGCTTCGGCTGTGTGCGATCGGCTCCTGCTCTGGCTTTTTCCGTGGTTTTCGCAGGTTAATCCAGATGTTTTTGGGGGTTTTCGGCGTGCATTCGGTGGGTTTTGCAGTTAGTTTTTGTCAGGTTTGCGGCAGCTTTTCCCTGCAATTCGGGGGCCCTGTGGTGCTTGCTGAATACACCGCAGGATCACCGAAATGGGTTCGGCAAAAGGAATCAAATTGAAGAGAACGAAAAGTCACCGAACGTGCAGTGACTTTTCGAATCTCTCTGGATAACCCTGTAGGACTATAGTACACATTAGACTTTGCCGTATGGCCTAATCCATTTATATTGGACACCAGGATTTGGTCTTTGGACACATTATTTTTAGTGGAATTGACGAATTTGCACTATATTTCACTATATGCACTTTATTGCTGCATCCGCACTTTGTGTCACTGCACGTATATGTTGTTGCAATAGCACTTAATATTTATTAACCCCTTAGTGACCAGGCGGTTTTACACAAATCCGTCCTTTAGTGACCGCTGCTGTTTTTACGTTTCTGCGCTGTTTGTGTTTAGGTCAAATTTTCCTCTTACTCGTTTATGCAACCCACACATATTTTACACTGTTTTTTTCGTCATTAAATGGAGTTTATAATCATTTCATATAATTTACTATAAAAAAATTGTGAAATATGACCAAAAAATTAAACACCACTTTTTTTAACTTTGACCCCCAAAATTTCTTATGTATCAACAACCGTCAAAAATTGTAATACCTTTAGACTTTAAATTTAGTCTTGAGTTTAGCAATACCCACTGTTTACATATTCCTCACTTTTTTCTTTATCTTATGCAACAATAAGTGCAAGTAGCACTTTGCCATTTCCAAAGGGTTTATTTTCAAAACTAGTGATAGTGACATTGTAACACTGATATCTGTCACTAATTCCTGAAAAACTCTCCACATATAAATATTTTTTTAAAGTACACAAATCAAGGTATTAAACTTGGGGTATTTTGACTCTTTCCATGCAACCATTTTACCACAAATCTATGAAAAGTTTGAGAGAAAAAACTTTTTTAGATTTTTTTTTTCTTTAACCCCTTAGTGACCGGGCGGTTTTACACAAATCCGTCTTTTAGTGACCGCTGCTGTTTTTTACGTTTCTGCGCTGTTAGTGTTTAGGTCAAATTTTCCTCTTACTCGTTTATTCAACCCACACATATTATACACCCTTTTTCCCGCCATTAAATGGACTTTCTAGAAATACCATTATTTCCATCATATCGAATAATTTACTATAAAAAAAAAATATGAAATATGAGGAAAAAAATGGTAAAAACACACTTTTTTGTAATTTAATCCCCAAAATCTACAACCACCCAAAACGACCCCGGCTAAATAGGTTCAAAATTTTGTCCCGAGACTAGAAATACCCAATTTTTACATGCGTTTGCTTTTTAACCCCTTCACTGCTGAGACAGTTCACCTATGTGCGCTGCGCTCATTCTGACCATTTTGTGCTAATTATTTTTACATGACAGCCTAGGTCCTATTTAATTAAACTCCCCCCAGACAAAAAAAACTTTTAAAAAAAAAAACATTTTTTAATTTTATTTAATTTTTTTTAATTTTTTTTTTTTTTAAAACCAAACCTGGTCATGTTTGGTATCATTTGAAAGGCCATAATCAGAAATTTGACCATCTAGCTGCCATGGATCGGGAGATAAAGGGATCCTTAGGATCCCCTTATCTCTACATGGCAGCTAGAGGGTTAACTGGCCCACTGACATCCTCACACATATGGTGAGGTTGTCAGTGGGTGGGGGGGACCTGGAGGCTTGGCTTACATCCAAGATGTCAGCCCCCCTCCAGGTTTGAATCGCGTTTTGGCGCCAATTGGCGCCGCAATGTGATCCGGAAGCGAAACGGTTAATGCTATACACCGCTGGAAAGGGGAGGCTCTCCCCTATCCAGCAGTGCAAACGGCATCTCCCTAGCTTCAACGGTTGGGGAGATAGAGGGCTCCGAAGGAGCCACCCCTCCCCTCCATTGAAATGCATGGGGACCCCTGCTGATGACGTCACCACGCAGCGTGGCGACGTCATCAGCCTCGCCTGCCCATGTAAATCACATGGGCAGGCTTCCTCCCTGCCAGATCGCCGTGGGATCCGGCGAGGGAGGTGAGTATCGGGCGGGAGGGGGATTAGGCGCCGCTGACGTACCCTGTACGTCCGCGGGTCTAAGGGAGACCCGAGGACAAGACGTACAGGGTACGTCAGCGGCCCTTAAGGGGTTAATGCAATTTAAGAATACATGTACTGTGAACTTTAAGGTTTACTGCCAAAAAGCACCCCAAACTATGTTCAGCAACATCTTCTGAGTAAATTGATACCACCCATGTATAGGTATGTCGGGTCATTTTGGGGGCTAATAGGCCTTATTTGGGGGGTGCTCATTTCAGTTTTCCAACTTGGAATTTTCACATTTCGTCATCATGCACCCATGTCCTATTTGGGACATTTGTGAAGCCGGACAAAGTAATTTACCCCATCAAACCATATATTTTTAGAAAGGGCACACCCTAGGGTACTTCAAAGAGTTGTATTTTAACACTTTCCATGCACTAGCTCTTTGTCAAACTTTCAGGTAGTCACTTTTTGTATTTTTTTCACACACATTGTACTTTAGGCATGAATTGACAAATCCAGTTATGGGTTACTGCCTAAAAACACCCCAAAATATGTTCAGCAACATCTTCTGAGTAAAGTGATATATATATATATATATAGATTTGTTGGGTTGTTTTTGGGGCGCTACACCAATCTTCTGACATGTGCTTGCCATTTTTCTAATTTGACATATCTTCTTTGCTTATCTTCTTTTTAGGGGCCTTTTTACATACCCCAACTTTTTTTATTGCCATGAACGTGCATATATTTGGTAAGCTAACATCCCAAAGTATTGTAAATGGAGTGTTTTTATGCCATGGATGCAACCGTTTGCTCCAAACAAATTGGATACTGTTTGGTGGTCATTTTTCATTTTTACACCCTAATTAGTTTTGGACTGTGATTAAGGAGACACTGTTGTCGGTTACTGCATGAAAACTCTGCAGGTTGTTTTCTGCAAGGTCTCCTGAGTACACCCATGCCCCCATGCATAGATTTGCCAGGATTTTGGGAAGGTTCAAATACAATTTTTATGACTTTGTCATTGGAGTTGAAATTGAGATTATTTCTTCAGCTAGGCCTATCTTTGGTTTTGGGTCTACCGCATACCCCAGTTTGAATTATTGCCAGAAAATTGTTTATATTTGTTATGTTGACACCCCAAGGTATTGCATATGGAGTGCTTTGATGCCATGGATGCACCGGTTTTAGCCCAAAACATTTGAGAAGGTGTGTGGCGGTAATTTTTTTTTTTTCTTTTATTATTTTTACACCCACATTAGATTTGGACTGTGATTTAGGAGACACTGTTGTCGGTTACTGCATGAAAACTTTCCAGGTTGTTTTCTGCAAGGTCTCCTGAGTACACCCATGCCCCCTATGCATAGGTTTGCCAAGATTTTGGCAAAATACAGCACCAATTGTAGAACATAAAAATGTAGGAATAAAATGTAAAAGTCTGGTGCAGTAAAAGAAAAAAAACTAAACTGAACTAACTAGACTGTAAGAAAAAATAGAAAGGAAAAAAAAATTACAGATCACACACGGTGTGATATACCTTGAAACAGTCCCCAAGACACAGACCGGGTTGTCCAGGGCATTCTTGGCAGTAAAAGGTTGTGTCTCTCCTCTGCCCCTCTTGAAACACACCCTGCATCTTTTTTGGGGTCCCTGTTTGCCCTCAGTAGGGGGATTTTAAAAATAAAATGTGTAGCCCCAACTCTGTCCGGGGCTCTGTCCAACACCGCCCGGGGAGCAGGTGCATCCTGGTACAAAAGCCCCGAAATGACCTGGAGCTAAAACTGTAAAAAGGACAGTGTCATTCCGGGATTTGCCTTTTTGCAGAGCAAAAAGGCATTGTGAGTTGCAATTTGCATCAGGTTAATGGCAACCTTTTTGTACCAGGCCCTTGACTTCTGCATAATCTGGTAGGGCTGGAGCAGCTGATCTGCCAGATCAACCCCACCCATATGCCGGTTATAGGCTTTGATGCACACTGGCTTCCTGATGCGCTCAGCAATGCCACGTACAGAGACCTCCACAGACCTCTCAGAGTGGATGGTGGATAGAAGGTATACATCCTTCTTGTCTCTGTACTTGACGCCAACAGCTCCTCTTGGCACAGAGCTGAGGCCCCCCCCCACTTTTTAACCGGGTGCGGGCAAGCTGTGCTGGGAAACCTACGCGGTTCTTGCGAACAGTACCGCTTGCTACTGTATCAAAACAATACAGCAGCTTGAACAAAGGGACACTTGTATAAAAATTATCAACATACAAGTGGTACCCTTTGTTCATCAGGGGAAAAAGCTTCCAGCGCTCTGTAGAAGTGCGGGGCACCTTTCCGGTGAAACCGGATGTTGATCGCTCCCGGGGAGCGATCACAAGGGGCCTCAGCACTTCTAACCACCATTGCACGGATGCCTGGACTCCCAGGCAGCCTGCAATGGCGTTTGAGCTGCTGGAAGCGATCCGATCGCTTCCAGCACTCAAAAGACCGCAGGACGTACCATGTACTTCAGCGGGTCTAAAAGAGACCCGTAGCCGTGACGTACATGCTATGTCCGCGGTCACTAAGGGGTTAAGAAGTTAGTTGCACCATTTAAAGACGCACTTTATTTTATACGGTGTGTGTGTGTATATATAGCCAAACTCAATAAGTAATTGGCATGTGTCAGTTCATGAAGTAATATCAGCAATTAATACTGCGTAACCAATACCTATTGCGCCATTAGGAATTTTCCTCTTTTTTCTTGATCCTGAAGGGAGACTGCTCCCGGTGGCTAGGGATGAGCCGAACACTCCCCGAGTACGGTTCGAGCCCGAACCCGAACTTCCCATTTGTTCGGGTCCGAACCCGAACTCGAACCCAATGCAAGTCAATGGGGCTGAAAATTCAGTTTTTAGAGTGCCCTCCAAGAGGGCATATATGCTACATATTTGCCATAAAAGGTGTATGGGGGTCCGGGTAGTGCCCTGGGAGACAGGAAACAAGAACAAAAAGTAAAAAAAAAAAAACGTTTTTAAAGGGACAGTGAGTTTTCCATGAAATAAGGGTTAAAAATAAAAACCAAAAATTCCTTCAAATATCGTGCCTAGGAGGTCCCCATAACCTGCCCGTGAAGTGGCGGATTTCTAGGATGTATAGAAACACTTAAAAACAAAAAAATGACGTTTCATATAACGATAAATGCTTTTCCTTTAATCTATCCATAAACAACTGCTTGGGGCGGCAGTCTGTATGAAAAGAGACATTTTCGTACACACAGAAAAAGTTTACAGATTTTTTTGGCTAAATTATTGTGAAATATATGCAGGCTTTGGATGAAAGTAACAATAGGTGCTTTAAAATTGGGCCTTTAGCATCCCCAACAGTGCAGTCACACCGTAACCCCTCTGAGGATATGAATCTGATACAGGCATCAGTGGCAGTGCACCCAAATATTGTGCTTTTGGTGCCAGGCCTGCAAGTACTATCATACAGTAACCCCTCTGTGGTATTGTGGAAGAATGCAGGGGTGGACCATGTGGTCCTATATTGAAAAGATATGATTCTGGTCAAGGCGTCAGTGCACCCAGATATTGTGCCTTTAATGCCAGGCCAGCAAGTATCATCATACAGTAACCCCTCTGTGGTATTGTGGAAGAATGCAGGGTTGGACCCTGCGGTTCAAAAAATTTAAATGATATACTGTAAATCTGGCACAGGCGTCAGTACAGCCAAATATTGTGCCTTCACACCGTAACCCTTTTGTGGTATTGTGGAAGAGTTCAGTGCTGGAGGTTTTGTGAATGCAGAAGAGGACATCCCCGATCTATTCCATTACTTCAGCATCAGGGGATTGATAGCTGCTGATCCAGGACTGATTAATTTTTATAAATGTCAGCCGGTCTACAGAGTCGGTGGACAGACGCACTCTTTTGTCTGTGACAAAACCTCCAGCGGCACTGAACGTCCTTTCGGAAAGCACTCTAGATGAAGGGCAACCTAGTAGCTGCATAGCATATTGGCTAAGCTCTGGCCAGTGATCCAATCTCAACACCCAGTAAGCCAGTGGATCATCTGCTGGAAAGGTATCCAGGTCTGCCCTTGCCCCTAGGTAGTCCTGCACCATATGGTGAAGATGCTGGCAATGGGTGCCTACATTTGACGTCCCTGGGCGTCGAGGACTAAATTTTTTTTAAAAAGCATCAGTTAAGAGGCCCTGGCCTTCACCACTATTCCTCTGAAGCCTCAGAAGCACGTGTGTCAGCACTTGGTAATCTACCAGTGCCTGGAAAGGTGTTACACAAGTGTTGCTTTAGAGCGTCCTCAAGTTTTTTCATCCTGTGCACCCTCTGTGCGGGCAGGATGAGCTCTGCAACTTTCCCCTTGTATCGTGGATCAAGAAGGGTTGCCAACCAGTAATGATCCCTCTCCTTGATAACACGAATCCTGGGGTCCTTTAGCAGGCTTTGCATCATTAGGGAGCCCATGCAGCATAGGTTGGAGGTGGCATTAGCTTCTGAGTCTTCCTGGTCAATGAGGATGACCGTATCGTGCACTTCCTCCTCCCAGCCACGCACTAGTCCTTCTGTTTCTGGGCACACAAAACCCTCCCTTGAGGAATCCCCACCTTCAATGCCCCCACTACTTAAATATTCCTCATCCTCCTCCTGTCTGATCTGAGTAGGACCCGCTGGAATGCTGTCTGCGGAAAGACTGGGGCCTTGAGAGCTAGGGAAGGCCTCCTCTTCCTCCCGCTGCTCTGCCTCTAGAGCCACTTCTATAATTCCCAGCAGAGTGTGCTCCAGCAGGAACACTAAAGGAATTGTGTCACTGATGCATGCACTGTCCCTGCTCACCATCCTCGTTACCTCCTCAAATGGTGACTGTACAGTGCATGCATCCTTGATCATCAGCCACTGCGGGGGGGGGGAAACAAGTTGACCTGAACCTATCCTTGTGCCATACTCACACAGGTACTCATTGGTGGCCCTCTGCTGCTTGTGCAGACGCTGCAGCATTGCTAATGTCGAATTCCACCTGGTGGGCATGTCACAGATCAGACGGTTTGTGGGAAGGTGGAATTCTCTTTGAATTTCTGCCAGGCGAACGCTTGCTGGGAATGACCGTCTGAAGTGGCTGCAGACTTTTCTGGCCTGGATGAGAAGCTCTGGCAGCCCTGGGTACTTGGTTAGGAAACGCTGTACCACCAGATTTAGGACGTGTGCTAGGCATGGTACATGCATCAATTTACCCTTGCGTAGGGCAGAGAGAAGGTTGCTGCCATTATCGCAGATGATCATTCCCAGCTCAAGCTGGCGTGGTGTTAACCATCTCTGCACCTGCCCCTGCAGAGCTGACAAGATTTCTGACCCGGTGCGGCTCCTGTCCCTTAAACAAACCAGCTAAAGCACAGTATGGCATCTTTTTGCTTGAGCCATTGCGTAGACCCTGTCAGGCGTCGGTTTAACTGCCACTTCGCCAGAGACAGGAGGAGGAAGAGGTGGTGGTGGAGCAGACAGACCTCATACAAGCAGCTTTCTGGAGGCGTGGTGGATGAACAAGCTCCAGCACAGAGCCCCGTCTTGGATCCCTCCCAGCTGCAATCAGAGTTACCCAGTGTGCCGTGAAGGAAATGTAACGACCCTGTCCATGCTTGCTGGACCACGTGTCTAAAGTCACATGCACCTTGCTACTGACTGCCTTTCCCAATGACTGGATAACATTGTCTTCAACGTGCTGGTATAGTGCTGGAATGGCCTTGCGTGAAAAGTAATGGCGTTTTGTAACCTGCCACTGTGGTACAGCACATTCAGCAAATTCACAGAAGGGAGCAGAGTCCACCAGCTGGAAAGGCAGCAGCTGCAATGCGAGTAATTTTGCTAACTGGCATTTAGACGCTGTGCTTGGGGATGGTTGGGACTATATTTTTTTCTTTCGCTGCAGCAGCTGCAGCAACGTAATCTGACTGCGTAAATCTTCAGCTACTGGGATGATGTCACATTGTGAGGAAGGACCTGGTACATCCATTACTGTAGCATCATCCCTGTCGGTGGAGGTTGTAGGCAATGACATGGCAGGACATACAGTGGGGGTAGAGACAGATGAGGAGGAGGAGGACCTACACAAAGTTTTGCGCCAACGGGATGTGTGGCACTTGTTCATATGTCACCTCAAGCACGTGGTACCCAAGTGTCCGGTATCTTTCCCACGCTTAAGCCTAATCTGACATAGATTAAAAATAGCAACGCTGCGCTCTACTGCACATTTCTTAAAGAACTCCCAGACAGCAGAGTTCCTGCATGTGTTCTTTGAGACAACAGCGCTCTGCACCGGAGCAGCTCTGACATGATGCCTTGGACTGGCTAGTGCTACGGTTGGTCACAGAGGATGTTGTGCCTCGTGTTTGCTGTGCCTCCTCCTCCTCCTCACTTGATTCCTCTGTTCGATCTGGCACCCAGGTGGAGTCAGTGACCTCATCATCATTGTCATCTTCACCCCCTATCTCCTCGTCACTGGAGCCAACTTGACAGTATGCTGCAGCTGCTGGGGCAACATGAGTGCCAGTTATTTGTGTGTCATCACTGGCACCCCCCTTCCTCTAGGTTCATTATACTCCCTTCCTCAACCTCAGAGATTGAATCAGAGCGCTGTACTTGCTGCGCATCCTCAAGCAGCATGTCACTCTCATTGTAGTCAAACAATTCAGCTGACTCCTCTGTGTGTGATAGCGAGGCTACGGCAGGAGTAGCTGTGGACATGGAGGCTGCATTAGATGCTTTGGCAGCTGAGGTGGACTGTAAAGCACTAGAAGCCTGGCTGGCAGTGGACTCGGAGGATGAGGATGGCCTGGTTAGCCAATCCACCAAGTCCTCTCTATGTTGCTGCTGCTTAAGAAGACGGCCAGCACCAGTTAGAAAGGACAAGCGTGCCCCTGCAGAGGATGCACCACGTCCACCACGACCAGAGGCACAGCCTCCCGACACAGGGGCTGCTTGCCCTCTTATCTGTGTCTGGGAGCGTCTGCCTGTCCTTTTTTGTTCTTTCAGACATGGTGAGTGATATATAGATTAATATATACAGAACTCTGATTCAACTCTGGTATAAAGATTTAAAGAACTCTGGTATAACTCAATGAGACACACTGATAGCTGGCAGCCAGTGACGAGACACAGATCACCTCAATTCCCAAATGTTTTGTCACTGCCAGCAAGTATTTTGGGGGTCACAAATTTCTTTAAAACATTTGTGAATTGAGGTGATCTGTCTCTTGTCACTGCCAGCAAGTATTTTGTGGGTCACAAATTTCTACAAGAGACAGATCACCTCAATTCCCAAATGTTTTGTAGAAATTAGTGAGCCCCGAAATACAGCGTGGTACTGGATGTGTGACAAGAGACAGATCACCTCAATTCACAAATCTTTTAAACAAATTAGTGAGCCCCAAAAAGATTTTCTGGCACAGTGACAAGACCCAGAAGATCACCTCAACTCACAAATGTTTTAAAGAAAGTTGTAAACCCCAAAAAAACTTGCTGGCACAGTGACAAGACACACATCACATAAATTCCCTGATATTTGGTAGAAATGAGACCCCCCCCCCAGTAGCGTGGCAGACCGGCAGTAACAAGACACAGCTATCTCCTTTGAAATCTCCTCTGAAATGCGTGCAGAATCGGCGCGTGGAAACGTTATATAGTGTGCTGCGGGACTTAGCTCTGTGAGCCCTACCGGTGGCCAGAAGCAGTGGATTGGGCCATCGTTCTTGCCGTGGGATGAGAGGTGAGTACGTGATTTTCTTTTGGTGGCTTACATCCATGATGTCAGCCACCTCAGGGGACGAATTGCGATCAGGCACAGATTGGTGCCAAATCGCCATCCAGCACCTAAGCGGTTAAAAAGACACTGCTGGAAAGGGCAGACTCTTTACTCTTTACTTTTTACATGCATCCATTGAGGAGAGAAAGAGGTCCGAAGGACCCCCCCCCTCCCCTTTCAGGTTCCCCTCTGCAGGCTCCAGGGGCCCCTGAAAATGACATAATCGCGCATGGCAATGACATCATTGCAACGGCTGGGGCACTTAAAACCATCAGGCCAGCTTTAAGGAAGCCAGTCCAACGTGAGACCCCGACCAGAGAGGTGTGTATAGGGAGGGAGGGAGGTTAAAGGAACGTGATGTACATAGTACGTCCTTGGTCCTTACAGAGAAATTTCCCCAGGACATACTATGTACGTCAGTGGTCCTTAAGGAGTTAAGGGTTTATTCAGCGAGCACCGTAATTTCTGTGCTCTCTCTTTCGGCGCACTTCGGCTGTTCTCTGAATAGATTAACCATTACTTCTCTATGGGACAATTTCAATGCCGCCGAAGGTTGTCGAATTGTGGCGATCTGAGGCGAACTGAAATGTATTTCACTGGAAATTTGCCAATATTCACCATTCGGTGCAATTTGGTGGAAAGCTTGGCTCTTATTGAATAACCCTTTAATGATTCACATTTTCACATAAACAGCCAAAACTCTATTGAATATTGCTGATCTGACTGACTTGTCAGGCATTAAGCAACAACAAAAACACGATTTCCATGCACTTTGCAACTCAGAATGTGGATCTCAGTAAATAACAGTCTACGATGTTGCTAGGCATAAAAGATCATCACTGTGTCGACATAGACCAGTGACGGCGAACCTTGGCACCCCAGATGTTGCAGAACTACATGTCCCATGATTTTTAGTCACACATAACATTTGGGGTGCCAAATTCACCATCAATGTCATAGATTGTAATGCAGTTATTATGTGATTAAATAAAGATACAAAATTTCCATTTCCCCTGACTACTATTGCCAACACTGACAATGAGTAATACCTAAGCCATCAGTAGGTGGGAATAAAAAAAGAAGAAAAATCCAGACTATATACAGAGGCAGAGTCCAAATATAATACATATGCAACAAAAGCAAGACCAAGATGTTGTCTTACAAATTTCCTCAGGAGGACCTGGGCTGCTACTTTCCATAAGGTGGAGTGCTTGAGAGTGTCAGTAGAGTTAGCATCTATTCCAGAGGGCAGTTACAGTCTATGACATCTGCCAGTGTGCAGTGCAGCCAATGAATAGATCCAAGGCTGGACCATGAGATTGTGTTGCCTGGGTGCAAGGTTGAAATACTGTTGCCCCCCCTCAAACTATGCTCACCAAGACATGACACACCAAAGCTTATCACAGAGCACCACAGTAATAAAACTCACATTAATGTGCAATGCGTATACGTGTATCACAGAGCTCCACAGTGCAGCATCATTGCTCACTTTATAACTGAAAAGGACCCCTGTATCTCCTCCATAGGGAATTCTCTGCCTGGCTGGAGGGTAGTCCCGTTTCTGATGTCATTGTGCCTATGCATGATGACATCAGAAGGCAGGGGGAGGTCCCGTAGGTAAAACATCGAAGATGTCATCCCACTGCAGGAGAAGTCTGCGATTGGGGCCAGATTGGCAGAGGATGGTAAATTTTCGTGTTGTTTTGGGTAAAAAAAATAGCATCACCGTCCTCCTGGTGAGAAATTATTTCATAAGAGTTAAAAATACCCCTGCCCCCACATCTATACTCCCTGAACAGGCTCCCCTGAAATCCTTGTGCCAATTCATGATGTTACAGGAAGGACACCAAGGTCAACTGTGTCCTTCCACCTAAAATTTGCATTGACAGAGTGCTTACGCAACTTACACAAGGAAACACTCAGTGGAGTCTTATGGAATTTATTTGGCGAACAGTGATAGGGTAGTAGCGTTTGTATAAAATACAGATTATTGCTCCAGCTAAAATAGAGCCCTGCTTTTTTAATCATTACAACTCTTGGAAAAGGCAAATCTCTCGAGTAATTTATGAAATGAAAACTGGTTTATTCCCTGAAATAAGCTTTAAATCAAACATTCAGGCATCTCCTCATAGATCTACTCAAAGGCTCAATATGCTTTTAAGGAATGCTCACTTTTACCTACTGTAGGCATTACTCCAGAAGGACTCATCTTCTCTTAGAAAACAAACCTTTCATTCATCTTTCAACCATGTGTTTACCAGATATTTTTCTTAATAAAGCCATATCTAACGTTGCTAGCTGAAAAATAGGATGAATCCTTTATATCATTCCACAGGGAATAATGATTTTCTCCTGCCTGGATCTAATTTCCATAACACAAGTTCGTCAAAGAAAAACGATGATAAATATATGACATCTCTACATCTACAGTTAAAAAAAAAATCAGTTAATGAGTTTATGAACCGAGATTGCTAACTGTGAAATGTGTTTGCATGTTTTCGCTTAAGATCTTAAGTCTGATCAGAGTAGGAATCCTCCATATGTTCTTCCTTCTGGGACTGAAATATTCTTTAAAAACCACAGCAGTACCCATCACTCCAAGATGCTGCAAGATGTTCTTACTAGAGGCCTGGATGAGTGTTTGTCAGAAAAACATTAAGATAGGAGATTATTATAATTTTTAGAGTCTTTTTTTCTTCTGAATAATTAAAGCAAAGTGAAATCAAATTGTAAGACTCCCTTTAATGTGATTTTGGTACTACATGTGAAAATAGTGCATATAAATTAAATGAACATGTTTTTTAGGCTTGATGAAATAAATATACTATTACAATCATGACGCTAAAATGGGGGCACCTGCCGGTTTCTAATTGGCGTCCCTATTTTAGCGTGATATTACGGTGCAGGCGCTAATCCAGCAGCCTGCACCATTACACGACGTTAAACCACAGCCACACTAAGCCTCAAGACGCTAAGCACTGCCACGTGCATCCTCTCCATGGAGTCCACAGGACTCCATTGAAGCTTCTGCTGCTGGTCACATAACCTGCAGGATCTCGCCTTGCAAGATCCGGCAGGTCGACGTAGTGATTTGCTGAGTAGACTGAGACTTTCCCCCCCAGTCTCTCACCTCTCCCAGCATCAAGAAGGAGCGGATGGAGCCGCCGTTCTCGCCGTGGGATGGGAGTTGAGTATCTGATTACGGGGGTGGGGGAGTTCAGCTGGTTTCAGCTTGCACCAGCTCCAAGCTGTGGGTAACTTTTCGAGTTAATCGCAGCAGGATAGTAATTATTTTTAGGAATTTGTAATCTTACCACTAATTAACTCTTTGCGCTCCCCATGTTAAGCATAGGGAGTGCAAAGTACAGGAACCTCGCTCTGATAAGTGCAAGATCCGAATCTCTAACGGGTTTTTTAACCTGTTAGTGTTCGGATTGTAATATGGTCTGCCTGCGCTAGGGCAGCCAGGTCTAGCATTAACACTCACACAGGTGAGCTCTAACATTAGCGTTAGGAATGTAATATGGCCCAATATATTTTGAGGCCTGATGAAAGTAACCTTTTCTAGTAAAATGCGTCACATTTTTCTAAATTGTTCCAAAGTGTAGTTTGGGGGCAGTTATTGTTCTATTACTACTCTAGTTTATTTTTTTAACATTATTCTTTATTAGAATTCTGGAATTTTATGTTAGATCGCAAACAGCACTTCATTCAAGAGTGACCGTCACATTTTAATGAACCATATGGGAATAAGCAGTATAATAATTTCCCAAAGCTATTAACGAGAAAAATTAAATCTTAATAAAATGAGGGGCAATGAAAATGATTTTGAAGATATCCAATCACCTTAGCAGTTAAACCACATACTGGATTTGAGATGTTTACATTACAAAAGCAATTTTTTCACGATTGATTAATTAAATGTTTCATTGGTGCTTCAATAGAATTTCAAGCCTTGAAATAAGTGCAGTAAGATGTGTGAAGCATGTATTAACTGTCTTGATGAGCTGTTTTGGAAGATGTTATAATAAGCACTGTCTAATTAAGTTACCATTCACCATTGAAGAACTGGAGACGTGACACATGATTTAATCTGATTTACAATCTACATGTCTACACTTTTACAGAGTGCCATGGTTAACAATGTCATTTCTTGCAACGCATCTGCAACTTTGTATATATTTTGCATTGCCCAATGTGATGCACTTTTGTCCCTTTTTCTGTCCTGTTGACCTGGTATGGTTTGAATGACCACAACATATTATAAAAAAAACATTTAAAATAAAATCCATATTCGTGGGATCAACTAAGCTGGAACCACACTCCTCTTCTGATTTTCTATTTGTATGTTAAATTCATCGACTAATAATTTTTGTCAAAGACTTTGTCAACTACATTTTTTGTGACTAAAACTAGACTAAACCTGGTTAAAAACTAAGCTATTTTGACTAAAACTGTGAAAATCCATTGACATTTTAGTCGACTAATAACTAAAGTAAAATGTTAGGGAGGGAATATCTAGGAAGAGAACCAATCACAGGGAATCTCAGTACGAGAAATTCTGAATTTTCTATATTCAAATTAGATGTTTACTCCAGGAGTATATAATGGGTGCAGAATTTCTAGAGAAATCCTTAAATAATGCATAATACACATTATAACATACATACATTTTAGTTAAATAGCCTTTAGATTTAGTTGACTAAATTCTTGGGATATTTAGTTGACTGAAACAATTCAGACGACTTACATATGACTAAAACTAAATGGCATTTTAGTCAGAAGACGATGACTAAAACGAAATAAAAATTTGCTGTCAAAATTAACATTGTAATACGTAAAATAAAGCAAATCAAAAATGTAAATCAATACTCCTCTTTAAATATCCCTGTAGTTATTATGAATCTTCAAGTTTCAGAAGCCACCATTCTGGTTTATCGAGCTTGAGAGCATCATTTAACATTTTAAAGTATTGAAGAGGAATTTGTGGCGCTATATAAATAATTGTAAGCTCTTGAGGGTCCTCCCTGATACTGTTCTATGTGTTTAACTTTTATGTATATTGGTTATTCTGTCTCTCCCATTGTACAGCGCTACGGAACTTGGTGGTGCCTTACAAATAACTGTAACTGCAGTCATACAGAGCACGGGTCCTTGTTTGGGGGTGATTTTCAGGGGAGCAGCGGCAATCCAGGGGTACCGTTTGATAGCTCGGGCCCCTATGGTGTCACAGTCCAAAAAGTGCCAAAATCTGGAGGCAGGGGCAAGGATGGCAGCGTGTGGCAGTTACCCCCAGGTGATGCCGCATGGCTGGCTGCTGCAGTGTGAGCGCCTGGGGACAAGAAAGGCTCAGAAACTTGGGTTCCTAATGGAGCTCCCTTCTGAAAATCACCACAATGGTAGCTCCCATGAGGGGGACCCTAACCCCAAAAGAGCACCCTGCTGGATCAAAGGGTTTTCCGGGGTTTAAAGTTTCTGTAGATATTTACATTAAAATGAATGCTGTGCAGTCCTGGAATGGGATTGGCTGGAGTTTCAAAACCAGGCTTCCCCTGGTGGCAGGGAACATTAGGGACAGGCTTAACCCTTTCGCTGCTGAGGCTTTTCCCGCCCCTGTGCTGAGGTCATTTTTTACCTGTTTTGCGCATCATGTTTAAACGTGTTTTTAAGGCTTATTTTAGTATATGACATCGACATATTATATATCGTTCTTTCCGTCAGACTCGGTAGATTCATAATATGTCATTATTATATGTATACGTTATGTCATGTTTGTATATTATAACAAAAAATGCAATAAAATATGTATTTTCAATAATTTACAGCGTGTAAAGTGTTTTTTTCCACATTTTAACATGCGAGCAATTGCGGTTATATTTTGTATGGGGTGCGCTAGTTAAAAAAATTAGAGATGGGGTCTCGTTACATTTTTTTTGGGGAAAATGACACCATTTTTAACAAACGCACCGCATACAAAAATCGTTAATGCAGCATCATTGTTCACATTATAATTGAAATGGGAACAATATTGCTGCATTAACAAAACAAAAAAAAAAAAAAAAAAGTGTTTATTTTTTTTTATTTTATTTTTTTTTTTAATTTTTTTTTATTTTATTTTTCTTTTTTTATTTTTTTTACAATTTTTTTACTTTCATGTTTGGTATCGTTGGAACGGCCATGCTCTGGCCGATCCAACGATATCAAAATTTAACCCCTAACTGCCACGGATCGGGAGATAGGGAGTTCATTGGAACTCCCTATCTCCACAGTTCGTGGCAGTTAGGGGTTAATGCTAGGACTGGCGTCATCGTGCTACGCACGATGACGCCAGTCCTCTGGGGGAGTTCCCGGAAGCTTGGCCGACATCCAAGATGTCGGCCAGCTCCTGGGAAGGATCGCAAATCGGCGCTTTTCAGCGCCGATTTGCGATCCAGCTCCCCAGGGGTTAATGCCAGGCATCATTTGGAAGGGCAGGCTGTGCCCTTCCAAATGATGCCTGGGTTAAGCCCCTGTGAGCCGCCGATCGGGAGGGAGAGAGGTCCGAAGGACCTCCCCCCCCTCCCTTTCAGGCGCCTCCTCCGCACATGCGGGGGGGGCGCCTGAATTATGTGTCATCGCGGGGGCGCGATGACACATAATAATGGCGGCCACTGCTCCGGATGCCGGGCTGACATCCAGGATGTCAGCCCGCACCGGAGGGGCTCAGCGCGTCCTCCGCATACCAGCGGCAATGCTGAGGACGCGCTGAGCGCGTCCTTAGCATTGAAGTGGTTAAAGGCATTTGGATTATGTTCTGCTGGGGGAAAGTCACAAAAACATCACTTTTAACATGAAAACATAAACAGACAAATAGCGTACATGAGGGGAATAGCAGCGGAGCGAGGTTTTAGTACAGTCCACAGTATCTGGGCATGGGGTTCCGTGACAAGCCGAATATATCTGACAAGTACTGTATCCTGAATAAGTCCGATATCAAAATATCACATGCTTCCGATATTCCAAATTGTCTTATTCTTACTATTTTGGAATCCAAAATCTCTGGACTATAAAATATTATGAAATGAACTGAATTTTTTTGGCTCTCCATATGTACATCTACAAACCATGTTTGTGCACATTATATTTATTATTATCATCATCATTATCATTTATATAGTGCCAATAGTTTCAGCAGCTCTTTACAATAACCAAAGGAAACAAGATACAGATAAATGAACAGAAGATGTAAACAAGAGGTGTAGAGGGCCCTGCTCATAGGAGATTACAGTCTAGAGGGATTGGGGTTGACGAAGACCAGGGAGTTTTACTGGATGTCAGGATCATTAGTGCCAGCGGTTTGGGAATGGTGGGTCAATGGAAGCAGCTTCACTCATCTGAGTAGGTGAACAGGGGGATGAGTTGCATCAGTGATGTGGTACGCTAATCTAAAGAGATGGGTTTTGAGGGATTTCTTGAAAGCCTGAAGTTTTAGGGAGAGTTTGATACGACGAGGTAAGTCATTCCACAGGACCAGAGCTGCCCTTGAAGTATTGGAGGCAAGAGTTGGCAGCATGGGTTTACTGTAGACAGAGGACAGGTGGAGCTCGTCCGCCGCCCGGAGTTGTCTAGAAGGGATGTGCTTGCGGAGTAAAGAAGACATATAAGGTGGGGTTGAGTTACTGAGCGAATTGAATGAGAGTTTCAGTATTTTAAGCTGTATCCTGAAACGTACAGGAAGCCAATGGAGGGGCTGGCAGAGGGGGGAGGTACGTGAGGTACGTGTCTGGTTAGAAAAATAACCCTGGCGTCAGCATTCATTACAGACGGCAAAGGTGCATTGGGGAATGGGATGCCAATAAAGAGCAAGTTGCAGTAATCAAGCTGCAAAATCACAAGCGCATGAACCAGCACCTTTGCTGTATCTTGCTTCAGAAAGAAGCGGACACGGGCAATGTTCTTGAGTTGATAGTAACAGGATTTTGTCACTGTCTGGACGTGGGGAGAGAATGTTAGGTCAGAATCGAAAGTGACACCAAGGCAGCAAGTTTGAGGCTGGCCGGCGGCCAGGCCCAGCTGGCACCCGGCCCACTGAGCCATCGGCTCACCGGGAATCTCCAGGTAGTCCCCATGGCCAGTACATACCTGCTCACCATAGATGTAATCGATGAAATGACAGCTGGAGACCGCCGAAAGGCTAAAACGGAAATCTGCTAGTCTTCTAAAAGGTGTTTAAACCAATACAAATACAGTAAAATGTGTCTTAAATAATAAATAATTAAAAAGGTCCTTTAAAAATGAATAAAATGGTCTGTTACAGAACAAAAAATTGTGAATCAAAAATTTCATCTCAAAATATACAAAAAAAAACCCGATAATCTTGTTTTACACTGAATTTTATGGGATTTACTTGTTTAAACCTGTGGAACTGAACCACAGGAAATCAGGGTATTTCACTGACATTTCGGAGCAGTTCAGCATTCTCTTATGGATTAATCATTACATCTCTATGGGGCAATTTGCTAATAATCACCGATCTGCGGCTAACTGCACTCTATTTCGCTGTCAATTCTCCAGTGTTGGGCGGATTGACTGCTTTCTGAATAGACAAACTGCCATGAAATTGCACCATACGGTGAAATTCCGTGGCAAGTTCGGTGCTTTCTGAATAAGTCCTTATGTGTTTTTCTCCAATGGTCCCAGACTTATGGGGCATCTTGTATGCTGCTGTTCGATCTTACATTCACAGATGCGACTTTTAAAACAATGGGCCAAATTACATACTTGGCGCTAATGTTAGCGGTCATCTGCGTGAGCGTTAACATTAGACCGAGTATTTACTGCATATTTCAATCCAAACGCTAATGGGTTAAGTAGCCCAATAGCGTTTGGTATCTTGTGCTTTGCAGTGCGAGCTTACTGTACTTTGTGCTCCATATACTTATCATGGGGAGCGCAAAGTGTTTATCAGTATTAGGATTACAAAATCCTAAAGCTGATTAACGTCCGGCTGCGGTAAACAAAAAGTTAAACAGAGCAAGGACTTGGTGCTAACGGATTCCGCTTCTGCAGAATCCGTTAACACCAGACAAAAAACAAAAAACAGAATCAGATACTCACCTCCTGTCCCGTGGCAAGGACAACGGCTCTGGACGCCTCCGCAGTCCGGCGGGAGCAGGGAAAGACTGGGGGAAAAGGTCCCCCCAGTCTCCCCCTGCGTATCACTACGCTGACCGGCCGGATCTCGCAAGGCGAGATCAGCCTGGTCATGCGACCGACGGCGTCTGCTTCAATAGAGTCCTATGGACTCCATTGAGAGGATGCTTGCGGCTGCGCTCAGCGCTGCCACGTGCATCCCGGGGCTTAGCGCCCGCAAACAGTGCAGGCAGCTTTTTTAGCATCTGCATTGTAATCTAGCGCTAAACCGCGGGCGCTAGGGGGGGAAAGCTGCAGGTGCAGTATTTCCTCCCTAGCGCCCGCGTTTTAGCGCTAGGAATGTAATTTGGCCCAATGTCTTTCCTTTCAAGCCTTCTTTAAGAATTTTTGAAAGACAGCCTTGCTTCTCTACTGTTTCTGCTTCAACCTCCAAATATGGTTAAAAAGGAGCAGAAAGATGCTTACATTGTTACCAACGTGTATCCCAGCAGGTTCCACACTCAAACATGCTAATCTAATTTTCCACAAGAGAGTTTTGTTTCCATGACTTTGAGAAGGTCACAGAGAAGCAGACTGTTATTTATCTTAGGGAACATAATTTTTCAAGATCATGGAACAGGTGATGTCTCTATAGGCACTGTCTGGATGAACAGAGAGAGTGAATAGCCATCATTTGTAATCACTCATTTCTATTTTTTTGTCACTTCACAAACATAGAAGCAAAATATAATGAAAAAACAAGATACTTGCGACAACTGTCCCTCAATGTTTGTAAAGGGCCATATTGAGGAAGGGGCGGGTTTAAGAAATTCTAGGTCAAAAACAGAAGAGTGCAAGTAGGGGATCAGGAGTGGTTAATAATTAAACCCTCAGATTTTTTGGACCCATATCCGTTTATAGATTAGTGTTCCTTTTAATTCCTGCAGCACTAACCACAGGTGGGAGATGTTCTATAATCCCTTGCAATCATCTCCTCCCTGCAACCTTTGAAGGTAGCTAATTGTGAGGCTTACCCACCTGCCGCGCCGCGGCGCGGACCCAAGATGGCCGCCGGCAAGCTTACCAACGGCGTCCAGGCTCCTTCTCCCACCACATCCCGGGACGAAAGTGATCCGCGCATGCGCGCGCGCGGCACGCCGCGACGCTCTATACGTCTGACGTCATCCCGCCCATCAATCAGCTAGAACCTGAGATCCCTCTATAAGAAGCCGGCTGATTGGTGAGTTCATTGCTAGTTCGTCTAGTCTCTCATGTGTTACAACCTGTTTGATCTACTGAAGCCTGCTTTGACCTTACCGTGTACCGAACCTTGCTTTTGTCTAACGATTCTGCTGATTGCCTTCATCCTACGACCCTCTGCCTGAATTACCGTTTATGCTGTCTGAAATAACCCTTTTGACCCCGGCTAAGATTATCGACGTTGCTACTTGCCTTTATCCTGAAACCTGCTTTGGACATCACTACGCACCTGACTCTACCTATCACCCATGCACAATTGTGGATAAGGTTGTATATTTATATCTAACCCTCCACATAGTAGATGAGCCGAGTTGGTATATATTGCACATTGATTCCCATCGCCGCCTAATCCTGACAGAACGAACTAGCCATCATCATGGAACCAGCAAGTATACCAGAAGCTCTGACCGCCATATCACAACAGCTTAACGTACTGACAGTCTGTCCAGGTACTGGAAGCCAACCAGGTGGCTATGCAGAGACATCTGAACCGTTTAGACCAAGGGACAGCCGGTAGTGCTGCCACCGGTGGAGCCGCAGTAGTTACCGTATCTCCACCTGACACGAACCCGACAGGACCCGAACCATACGTTGCTCCCCCGGAGAAGTTTGGCGGTGACCGTGCCCAGTTCCGCTCCTTCATAACATCATGCCACCTCATGTTTTGTCTACAACCTCGGACCTACAGGAACGACTTTACCAAGGTCAGGACTACGATATCGCTACTAACAGGTAAGCCCCAGAAATGGGCACACCACTTGATAAGTACCAATAGCTCTCTATTAAATAGTTGGGATGTGTTTTCTAAGAAAATGGAGGAAATGTACGATGACCCCCACCGGCTGAGTAACGCAGCTCAAGCTCTCGAAAATTTAAGGCAAGGAAAGAACGACGTCGAAGAATATATAACAGATTTCAAGCATCTCGCTCTAGATTCCGAATGGAATGAACCGGCCCTAATAGCCAGGTTTAGAAAAGGATTATCAGAAGCCATTAAAGACGAACTCGCAAGAGTCGAGAAACCCAGAACTCTGGAGAAGTTTCTGATTCTAAGCATCGACATCGACCGTAGACTGCGCGAAAGAAAGGCTGAACGTGCCGGTTACCACGCCCCAACACCGACCAGGAGGCCTCTTCCTTCTCTGCCATCAAACGCTCCTACAACCGGGTTGGACGAGGAAGAACCGATGCAAATAGGGGTCGCTAGAGGACCGCTTACAGAAGCCGAAAAATCGAGGAGACGTTCCTTAGGCCTATGCCTCTACTGTGGTCATGCCGGTCACCATGTACGGGAGTGCCGAGAGAAACCTAGCAGTCACATGGGTAAGCCGCTAGCTGTCCCAGCCTTTATCTCAGTCAGAAGCGTGTGCAATGCTATGTCTACCCATATGATTGTACCTTTGTCTTTACAGTGGAACAACCGCGCCATGAGCATCAACGCCATGCTTGACTCAGGAGCAAGCGGCTGCTTCATGGATTGTAATATGGCCCAATCCTTGGGGATCCCCACCGTGTACAAGAGACAGCCCTATCCCATACAACTCCTGGATGGTAGCTCGCCATTGTCTGGACCGATCACCAAAGAGACTATACCGTTGCCCGCTCGTATTGGTGAAAGCCATAATGACACCATTGTCTTTGACATTGTATCATCACCAGTATTCCCAGCCGTCCTTGGCCTGAATTGGTTGAGAAAGAATAATCCGAGTATAAACTGGATCAACAGCACCATAACCTTCGATCAAGAAGAACCAAAAACCATCCTGGGCACTACTGGTTCGCAAATACACACAGTAGCGGTGTGTACCGAAATACCCAAAATCTATCAAGACCTCCATAAGGTATTCGAGAAAAAAGGAGCAGATACGCTACCACCCTCCAGAACTTACGATTGTCCTATAGATTTATTACCTGGGGCTCCTATTCCTCATGGGCGGATATACCCGCTATCAGAACCCGAGCTAAAAACCCTGAAAGAATACGTAGAAGAAAATTTGCAAAAAGGATTTATTCGACCTTCCACCTCACCTGCGGGTGCCCCTATATTCTTTGTAGGGAAGAAAGATGGGGGACTCAGACCTTGTGTGGATTACCACGCCCTCAATTCTATCACCATCAAAAACAAATACCCCCTACCCCTAATAACAGAATTAATGGACAGACTAAGAACTTCTACGATATTCACGAAACTCGATCTGAGGGGTGCGTATAATCTCATCAGGATACGAGACGGGGATGAGTGGAAAACTGCCTTCCGTTCCAGATACGGCCATTATGAGTACCTGGTAATGCCGTACGGCCTATGCAATGCCCCCGCCACCTTCCAAAGATTCCTTAATGATATTTTTAGAGATATATTAGATCAATTTGTGATAATATACCTGGATGACATATTAATCTATTCAGACACAGCCGAGTCCCACGAGACCCACGTCCGGACCGTATTATTAAGACTGTTAAAACATCATTTATACGCCAAACTAGAAAAATGCTTATTCCATACAAGAAGTATAGAATTCCTCGGATTCGTTATCACTCCAGGATATATACAGATGGATCCGGCTAAAGTGAGGGCAGTCACCACATGGCCCGCACCAGCTAACAAAAAAGGGGTTCAATGTTTTATCGGATTCTGCAATTTCTACAGAAAATTCGTAAAAAACTTCTCTGCCATAGCTCGACCATTAACCAACTTGACCAAGATACAAACTCCGTTCCGGTGGTCTGAAGAAGCCCAGAAAGCATTCCACCAACTGAAAGAAACTATAACTACAGCACCTGTCTTGGCGATACCCGACCCTACCTTACAATACACTCTAGAAGTGGATGCCTCAGCCTTTGCCGTCGGGTCGATCTTATCCCAAAGGGATAAGAAAGACGATATACTACGTCCGGTATCCTTCTTTTCAAAAACTCTCACCTCGGCAGAAAGGAATTACGACGTAGGGGAAAGAGAACTGAAGCTATTAAGCTTTCACTAGAAGAGTGGCGTCATTTGCTCGAAGGGGCACACCATCCCGTAATCATCCTTACAGATCACAGAAACCTTGAATATCTACAACAAGCACGCAGGTTGAAGCCAAGACAAGCCAGATGGGCACTATTTTTCAGTCGATTTGACATAATCATCACGTACCGACCTGGTAGTAAAAACGGGAAGGCCGATGCCTTGTCTCGAGCACAAGAAGATCTTCCTGAAATTAATAACGATTTTATCCTACCTAGAACATGTTTTGCGATCACCAGACTGTCTCTATGGGATACAATTAAACAACACACGAATAGTCTGGAACAGAAGGACACGTCATTATCCTTCCGTCAACAAGACGGATTTCTGCTACACAACCAAAAAATATATGTACCCGCTGCCGCACTACTGCCCGTACTCCAATACTGTCATGACTCTCTCCTGGGTGGCCACGGAGGAATTCGTAAGACCACTGATCTGATCAACCGTTCCTTCTGGTGGCCACGAATGGCCAAAGATATTAAGTCCTATGTAACCAATTGTCCGGTGTGTATTCGTGTAAAAGTTCCTCGTAGACGTCCCCAAGGACTACTACCACCGTTGCCTATACCACAAGCTCCTTGGGTGGATATATCCATGGACTTCATAGTAGAGCTACCTATGTCTGCCGGTTACGATACCATAATGGTGGTAGTAGATCGCTTTTCAAAGATGGCTCATTTCGTTCCTCATAAAAGTATACCTACCGCTGCTCAGACAGCATCCTTATTCGTCAGAGAAATCTTCCGCCTGCATGGCCTACCATCCACCATCATCTCTGACAGAGGAACTCAATTCACCTCTAAATTCTGGAAAGCCTTCTGTAACAATCTACATATCCAACAGAACCTATCTACCGCGTATCATCCACAGACCAATGGCCAAACTGAAAGAACAAACGGTACGCTAGAACAATATTTAAGATGCTTTGTCTCCCACCTACAAGATGACTGGTACGATCTATTGCCCACTGCTGAGTTTGCGTATAATAACCAAGTTCATCGTTCTACTGGTCAATCACCGTTTCATGTGAATTATGGACAACACCCTACGATGTTACCAGGATCACCGATCTCTAGCAATATTCCTTCGCTGAATCAACGTATGGCACAGATCATTGAGGGGTACAAAAAGGTCAAGGCATCCTTACTATCAGCCCAACGATCCTACAAGCAGTTTGCAGATCAACACCGGGATCAAGCACCACACTACATGGTGGGCGATTCAGTATGGTTGTCTTCCAATCACATCAGACTACGATGCCCATCTCGGAAGTTGGGACCTCGCTTCCTGGGGCCTTTCGTTATATCCAAAGTGGTATCCCCTACAGCGGTACGTCTACAACTTCCTCGGGAGCTCGATGTACATCCAGTGTTCCACGTTTCTCTGTTACGACCGTCCCCTCCAGATCCTTTCACTGAACGCACACCGCCTCGTCCTGGTCCTCTGCTGGCCATCGGAGATGATGAGTACGAGGTTCAGAGGATTCTGGATTCTCGTTTCTATCGTCGTCGTCTTGAGTACCTGGTTCGATGGGCCGGCTATGGGCCCGAAGAGGACTCCTGGATCCCGGCTGCTGAGGTTAGCGCTCCTGCTCTTGTCCGGCGATTTCACGTTACTCATCCCAAGCGCCCCCGGAGTGGTCGCCTTGATGGGGGGCACTGTGAGGATTACCCACCTGCCGCGCCGCCCCAAGATGGCCGCCGGCGAGCTTCCCAACGGCGTCCAGGCTCCTTCTCCCACCACATCCCGGGACGAAAGTGATCCGCGCATGCGCGCGCGCGCGGCACGCCGCAACGCTCTATACGTCTGACGTCATCCCGCCCATCAATCAGCTAGAACCTGAGATCCCTCTATAAGAAGCCGGCTGATTGGTGAGTTCATTGCTAGTTCGTCTAGTCTCTCATGTGTTACAACCTGTTTGATCTACTGAAGCCTGCTTTGACCTTACCGTGTACCGAACCTTGCTTTTGTCTAACGATTCTGCTGATTGCCTTCATCCTACGACCCTCTGCCTGAATTACCGTTTATGCTGTCTGAAATAACCCTTTTGACCCCGGCTAAGATTATCGACGTTGCTACTTGCCTTTATCCTGAAACCTGCTTTGGACATCACTACGCACCTGACTCTACCTATCACCCATGCACTATTGTGGATAAGGTTGTATATTTATATCTAACCCTCCACATAGTAGATGAGCCGAGTTGGTATATATTGCACATTGATTCCCATCGTCGCCTAATCCTGACACTAATACACTTACAGTATGTTTGCTTTGACCCATCCTAAACGTTATCTGTATGCTGGTAATTACCAAACATTAATATATAAAAAGACTGAAGAAAAAAAAACGCGCCTATTTGTAATAATCGAAATACAAGTGAATACGTAAGCTTGTAAAAATATAGTATGTTGCTATAAAAAAGGAAATAATGAGGGTGCCCTCTCTTCTGAAGGATCATTTATAGAACAGATACAAACGACAAATAATTCCCTCAAGCACAATAAAAATATATACAGTGATAAACATGTGAATTTGCATAAAATAAATAAATAAATAATACTTATGTATCCTTTGACGTACATCTTGATGCAAGCCTCAAAAGGAAAATACACAAGGCAAAAGATATTAGTGCAATACATTCTGATATATAATTGTCAAAATGGACTGTGTATAAATGGCAACTCACATCTTCCAGAGCCTATACGAAAATGGCTCTGTATTGTGTACGTCGTGCCAACTTTCGGAATGGCACCATCCGCTACAGGATCATCTGGGGCATTCTTCCACAGATCGTAAAAAGCAGGAAAAGAGATATCATAGGGCAGAATATTGTGTCTCCGAATATGTCCAGATAATTCTAAAGTGAACATGCTCACATAGACCAAAGTCCTTGAACCTGGCTCTAGGATAACTTGCGTGCAACACTTTGAGATGGGTGGTGTCCTACCCTCTCTTCGACAGTAAGAGGCATTGGAGTCGTGGAGGAGTTGCAAACAAAGGAGCAAATCACAAGAACTAGATGTATACTAAAATAAATAGAATATCTATATAAAATAAACTAAATCTCAATATAAAAATATAGGGATAAAAAACAAATAGTGTATAGGGTAGCTTCCTTAGTCAGTGGAAACTTCTCGTTTCTAAATATCCTTAAATATAATCATCATCCGTCCTAAAATGGCGTGGGTGTGATTGATGATCGTGGGTGACGCATACGAAAATTAAAGTAAAATTGTCCGTTAGGTTGCGGAGGCCCGATTTTTGATTTCAAAATTAGGCTTGACAGTTTTCTGGTTCTGCAAGATGTTTTGATCTTATACTGTAGAAATCCAAGATGGCGTCTGGGGGTGACGTCACACATTTTTACGGTCAATGGGCAATGGCCTGATTTGCAAGGGCATACAGTTATCTTGGAAACTGGGAAACAACAAAATCTCATGTTTTAGACAAAAAACACTCATTTAAAAGTTCTACATGGAATACTCAACTTAAAGGTCTCCCAGATCCCTTATATATTACAGTCCTGTGTACTCCAAATTCTCAATTGCTGGCTTGGTGGGCAATCCAATTACTAAAAAGAAGCTCCTTATTACTTGCCCACTAAAGAAATCAACATTGAAATGCATGGATTAACATGATTGGTGGAAAAATGGCTACGATCACACTAAAAGCTTTAATACATTTAAAACATTTTTATAAATAAACCATAAAAATCTAGACCTCTTTTGCCATGCCTATTAAAAAATCTAACAATATTGTATTTTGTAGCTTTCAATAAACCTCAAATAGAGGTTTTCCTCTATCCCTAGTAAATGGTGTATTTCAAAATCCGTATTAAGCCCGGATGGATGTAGGGTTTGGAAATTATAAATAAACCTTGTTTCTTCCCTTCCTAAAATTCTTGATCTCCTCCTCTAAATCTTTTTAATACCCATAAAGGATAAGTGTATTGGATCACAATTGTGTTTAATTTTAAACTGCTGAGATACACTGTGAAGTTCGTACCCTTTTATGATGTTTCTGATATGTTCTTGAATCCGGATGTTCAGGGATCTTGAAGTACGTCCCATGTATCTCAATCCGCAGGGGCATTTGTACACAGCCCATATTGATAATTATATATCACAGACTGTATTGCACTATTATCTTTTCCCTTTCAGGGTTTTTCCCTCCTTTTGAGGTTTGCTTGATCAAGATTTACCACAAAGGATACATAAGTATTTATTTATTTTATGGACAATCACGTGTTTATCACCTGCTTTAATAGCAATTATCACTATAAATATTGTCTGTATATGCTGGTAACCTGAGCTTTATAGTGAAATTCTGGGCTCATAATACTAACATAATTAAGAGACCCCCTTTTCACTCTTTCGAATGAGTTGTCACTTGTTCATAGAGAATAGGGAACTGTTTTGGAAATAGGAGATCCACTTCTCCCTTATGAGGGGTCTTGTTCGTTGGCTTGACTGTCAGGCGTCAAAACAACAAAATATTTAGGGGTTATTAAGAAAGCTCTGGTGTTGCAAAGGTGACCTGTTAATGCGTCACAAAATACATGTTTGAGAAACGCTCATGAACAAAGACGGAACATTGCATTTAATCCAAAAAATCAGCTCCCTTTTTCTTCCTATATCTGTGTTTAGGCGAATAAATTTGGTTCTGCAAATCCAACAGACCCCATGTAAATCCAGCTTTGGAAGTTTTTCATAAACTGGTGCTGAGCTATACTTGGTCTTCACTCCTGAGGTTTCCCTTCATATTATGGAGGTGTAAGTGTTTGACAACACCCAAATCCAAATGGAATATTATTCTGTTCATAAAGATATTTTATTTTGAAAAAGGCCATTATATTTTTAAATTAAGAATACTCTGGATTGTCACCAATTATCTCCCTGTTATGTACATGGCAGTGTAACATACTACATTGTTTCAAGTAAGTGAAAAAGGATATGGTTTGCACTTGTTTTAATGACCTCAACTACTACCTCCAATTTGCATTTCTTATCCTATTACTTTTTTATTTTTACTTCCTCCTTTAGTTTTTCTTGAGTTCCAGCCTAGGTGCACATGCATCTATTTTAAACCAGACTGTTCTCTGCTGATTTCAATTATAACACTCTTTTACTTTTTTCTTGAAGACTAACTATACACAGACACTGCCGTGCATCTGATTAAATGTGTTCTGACTTACCAATAAGTACCTGGGAGGCTTGTTTTATTAATTCCCAGTTAGGCTGAATCAGTAAATTGTTGATTGCATTTAAGGCGTTAAAACGTTTTGTACTCAGGATATACAGTTGTGTTAAAAATTATTCAACCCCCAATGCTGTAAAGGGTTTTAGGGAATTTAGTGTACATTTGTAATTGTATTCAGAATGAAATCCTACAAGGACTTTTTAAAGAACCATATGCAACTAAAATGACATCAATTGGTTTTGTAATACAGTAGTAAATGTTTATTTTGTGAATTCTTCATTGACACAATTATTCAACCCCTTAAAGACTACCACTCTGAAGAACAGAGGTTCATTCAAGTGTTTTCAATCAGGTATTGAAAACACTTGTGGATGTCACGGAGCAGCAATAAAGCATAATAAGCACCAATTAGGCAGCTTTAAAATGACTGTGATACTCAGCTCCTTCTAGACATTTACTGGTGTGGTTACAAACATGGTGAAGTCAAGAGAATGGTCCAGGAAGACAAGAGAAGAGGTGATTACTCTTCACAGGAAGGGCAATGGCTATAAGAAGATTGCAAAGATGTTAAACATACCAAGAGAGACCATAGGAAGCATCATTCGCAAATTCAAGGCAAAGGGCACTGTTGAAACGCTACCTGGTCGTGGCAGAAAGAAGATGCTGACTTCGACTGCTGTGCGCTACCTGAAGGGTAGAGTGGAGAAAAGTCCCCGTGTGACTGCTGAGGAACTGAGAAAAGATTTGTCAGATGTGGGTACTGAAGTTTCAGCTCAGACAATACGGCGCACACTGCGTAATGAAGGCCTCCATGCCAGAACTCCCAGGCGCACCCCCTTGCTGTCTCCAAAGAATAAGAGTCGACTGCAGTATGCCAAAAGTCATGTGGACAAACCACAGAAGTTTTGGGATAGTGTTCTGTGGACTGATGAAACAAAATTAGAACTGTTTGGGCCCATGGATCAACGCTATGTTTGGAGGAGGAAGAACAAGGCCTATGAAGAAAAGAACACCTTGCCTACTGTGAAGCATGGCGGGGGGTCAATCATGCTTTGGGGCTGTTTTGCTTCTGCAGGTACAGGGAAGCTTCAGCGTGTGCAAGGTACCATGAATTCTCTTCAGTACCACGAGATATTGGATGACAATGTGATACAGTCCGTCACAAACCTGAGGCTTGGGAGACGTTGGACATTTCAAGTCCACTAGAGCATGGTTGCAGATTAAAGGCTGGAACATTTTGGAGTGGCCATCGCAATCACCTGACTTAAATCCGATTGAGAACCTCTGGTGGGACTTAAAGAAAGCAGTTGTAGTGCGCAAGCCTAAGAATGTGACTGAACTGGAGGCTTTTGCCCATGACGAATGGGCGAAGATACCCATAGATCGCTGCAAGACACTTGTGTCAAGCTATGCTTCACGTTTAAAAGCTGTTATAACTGTAAAAGGATGTTGTACTAAGTACTAAGATTGAATGTCACTTGGGGGTTGAATAAAACTGATAATGATGCGAACACAGAAAAGACATTTGTGGTTATTTCATTATAAATGTTATGTTATATTTGTCTGACCTACACGTGCCTCTTTGATTTAATTGTAAGCAAGATGACTGAATGATCAAAATCAATGTCAAACTGGCCAAAACACTCAATTTCAGTGGGGGTTGAATAATTTTGAACAGAACTGTACATGCAGTGATAATAATGAATGGCTTAAGGCTTTGATCTTTCTTTTTACCTTTGTTTCTTTATTTTCTAGATTTAACCATATATGTATTTATTACAAAGAAAAGATTATAGCTAAACTGATTTGATGTAAATCAACAGAGAAAACTATCTATTTTAGCTACAAACCTAAAATCTACATTGAATGAAGCAAGCCTGGACAGGCCATGGGCACACCAGGCAAATGCCATTAAGTCAATCCCGGTGCCCCTAGCCTTCCCTACAGTAGGGATGAGCCGAACACCCCCGTGTTCGCTTCGCATTCGAACAATTTCAAAAGTTCGAGTTCGAACGCGAACACGAACCGAACTCAATACAAGTCAATGGGACTCAAAAGTTCGGTTTTTAGAGTGCCCTGCAAAAAGGCATATATGCAAGATATTTGCCATAAAAGGTGTATGGGGCTCCGGGTAGTGCCCTGGGGAACAGGAAACAAGGACAAAAAGTTAAAAAAAAAAAACGTTTTTAAAGTGACAGTGAGTTTTCCATGAAATAAGGGTTAAAAATAAAAATGAAAAATTCCTTCAAATATCGTGCCTAGGAGGTCCCATAACCTGCCGGTGAAGTGGCGGATTTGTAGGATGTATAGAAACTAGACATGTGCATTCGTTTTAGTACTAAAACGATTTAGTCTGAATTTTGGGATAATTTAGTTTTCGTTTGACTAAAGAGATACGAAACTGTTCAGTACAAAAAATGAAAGAAACTAAAATAAAATGCACTACATTTTAGTTTCAGTCCTTTTTGTGATATTACATTGCTCAGTGAAGGAGACCAGCAATGAAGAACGCAACATCGCAAAGCTACAGAAAAGGTTTGCTTCCCGACCCCTACCCAAAACTCTGACAGTGATAGAGCTCCAGAATACTCACTCGCAGCACAGACAGCCACCACAGGAGAGGAGACCTTTACTTAACCCTTGCTTGTCTATGAGGCAGACAAGATGATAAAAGCAGCTGGAGAAGGAAAACATTCAAATAAATCACACTGAAAGCTAATGACAGAGGGGGGCTGGATAGTAAAACCCCCTTTATAACAAGCAGCACTGGGAGAAGAGAGGGACTTTATAAAACGTGTATCTCCCCTCCCGCTCTGCATAATATGGGCTTAGGTCTGATACAATTTTATATTATCCAGGAGCACTATCCCCCTTTCCTCATCTATATAATACACGTTTTATATAAAGTCCCTCTCCTCTCCCAGTGCTGCTTGTTATAAAGTTTTTTTTTTACATCTGATACATTTAGTATCCAGCTCTCAGTTACTCTGTCATTATGAGCCTTCAGTGTGATTTATTTGAATGTTTTCCCTGGATTTAAAGTGCTGTATTTTATTATAAAAATAAATTTGCACCAGTTATCTCTTCTGAGCTTTCAGACCAATTTACGTCAATATTACCCTCTCCCCTGCTTTTATATTCCTGTGTCTCCCCCACAGAGATACAAAGTTTAAGTAAAAGTTCCCTCTCCTGTGCTGGATAAGCATTGCATTCAGAAGTTCTGCACCCTCCACATGCCAATGCAGTAGGATGTTCTATACAGAGAAGGGCATTAATTAATGCAGGTGGATGTTGTATACATTATACAGAGAGGGTATTAATGCAGGAGGATGTTTTATACATTATACAGAGAGGAGCCTTTTTTTTTTTTTTTTTTAGCCCTTTAAATCCAGTGGCTGTGAGCGCCAGGATTGGCTGCTTGTTATATTATCTCTCAGTACAATGTATCAGGCTCAGCTGTTACAGTAACTGACTGTAACAGCACTCGGAGTTTCAGTAAAACAAGGAAATAATATTGGTCTGACCTTTTTATATTAAGATAATATTTACTAGTTTTACTGAAACTCTGAGCTCTGTGAGCAGCAGTCAGTTACTGTAACAGCTTTGCCTGACACATTGTACTGAGAGTGAGAGATACTGTAACAAGCAGCGATCTCAGCCCTCTAAGGAGCCACTACAATAGTAATTGTATCCACTGGTTTTTGGATGAATGAAATTAGTTTTCATACTAAAGAACTGAAAACGAATTTCTTTAGCAACTAAATAAATTGCATTTTAGGACTAATCCATTAGTTCAAAACGAAATTTTGTGCTGTGCACATGTCTAATAGAAACATTTAAAAACAAAAAAATTACTGTTCAAATGACGGTAAACGGTATTCCTTTAATCTATTCATAAACAACTGCTTCGGGAGGCAGCCTGTATGAAAAGACATTTTAGGAAACAGAACAAGTTTAGTGATTTTTTTTGGCTAAATTATGGTGAAACTTATGCAGGCTTTGGATGAAAGTAACAATAGGTGCTTTAAAATTGGGCCTTTTGTGTCGGCAACAGTGCCGTCACACCGTAACCCCTCTGTGGTATTGTGGAAGTGTGCAGGGTTGGACCCTGCGGTCCAATATTAAAAAGATATGAATCTGGTAAAGGCATCAGTGCACCCAAATATTGTGCCTTTGGTGGCAGCAAGTGCCTTCACACCGTAACCCCTTTGTGGTATTGTGGAAGAGTGCAGTGGTGGAGGTTTTGTGAATGCAGAAGAGATCCCTGTTCTATTCAGTTACGTCAGCATCAGGGGATTGATAGCTGCTGATCCAGGACTGATTCATTTTTATTAATGTCAGCCAGTCTACAGAGTCGGTGGACAGACGCACTCTTTTGTCTGTGACAACCTCCAGCGGCACTGAATGTCCTTTCAGAAAGCACGCTGGATGAAGGGAAACCTAGTGGCTGCATAGCATATTGGCTAAGTTCTGGCCAGTGATCCAATCTCAACACCCAGTAAGCCAGTGGATCATCTGCTGGAAAGGTGTCCAGGTCTGCCCTTGCCCCTAGGTAGTCCTGCACCATATGGTGAAGACGCTGGCAATGGGTGACTACATTTGACGTCCCTGTGCGTTGCAGACTAAAAAAATGTAAAAAGGCAACAGTCAAGCAGCCCCGGCCTTCACCGCTCTTCCTCTGATCATCCGCAGCCTCAGAAGCACCTGTGTCATCACTTGGTAACCTACTAATGCCTGGAAAGGTGTTACACAAGTGCCGCTTTAGAGCGTCCTCAAGTTGTTTCATCCTGTGCACCCTCTGTGCGGGCAGGATGAGCTGTGCAACTTTACCCTTGTATCGTGGATCAAGAAGGCTTGCCAACCAGTAATGATCCCTCTCCTTGATAGCACGAATCCTGGGGTCCTTTAGCAGGCTTTGCAGGATAAGGGAGCCCATGCAGCGTAGGTTGGAGGTGGCATTAGCTTCCGAGTCTTCCTTGTCAATGAGGATGACCCCATCGTGCACTTCCTCCTCCCAGCCATGTACTAGTCCTTGGGTTTCTGGGCACACAAAACATTCCCTTGAGGAATCCCCACCTTCAATGCCCCCACTACTAAAATATTCCTCCTCCTCCTCCTCCTGTCTGATCTGAGGAGGACCCGCTGGAATGCTGTCTGCGGAAAGACTGGGGCCTTGAGAGCTAGGGAAGGCCTCCTCTTCCTCCCGCTGCTCTGCCTCTAGAGCCACATCTATAATTCCCTGCAGAGTGTGCTCCAGCAGGAACACTAAAGGGATCATGTCACTGATGCATGCACTGTCCCTGCTCCCCATCCTCGTTGCCTCCTCAAATGGTGACAGTACAGTGCATGCATCCTTGATCATCAGCCACTGCGGGGGGGGGGGAAACCAAGTTGACCTGAACCTGTCCTTTTACCATACTCACACAGGTACTCGTTGATGGCCCTCTGCTGCTTGTGCAGACGCTGCAGCATTGCTAATGTCGAGTTCCACCTGGTGGGCATGTCACAGATCAGACGGTTTGTGGGAAGGTGGAATTCTTTGAATTGCTGTACCACCAGATTTAGGACGTGTGCTAGGCACGGAACATACGTCAACTTACCCTGGCGTAGGGCGGAGAGAAGGCTGCTGCCATTATCACAGAAGACCATTCCCAGCTCAAGCTGGCGTGATGTTAACCATCTCTGCACCTGCCCCTGCAGAGCTGACAGAATTTCTGGCCCGGTGTGCCTCCTGTCCCCTAAACAAACCAGCTCAAGCACAGTATGGCATCTTTTTGATTGAGCCATTGCGTAGCCCCTGTCACGCGTCGGTTTAACTGCCACTTTGCCAGAGACAGAGAAGGAGGAGGAAGAGGGAGAGGTGGTGGTGGAGCAGACAGACCTCATACAAGCAGCTTTCTGGAGGCGTGGTGGAGGAGCAAGCTCCAGCACAGAGCCCCGTCTTGGATCCCTCCCAGCTGCAATCAGAGTTACTCAGTGTGCCATGAAGGAAATGTATTGCTGGACCACGTGTCTAAAGTCACATGCACCTTACTGCTGACTGCCTTTCCCAATGACTCAATAACATTGTCTTCCACGTGCTGGTATGGTGCTGGAATGGCCTTCAGTGAAAAGCAATGGCGTTTTGGAACCTGCCACTGTGGTACAGCACATTCAGCAAATTCATGGAAGGAAGCAGAGTCCACCATCTGGAAAGACAGCAGCTGTAATGCTGGCATTTAGACGCTGTGCTTGGGGATGGTTGGGACTATATATTTTCTTACGCTGCAGCAGCTGCGGCAACGTAATCTGACTGCGTAAATCTTCAGCTGATGGGATGCTGTCACATTGGGAGGAAGGACCTGGTACATCCATTACTGTAGCATCATCCCTGTCAGTGGAGGTTGGAGTCAATGACATGGCAGGACATATATCGGGGGTAGAGACAGGTGAGGAGGACCTACGCAAAGTTTTGCTTCAACGGGATGTGTGGCACGTGGTCATATGTCACCTCAAGCACGTGGTACCCAAGCATCCAGTGTCTTTCCCACGCTTGAGCCTCATCCGACATAGATTACAAATAGCAGCGGTGCGGTCTGCTGCACATTTCTTAAAGAACTCCCAGACAGCAGAGTTCCTGGATGTGTGCTTTGAGACAGCAGCGCTCTGCACCTGAGCAGCTCTGACATATGATGCCTTGGACTGGCTAGTGCTACGGTTGGTCATAGAGGACGTTGTGCCTCGTGTTTGTTGTGCCTCCTCCTCACTTGACTCCTCTGTTCGATCAGGCACCCAGGTGGAGTCAGTGACCTTGTCATCACCCCCTATCTCCTCGTCACTGGAGCCAACTTGCCAGTATGCTGCAGCTGCTGGGGCAACATGAGTGCCAGTTATTTGTGTGTTATCAATGGCACCCCCTTCCTCTAGGTTGATTATACTCCCTTCCTCAACCTCAGAGATTGAATCAGAGCATTGTAGTTGCTGCGCATCCTCAAGCAGCATTTCCCTGTTATTGTAGTCAAACAATTTAGCCGACTCCTCCGTGTGCGATAGTGAGGCTACGGCAGGAGTAGCTGTGGACATGGAGGCTGCATTAGATGCTTTGGCAGCTGAGGTGGACTGTAAAGCACTACAAGCCTGGCTGGCAGAGGACTCGGAGGATGAGGAGGGCCTGGTTAGTCAATCCACCAAATCCTCTGTGTTGCTGCTGCTTAAGACGGCCAGCACCAGTTAGAAAGGACAAGGGTGCCCCTGCAGAAGATGCACCATGTGCACGACGACCAGAGGCACAGCCTCCCGACACAGAGGCTGCTTGCCCTCTTATCTGTGCCTGGGAGCGTCTGCCTGTCCTTTTTGGTCTTTCTGACATGGTGAGTGATATATAGATTAAAGATATACAGAAGAATGATTCAACTCTGTTATAAAAATTGGAGATATGCTGCAGAACTCTGATTCAACTCTGGTATAAAGAATAAAGATTTCCAGAACACTGGTATAACTCAGACACCCTGATAGCTGGCAGCCAGTGACAAGACACAGGTTACAATTCCCAGAAACCACCTATAAATCAGTGAGACCCCCTGATGGGTGGCAGAGAGAACACACAGATTAGAACAATTCGTAGAAATGAGACCCCCACAATAGTTGCTGGCAGACTGGCAGTGAGAACACACACTAACAATCTCCTCTCAAAAAACACGTGCTGGGGCTGCAAGGGACACCTTATATAGTGTGCTGCGAGACTTAGCTCTGTGAGCCCATGATTGGGCAAATTTGCCCAATTAGGACTCTGAGCCGTGATTGGCATAGTCTTGCACCTGTCTTGCACCTAAACTGTGGTCAGGTGCAGGCTGTAGCCAATTACAAGCTTCAGGCCAGTGGAAAAGTGCATTGTGGTCTATGGTGGGCGAACACGCGGAAATGTTCACAGTTCGCGAACATGCGAACAGGCGATGTTCAAATCGAACTCTGAACCAATCGAACTGAACAGCTCATCCCTACCCTATAGCAGTCTTACACCATATCCACAATGTGTGCAATGCATGCCACAGCCCAACCCTTGCTTCCTCCCGTGCAAAGCTGATGTTTGGCCCAAGTCGATCCCAGACAGGTAGAGATTTTTTTGCATTTTTTTAGCAGCACCCTAAATATATTCTATTTAAATCTTTGAAAAGACCTAGTCCTTCCAAAAAAACGAATGAAAACTAGTTAACTGTGAGAAGAAAACAATTAATGCATGTGTCAGTTTTGGTGGGCGGGAGGGTAGAACCCAAATATAGAGATGGGATACAAGGTCTAGAAACGTGGGACCAAGGGAAGTTCCAATAGACGTGGCCAGGGACAGGCGACAAAACAGGAATGGTTGGGTACTTAGCCAGAAGACGGTAGGAGTGAATACAACACTGTAGCAATGACAGAATGCTCAAGGAAAGCTAATATAGGTGGTGAGATAGTCTAGCTCCTCCCAGGAGCACCCCAGCAAGCAATCAAGATAGCCTGGTGCAGTTCACCATCGGGTCCACCGGGTCTGTTGGCCTTCCCCTTGGACCTGAGCAGCCAATCTGGCCATCCACATCCCCCCCAATGACGTCAGTCGCTGCGGATCGCCCTGCCCAATGTGGACAGGGCGGAGCCGAGGTGCCCACCTCACCAACGCAGGCATGGGAAGAACTGCAAAAGATGGCGCAGGACCCCATGATGCCCCCAGCCCCCGAGCTAACCACTGGGGCTGCCTTGGAGACACTCCTTCAGAGTCGGGCCGCCACCCGAGGTGAGCGCCCTGGTTGCTGGTGTGTCGCCGGGTGGCGTGACAGCAAGACACTGAGAGGTCAGACTCTGTAATCTACTGTTAAGAACAAGTGTTGCTCTTAGAGCGTGCTGGATTGACTTAACTATTTAACTCAAATACTAATATAGCTTAATAAAAGACTCTAAGATGAATGATAAAACCTGGTGTACATGATAACTACAACAATTTGAACCATTAAATTTAGACTTGTGGTTGTCAAAGTGCAACTATCAAACTCCAGAATCTGAGGTAATTTAAAGTGTGAATAAAACACTGACTACATGATATCAAAGAGTAAGGTGTACCGCACTATTATTTATTTATTTATTTATTTTATTTATAAAGGATTTTACCAGGAAGGATACATTGAGATTTCTCTCATTTTCAAGTATGTCCTGGGTTCAAGAACATTGAGTGGTTACAGAAATACAAAGTTACAGTTACAAGTACTTATACAGCGCCAACAAATTCCATAGCGCTTTACAATGGGGATGCACAAACAGCAGACTTACATGATACAAGAGGAAAGCTCAGGCAGACATCCCATGAGCTTACACTCTAAGGGACTAGGGTAACAGAAACAAATGGGAGCAGAGGGAAGATGAAACTGGTGGTCAGAGGGATTGCATGAAATGGACCAGATTTTTTTGGGCTTAGTAAGGGTAATTAGGGAGAGCAGTGGAGACAGCTGGAAAGAATGCCTGAAATTAGGGACCAGCTCTGGGTGGGCGGGTGGATGGGGAGGGTGGTTCAGGGCAGCAGAGGGGAGGAATGGAGGTCAGTCTGTGATGGAGAATGCTGTGGAAAGTGAATGAGGTTGGTGATTAGTATAATTGTACAGTTGTAGAGGATGTCTGAATGATAATACCGGTTGAGCACCCCCAATCTGGACTCCCCAGGACAATTCTGGATTTTGGAGATTTTTTCAATATTGAAATCTGGCTAGGATTCCAAAGCTAGGGGGAAAGGGAAAGGCAGCCATGAGCCACACACTGCAACAGCACCAGCGAGAGACATGCTGGGACACAGTGCACAGTGTATTGAGGGACATATTGAGCACCTCCAGCTTGCTTCTCAGTGGCTTTGTGCAGCATGTCCCACTCTAGGGCTGCACAGCAACACCAGAACAGAGGAAAATGCGTCAGGAAGGTAAATAAAATCTATGGGCCCTATTCCCTTTGTCACGCTAAAACTGGGACCTGCAGGTTTCCTCGTAGCATCCCCATTTTAGAGTGATATTCTGTGGCAGGAACTACTTAAGCACCTGGCCCCTGGAATGATGCGCTACCCTCAGTTCACCCTGCGGAAGGAAAGGTGAGTATCAGATTTAATGGGGAGGGTTCTTTAGGGGTGCTAAATGATTCTGCAAAAGCAGAATCCGTTAGCATCAGCATCTAGAGGTTGTAACCTTTTTGTTAAAGAATCGGTGCAGTAATAAGCGCTAGGACTTTGTAATACCTTACTTATCCTAATGCTAATTACTGATTGCGCTCCCCATTTTAAGTATGGGATGCGCAAAGTACAGTAACCTCACGCAAGCTAGTGCAATCACCGATGCGCTAACTGATGTTTGTGAGGTTTAGCATTAGGGATGTAATATGGGTGGCATGAGTTAAAGTCACTTACCCTGACATTAACACTTGCTCGCCCAAATGGTACAGTTAGGACACTATTACCTAGTGAATGCTATGTTTGTAAATTCTCTTATGGTTTTCAGAGTCATCCTCATTTTGGAATTCCAAATGGCCAATATATGCCATTCTTTTTGTGTTTTACTTCGACTTCAGTTTCTATTTGTGCCCCTAAGGAACAGTTTTAGGGAGGCACAAGCACTGGCAATAATAAGTTACTTCATATCACAATTCCTCAATTACTTAGTTGATTTTAAAACACATTATCAGCCTCAAAGAATGAAATGCTAAGAGTAAGAGTAAATGTGGGACTCAAAATTGTAGGTTGTATTAAAAACCCAATCTTACAGAGAGATGAGGTGACCGATGGCACCATTCTCTCCCACACAAATTTTGAGGTTAGTTTTGAATTTCTTAGTGTAATATTTGGAGTTAAGTAATAATGCTGATATCCATAATTTTTGAGTAGTTACTAGGGATGCACTGATACCCATACTAGTATGGGTATCAGTCCTGATATTGACATTTGCACGAGTACTTGGTACTTGTGCAAATGCCCCCAATACCTCTACCAATACCCCGACACCTCTAGCACTTGGCTGGCTTTTCAGCTGGTACTTGGGGGTTGGGGTGGCTGGCAGAATGCACTAATAGTACTCTGACAGGTCCCTCCTGCTTTCCACGTCCCAGCGAGCGTCGGCCAGCTTGTGAAGGTTGGAACGTGGCCTCCAGTCACCCTCTCGCAAGATCTCGTGAACTCTGCAAGATCTCGTGAGAGCATGGCTGAAGGCTGCTTTTCAACCTTCACAAGCCCGCAGTCTCTCGATAGGACGCGGACAGTTGGAGGGGCATAGCAGAATGCTGTTAGACACTGAGGAGACTGTCAGAATGCACTGTCTGAGGTTTGGGATTTGTGTGTGCATAAATGTATGTGTGTGCAGTGGCGTAGCGTGGGTTGTCAGCGCCCGGGGCCAGCCAAGAATTGTGCACCCCCCAACCTGTGGACACGTTAGCATGCCCTGATTACCTTGCACCATTAGGGCAGTGAACCCCTAAACTGTGATACAACAACCACTCGGGATACTTGGTTCCAGCCAAACAACATGGTACTCTAGGGTATAAACAGCCGCAGACTTGAAGTTGTGAAAAGGAAAGGTCTTTTTATTCCAGCATAAACAAACACCACACTTGCCTTTGAATCACTATTGCAGGTGATTAACCAAAAAACTACAAATGAAAACTAGGGTTGCACCGATACCACTTTTTTTTAACACCGAGTATGAGTACCGATATTTTTTAAAAGTACTCAACGATACCGAGTACCGATACTTTTATTTTATATCATGTGAACGCTTTCCAATAAGAACAGACCTCCATATAAAAATGCCCCAGCTCACATGTATATATATATCTCCAGATACATATACACAGAATGTCCCCAGCTCACATGTAGATTGTCCCCAGCTCACATGTAGATTGTCCCCAGCTCACATGTAGATTGTCCCCAGCTCACATGTAGATTGCCCCCAGCTCACATGTAGATTGCCCCCAGCTCACATGTAGATTGCCCCCAGCCCACATGGATATGCCCCAGCTCATATGGATATGCCCCAGCTCATATGGATATTGCCCCAGCTCTCATGAATATGCCCCAGCTCATGTGGATATTGCCCCAGCTCTCATGGATATGCCCCATCTCCACGAGAGCTGGGGCAATACCCATGTGAGCTGGGGGCAATACCCATGTGAGCTGGGGGCAATACCCATGAGAGCTGGGGGCAATATCCATATGAGCTGGGGCAATATCGTGTGTGTGTGTGTGTGAGTGATATGGGTAAATGGGGTTTCTGGCCTTACATTTCAATATTATCATAAATTGGACAGACTTTCAGCAAAATCACAAATTATTTATTGGAAAGCAGTCACATAATTTTAAATGATAGTATCTGTACTTGGAAACAGTGAGTACCTGAAAAAAAGGTATCGTAATCGTTCTTAAAATGATGGTATAGTGACACCCCTATCAGTGGAATGATTAAATCATGGGTGGATCAGGAATAAAAGAAAATGAGCACTGCCTCTCAGTTTCATTAGCTTGAAATTGCAGTGTCGTATGGGCTGCTGTATTTTTTTTTAAATTGAAAGTAGTTTCACAAAGTCCTTAGGGTAAAACTTGGCATGACTGCAAAGACTTCATTTCTTTTAGATCCTGCAATGAAGCGTTCATTCCAAAAATTATTTGACGAGAATAAAATGACACAGGAGATTGTTCTTAACTCCTAAATATTCAGTACTACCTTATTCATTCATAATTCAAACTGCACTATTAGAAAGAATTAGCCCTTTTCCACTTCTGGAGGTATACAGTACATTCAGAAAGTATTCAGATTACCAAATAAACAAATCTCAATTTTATTTATCTATAAAGTAATTTTACCAGGAAGCATACATTGAGATTTCTCTTGTTTTCAAGTATGTCCTGGGTTCAATGAGTGGAATTATTTGCAAGGATTCAAGCAAATAACCAGGTGGACACACCTTTCTGCACATGCCTATGCTGCCAGTGGCAGACTAGTTGACCAAGGGAGCTTGGGTCCCTATACCGGAGGGCTACTTGTCTGACTGACAAGCAATTTGATCCTTGCCACTAGGGATGAGCTGTTCGGTTTGGACGGTTCGGACCGAACTTAGCCTGTTCGTTCTGTTTGTGAACTCCGAACATTTCCGGGTGTTCGCCGCATGTTCGACCACAATGCACCACAATGCACTTTCCCACTGGCCTGAAGCTCGTAATTGGCTACAGCCTTGCACCTGACCACAGGTCTGGTGCAAGACAGGTTCAACACTATGCCAATCACGGCTCAGAGTCCTGATTGGGCAAATTTTGCCCAATCATGGGCTCACAGAGCTAAGTCCCGCAGCACACTATATAAGGTTTCCACGCAGCGCTTCTGCACGCATTTGAGAGGAGATTTCATAGGACAGGGGTCAAAATTTCCACTCGCCTGCTCGCATTTGGCGAGTGGAAATTAAGGGTGGGCGAGTGGAAATGCACACGCAGGCAGCACGATAAAGTATATCGTTCTGCCTGCGCTGCGTATTCCAGTGGTAGACATTTTTTTTCGGCCGGCAGAAGCCACTTCCGGCACGCTAACAGCTCCATATGCTCTTTTTACTGTCCGTCACTTTTCATGCTGCAGCCGGCGTGAAGGGACATCCAGCGTGTAGCAGTCAGGTCCGGTTAAAGGGGGGTGGGAGAGGGAATTTGCACCTCCTGTGTTGTGGCACTCTGAGGACCAATTGATTCCTCGCGCTGGATGTTTCCCATCTCTGGTTTTCATGCTGTACCCGGCATGCCCTCTGTCTCTCCATGCTACACTCTCACTGATGCTGCTTTGGGGAGACGGGTTGAACCTCTTACTGATCTCAGAGTTTTGCTCGGCGCACTCGCCCGTTTTCTGCACCATGTGAACGGATCACGGGAAACTGCGCCGAGCAAACATCTTCAATCAGTAAGACGTTCATCCCGTCTCCCCAAAGCAGCATCAGTGAGAGTGTAGCATGGAGAGACAGAGGGCATGCCGGGTACAGCATGACCAGAGATGGGAAACATCCGGCGTGAGGAATCAATTGGTCCTCAAAGTGCCGCAAGAGGAGAAATGAATTGCAGGGGAGGGAGAGAAATGAATTGCAGGAGGAATGAATTGCAGAGGAGGGGGAGAAATGAATTGCAGGGGAGGGGGAGAAATGAATTGCAGGGGAGGGGGAGAAATGAATTGCAGGGGAGGGGGAGAAATGAATTGCAGGGGAGGGGGAGAAATGAATTACAGGGGGAGAGATAAATTAATTAAAGGGGGCCCTTGGCAGAACTAACCTCTCCCGTGAGGGGTCATAATTGGTGAAATGGTGGCGTAGGCGTTTGAGGTTCAGCAAAATTAAATATATCTATATTCTAAGAAAGATGAGTGATACAGAAGGGGCAAAAAAAAGAAATGGGGATGGAAGTATCGCACACAAATATTAATGGATTAATCTGTATAAGCATCCAAGGGGGAAGACTGACTCTGGGGTCTTCTAACTTCTATTGATAATCTGGCATACGAACAATTAAAAGAGTATTCGGGTCCACTTGATATATCGGATGCATAAACCCCAAATTAATTTGGTCCTAAAAACTGTTGGAGAGGAGTCTGTACTTAATGGAAGATATTACTTGGATCTGATGTCTGGATATACATGTATCTGATGTCTGGATATACATGTATCTGGCATCTGATGTCTAGGTATACATGTATCTGGAATCTCGGTCTGGTAAAAGTTATTTATTTTTTTAACTTTATTCTGAATAAAACCTTTAGCCAGTCCAAGGTATCATGTCAGAGCTGCTCCGGTGCAGAGCGGCTGTTGTCTCAAAGAACACATGCAGGAACTCTGCTGTCTGGGAGTTCTTTAAGAAATGTGCAGTAGAGCGCAGCGTTGCTATTTGTAATCTATGTCAGATGAGGCTTAAGCGTGGGAAAGATACCGGACACTTGGGTACCACGTGCTTGAGGCGACATATGAACAAGTGCCACACATCCCGTTGGCGCAAAACTTTGCGTAGGTCCTCCACATCTGTCTCTACCCCCACATACTACCCCTGTATGTCCTGCCATGTCATTGCCTACAACCTCCACTGACAGGGATGATGCTACAGTAATGGATGTACCAGGTCCTTCCTCACAATGTGACAGCATCCCATCAGCTGAAGATTTACGCAGTCAGATTACGTTGCCGCAGCTGCTGCAGTGTAAGAAAAAATATAGACCCAACTATCCCTAAGCACAGCGTCTAAATGCCAGCTTAGCAAAATTACTCGCATTGCAGCTGCTGCCTTTCCAGCTGGTGGACTCTGCTCCCTTCCGTGAATTTGCTGAATGTGCTGTACCACAGTGGCAGGTTCCAAAACGCCATTACTTTTCACGCAAGGCCATTCCAGCACTATACCAGCACGTGGAAGACAATGTTATCCAGTCATTGGGAAAGGCAGTCAGCAGCAAGGTGCATGTGACTTTAGACACGTGGTCCAGCAAGCATGGACAGGGTCATTACATTTCCTTCATGGCACACTGGGTAACTCTGATTGCAGCTGGGAGGGATCCAAGACGTGGCTCTGTGCTGGAGCTTGTTCATCCACCACGCCTCCAGAAAGCTGCTTGTATGAGGTCTGTCTGCTCCACCACCACCACCACCTCTCCCTCCTCCCTCCTCCCTCCTACTCCGTTAAACCGACGCCTGACAGGGTCTACGCAATGGCTCAAGCAAAGAGAAGCCATACTGTGCTTGAGCTGGTTTGTTTAGGGGAAAGGAGCCACACCGGGCCAGAAATTCTGTCAGCTCTGCAGGGCCAGGTGCAGAGATGGTTACCATCATGCCAGCTTCAGCTGGGAATGATCGTCTGTGATAATGGCAGCAACCTTCTCTCCGCCCTACGCAAGGGTAAATTGACACATGTACCATGCCTAGCACACGTCCTAAATCTAGTGGTACAGTGTTTCCTAACCAAGTACCCAGGGCTAGCAGAGCTTCTCAGCCAGGCCAAAAAAGTCTGCAGCCACTTCCGATGGTCATTCCCAGCAAGCGTTTGCCTGACAGAAATTCAAAGAGAATTCCACCTTCCCACAAACCGTCTGATCTGTGACATGCCCACCAGGTGGAACTCGACATTAGCAATGCTGCGGCGGCTGCACAAGCAGCAGAGGGCCATCAACGAGTACCTGTGAGTATGGCACAAGGACAGGTTCAGGTCAACTTGTTTTTTTTCCCCCCCGCAGTGGCTGATGATCAAGGATGCATGCACTGTACTGTCACCATTTGAGGAGGCAACGAGGATGGTGAGCAGGGACAGTGCATGCATCAGTGACACAATTCCTTTAGTGTTCCTGCTGGAGCACACTCTGCAGGGAATTAAAGATGTGGCTCTAGAGGCAGAGCAGCGGGAGGAAGAGGAGGCCTTCCCTAGCTCTAAAGGTCCCAGTCTTTCCGCAGACAGCATTCCAGCTGGTCCTACTCAGATCAGACAGGAGGAGGATGAGGAGGAGGAGGAATATTTAAGTAGTGGGGGCATTGAAGGTGGGGATTCCTCAAGGGCGGGTTTCGTGTGCCCAGAAACACAAGGGCTAGTGTGTGGCTGGGAGGAGGAAGTGCACGATGGGGTCATCCTCATTGACCAGGAAGACTCGGAAGCTAATGCCACCTCCAACCTATGCTGCATGGGCTCCCTTATAATGCAAAGCCTGCTAAAGGACCCCAGGATTCGTGCTATCAAGGAGAGGGATCATTACTGGTTGGCAACCCTTCTTGATCCACGATACAAGGGTAAAGTTGCAGAGCTCATCCTGCCTGCACAGAGGGAGCACAGGATGAAAAAACTTGGACACTCTAAAGCGGCACTTGTGTAACACCTTTCCAGGCACTGGTAGGTTACCAAGTGCTGAAACAGGTGCTTCTGAGGCTGCGGATGATCAGAGGAATAGTGGTGAAGGCCAGGGCCGCTTGACTAATGCATTTTTTAATTTTTTTTATTCCACAACGCCCAGGGACGTCAAATGTAGGCACCCATTGCCAGCGTCTTCACCATATAGTGCAGGACTACCTAGGGGCAAGGGCAGACCTGGATACATTTCCAGCAGATAATCCACTGGTTTACTGGGTGTTGAGATTGGATCACTGACCAGAACTTAGCCAATATGCTATGCAGCTACTAGGTTGCCCCTCATCTAGCGTGCTTTCCGAAAGGATGTTCAGTGCCGCTGGAGATTTTGTCACAGACAAAAGAGTGCGTCTGTCCACCGACTCTGTAGACCGGCTGACATTTATAAAAATGAATCAGTCCTGGATCAGCAGCTACCAATCCCCTGATGCTGAAATAACGGAATAGATCGGGGATGTCTTCTGCATTCACAAAACCTCCAGCACTGAACTCTTCCACAATACCACAAAAGGGTTACGGTGTGAAGGCACTTGCTGCCATGAAAGGTGCAATATTTGGCTGCACTGACGCCTGTGCCACATTCATCATTTTAATTTTTTGAACCGCAGGGTCCAACCCTGCACTCTTCCACAATACTACAGAGGGGTTACTGTATGATAGTACTTGCTGTCCTGGCAGTCTGTCACCAAAAGCACAATATCTGGGTGCACTGACTCCCATTACCAGATTCATATATTTTTAATATAGGACCACATGGTCCACCCCTGCATTCTTCCACAATACCACAGAGGGGTTACTGTATGAATGCACTTGCTGACTTGGCACCAAAAGCACAATATCTGGGTGCACTGACGCCCATTACCAGATGCAAATCTTTTTAATATAGGACCGCAAGGTCCACCCCTGCATTCTTCCACAATGCTAGAGGGGTTACTGTTTGATAGTACTTGCATGCCTGGCACTAAAGGCACAATATCTGGGTGCACTGCCATTGACGCCTGTATCAGATTCATATCCTCAGAGGGGTTACGGTGTGACGGCACTGTTGCTGACGCTAAAGGCCCAATTTTAAAGCACCTATTGTTACTTTCATCCAAAGCCTGCATAAGTTTCACAATAATTTAGCCAAAAAATCACTAAACTTTTTCTACGTGTCCGAAAATGTCTCCTCTTTTCATACAGACTGCCGCCCCAAGCAGTTGTTTATGGATAGATTAAAGGAAAAGCATTTACCGTCTTTTGAAATGTATTTTTTTTGTTTTCAAGTGTTTCTATACATCCTAGAAATCCGCCACTTCATGGACAGGTTATGGGGACCTCCTAGGCACGATAGTTGAAGGAATGTTTTGTTTTTATTTTTAACCCTTATTTCATGGAAAACTCACTGCCCCTTTAAAAACGTTTCTAACGTTTTTTTTAAACTTTTTGTCCTTGTTTTCTGTCCCCCAGGGCACTACCCGGACCCCCATACACCTTTTATGGCAAATATCTAGCATATATGCCCTCTTGGAAGGCACTCTAAAAATCTAATTTTCAGCCCCATTGACTTGTATTGAGTTCGAGTTCGGATTCGAACATTTGGAAAGTTCGGGTTCGAATACGAACCGAACTCGGTGTTCGGCTCATCCCTACTTGCCACATCATTTGCAAATGTAAACCTCTGCAGTAATCTGGGACACCTGTTGTTTGCTAGTTACATCTGCCTTATTTCTTTCCTATGAGGCTATGGATGCCACAATGCACAACATTCTGAATAAATGCACTTCTTAAAACTTTCTTTACTCTAGAACATTTTAGAGTAAAGAAAGATTTAATCTCAAGGTTTATAGGACATTTAGGGCCCTATTACATTCTTTGCGGTAACGTTAGTGCTCACCTGTGTGAGCGTTAACGTTAGCCCTGGTGGCCCTAGTGCGGGAGCACCATATTACAATCCAAACGCTAGCGGGTCAAAAAACCCGTTAGCGATTGTTATCTTGCACTTTTCAGCGCAAGGTTACTGTACTTTGCACTCCCTATGCTTAACATTGGGATCGCAAAGAGTTAATTAGCGTTAGTATTACAATATACTAACGCTAATACCATCCTGCTGCGGTTAACCCGGCAGTTAACCACAGCCAGGACTTGGTGCTAACAAATCCCGCTGCTGCAGAATTCGTCAGCACCAGCAGAAACCCCCCCAAATGAATCAGATACTCTCCTTCCATCCCACGGAGAGGACCATGGCTCCAACTGTCTCCTCTATCCGCCGGGAGCAGGAAGAGACTGGGGGAAAAGTACCCCAGTCTCCCTCTGCTGATCACTACGCCGACCTGCCGGATCTGACAAGGCGAGATCCGGCAGTTCATATGACCGGCAGAGCAGAAACTCAATGGAGTCCTATGGACTCCATCGAGTGGATGCTCGTGGCGGTGCTTACCGCTGCCGCATGCATCCCGCGTTTTAATGCAGGCTTATGATGCAGGCGCTAGAAAAGCTGCCTGCATTGTAATATCACGCTAAAACAGGGACGCAAAGGAGAAACCTGCATGCGCAGGTTTTTCTCCCTAACGTCCCTGTTTTAGCGTGAAGGATGTAGTAGGGCCTTTAAAGTATTTTCATACTCTCAGCACTTGAGTAGACATACTGAGCGTAGTGAGTCCTGTATTACCCATTGGGCACAACCATGAAGTTCCCTTTTATACTGTAATATTAGAGAGGTCTTGAGGGGTTATTCAAAGAAAGTCGAACTAGCCACATTTGCACTGAATGGTGAATTTTCCTGTATGGTGTAATTTCGTGGCAATTCGGCTATTCAAAAACCTAGCGATTCGCCAATTATTGACGAATTGCCAGCAAAATATGCTGCAATTCAGCAGTGGTGGAATCCCCAAAGAGAAGTAACGGTTAACCTATGAACGCCAAACAGCACCGAAAAGTTGGTGAAATGGCAAGATTTTCATTGCTTTCGTTTGACAGATTTAACCCCTTCACTGTGGATGACGTGTGGGGAACATCCTAGGAGTCTCCAGCTGTATGTGGAGGATGTTCCCCACACGTCATCCGCTTACCTGGAGCTCCTAGAAATACTCCCCTCTCTCCTCCAGGGTCCCCTGGCATTCTGACTTCCTTGAAGTCAGATGCTGCTTTTAAGGCCTCTCCTGGTGTAATGACATCATTGTGTTAGACGCAATGACGTCATTTTCAGGCAGCCAACCGGCAAACCCGAGTGACACCTGAAGGGAGGGGAGGTCCTTTCGGATCCTTCTCCCTCCTGATCAGGAGTGTCACGTATCCCCCTGAATACCAGAATATTGGTCCCTATACGCAAGACGCTCTCTAGCCTTCCGATCCTTAAGTGGTCGGCACGTCTAGATAGATATTTCGGTTCACAAGACAGAGTACCCACAAGGGTTAATATCAGACAGATATACAAGGCCTTTAGATAGTTTGTTCTCCCAGGACTTTAGTAATATAAGAGGTAGTCTGCTGTATGCTTAGGGTTACACACAGACTAACACCGGTACCAAAGTTAGGAGCAGAACCGTTAGAGAAGTCGTTGCCAAAATCAGGAGTCATACACAGAGGTGGTTCTTTGCCAATGCCAGGGGTCATACACAGGGTGGTTCTTTGCCAATGCCAGGAATCATTCACAGAGAATATTATGCAGCCAGAACAAAAGGTCAGACACGGACAGTACCAAAAATCGCAAGAGCTCTGCGGGAATGCAATACCACGTCAGGGCACGGGTAAAACAGTGAAGCCGGGTTTTAAAACCGGCGGGTCCGCGTCATCACGCCAGGTCCCGCCCCCCGGTGTCCCACGTGAGCGCAACCGGCTGCAATATCAATCGGCGCCTGGCCAGCGAGCAGCGTGGAAGCCGCTGCCAGGCGCCCAACTGATCGATACGTTACAGAACCCCCCCCTCAAAGGGCGGCCACTGGATACCCCCAGGGGCACGAGGATGAGCCAAATAGAAGGCTTTCACCAACCTAGGAGCATGGACTTCCGTAGCCGGGAGCCAAGAACGATCTTCTGGACCGTAGCCCTCCCAGTCAATCAAGTACTGTAAAGTCCCCCTAGATATCCTGGCATTCAGAATGGCCTTAACCTCAAACTCCTCCGCACCCTCCACGGAGACAGGAGGAGGCGGAGCATGGACCTTGGTATATACCGGTTGCATAACAATGGCTTCAAGAGGCTCACGTGAAATACATTGTGTATCCTGATATGAGGAGGCAATGCCAAAGCATAGGAGACCGGATTGAGTCGCCTCAGAACTTTATAGGGGCCTATGTATCTAGGTGCCAACTTCATGGAGGGCACTAAGAGTTTGATATTCCGCGAGGAAAGCCAAACCATGTCTCCAACCTGATACACAGGTGCTTGCCTCCTGTGTCTGTCTGCCTTAATCTTCTGGATGGCACTGCTTTTCTCCAGTGCCTCCTTAACTCTCCTCCAAGTCTCCTTCAAGGATGCCAAATGCTCGTCTAAAGCAGGTATTGTGGTATCCGGAAACGTAGCGGGGAGCACGGGAGGATCGAAACCGTAAACAGTGAAGAAAGGTGAATGTCCTGTGGATTCACTCACTGCATTGTTCAAAGCATACTCTGCCCATGGTAGAAGATCAGACCAGTTATCCTGTTTGTCAGATATAAAACATCTTAGACACTTTTCTATATTCTGATTAGCGCGTTCTGCTGCTCCGTTAGTCTGGGGGTGATAGGCCGAGGAGAAAGATAAGTCTATCCCCACATTCTTACAAAAACCCTTCCAGAATCTGGAGACAAATTGGGTACCCCTATCGGAGACAATCCCAAGAGGAATACCATGTATGCGGACCACGTTGTTTATGAATATGGGCACCAGTTCGAGTGCCGAAGGTAGTTTACGAAGAGGAACATAGTGGCCCATCTTGGAGAACCGATCTATGATAGTAAGTATTACTGTATTACCTCTTGAAACAGGTAACTCCACTATAAAATCCATTGCCAAATGCGACCATGGTCGTTCTGGGATTGGCAGAGGCTGGAGTAAACCAATGGGTACTGTTTTGGGACTTTTATGTCTTGTGCACACCTCGCATACAGCTATGTAATCTTTTACATCTTGGCGTAACGAGGGCCACCAGAAGATTTTACTGATGCTGGACACCGTTTTGGTGATTCCCATATGCCCAGAAGTTTTATTGTCATGGTAAATGTTTAGTAATTCCTCTCTTTCATTTTCAGGTACAAAGAGTTTCGCGGGAGGTCTCCCCTCAGGAGCTGTGCCCTGAACGGTTTGCAACCTTTTCATCAAAGGAGACGAGACATTAATCGTGGTAGAGGCTATTATCCGTTCTTGGGGTACAATGGGATGCTGATCTTGGATATTATGCTCGTAAGATTCATACTGTCTTGATAGTGCGTCTGCTTTGATGTTTCTGGATCCAGGTCTATAGGTCAGGACATAATTAAAACTCGAAAGGAACAACGACCATCTCGCTTGCCTGGAATTTAGACGTTTAGCATCTCCAATGTATGTGAGATTTTTATGATCAGTTATGATAATGATGGGATCACTAGACCCTTCCAGTAAGTATCTCCATTCTGCCAAGGCTGAAACGACTGCTAACAACTTTCGGTTTCCTATGTCATAGTTCCTCTCTGCCGGGGACAGTTTCCGGAATAGAAGCCGCATGGATGCAAGGGTTTATCGGGTGCCTCCCTTTGGGACAAGACTGCACCAAGACCTATTTCGGAGGTGTCAACTTCTACTTGAAATGGCAGAGTCGGATCTGGATGTCTGAGAACAGGGGCAGTAGTGAATGCTTGTTTGAGCGCCTCAAAGGCTTGACTGGCTTGGGGTGTCCATTTCTGATTTCCCACCCCTTTCTTTGTCATAGCCGTGAGAGGAGATACCAAAGCTGAAAAGTCTTTAATGAATCTCCTATAATAATTAGTAAACCCCAGAAACCTCTGGATGGCTTTCAGCCCCTGGGGCAGAGGCCAGTCAATGATTGCTGAGAGCTTCTTAGGATCCATCTGAAAACCGTCAGGAGTTATTATGTAGCCAAGGAAATGTACTGTTTTTATGTCAAATAAACATTTTTCCAGTTTACAAAACAACCCAGCCTCCAACAGTTTTTTCAATACTTGTTTCACATGGACATGATGGGTTTCAATATCAGGGGAGTATATCAGGATATCATCCAGATATACAATGACAAAAACTTGTAGAAATTCTCTTAGGGTATCGTTTATGAGGTCCTGAAAAACGGCTGGCGCATTACATAAACCAAAGGGCATCACTAGGTATTCATAATGTCCACTTCGTGTATTAAAAGCCGTTTTCCATTCATGGTCTTTTTTGACCCTTACCAGGTTGTAAGCTCCGCGTAAATCGAGCTTAGTATAAATTCTAGCCCCTTTTAGTCGGTCGAATAGTTCCGTGATAAGAGGTATGGGATATGCGTTCCTTATGGTTATCCTATTCAAACCTCTATAATCAATGCAAGGTCGCAGATCTCCCTCTTTTTTGGAAACAAAAAAGAAACCTGCTCCTGCTGGAGAGGAGGACCGTCTGATAAATCCTCGCTCTAGATTCTCCCTTATGTACTCCTCCATAATGTCGTTTTCCTTTTGCGACAAGGGGTATACGTGTCCCCTAGGAGGCATAGTACCGGGGAGTAAATTTATTGCACAGTCGTATGGGCGGTGTGGTGGTAGGACCTCAGTCCTGGATTTAGAAAACACCTCCTTTAATTCTTGATAACATTCAGGGACCTCTGTGGATAAAGGAGGAGCTGTGGCAATGTTGAGGCTACCGATCACATTGACCCTATCCAGACATTTTGACTGACAATGAGGACTCCAATATTTTATGTCTCTCTGGACCCAATCAATAACTGGGTTGTGTTCTACCAACCATGGAAACCCAAGAACGACAGGACATGAAGGAGATTCAATGATCTGAAAACATATTGTTTCATGGTGCAATACTCCTGTTACCATACATACATGAATAGTGTCGTGAGTAATACGTGGACAGGATAGCGGGTTCCCATCTATGGCTTCTACCATTAGAGGTTTTTCTTTGAGAACCAGAGGTATGAGGTTTTTTGCAGCAAAATGTTTATCCATGAAATTACCTGAGGCCCCAGAGTCCAAAAACGCCTCAGTCTTGAGGTGAACCCTTTCCCAGGTTAGAGAGATTGGTAACAGAATCCTGGATTTTTTTTTTCATTATCCACAAAGGAGGCATAAAGAGAACCAATAACCTGGGTGTTAGCTGTTCTTTGGCTTGATGTACCACTGTCACCCCTGCTACCCCTAGGTCTTTGAGGACATTGAAGGCGAAAATGGTCTGCCCCTGCACAATAGAAACATAGCCCCTTTTCCCTTCTGTGAGCTCTTTCTGCGTCCGAAATACCAGTTTTTCCTATCTGCATAGGTTCTGCACCTGGCATTTCCCCTCTTACATTTTCCTGGTTACCGGATGTGCTGGTATTTCTAGACAATAGAGGTAAAGGAGGCAAGACCCTTCTGGGTCTATCTCTAGGATGTCTCCTTTCCCTAATTTGATCATCCATGGCAATACAAAAATCAATAAGGTGATCAAGTGTCTCTGGCAATTTTAATGGAGCCAACTCGAACATAAAAGTATCGTTTAGGCCTTCAGTAAAGGCTAATGTTAAGACATCGTTAGGCCAGAGAACCTCTGAAGTCAGAGTTTTGAAGTCTATAGCGTAATCAGAGACTCTCCTATTCCCTTGTTTTATATGCAACAAAGACCTACCCGCATTAGTAGCCCTTCTAGAGGGGTCAAAGGTCCGTTTTAGCTCTGAAGTAAAACCTCGTAGTCATAAATGATAGGTTTCTTGTTTTCCCACAAGGGTGTAGCCCACAACAAAGCTTTCTCTGTCAGATGGTTGATCAGATAACCCACCTTGGCTTTATCCGTCATACATGACCCTGGGTTATTCTCAAACAAAATCTCCAGTTGAGTCAAAAAACCCCGGCACAAACTTGGGGTACCATCATACCGTAACGGCGCCTTCATACTAAGCCTATTTCTTTCGGGAGAGGCCGGACTAACAATAGGCAATACAGGGTCCGGGGAGGTTGTGGTTCCTCCACTGGACCGATTCAACAAGGTCTGAAGAGCAAGAGCAAACTGGTCCATTCTATGGTCCTGCTCTTCTTGTCTTGTTGCGATACGTGCCAACTGTATAGAGAGGTCTGCGGGATCCATTGGCCCTGACGTAATGTCACGTATCCCCCTGAATACCAGAATATTGGTCCCTATACGCAAGACGCTCTCTAGCCTTCCGATCCTTAAGTGGTCGGCACGTCTAGATAGATATTTCGGTTCACAAGACAGAGTACCCACAAGGGTTAATATCAGACAGATATACAAGGCCTTTAGATAGTTTGTTCTCCCCAGGACTTTAGTAATATAAGAGGTAGTCTGCTGTATGCTTAGGGTTACACACAGACTAACACCGGTACCAAAGTTAGGAGCAGAACCGTTAGAGAAGTCGTTGCCAAAATCAGGAGTCATACACAGAGGTGGTTCTTTGCCAATGCCAGGGGTCATACACAGAGGTGGTTCTTTGCCAATGCCAGGGGTCATACACAGGGGTGGTTCTTTGCCAATGCCAGGAATCATTCACAGAGAATATTATGCAGCCAGAAACAAAGGTCAGACACGGACAGTACCAAAAATCGCAAGAGCTCTGCGGGAATGCAATACCACGTCAGGGCACGGGTAAAACAGTGAAGCCGGGTTTTAAAACCGGCGGGTCCGCGTCATCACGCCAGGTCCCGCCCCCCGGCGTCCCACGTGAGCGCAACCGGCTGCAATATCAATCGGCGCCTGGCCAGCGAGCAGCGTGGAAGCCGCTGCCAGGCGCCCAACGGATCGATACGTTACAAGGAGGAGGTAGAAGGTAAAGAAAGGTATCACTTGAAAGGGCAGTGTCTGCCTTTTCAAGCAATGCTTGTCTTTAACCCCTGAGGTGCTGGACCACGATCCGGCACCATTTGACACTAGATTGCGGCCTAGTTCTGGTGGGGGCTGCCATCTTAGATGGCATCTCTACCTCCAGGTCCCCCCTCGTCATCTGACGTCAGTTAGCTGGGAAACCCCTAGCTGCCTGGGGATTTCCTAAGGAAATCCCATCATGGAGATAGGGGGATCCTTTGGATCAAATGAACCCCGTATCTCCACTTGGCAGCTAGAGGGTTAACTGGCCCACTGACATCCTCACACATATGGTGAGGATGTCAGTGGTGGGGGGGTGACCCGGAGGCTTGGCTGACATCCAAGATGTCAGCCACCTCTGGGTTTGAATTGCGATTCGGCGCTGATTAGTGTTGAATCGCGATCCAGCAACAAATGGGTTAATGCTATATAATGCTGTAAAGGGGAAACTCTCTTCTTTCCAGTGGTGCCATTTGTTTGTTCCTAGGTGGAACGGTTGGAAAGGTAGAGGGATCCAAAGAAGCCCCCCCTTCCTCATTCTCATTGCAGGTGCTGAGGGGCGCCTGGCGATGATGTCATCATGCAGCATGACATCATCGTGTCTGCTAGGCCCCCTGAAATGGCCCAGCAGACACTTCCAGCCTGCCAGACTGCCACGGGTGCCCAGCGAAGGAGGAGAGTATCGGGAGGGTAGGAGACCCTGACGTACCATGTATGTCCACGTGTCTAAGGGAGACTTCCCGATCGGACGTACATGGTATGTCAGCGGTTGGGAAGGGGTTAAAAGTTGAGTTTATTTATTTTTTACTTTTGTACGGTGGCTGTCAGCTTTTCCAGAGTTGTTCGGCAGCCTGATCAGCAATTTGGCAGGTTTCCGGCTGCATTCGGTGGTTTATCGGATGCGTTTGGCAGGTCGATTCAGCGCACTTAGGAGACTTTGTGGTGAATGCTGAATTTGTAGCAGGGTTGGTGAATTGAGGTCTTCGAAGTGCGCGGAACAAAGAGCACCTAAATTTTGGTTAAATTTATTTCAGTGCTCTTTGAATAACCCCTTTCGAGACTAGAGTTGACAGTGCATCTTACATTATCTGTTCCTAGATTGATCACTCTGCAGTGTATATATAAAAACATTTTTAACAATGCTAATATTACCATATTTTCTAATTTATATTATGCATCATTCTATTTTGATTTACTTCCATGGACTTATATTCTTTTGTGTGGATTCTCCATTCTTTTTGGTATTAAATGAATTGAAGTAAAACCAATTAATTTACCCACATTTCTAATATGCAAGAAATGTAATCCACATTAAAATAACTTTCTTGTCAGTTTTTCAGAGAGAAGGACAGCAGTCTCATGGGGTATGCGTGTTAGATTGATCTCACACAAGGGAATGTGTTTTCTTCTTTCTGTCATTTTTCTTATAATTGTTTCAAGTATGGCTGGAAGCGAGCACGGGGAAGGAACAGAGGCATGCAAGGTTTTATAGGATGTGAAGACATAGCAAGGGTAAAGGTACAGAAAGTGCTAAGAGTTTATCCAAGGGTTCTTTATAATGAAGTACCTTAGTTCAATGTTGCTGTTTCATCTCATTTATACTCATTAAACCAATTTGCTTGCCTACCAAGCTTATGACTTTGGGTTCATGCAGAAATTAACTTTTTGAGTTTCAGAATATTGGTAAGATACTTAGAACTGCCCAGTAATTATTGAATGAAAGGTGTGTGTATAGCAATGTATTATTTTACCAAGGACTTAAGATAAGCATTTGCCTCAAGCATGGTTCTGTGACATTTGCTTTGAGAATGTAGATTGTGGTAATATAGGGTGGAAATAGAAGGGGCATGCTATGCAACATTGACAAAAGGGTGGTTAGTGACTCAAGGGAGGAATGGACCAAAGTTACAAGGCCTGGCAGTTAGAATGGGGTATAGTATAAAGAAGCATGTGCTGCGAAATATGGAAAGGTGATAACTCAAATCTATAGAGAATAGGAATGATATATCTTGATGGAAAACACAGGGGTAACCCCAATTTTGTAGAAATATCAGAGCACAGGATATATGATGCTTAGCAAAAGAACATAAAACTTAGCAATCAGCTTGTATTACAAAAGATACATACAGTAAAAGGACATACAATGAAATCTTTGTTAGAAAGGGCTCACTAAGTAGATACCTAAGTAATAAGGCGATAAACAGTATTTGCTAGTGATATTAGGTGACTAATAAATAGAGTAAGTGTATCTGTCTGGAGAGATACAAGTAGCAATAGTAGGAAAAGTGAGCCTTCATGGCTCCGCTGCAGATAGATAGATAAGTTATTTTCTTTCTATCCTATGTTCCTCTTTGGCACTTAGTATGAGGATAACCTCAGGGGTTCAGGAAGTCTAGAAGGTAAGAGAATATGAGCGCTCAAAATCTTAGGTTCCTCTGGACTGGGAACCTGGAAAGTATGTAGCAAATACAGAAATATAAAAGTGACTAGCGTTATATGCTCTGCCTTCTTTGTTTAAAAAAAAATTTTTTTTTACAACCCTGGCACCCGCAATACTGGAAGGGTTTTTACAAACGTTTTATACCAGGTACCCTTGCGATATAAAGAGAGGTTTAGAGGCTAATATGAGCAGACGCATTTCGTAAAACAGCTTGTCGAGCAGGATATTGTCCCCTTTGCTGCCACGCACATTCGTCACCTCTATACACTATGCACATGCGCTGGGTGCCTAATGCATAGCCCAATGTGAAAGATCACCTGCGTGACCCACCTCTACATCTGAGACAATGCTCAGGAGCCTCTGTTTACCCCCCATCGCCCAGCAATAACCGCGCATGTGTCTGGCGCCCCCAGATAGCCGACACGAGCAATCATCCACTTGATTCACCTCCGTTCTGGAGTTTATGCTTAAAAGACGATCCTCTCTTGATTCATGTTGCCTAGCAACACCCCATTTGAAGAATTAAGACCGGCCCATACACCAAGCCATCCGAATTTTTTATCATCGGGCAGGGACACCCCAGCACTATGGTGCCCTACCCCACAGCACTGATAAACCCTGTCACGTTTCCACATTGCAGCCAGGCCCCCTAGTGGTTGTTCTCGGACAAACCCACGGGTCATTTAATCAAACTTAATGTTCACCTCCTCCCCATCTTTTGCAGATGGCCCCCAACAGACCTGAGTGACTCCCAGTATCTTACACAGATATAGCTATAGCTGTTAATCAATCAACTAGGCGGGCCATCCCACCCTCAATGAGCTGGCCCTGACAGCTGTTCACAACCTCTGCCTGGTCTCACAGCGCTATAACCACTAGTGTTTAAACAGGCCACTTGAACTTGGGGTTCCTTCCATTAGCAGCGTAGCACACAGCACTTACACTGCTCCTTAGGACACCATGAAGGCGAAATGCGTAGAGCAGAGCATATAATGCTAGTAACTTTTATATTTCTGTATTTGCTACATACTTTCCAGGTTCATAGTCCAGAGGAACCTAAGATATTGAGCGCTCATATTCTCTTACCTCCTAGACTTCCTGAATCCCTGGGGTTATCTCATACTAAGTGCCACAGAGGAACATAGATAAATAAGTTATTTTCCTTCTATCCTGTCGGCAGCGGAGCCATGAAGGCTCACTTTTCCTACTTTTGCTACTTGTATCTCTCCAGACAGATACTCTATTTAGTAGTCACCCAAGTGTATCACTAGCAAATACTATTTATCATCTTAGCTAATACTTAGGTAGCTCCTTAGTGAGCCCTTTCTAACGAAGATTTCATTGTATGTCCATTTATGTATCCTTTTTAATACAAGCTATTAAACACTAAGTTTTATGTTCTTTTGTTAAACATCATATAGCCTGAGCTCCAATAGAATGTGGTATAGACACAAGAGATGCAATGGGTGGGATGATGCAGACACATGAGGGATAAAATTTAAGAAATGCCACATTTTGACGGTTAAAAATAGTAAAGTAATTAATTAACTAATGTAATTTTATGATAGCACACCTCTCAAAGTATCCCAATGCTAGGGCGGATTTTTAAAATGTGACTTTTTTGAGGCATCGGAACCTAAAATTTCTAGAAATTAGTGAGATTCCAACATGTTGCCAAATGGTTCAGACTCCTAACCCAAACCAACAGATTCTGCTTTATTTTCCTTTAATTTTTACTCAACAGATTTTGCTCCTTCTTTTGATGTTTGCAACACTTCTTTTGACACTCAAAAGAAGGAGCATAATATGTGGCATAAAATGAAGGGAAAATGAAGCAGAATCTGTTGGCTAAAAGTTGGGATTAGAGTTAGGATTAACTTTGATTTTAGCACTAAAACTAAAGTTAACCTTGATCCTAAAACAAGCACATACAGTAAACCTTATACTAACCCCCTAACCATAAAATGAGTATCAGCATCACTAAATTGATCGTAGTATGGTACTAATTTTGAATGGAGAAAATGCGCAAAATTGCTGTTTATTTGCTCAAAATACAGTCAGGTCCAGAAATATTGGGACGTCGACACAATTCTAACATCTTTGGCTCTATACACCACCACAATGGAGTTGGAATGAAACAAATACAATGTGCTTTACCTGCAGACTGTCAGCTTTAATTTGAGGGTATGTACATCCATCTCAGGTGAACGGTGTAGGACTTACAGCAGTTTGCACATGTGCCTCCCACTTGTTAAGGGACCAAAAGTAATGGGACAGAATAATAATCATAAATCAAACTTTCCCTTCTTAATACTTGGTTGCAAATCCTTTGCAGTCAATCACAGCCTGAAGTCTGGAACGCATAGACATCACCAGATGCTGGGTTTCATCCCTGGTCATGCTCTGCCAGGCCTCTACTGCAACTGTCTTCAGTTCCTGCTTGTTCTTGGGGCATTTTCCCTTCAGTTTTGTCTTCAGCAAGTGAAATGCATGCTCAATGGGATTCAGGTCAGGTGATTGACTTGACCATTGTATAACATTCCACTTCTGTCCCTTCAAAAACTCTTTGGTTGCTTTTGCAGTATGCTTTGGGTCATTGTCCATCTGCACTGTGAAGAGCTGTCCAATGAGTTCTGCAGCATTTGGCTGAATGTGAGCAGATAATATTGCCCGAAACACTTCAGAAATCATCCTGCTGCTTTTGTCAGCAGTCAAATCAATAAATACAAGAGAACCAATTCCATTGGCAGCCATACATGCCCACGCCATGACACTACCACCACCATGCTTCACTGATGAGGTGGTATGCTTAGGACCATGAGCAGTTCCTTTCCTTCTCCATACTCTTCTCTTCCCATCACTCTGGTACAAGTTGATCTTGGTCTCATCTGTCCATAGGATCTTGTTCCAGAACTGTGAAGGTTTTGTTAGGTGTTGTTTGGCAAACTCTAATCTGTCCTTCCTGTTTTTGAGGCTCACCAATGGTTTACATCTTGTGGTGAACCCTCTGTATTCTCTCTGGTGAAGTCTTCTCTTGATTGTTGACTTTGACACGCATACACCTACCTCCTGGAGAGTGTTCTTGATCTGGCCAATTGTTGTGAAGGGTGTTTTCTTCACCAGGGAAAGAATTCTTCGGTCATCCACCACAGTTGTTTTCTGTGGTCTCCCGGGTCTTTTGGTGTTGCTGAGCTCACCGGTGCGTTCCTTCTTTTTGAGAATGTTCCAAACAGTTGTTTTGGCCACGGCTAATGTTCTTGCTATCTCTCTGATGGGTTTGTTTTGTTTCTTCAGCCTAATGATGGCTTGCTTCACTGATAGTGACAGTTCTTTGGATCTCATCTTGAGAGTTGACAGCAACAGATTCCAAATGCAAATAGCACACTTGAAATGAACTCTGGGCCTTTTATCTGCACATTGTAATTGGGGTAATGAGGGAATATCACACATCTGGCCATGGAACAGCTGAGAAGCCAATTGTCCCATTACTTTTGGTCCCTTAAGTGGGAGGCACATCTGCAAACTGCTGTAAATCCTACACCGTTCACCTGAGTTGGATGTACATACCCTCAAATTAAAGCTGCCAGTCTGCAGTTAAAGCACATTGTGTTTGTTTCATTCCAACTCCATTGTGGTGGTGTATAGAGCCAAAGATGTTAGAATTGTGTCGATGTCCCAATATTTATGGACCTGACTGTCTTTTTCCCCTACCATTAAATTTTTTAAAGACATCACTTTTGAGACATCATACTTGTAACCTAGCATGTACAGTAGGTGGCAAACCCTGAATGTTACCAAGTGGAGCAGAGATGCAAGAGGGGAGTTGAGGAATGTAAGCAAGACATATAAGGGGTTATTCAGAGAGCACCGAATTGCACCAGTGAATTTCCCAGTACGGCGCAACTTTGTGGCAATTTGTGTATTCAGAAAGCTGGCGATTCGCCAAATATTGGCAAATTGGCAGTGAAATACAATGAACTTCAGTGGCCGTGCAATTCCCCATCGAGAAATAAAGGTTAATCTATTCCGAGAACACCAAACTGCACCGAAAACTGGTTGAAATGCTCTGATTATGGATGGTTTCATTGAACAGGTTTAAATAGGTTAATACCTTAGGTTTCAATGTAAATAAATTCCCCATTTTTATCAAATATTTATTGATTCAATTGTTTATTCTTTACATTTGAAGCAAAAAGTCTATTTTTTTTAGGCATTTTTCAGGATTTTTCCTGCAAAATCTTTGATTCCTATTTATGAATTTTTTTAAATGCCATTTTTTTTTTGTTCTGTAGCACATCTTTTTATTGTTATTCATATGACCTTCTATATTATGTCCAGTCATTTTCATGCACTTTTTTTTTTTTTAAAGCACCTTTTAAAAGTTGCAGGTTTTTTTTCACCCCTGTTCAGTGGCTGGTCGACTTTTTTCGGATGAGTTTGGCGGTCTGTTCAGCAGATCATCGACGGTTTTTATCCTAGTTATCAGCTTGATTTAGCGTTTTTTCTGCAGCATTCAGTGGGTTTATCGGCGGTGTTCGGTTCATCGATTCAGCGCGCTTCGGGGACCCTGCGGTGAATGCTGAATTCACCATATGGTCGGCAAATTAAGGGTGCCAAAATGCGCCGAAAGAGAGGGCACTAAAATTTCTGAATAAACTCTATAGGGTGATTTACATTTCAGTAGAGGGAAACAAATTCATTATTATTATTCTTTATTTATATAGCACCAGCATATTCCGCAGCACTCTACAATGGGCACAATATAGACAGGGTTACAATACATTAAACAGCAATTGACAAACCGGTAAAGCAGAAACTCACAATCTAGAAGGGTTGGGGATGGAAACAGGAGGAGAGGACTGCAAGGTGAGAGTGATGGACTGGTTGCATCAGTGAGTTCGGTGGTAGGCTTCCCTAAACAGAACTGTCTTTAGGGGAAAGTCTGACAGTATGAGGTAGAGCATTCCAGAGGATGGGGGCAGCGTGTGAGAAATCCTGAAGTCTATCATGGGAAGAGGTGATGCAGGGAGAAGCTAGGCGCAGGTCACTGTTTGATCTCAGGGAACGGGCTGGGTGTATTTGGTGATTAGTGAGGACAGGTAGGGGGAGCTGAGTTAGTGAGAGCTTTGTAGGTCAGGGTAAGGATTTGGAATTTAATTCTGCAGTGGTTGGGGCCACTGAAGCCAGTGAAGGGACTCGCAGAGAGGAGCAGCAGAGACAGAGCGGCGGGTGAGGTCGATGAGCCTAGCAGAGGCATTCAGAATAGATTGTAGAGGGGCAAGGTGAGAGAGAGGGAGGCCAGCAAGAAGATAATTACAATAGTCAAGTCGGGAGATTACAAGGGCGTGGATGAGTTGCTTTGTGGTGTCAGCGGTAAGAAATGGCCAAATTCTGGAAATATTACGTAGTTTGTAGCGGCAGAAGGAGGAAAGAAACTGAATGTGGGGGATGAAGGAAAGAGCCATGTCAAGTGTAACTCCAAGACAGCATACCTGGTTAGATGGGGAGATAGTGATACCATCGACCATGATGGAGAAGTCAGGAGGTGGGGAGGCATTAGAGGGAGGAATTAGTAGGAGCTTGGACATGTTCATTTTTAGGTGGTGAGAGGCCATCCAGGAGGAGATGCCAGATAAACAGTCGTTGACTTTGGAAAAGACAGGAGGAGAGAGATCAGGGATGGAGTGGTAGATCTGAGTATCATCAGCATAGAGGTGGTAATTAAAGCCAAAGCTGTTAATGATTTTTCCCAGGGAGGAGGTGTAGATAGAGAAGAGCAGAGGACCTAGGACAGAGCCTTGGGGTACACCAACTGATATAGGCATTGAAGAGGAGTTACCAGCAAATGACCCAGAGAAGGACCTGTTAGACAGTTAAGAGTGAATCCAAGAGAGTGCAGTGTCACAGAGGCCAAGAGAGCCGAGAGTCTGTAGAAGGAGGGGGTGGTCAACAGTGTCAAAAGCAGCCGAGAGGTCAAGCGGGATGAGAATAGTGGCCTTGGTTTTTTTTCAGTTAGGAGGTCGTTGGTGACTTTGAGGGCAGTTTCAGTTGAGTGTAGGGGACGGAAGCCTTATGCAGGGGGTTGAGTAGGGAATTAAAGGACAGGAAGAGGGAGAGGCGGTTGAAAACTAGTTTTTCCAAGAGCTCAGAGGTGAACGGAAGCATGGATACTGGACGATAGTTGGATGGAGAGTTGGGATCAAGGGAGGGTTTCTTTAGTATAGGGGTAACCTGTGCACTCATTAGCAAATACAACATCATATATGTAGATAACCAAAATATATGAGCTCTTGCTACAACCACAACTAAATTGCTTATAAATTGCATATTTCCTTGCCGACTTGTGTGTGGTTATAAACATAAAAATAATACATTTTAGTTGTAGAAGCACAATGCTATCTATCAGATTGCTCACGTCCCAATGCTCATTGTGTGTTCTCTGCCTTGAGACATGTGCTGAAATCCTTAACATTCAGGAAGTCAGTCACCCAAGTTGAGCCAGCTGCAGGTGGCAATCAGGATAAAACAAGGGAGACATTGGCTGAAAAAAAATAGTTTCAGAGAATAGCTTAAGGAAAAGTGAAAGGGGTGAGACAATGTTGTAATATACAAGGTTTATAAATTGTCAGCCCTGGAAAGGGCTACTCGACGAGCTGTGAGCTATACTCCAAACAATTACTTGGAAATGACAAAATGAAAAAGACCATTTCGCCTTGAGTGATTACCACTTCGCCTCTTATAATAATTCTCAGTTTTTCCTCCTTTATGTTTTTTATGTTATTAACTCACATTTTATTTTTTTAACCTGTTCTTCTTCCGCTGTGATATTATTTTCCTTCTGATATTTAAATTTTCCTGGGATAGGATCATTGCCAGTCAAAATCCCTACCCAGGACATACTTGAAAATTATAGAAATCTCAATGTATCCTTCCTGGTAAAATACTTTATAAATAAATATTTAATGCATGCTATGGAACAGCACTTGGTAGATCAGGCAAAAATGTTTTTCGCAGTGTTAAAAAGAGGCTTCGTCTCTTTTGTTTTTATTTTTACTGTACATTATGTATCGTGATAGGAATAAATTAAAATGTTTCAGAGATACTATGATGGTTATTTTATTATTATATTATACAGGCATTTATACAGCGCCAACATATTCCGCAGCACTTTACAATAGGCGAGCACAAACAGGCGACGCACATGACACATACACAATGAAAAAGATGCCCGTAGGAAAACTGTCCAGGTAGTGCAGCACTTAACCAAGTGCTCAGTCAGGCATCCCATGAGGTTCAATCTAAGGGACTGGGGTAGGTGAAACAGATAGGAGCAGAGGGAATGAAGATGGTTAGCAGGGCAGCATAGGAAGAAACAGAAGTCTGGGCTTACTGAGAGTAATTAGAGAGAGAAGTGGAGACGGCTGGAAGAGAGACCTGAAATTATGGACCTGCCCTGGGTGGGAGGGTGGATGGGGAGGGTTGGGTGGGACAGCAGAGGGGAAGGAGCCAGGCAGTCTGTCTTGTGTGAGTGCTGTGAATAGAGTGGAATAAGGTTATGAGAAAAGCACATTGTGTGACCATGCATGGGGGAGGGGGAGGAGGTGAGGGGGAACAGAGGGATTTTTCTAACAGAAATGGAGGGAGATTTTAAAATAAAGGCAAAATTTTTCTTTGTTATGTTCTACACATGTTGTTGGCCTGGATGCATTTGGTGGTTGCAGCCAACCCTTCGGGGAATAGGTGCGACCCCACCCCTCCTGCACTATAAAATACAATTGCATAAATATGGCAGTCAGGAAAATAGGGTCGAGAATAGGGGACGTTGTGATGTATCTGGATACCTTGGTGCAGGGTTAGAGGCGCAGAGGGGAAGGAGCCATGCAGTCTGTCTTGTGTGAGTGCTTGGTGCAGGGTTAGGGGCGCAGAGGGGAAGGAGCCATGCAGTCTGTCTTGTGTGAGTGCAGGGTTAGGGGTAATATCCTTAAAACAGACAAGCAGATAAATACACGTATTTATAATATCAAATTCTTAGTAAAAGAATGTTGTTCTTAGCTCTTGAGTTTACCGAAAATTATTGTCTAAATATTTAGTTTTTTAATAAACAAAGGGAGTGCAGAAAAGAAAAAGAGACAAGTGAAAGAGGATAATTCCGTTAGCTGGAACCAAATTTCAACAAGTTTTATATGATGTGTTCCCTGTAGATAAAAGGGGGAAAAAATGTAAGATTCATTGATATGAAGTGATATGGGGTTATTCAATAATTGCCATTTGTTGAAGTTGCACACGCCAGTGAAATATAGGGATGTGCGTTTCGGGTTTCGGAATTTCGGAATTTTCACGAAATTTCCCGATTCGTGTTTTCGGATGCGGCCGAATTTCCGAATATTTTTAGATCCGAAAATGTCAGATCCGAAACGTTTTCCGAGCCGAAACGAAATATTTTCGGATTTTTCGAATGGACTTGAAATGTGTCAAACGAGGAGAACAGACGTTCCGAAAAACGAAAAGTCGATACAAAAAACGAGTAAAGTGACACGAAAAATACGAAAAATGGTCGATATTCCGAAAAATGTACAATTCCGAAAAACGAAAATTTCCGAAATCACGAAAAGCCGATACAAAAAACGAGCACAGTGACACGAAAATACGAAAAATGGTCGATATTCCTAAAAAAAATGTACCCGAAAAACGAGCTGAATCGAATCGAATCGAAACCGAAATCGGTCGAAACGAGCCGAATCGAAAAGTTTAAAAATCCGAAAAATCAAACCGAATCGAACCGAAAAAAAAATCGGTGCACAAGCCTAGTGAAATATGCAACAAATGCACCCCTTTCACTATAGTAATATTCAAACTACACCTTTGGCTCACACACCGAGAAGCTTTTATTAGGATAAAATCATATTTTTCCTTATTTAGTCACTAGAAACATATGATAGAGTTGTGCATTTGTTTCGTAACGAATTGTAATTTGTCTGAAAATTCATTAAATCATATTTCGGAAGTACTTCCAAAATAACAAATTTCTTTTTCGTTTCAGTTCGGATGAAACGGTATATAACGAAATTGATTTGTTATATTTTTTTCTCAATAGAACCATTGATTTAAATGATTCCTTAACAGGATTTGATACATTGGGGTTTTATTTAGTGATCCGTAATTTGGCTCGATATCAACTATCAAATCGATCCCAATTTACAATACATGCAAGTACTAAAGCAAACGACATTATGAAACAAATCAGACTGTTTGACTGTTTCGTTTGATTGTATCGCAAAGCACCTTGTCCCTGTGTATTGGCCTATTGTGCTGCATCTGTTATCAGCACCACAGGCCAATGGACAGCTCAACATTTAACCCTAGTTTGCCTTTTAACCTCCATGGCGGTATTCTCGAGTTTGACTCGGGGTTAAATTTCGCTACCGCGAACGGTAACCCCGAGCCACACTCGGGCTGTATACTTACCGCATCCTGCACTCCCTTGCTGTCCCCCGCAGTGTGATCGCGGCAACTTGCTTCCTGGTAACACTCCCTGCGAGTCACGAGATGCAGGGGGGCGGGACCAGACAGCAAACTATAAAAAAAAATATTTCAATGTAAAGTCCCTAACATGCAGTTCTCACTAACAGATCAGAAACAGACCGTACACATGAAGATCTCTTATATGAAAATCGAATTATTGATAGACTGTATGGATTATAAATGTTGCTGTATAAATAAGAGTGTACATAATTGAAATAATATATCATACCAAGGATGTTTACACTGAGGCAATATGCAGAGACTAATATTGCACCCTTGTTTTCTGAAAGATTTCAGTGTTTTTGGTTTGATTTTATTATTGAATATAATTTATTTGCATTATTTTGGATAATTGTTTTTGGGATAATAAATTATTATTTCGTGTTTCAAACTTTATCTGACTCCATGTGTTTACTTGACACTTGTTTGCACGGATTTCAGTGAGTTATTCCTACGGAATACAGGCTTACTATATAAAACAACAAATTTCCTTTCCAAAGAAATTGAAACGCTTTTAGACACAAAATTTTGAAAAAATTAGACCGCCAGGGAGGTTAACAGCAGAATTTGTGTTATTGGGGTCTTATTTAGTGATCCAAAATTCGACTCGCTATCAAGTATCAAATCAGTTTAATTTACAATGGGGTTTTTAGTGATCCGATATACAGTGGTGTATTTAGGTTTTGTGCTGCCCTAGGCCTGACTAAACTCGTGCACCCCTAATTTAAATTTGATGCACCCCTTCCTGTCAAGGGCGCACCTCTTCCTGGTTAATCCCCACCCTTCCTCTTTAAGCTCCACCTTTTCCTCTTAGAGCTCCGCCTTTTCCTCTCTTTATATTAAAAGTGGATACCAAGTGTCTACTTGTATATTTTGTATACCATTTCAAATGTATAAAATGAGATAAAGAAAATTATGAAATGTTTAAATTCAAGTATTTTTACAAAGAACAGCCACGCATGTCAAGTAAACGGGATCACAGCCGCTCTAATTGGTGGAACAATAAAATCCACAGAAACGTGCACTGCATATGAGCGTATCACAGAGCTGCATAGCAATAAAACCCACAGAAATGGGCACTGTGTATGAGCATATCAGAGCTGCAAAGCAATAAAACCCACAGAAATGTGCAGTGTGTATGAGCATATCCCAGAGCTCCAGGGCAATAAAACTCACAGTAATATGCAGTGTGTATCACAGAATCCACAGCAATAAAACTCCCAGCAATGCAATGTGCGGTATGTATGAGCATCAGAATTCACAGCAATAAAACTCACAGCAATGCAATGTGTGGTGTGTGTCAGCGTATCAGAATCCACAGCAATAAAACTCCCAGCAATGTAATGTGCGGTGTGTATGAGTGCATCAGAATCCACTGCAATAAAACTCCCAGCAAAATGAGTGTATATGAGCACACAGCAATTATTTATTCTACATTTACCGTCCTCTGTCCACGGTAGGGCTGTGTGCAGAGTCAGCAGGGACTGTGTACAGACTCAGCAGGAGGTCCCTCCAGGCCACGTTAGGATCACGGCTGTGCCTGTGCGTGGAGCCATCTTGGCAGCAGTGGGGTGCCACTGCCAGAGGGTGCACCGTGGCTTTGATTCCCTTCCCGGTGGGTGTTCAGTCCAGAAGAGAGTGAGAGTCCGTGTTAACGAAAGGGCGGGCAGCTGCGTGCATGCGTGTCACGTGGTTCAGCCAGTCAGATGGTACTGAGACTCAGTACCACCTGACTGGCCAGACCGAGTGTTACCTGCACGCAAGCAGCCTCACCAGGAGCCAGGCAGCTCAATGACAAATTTCTATCACTGCAGTGCTGGTTAAGGAAAGGTCCACTTTAAACAGCAGTAAGCAGACAGGGCTTCATATTCTGCTGAAACCCCCCCCCCCTTACCTGCCATTTACTGTCATCTTCTCTCTCTGGACACAAATCACATCCCCTCCCCTCTCCTAGAGCTGCTGCGGGGCAGGGGAGGAGCTATGGAGGGAGGAGAGGGGGATTTTTATTCTATTCAATTTTATTCCGTATGCAAACGCCATGCTCCGCTGCTCGTTGTTTGAGAACACAGCTCAAAGCTGACACACAGTGACAGTGGCACCTCCTAGTACCCCCTAATGACACTCCAATAATCACTGGTACCTGGGGCGGCCCGCCCTCCACCACTCCTCTAAGTACACGACTGCTCTGGTGATATGCTCACACACAAGTTTGGCGAACTGCCAGCAAGTACGGTGCTGTTTGAAGGCAGTGCAAATCCCCATAGAGACGTAATGGTTAATCTATTCAGAGAACACCAAACAGCAGAGAAATGTCAGTGAAATGCCCTGATGCTCGGTGGTTTCAATCAGCAGGTTTATTCAGGCGAACCCCATAGGTTTCAATGTTAAAAATATTCCCGTTTTTTATGCAATATCTAATAAACCATTTATTATTTTAATCTGCAGTAAAAAGTCTTTATTTATTTATTGATTTTTTTTTTTTTGTACCTTTTTTAGTGATTTTTTTGGGCTAAATTCCCCCCCTTTTTTTTAATATCGGTTCTCCTTTTTCTGTAACCGAACTTTTTATTATCAATCATAGGATCTTATATGTAAATTCCAGACATTTTCGTTCAGTAGTTCTTTTGAAAACAGCAGGCCATGGGTTTGCGGTGGCAGCATACAGCGGCCGACTCCATGCACTTTGGGGACCCTGTGGTGAATGGTGAATTCACTGCAGGGTTGGGAAATTTTATTCCCCGAAGTGCAGGGAACTACAGAACACCAAAATGTTGCTGTCATTTCGGTGCTCTGTGAGTAACCCAATTAGTGGTGAGGTTTTTTGTTGCCCCCTGGAAAGTGAAAGCCTAGGCCTTGCCTACCCAGGACATACTTGAAAATTAGTGACATCTCAATGTTTCCTTCCTGGTAAAATAGTTTGCAAAAGTTAAATTTTTATTTTTTATTTTTTTTAGGGGTGGGGCCACCCAGTGGGCCGCCGCCCCCTGGAAAGTGCCGCCCTAGGCCTGGGCCTTGTTGGCCTAGGCCAAAATACACCAGTGCCGATATACCAAACAAAATGAAATAAAAAGAATGAAACGTAATTACGAAACGAAATAATGAAAACAAAATTATTTTGAAATGAAACTAAACAAATTTTCCAGCCGTGCATGCCTCTATTGATATATATATTAGCATTTTCATAACAATTCCATAACTCAACCACTCTTTAGGCATAAACATTGCTATCAAATTTGGGTGTGTAGTGGAGTGCAGTGCAATATGTCAATGGTTAATTGAAGTGCGGAAATGCTGCATAGTTCCTGTACTTTTTTTTTTTTTAGGACTAGACCTTTGTTTCCCATGATGCAGAATTTGTAAATTTAACAGTAAAGAAAATAAATCACAGGAGACTGAGGGTAATAAAAAGCAATGTATGTAACTTATAGAAAATTAACTAAAGGAATATTTGCTGTTCTGTTAAAAGAAGGAAAATTATTTTTTATCCTTAAAATACATCACTGTAGAAGAAACACACAAATATGTAACGCTAATTTGATTCACAAAAATTGGGACTCAAAGCACCACCAATACTGGAATTAAACCCCGACTGTAAAATTGTTAGCTGCTGCTTATTGAATGAATGATAAATGCAGTAATGGGGTTTTTATAATTACGTATGCATCTATTTACAAGAAAGAGTGTCATCTGCGCTTATTCATATAACACCGTGTGAAACAAAACACAATTAGAGGCTTGGTTTACTCAAATAGCCATTGGAGTGTAGGTGTTGCACATATGCTGAAAGTATGGTCAATAATTCCAATGTGCGAAGGGAGCGGGCTGGGTGAAACCAGAAGTGCTTTTATTTAAACGTTTTCTGCAATACACATAAAGCATGACTTCAGTTCTGGTAAGAGTGTACTTGGAATATTTGGTTCCTTATACATTAATACACATATAGATATATAACAGTAACATTCACCTATTCAGGAATAACGTACTTATAGAAAATAATAAACAATTAAACATGTGATATAAACATATGATTACTCAATCTACATTATAGTAGACCAATGGTGCAATATAATCAATACAGTATAACATGAGATCCTATAGTCGTCACATTCCCTGTATACTGGTGAGCTATGACACATCAGCACAACACACTGACATCTGTATAGTGTCTTATCTAGTTACCCAACAGTAGCAACAGTCCTTTCTAACTACAGGGATGTGAATTGAATCACTTTTACCCTGTTTATAACCCTGGATATGCTCCTTCTTACCTGCAACACGTATAAAGCATAACTTCCGTTCTGGTAGGAGCGTACTTTGACTACTTCCTACCAGAAGCGAAAGCCCTGCTTTTTGGGTTACCTCTGCTAAGGGAAGCATTTTAGATGAACACGTGCTCATCATTCAGGATTTTCACTCTGCTGCCATCTACTGGTGGTTTAATAGAGATGCCATTAGTTTACTTCATAATGCAACATTTTAATGGGGTACTTGGTTTATTTTAATGGGGTACCTGATTTCACATACCTTACATAAGCTCACCTGCCAACGTCATGGCAGCTCTACTGAAGGTGAGTCCTAACCAATGAAACCACATGCTGCTATGTAGCGTACCATATATGCTCATGCTGCTTTGCAGTAATGAGGAAGACCGTTGGGCTTTCATTTATACCCTCCCAGAAACAAATCCACCATGGGATAAAAGCTTTGCTTTTTTCCTTGTTTGTTGGTTCCTTTTTTAAGTGTATTTTAATCATTATTAAAGGTTACGTTTTATTTTGCTAATACACCAGTGTGGATTTTGGTATTTACTGAACAGACAATACTGTTTGGAGTACACTGTAGAGGAAAACCTTTTGAAAAATGTAATAAAAAGTATGGATTAAAAGAAAATTACTGCCAGTATTGTATTGGACATGAGACTTGACACAGATTTTAAAATTCTTCAGTGAAGAAAATGTTATATAATTAAAGTACAATAAATAAATACACTTAAGGCGGTAATTTATTTAGATTAAATTCTACTGATGATGAGTAGGATAAAACAGATAATTAAGCCAACTTGGGAAACTTATGTGTCAGGAGAAGGTGAGGTGGCAATTTATGGTTAATTAAATACTAGAAGGCAGGTTGTGATAAGTACAGTGATTGTAAAGCTGATATAATAGCAATCATAAAAAGGTTATTTGCTCTTGTGGAAGTCTCCTTTTTATGATAAATAGGAAGATGTCTTTAAACACTGCTTTAGCCATTTTTTAGTTCGGGCTATTCAAATTCTGGCTTACTAAATTTCAATTCCCAATAAAAATTTGGAATAAATATTTAACAGTGGAAATTTTAAATTACGAACTTGTGCATTTCACTTTCAATGGTAAATTGGGGACTTACTGTAAAATTTGTACAGTGTAAATCATAATGTGTGTTTTACAAAAAAATGTGGGTCCTACTATACAGGCAACACGGCTTACGAGTTTTACTGTAAGATGTGGGTCTTACTGTGTGGCGGCTTCACGTTCCGTAATTTATCATTTAAAATAAAACACACAAGTCAGTACTTTCTGATTTGCACTGTTATATTAAAACCCGGAATGTGCCTTAAAATGGTAACTTTTAAGGGGGGGGCGTGTCCGGATGCTGGCTCGAGTGGATGTTTGGCAGAGAAGCTCCTCCATCAGACTATCCCTTTAGCTGTTTTACTGCACTTAGGCTCCCTGCCCGCAGCTAGGTCCGGCACCGGAACTGATTTGCCGTGCCTTCTCACTGCGAAATGCCACCTCCGACTCCCCGGGAGGCGTTCTGAGTGGACTTTGCAACCTGCAGCCACTGGCCATTTTGGATGCGGCCTATGCCGCAGTCTGTCCAGCCTGCCCTCATGGGGAAAAAAAAGTAAAAAGGTAGAGGGGTCTTATTCACCACGGCTCCCTGACATTCGGTTGTCTTTGGGTGGTCCACATCCCAGCCGGCTCCCCCCCGCAGCACCTGGAGAGCCCGTGGCCGTTGGAGTCGTCACCTACTCTGGGGCCTTTGGCCCAGAGGAATCCCTGACCCTGATGTTGCCGCTCTCCACATATTATATACCATTTTTTGTTGCCATTAAATGGACTTTCTAAAGATATCATTATTTCCATCATATCGTATAATTTACTATTAAAAAAAATATGATGATATTTAATCCCCAAATCTACAGCCACCAAAAAAGACCCTGGCTAAATGGTTTCAAAATTATATCCTGATATTAGAAATACCCTGTACAGGGTTATTCAAAGAGTTCCGAATTGGGGCCGAAAGGTAACCGAACAGTGAAATTCAGCATACAGTTACCTTTCCTGGCCATTCGGCAATTCAGAGAGCAGGCAATTCGCCAAATCTTGGCGAATTGCCTGCACATACGGTACCTGTTCGAGGGCAGTGAAAACCCCATGGAGAAGCAATGCTTTGTCTATTCAGAGAACACAAAACAGCTGAGAAAGGTTGCCGAAATGCCCTGCCATTCGGTGGTTTCATTCGACAGGTTTATTCAGGCGAATCCCATAGGCTTCAATGTTAAAAATATTCCCGTTTTAATACAATATCTAATAAACCGTTTATTTTATTCTGCAGTAAAAAGTCTCTTCATTTCTAGATTTTTTTAGGATCTTTTAGGCATTTTTCGTGATTTTTTAGCGAATGTTTTTTTGTTTTTTTATATCGTTTTTTCGTTTTTCTGTAACAATCCTTTAAATTATCATTCATTGGATCTTATGTAAATTTAATTCATTTTCGTTATGTAGTTTCTTTGCAAACAGCGTCTCACTTTTCAAACATTCAAGCCAACTTTTTTTTTCTCACTCCATTCGTCTGCAGTGTCGGCTTTTTCTGGCGGCTGCTCTGCGCTGTGATCGGCTACTGCGTGGGTTTCTCCGGCGTGTTCGGCGAGGTTAATCCAGATGTTTTTACGGGTTTCGGTGTGCATTCGCCAGGTTTTGCAGTGAGTGTTCGTCGGGTTTGCAGCGGCTTTTTCCCTGCACCACGACGGCCCTGTGGTGCTTGCTGAATACACCGCAGGGTCGCGAAATTGGATCACCAAATTGCACTGAATTGAAGAGAACAAAAAGTCACCGCACATGCAGTGACTTTTCGATTATCTTTGAATAACCCTGATAGTTACATGTTTGTGCTTTTTGACCCCTTCACTGCTGAGCCATTTCACCTCTGTGCGCTGAGCTCATTTTGAACGCTTTATGCTCATTATGTTTAAATACCAGCTTAAGTCCTATTTTATTAACCACTTGAATGCTAAGGACGCGCTCAGCGCGTCCTCAGCATTCCCGCTGGTATGCGGAGGACGCGCTGAGCGCGTCCTCGCATTGGGGTCAGCGTTCGGCCGGGTTCCGGCCGATCGCTGGCCCCTCCGGTGCGGGCTGACATCCTGGATGTCAGCCCGGCATCCGGAGCAGTGGCCGCCATTATTAGGTGTCATCGCGCCCCCGCGATGACACCTAATTCAGGCCCCCCCCCGCATGTGCGGAGGAGGCGCCTGAAAGGGAGGGGGGGAGGTCCTTCGGACCTCTCTCCCTCCCGATCGGCGGCTCACAGGGGCTTAACCCAGGCATCATTTGGAAGGGCACAGCCTGCCCTTCCAAATGATGCCTGGCATTAACCCCTGGGGAGCTGGATCGCAAATCGGCACTGAAAAGCGCCGATTTGCGATCCTTCCCGGGAGCTGGCCGACATCTTGGATGTCGGCCAAGCTTCCGGGAACTCCCCCAGAGGACTGGCGTCATCGTGCGCAGCACGATGACGCCAGTCCTAGCATTAACCCCTAACTGCCACGAACTGTGGAGATAGGGAGTTCCAATGAACTCCCTATCTCCCGATCCGTGGCAGTTAGGGGTTAAATTTTGATATCGTTGGATCGGCCAGAGCATGGCCGTTCCAACGATACCAAACATGAAAGTAAAAAAAATTGTAAAAAAAAAAAAAAAAGAAAAATAAAAAAAAATTAAAAAAAAAAAAATTAAAAAAAAAAAAATAAACACTTTTTTTTTATTTTTTTTGGTTTGTTAATGCAGCAATATTGTTCCCATTTCAATTATAATGTGAACAATGATGCTGCATTAACGATTTTTGTATGCGGTGCGTTTGTTAAAAATGGTGTCATTTTCCCCAAAAAAAAATGTAACGAGACCCCATCTCTAATTTTTTTAACAAGCGCACCCCATACAAAATATAACCGCAATTGCTCGCATGTTAAAATGTGGAAAAAAACACTTTACACGCTGTAAATTATTGAAAATACATATTTTATTGCATTTTTTGTTATAATATACAAACATGACATAACGTATACATATAATAATGACATATTATGAATCTACCGAGTCTGACGGAAAGAACGATATATAATATGTCGATGTCATATACTAAAATAAGCCTTCAAAACACGTTTAAACATGATGCGCAAAACAGGTAAAAAATGACCTCAGCACAGGGGCGGGAAAAGCCTCAGCAGCGAAAGGGTTAAACCCCAATGCAATTTTTTTTTAAATATTTTTTTATTATTTATCTTTTTTTACACCAAACCTAGTCATGTTGGTATCATTCGAAAGGCCATGATCAGACCTTTCCAATGATATCAAACATGACCCTCTAGCATGGGTATGGAGATACCTGGATCCAAAGGATCCCAATATCTCCACTTGGCAGTTAGGGGGTTAACTGGCCCATTGACAACATTGCACATATAGTGAAGACGTCAGTGGGTATGGGGTGACATGAAGGTTTGGCTGACATCCAAGATGTCAGCCACATCTGGGTTTGAATCGCAATTCGGCGCCGATTGAGCTAATCAAGTCCTAGGGGAGTGGATATGCTATTGCCCATCTACTCCCAGCCTCCACCATTGACCACCATTTGGGGGCTATTAAGAAAATAAAATACTTTGCTCAGCTCGACCCCCTTCCCCACTCATGGGCATCAGCTGGAGAATCAGTTGGAGGGCTAATCAATTCCTACAATGTGGAACCCCCAGTGGCTAGGAGACCCCGACCCTCTAAAAGACTACTTACTCCCCTCAGTCACAATAATAGTAATGGGGCCAATAATCTAATATCTGAAGTAAAAAATCAATCTTGCCAGTAAATGAGATAGAAGGAATTCACTCTTTAACCACTTCGCTGCGGAGGACGCGCTCAGCACATCCTGCCGCAGGAAGGGTTGGCTGCGGAGGACGCGCTGAGCGCGTCCTCCCGAACCAGCCTGCGATCGGCCGGATTCCGGCCGATCACTGTGCCCCCCGGTGCGGGCTGACATCTTGGATGTCAGCCCAGCACTCCGGGACCGCCGCGGGCACAATAGATGTCATCGCGGTGGCGCGATGACATCTATTTCAGGCGCCCCCCCCGTGTGCGGAGGAGGCGCCTGAAAGGGATGGGGGAGGTCCTTCGGACCTCTCTCCCTCCCGAGCATGGGGGTCCTGAGCTTAATGCCAGGCACCGTTTGGAAGGGCACAGCCTGCCCTTCCAAATGGTGGCTGTCATTAACCCCTGGGGAGCTGGATCACGAATCGGCGCTGAAAAGCGCCGGTTCGTGATCCTTTCCCAGAGCTGGCTGACATCTTGGATGTCGGCCAAGCCTCCGGGAACTCCCCCTGAGGACTGGCGTCATCGTGCATAGCACGATGATGCCAGTCCTGGAGTTAACCCCTAGCTGCCACCAATGGTGGAGATAGGGGGTTCCAATGAACCCCCCTATCTCCCGATCCGTGGCAGCTAGGGGTTAAAGAGCATGGCCGTTCCAACGATACCAAACACGACTGTGAAAAAAGTTTTTTTAAAAAAATAAAAATTAAAAATAAATAAAAAAAATTATAAAAAAAATAAGTTTTTTTTCTTTTTTTGGGTTTTTTAATGCAGCAATATTGTTCCCATTTCAATTATAATGTGAACAATGATGCTGCACTAACGATTTTTGTATGCGGTGCGTTTGTTAAAAATCGCGTAATTTTACCCAAAAAAAATGTAACGAGACCCCATTTGTAATTTTTTTAACAAGCGCACCCCTTACAAAATATAACCGCAATTGCTCGCATGTTAAAATGTGAGGAAAAAACCACTTTACATGTTGTAAATTATCGAAAATTCATATTTTATTGCATTTTTTGTTATAATATACAGACAGGTCATGACGTATACATATAATAATGACATATTATGAATCTGACGGAAAGAACGATATATAATATGTCTGGGCCATATATTAAAATAAGCCTTCAAAACACGTTTAAACATGATGAGCAAAACCGGTAAAAATGACCTCAGCACAGAGGTGGGAAATGCCTCAGCAGCGAAAGGGTTAACTCACAGAGCAAAAATGGCAAAATCACGTGGCTCCTTAGGTACCAAGGAGCAAGTGAAATGAAGCTGTATCACTAAGGGGTTAACCTGGATTATCTATGACGTTTTGCCAATAATAAATTTGGCTTAAATATATAAAGCATTTAAATCGTCATTTAAATGGAGCTATCAATTTTTCATCGTCTTGTCTGTACTTGCTCAGATAGTAAAAGACAGCTATAAAATCAGATGTGGTGTTAGAGGATTTTGCTCTGTCTTCAATTATTTTCCAAACTCAACTAATTAAAGCTGATTAACTTATTTTCATCCATTATTTAAATCCAGTCACAGCAGGGAAACAATGCGATTTTAAACTGTGTGTTTGTACGAATATTCATTTATATTTGATTACCGGAATCTTGGAGTAACCCTGTAGTTTAAAAGTTTACTTTAGAAAAAGAAAACTTTAGAATGGATTTTGCATCACTTTTGTTTTTGACATTCCAAGAACCATAGCCATATGTGCTTCTTGAATGACTCTCTGTAAATAATATCCAATAGCAGCAAAAAAAATCTGGCTCTCCATATCTCTGGAGTTTATAGGACTCCAAGGAGAGACGTGCGACCCGCTGCAATCTTGTGCAACTAAGTGTTTAACACTCTCTACTTCACATTTGGATTCTTGAGAAATTTTGATTAGTTCAGAGCTGTCAAACTCTGGTCTCCAGATGTTTCTGAACTACAAATTCCATGATTCCCTGGCCATTTGCATTGAAAGAATTCTGGGAATTGTAGGCATCAACATTCTAGGGGACTGTGAGACAGCCCTGGATTAGTTTGTTTTTTTGTAAAGCCTGAGATACACTAAGTGCGATGCGATGCGCTCAGTGTATCCAGATTTTTCCACCTCCCTCGCTCAGGCCGCGTCACGATGCGGCGCTGAGCTACAGGAGTTGGAAAAATCCAACTTCCCCATTGGCGAAGCGACGCGCTGAGAGAAGGGGCTGGATCTGCAGCACACGGCGCGTTCCTGCTCTCTGTAAAACGCCCAGGTGTGAACGGGTCCCATAGGAAATCATGGGATTTCCGTGTCTCTGCGTTTTACAGCACGTAGGAACGCGCTGTAAAACACTAAGGTGTGAACCCAGCCTTAGAATCAATGAGTGTAAGGCATGTCATAGCATAGTCATTAGCATATACATTACAGACTAGGAAACTAACCTATAAGAATACATATCTTACTGTCCAATAACAGCAGGCACTATACTTAGAAAGTGTCCAATGAAGGGACATGTTATGTGACCGAAAAGTGCAAGGAATTATCTCCTCGGCAACAAACTTAGAAAATAGCTTACAGAATAGGGAAGTAGCAATTGTACTGTATTAGCATTACAAAACTCGTGATTTTTAGAAGATGTAGTTTGTGGTTAATCGTGCTAACAAGTAAAACTGGCCATTTAAACTGTGCAGGGATACATATATTTTACGGAGAAAATTAAGGGACAAAGCACAGATATAAAAAGCAATTAAAGGTGGATTTAACACCAACATTCACATACCCGTAGATACTCGAGTATAGCGCGACCAGAATATAATGCGATGGGTAGAGATTTATTATGGAAATGAGAGTACTCAAGACTCGAATATAACGCGAGGAACAAAATTTTACTGTACCGCTAAACAATTAAAATCCTTCCAGGTTCTCTTAACACAGTCAGGCTACCCTCAGGCCAGGGTGCTCTGCTCTTGAATGATTGTAGTTGAAGTAAGTATGAAGCCACCGGCCACCTGTCTTCTTTACTAGCAATTAGATGGCCTGCTGAGGCGAGCGAGGTGAATGATTGGCTTAAACTGAGCGGGCCCTCTGGCCGTGATGGATCCCATTTCTCCCGAATCCAGGAGTTCTTCTAGGAGACTTGGGATCCAAGTTATTATTTTTTTTCTCTACACGCGATGCAGATGTCTCGAATATAATGCGACCCCTCCAATTTTAAGGTAAATTTTTGTCACCAAAATCTAGCGGTATACTTGAGTATCTACAGTACTGAGTTATGCTATGGTGTTTCTTTTTTCTCTTCTCCTTTGAGGCATCGGAATCTATTTGTGTCTAAAGAGAGCCCTACTAAGGGAATTACAATTTCTTTATCCCAGGTGATAAAAATATTCAGGTACTTATGGGTAATACCCCTGTTATTGCACTGACATTTTCACTCATTTTAGCCACAGTAGAGTCTTGCACCCTATTTTTAATCTTTTTCATTCATTTACTGTTTTTTATGCTGGGCTCCTGAGCACCCACTACAGAAACATACAGGGTTATTCAAAGAGAATCGAAAAGCCATCGCACGTTCGGTGACTTTTCGTTCTCTTCAATTCGGTACGATTTGGCGATCTCATTTCGGCGACCCTGTGGTGTATTCAGCAAGCACCACAGGGCCGTCGTAGTGCAGGGAAAAGCCGCCGCAAACCTGCCGAACACTCACCGCAAAACCCAGGCGAATGCATGCAAAAACATCTGGATTAACCCCGCCGAAGACGCTGGAGAAACCCGAGCAGGAGCCGATCAGAGCGCAGAGCAGCTCCCGGAAAAAGCCGACACCGCAGACGAATGGAGTGAAAAAAAAAGTTTGTTTGAATGTTTGAAAAGTGAAACGCTGTTTGCAAACAAACTACTGAGCGAAAATGTCTGAAATTTACATATAAGGTCCAATGAATGGTAATAAAAAGGGCTGTTACAGAAAAAAGAAAACGTTTAAAAATAAATAAATCGGAAAATCTTATTTTTCCAAAAATGCCTAAAAGATCCTAAAAAAAAATCTATAAAGGGACTTTTTACTGCAGAATATTATAATGAACGGTTTATTAGATATTGAATTAAAATGGGAATATTTTTAACATTGAAGCCTATGGGATTCTCCTTAATAAACCTGTCGAATGAAACCACCGAATGGCAGGGCATTTCGGCAACTTTTCACTGCTAGTTTTTTTCTCTGAATAGACGAAGCATTGCTTCTCTATGGGGATTTCACTTCCCTCGAACAGGCAGCGTATGTGCAGGCAATTCGCCAACATTTGGAGAACTGCCTGCTCTCTAAATAGCCGAATGGCCAGGAAAAGTAACCGTACGCTGAATTTCAGCGTTCGGCTACCTTTCGCCAGCAATTCGGAGCTCTTTGAATAACCCTGATAGAAACACAGAATATGTCGGCAGATAAGAACCTTTCGGCTCATCTAGTCTGCCTAATTATATGGATACTTTCTCTGAATTTATCTTTTATTTAGGATAGCCTTATGCCTATCCCATGCCTGCTTAAATTAAATCACTATTTTAGCCTTTACCACTTCTACTGGAAGGCTGTTCAATGTATCCACCGCCGTCTCTAAAATGATTCTTCCTGATGATAGTTTTAAACCTTTGCCCGTCTAATCTATGTCTTCCTTGTTTTGCTACTTTGTTACCTTTTAAATATACAGTACTCCCTTCCTCTACCTTGTTGATTCTCTTTACGTATTTACAGTTGTGTTCAAAATTATTCAACCCCCAATACTGTAAAGGGTTTTAGGGAATTTAGTGTACATTTGTAATTGTATTCAGAATGAAATCCTACAAGGACTTTTTAAAGAACCATATGCAACTAAAATGACATCAATTGGTTTTGTAATACAGTAGTAAATGATTCTTTTGTGAATTCTTCATTGACACAATTATTCAACCCCTTAAAGACTAAGACTCTGAAGAACAAAGGTTCATTCAAGTGTTTTCAATCTGGTATTGAAAACACCTGTGGATGTCACGGAGCAGCAATAAAGCATAATAAGCACCAATTAGGCAGCTTTAAAATGACTGTGATACTCAGCTCCTTCTAGACATTTACTGGTGTGGTTACAAACATGGTGAAGTCAAGAGAATGGTCCAGGAAGACAAGAGAAGAGGTGATTACTCTTCACAGGAAGGGAAATGGCTATAAGAAGATTGAAAAGATGTTAAACATACCAAGAGAGACCATAGGAAGCATCAGTCGCAAATTCAAGGCAAAGGGCACTGTTGAAACGCTACCTGGTCGTGGCAGAAAGAAGATGCTGACTTCGACTGCTGTGCGCTACCTGAAGCGTAAAGTGGAGAAAAGTCCCCGTGTGACTGCTGAGGAACTGAGAAAATATTTGTCAGATGTGGGTACTGAAGTTTCAGCTCAGACAATACGGCGCACACTGCGTAATGAAGGCCTCCATGCCAAAACTCTCAGGCGCACCCCCTTGCTGTCTCCAAAGAATAAGAAGAGTCGACTGCAGTATGCCAAAAGTCATCTGGACAAACCACAGAAGTTTTGGGATAGTGTTCTGTGGACTGATGAAACAAAATTAGAACTGTTTGGGCCCATGGATAAACGCTATGTTTGGAGGAGGAACAACAAGGCCTATGAAGAAAAGAACACCTTGCCTACTGTGAAGCATGGCGGGGGGTCAATCATGCTTTGGGGCTGTTTTGCTTCTGCAGGTACAGGGAAGCTTCAGCGTGTGCAAGGTACCATGAATTCTCTTCAGTACCAGGCGATATTGGATGACAATGTGATGCAGTCCGTCACAAACCTGAGGCTTGGGAGACGTTGGACATTTCAACAGGACAATGATCCCAACCATACCTCCAAGTCCACTAGAGCATGGTTGCAGATTAAAGGCTGGAACATTTTGGAGTGGCCATCGCAGTCACCTGACTTAAATCCGATTGAGAACCTCTGGGACTTAAAGAAAGCAGTTGCAGTGCGCAAGCCTAAGAATGTGACTGAACTGGAGGCTTTTGCCCATGACGAATGGGCGAAGATACCCGTCGATCGCTGCAAGACACTTGTGTCAAGCTATGCTTCACGTTTAAAAGCTGTTAGTACTTATAACTGTAAAAGGATGTTGTACTAAGATTGAATGTCACTTGGGGGTTGAATAAAACTGATAATGATGTGAGCACAGAAAAGACATTTGTGGTTATTTCATTATAAATGTTATGTTATATTTGTCTGGCCTACACGTGCCTCTTTGATTTAATTGTAAGCAAGATGACTGAATGATCAAAATCAATGTCAAACTGGCCAAAACACTCAATTTCAGTGGGGGTTGAATAATTTTGAACACAACTGTAAATGTTTCTATCATATCCCCTCTGTCTCGTCTTTCTTCCAAGCAATACATGTTAAGATCACTAAGCCTTTCCTGGTAACTTTTCTCCTTCAAGCTGTACACCATTTAGTGATCTCTCTCTAAGGTATTTACATCCTTCTGGAGATATGGTCACAGTACTCCAAGTGAGGTTTCACCAGTGCTCTGTACAACGGCATGAATTCTTCCTTCTTTCTACTGCTAATACCTTTCCCTACACATCCAAGCATTCTGCTAGCATTTCCTGCTGCTCTATTACATTCAGAGTTATTCAGAGAGAGGTGAAAAGCAGGAGAATGACTGGAGAATGGAAAATTCTAGGTTAAAATAGCCAATTTAGAAAGTGAGATGAATGGGAGAATTTTTCTGGTTTGGCTATTTTGACCTAGAATTTTCCATTCTCCTGTCAATCTCCTGCTTTTCACCGCTGTCTGAATAACTCTGACTGTCTACTTACCCTTAGATCCTCTGCAATAATGACCCCTAAATCCCAACCCTCAGATGTTGAGGTTAGGACTGTATCAAATATTCTATATTCAGCTCTTGGGTAGTTACGATCCAGGCGCATTATTTTGCACATATCCACATTAAAACCCAATTGCCACAGCTCTGATAATTTTTTTAGTTTACCTAAATCATTTGGCTGATCCCTCAAGGAACCTCAACCCTGTTGCAAATCTTTGTGTCATCAGCAAAATGACACACTTTTCCATTAATACCTTCTCCAATATCACTATTAAAAATATTAAAGAGAATGGGTCCAAGTACTGACTCCTGAGGTACCCCACTGGTAACAAGACCTTGCGCCGAATAAACTCCTTTGAGTATTCATTGCATCTCTCCTCTCCACCTTTATATTTACACAAACAATTCTTATCATACACTTAAACCTAGCATACACACTCACAGCTCTCATCACACATACACCTGTAGCGCTACTCCCGTAAGAGCCACTGAATTTGACGGGCCTTCTGTCTCACTACAGTGATTACCCACCTCCACCTTCGGTGCCAAGTAATACCAAGACAAGATGACTTTAAATAAAAAGGGGTTTATTAGGACTAGCGAGCAAACCCTTTGTAGGACAAAGTAATCAACAGTATCACAGTATTGAAAGAGTTAATTCAGCATCACTATTCGACACAATGATGAATGAATGAGACGGCAATCTTTACCATACTTCAATGCAGTTAGATTATTGACAACAATCAACGTAACCGATATCTAAACCTTGTACCTTCTATCTAACCACTGGCCAGTGGAAATTACACAAGCGCTCAAGACTGCTAGAGTTGGGGCCCTTGACTTCTATCGTTGGGTACCTTTAACATGAAACCATATTTGTATTCCACAAAGTGAGAAAGTAATCTTCGCAAAGTGTTACAGAACAACAAGATTTGTAACTGCAGCAATCCTCCTTTTAGCTGCAACTGCGTGGGCAGTAGAACTAGGCCAGACAATAAAGTTAGCAATATCAACTCACGCAGGATGGCCGAATACTTCTCTCCGTTTGATACGCTCACCCCTTCCTTTCTGGATTGGTAGCTCAATCACTATCTCTTAGCGCTGGAATCACTCAAGGACAGCCGGATCCCTCTCCATGGGACGCACGAGGACAGCTGGATTTCTTCTCCGCTGAATGTACTCGGTCGCTCCCTCTGTCACTGGAACACACACGAAGGCAGACGGACCCCTTCTTCACTGGATGCACAAGGACAGCCGGATGCACGAGCCGCTGGTACTGGCAACACGCGAGGGCAACTGGATCTCTACTTCTCTGGATACATGAGGCAGCCGCTGGACGACGCACGATCCACCACATAGGACCATTCTCCTCAACAGTCTCACCCTCTCTGACTTCTCTCTGCTCTGCATGTGCACTTCCCCTCTTGGAAAACGCCCACCTCCCTTTGTCACTGCTGGGAGGTGTAGTTCTCTTCCTGACAAATTGCATTAGATCATCTGTAATTCAAACTACATGTTCTAGAATCCTTTGCATCTTCCTGTCTTAAGCAACTTCTTTTGCCAGTGAAGAGAAGGGAAAAAGGGAGGGTGGAAAGTACTCCGCAGCTGTGACAGGCTGCATGTCTCTGTCCAAAGCCTGAGTTACAGTACAAAACACCACAATCAACACACAATTCAAGTAGCCTGCGCTACACACATATGGCCTACATATGCAAATTACCTCAGTAGAGGGAAAACTCAAGGTATGCAGTAAAAGCATTGGAGGTGAGGATTGTCAAGCATTAGGTAGAAGGGAATGACAAGGGGAGGCAGAGACATTAAGGGGAAATGGATGAAAGATGGAATACAAAGGGTTAAAATTAGAGGTGAGATGAATGCGAGACATCAGAGGGTGAGGTGAGTTAGGAAGAAACACTTTGGAATGGGGTTGATAGGAGAGATGGAGAATCAATAGGTCTGACTGACATCATGAGTTATTATTTGGTGGGAAAGACACTGAGAGACAACGTTTGTTTTGTCTCTGACGGTTAAAGTGCTAGCACAGGTCCTGAAAATATAATTTTTTCCCCCACATACTTATGAAATTTAAAAGCAAGCAAGCTAATCATGTTATCCTTAGCAGTTTATTCTAGGACTCTCCATCTCATGAATGTAACGGTTGCTCAATTCAGGTTCTAAACCCCATTTTCTTCAGTAAAGAGAGTTAATGTTATTCAATTTCCATGCAATTATTATAAATCCAGTCAAGTGGAATACACAGAAATAAATATTAATAATAAACGCAAGATTTTAAATGGTTTATGTGCACTCAGTCGGAGAAATTAACCAACACTGGGGATATATCAAGTGCAGGATGCTGAAACATGGCAATCAATGACATCAACAATGAAATAAACTGCTTGGTGTGTACACTGCTGGAAATAAATAATCTGACTTAAAACCGATATTTGTTACCTGTTTATATTTCTGTAGATGTGTAGATGGTTTATTTCAAGCTCTTATACAGTGCAGACACGCTCACATGTTAATTAAATAACATTTTTTGTAACTAAAATGATTCTTTCTTTGGAAATGTTACTTTTGTTATTATATATCAGTTCATAAAAGGAGCCTACTTTATGCGAGGTTATGTGGCTGCTGTCTGAAGTATCTCTATAATAACCTTCTAAGGCAAGATTTCTCTTCTGGGATTTAATAAAAACTTATGGTTCTGCAAGGGGTCACTAGGTAGATCTGCAAAAGATTATGTAAGTGAAATAAATAAATAAAAGCACCATGCTGTCGGTGGTGCAAATTTAGCATTCACGTTGGTCGTCAGTAGATAAAATAATTTCTTAGCAGGAGTACCCTAAGACCTGAAAATAACTTCAAGGGATCCTCCAGGGTAAAAAGGTTCAGAAAAACCGCTGTAAAGTCTATTCACTAAACACCAATCCATGGCAAATGCAATTCTGACTGAAATAGAAAAAAAAAAAAAGGAAAATTAACTCAAATTTAATATTAAGTGTTAATATCTAAAGGGGTTATTCACTTACCTCCAAACTGGCTCAGAATTGCACCGAACAGTGAATTTCACCGTTCGATGTAATTTGGGGGCAATTTGTCTTTTCAGAAAGCTGTCAATAAGCCAAATACAGCGTAATAAGGTGCAATTCAGCAACATTCGGCAGCACCAAAATTGTCCCATAGAAGACTATCGTGTCTTCTAGTCACAGAGCACCAAATTTGCGGTGAAATGCTTGGATTTTTGGTGTTTCAATTTAACAGGTTTACACAGGCGAATCACATAGGTTTCAATGTAATAATAACTGGAAGATCTTTTTTCTTTTCTTTTCTTGCAGGAGCAAGTTTTCCCCATTAGTGTCCCCAAATCACCTTGATTAGCTTTGATATGTAACCGTCACTACTATTAGAAACAATCTCTGACACTTTTTGTTCCATATTGGATAATTAGTAACTATACAATGATATGTCTGGGTATCGCTGAAATGTGTTCAAATTAAAGATCCCTTTGATAAAGAATTTGTTTTTATTTGACTTAATTCATTGACAATTATTACTGTTGACCCCATTTCAATGAAACCACTGTTTAAATATATCTATCCTTGAGTTAATCGATACTAGTATCTGGCTTTACAAAGTAGTGTTTGAGAATCATTGCTTTTCACAGGGTTGGACAATACAGAGTGTTTACTGTGTGGATTCCTTTTAACCCCTTCACTGCTGAGCCATTTCACCTCTGTGTGCTGAGCTCATTTTTACTGTTTTGTGTCCATCATGTTTAAACACCATTTGAATTAACGTTTTATTGTATGACCCAGACAAAGCATACAGTATATATTTTGTTACAGCAGACTCGGCTGATTCATAATATAGAATTATTATATGTATACGTCATGCCTGAATGCTATAACAAAAATGTAAAAAAAAATTGACTTTCCGAGGGGACGTGGCCAACTGCGAGTGGGAGCAGACGGGTCCTGGTAGAGTTCCGCATGTCTTCTCCGCTTAAGGACACCCAGACGACCTTTCCTGCAATATTTTTCTATGTAGGGGTACCTGAGTAGCTGGCCACTGGTACCGAGCTGTCCAAAGTCCATTTAAAACCCCCCTACGGACCAGAGACTTTGCTGGCGGCTACAGACAAGGAGCTCGAGTGCAACGCCGGTGTACATCTTGTGGCCTACTGCACGGCTCCAGATGCCTACCGGCTTTGCTGGTCTGACCACCTCATCCTGGACTGAGCTTCTGCTGAGGGCTGAGGAGATGGAGGGTCCACATCTCCCGGCTGACCCAGATGACTGTCTTGCAGGAGCGGCAGATGGACCTGAGGGATGGTGGGGGGACAGATTCCCTCCCACCACTGGAAGTGAGGGGGCTGTGGTTTCGGGCCGGGAGACCTGCCTGTGGATGCTGGCAGGGAGGATGAAGATGGCCCGCTCACCAGAGGTTTATGGCACTGGGTGATGGCTATGCTGAGGAGCTGCCAGGGGCGATGGCCCCACAGGCGGATGCATTACTGGATGCTCGGATGCTAAGAGCCAGGAGAGGAGGAGCATCACACAAGCTAGATCGGTACACAGAAATAGTAAACAGCAAATACATGAGCACTGAGAGGAGTGAGAACCACGTCAGGGCACTGGATCTGTCTCAGGCTACTGCTTTTAAACCCGGTGGGCACCACATCATCATGTCACGACCCACTCATGGCCATATCATGTGATCATGGCCATCCACTTTTTCACCGGCGGCCAGCCAGCGAGCAGCCTGGAAGTCACTGCCGGTCACTGAACTATACAGATGGCGTGGGATGTTACAAGGGGGTCCACAGGCTCTGCCAGGGGGTGTTTGACTTCAGTGTCCAGGGGAGTTATAAAAGTGTGGACTGACTTCAGGGTTAAGATATGAAATATAAAAGGGGAATCTTTATTTGGGATGTCATGAAAATCTTGGAGTTCCCACTGCCTGTTGAATTGACTTGGTAAAATTCGAACTTGTTAAATAGACATCACTTTGAAGGAAATTAAAAAAAATTGTGTGGTCAGTTTTGCTAAGTGAGATATAAAAATATGTCAATTTTTTTATATCAAATGTTCTTACAGGGGTTTTGCTGCACCCAAAAGTACAGATCAGCAAAGTCTGATCTCAGCTTCTCATGAGTTCCCAGAATCAGGACTCTTTTCAAGATTCAGCACCTAGATTGAAAGTCATTGGGTTGGTGTTGCAAATATGCTGAAAGTTTGGTCAATAATTCCAATGTGCGAAGGGAGCGGGCTGGGTGAAACCAAAAGTGCTGTTATTTAATAGTTTTCTGCAACACACAAAGCATGACTTCAGTTCTGGTAGGATTGTACTTGAATACTTTAGTTCCTTATACATTAATACACATTTAGATACATACAGTAACATTCACCTATGCAGGACTAATGTGCTTATAGAAAATAATAAACAATTAAACATGTACAGATATACTTCAAGAAATCATCCAATAAACAACCCAATAAATGGTTTGACAAGGAATGCAGAACACTAAGAAACAACCTACAAACAGTCTCAAATAAAAAACACAGAGACCCCGACAACATTGACCTGAGGATCACACATGGTGTCCTGCAGAAAAACTATAAACAAATCCTCAAAAAGAAAAAAGAAAACCTCATCTCCCAAAACCTTCAACAACTGGAAGAGGCTCTTCAGGATAACTCTTTCTGGGAAACCTGGAGTCAAATCGGCTCAGGATCAAAGAAAAAACACCTCCACATCCAAAATGGCAACATCTGGCTCAACTACTTCAAGAGCCTGTACAGAGACATTCCCAAAGAGGAGCTAACTGGGGAACAGGAACACATCATCAGAAGACTACATGAACTGGAGGAAAAAATCAAGGATTTCCAAAACCCGTTAGATACACCCATTACACCCCAAGAAGTAGCAGAAAAACTTCAAGATCTGCGAAGTAAAAAAGCCAGCGGGATGGATGGAATTCTTCCAGAGATGATTAAACACGGCTCTCCAGAAGTACACGCCGCAATATGTAAAGTTTTCAACCTGGTCCTGAGCGTTGGATTCTACCCTCAAGTATGGAACCAAGGCCTCATAACACCCATCCATAAGAGTGGAGACCAATATGATCCAGCCAACTACAGAGGGATATGTGTCAGCAGCACACTGGGAAAACTGTTCAATAGCATCCAGAACAAAATAATCCTCAGCTTCCTGACACAGCATAACATCCTCAACAGAAGCCAAGCAGGGTTCATGCCAAACCATCGCACTACAGATCACATCTACACCCTGCACAGTCTCATCAAGGACCATGTCCACAATACAAAACATGGGAAAATATTTGCTTGCTTTGTGGACTTTAAGAAGGCCTTTGACTCAGTGTGGCACCCAGGCCTTTTCCTCAAACTACTGGAGAGTGGAATAGGAGGGAAAACATATGACGTCATCAAGAGCTCATATCATGAGAACTTCTGCAGCATAAAGGTGAATGGGAAGAGAACAGAGTATTTCCGGCAGGCTCGTGGAGTCAGACAAGGCTGCAGCCTAAGTCCAACCCTCTTTAACATCTACATCAATGGACTGGCTGAAGCTCTAGAATCCTCCTCAGCACCAGGACTAACTCTACATGACACCGAGGTGAAGTTCCTGTTGTATGCAGATGACCTCCTATTACTGTCACCAACAGAGAGAGGTCTACAAGACAGCCTGGAAGTGCTGGAAAAATACAGTGCGGCATGGGCACTACCCATCAACCAAAAGAAAACAAAGGTCATGGTTTTCCAAAGGAAGAACGCAAAAACCAAGAGTTCCTCTTTCACACTTAATGACTGCACTCTTGATGAAGCCAACAGCTACACATACCTCGGCCTAGAAACAAACCGATCGGGAAGTTTCAAACCAGCCATAGAGGTCCTAAGAGACAAGGCGCGTAGAACCTTCTATGCCATCAGGAGAAACCTCTACAAACTAAAACCTCTTGTAAGAGTCTGGCTTAAAATCTTTCATAGCGTCATCACTCCAATCCTCCTTTATGGCAGTGAAGTATGGGGCCCCATCACCTACCCTGACCAACCCAAATGGGACACCAGCCCAACAGAAATATTCCATCTGGAATTCTGCAAGCACCTCCTCCAAGTCCATCGGAGCACCTCTAACAATGCTTGCCGGGCCGAGCTGGGCAGACTCCCCTTACTTCTTGCAGTACAGAAGAGGGCGCTATCATACTGGGACCATCTAAACATCAGCAGCCTCAACTCATACCACCATAAAGCCCTACTGGCCAACAAGGACCATCCAAAACCATGTGGGCTGCAACAACTCATATCCACCCTGATCATCCAAAGCCCCCATGAAGGCAACCTGACAAAATATCAAATAAAGGCCCTAATTAACGATTCCAGGGAAAACTATATCAGAGAATGGAGACATGATATAGCAAACTCCAAGAAACTCACCATTTACCAATCCTTACAGAGGGAATACAAACTGGCCCCATACCTGGAGGTACTACAAGACCCCAAGGACAGACAGATCCTGAGCCGGTACAGACTGAGCGCCCACAGCCTGGAAATTGAATCAGGGCGGCATAGACAGACCTACAAGCCCAGGGAGAATAGACTAGACATGTGCATTCGTTTTAGTACTAAAACGATTTAGTCCGAATTTTGGGATAATTTAGTTTTCGTATGACTCAAGAGAAACGAAACTGCTCAGTACAAAAAACGAAAGAAACTAAAATAAAATGCACTACATTTTAGTTTCAGTCCGTTTTGTGATATTACATTGAGGAGTGAAGGAGACCAGCAATGAAGAGCGCAACATCTGAAGTTCTGCACCCTCCACATGCCAATGCAGTAGGATGTTCTGTAGAGAGAGGGGCATTAATTAATGCAGGAGGATGTTCTATACATTCTACAGAGAGGGGTATTAATGCAGGAGGATGTTATATACATTATACAGAGAAAGGTATAAGTTGAGGAGGATGTTCTATACAGAGAGGGACATTAATTAATTCAGGAGGATGTTCTAAACATTATACAGAGAGGAGCCTTTTTTTTAGCACTTTAAATCCAGTGGCTGTGAGCGCTGAGATCGGCTGCTTGTTACATTATCTCTCAGTACAATGTATCAGGCTCAGCTGTTACAGTAACTAACAGCTCTCAGAGTTTCAGTAAAACAAGGAAATAATATTGTTCTAACCTCTTATATATAAAAATATTATTTACTAGTTTTACTGAAACTCTGAGCGCTGTGAGCAGCAGTCAGTTACTGTAACAGCTTTGCCTGACACAGGGCAGTATTACAATGTTGGTGCTAACTTAACCAGAGCTGTTGTAAACTGAAAACCTCCATAGGCTACAATGGCTCTGGGAAGTTTACAACAGCTCTGGTTAAGTTAGCACTAACTATATAATATGGCCCACATTGTGCTGAGAGTGAGAGATACTGTAACAAGCAGCGATCTTAGCCCTCTGAGGAGCCACTACAATAGTAATTGTATCCACTGGTTTTCGGATGAATGAAATAAATTAGTTTTCATACTAAAGAACTGAAAACGAATTTCTTTAGCAACTAAATAAATTACATTTTAGGACTAATCCATTAGTTCAAAACGAAATTTTGTGCTGTGCACATGTCTAGAATAGACTGTGCCAGCATTGTGACCAGGAGGCCCTGGAAGATGAGGTCCACTTCCTCCTACAGTGCCCCAAGTACTCAGCACTGAGGGAAACTCACTTCCAGAGACTCTCCGCTCTCATCCCGGACTTCACCTCTATAGAAGAGACAAGGAAACTCCACATCATACTGGGAGAAGAGGAGCCGGCGGTGAAAATATCTCCCCAATACATCGCAGAATGTCACAGACTGAGAGGAACATGAGAGATCCTGGACTTATAAATCCCCAACACGGACTCGCCCCCATCCCCCTTCACATTATCTCTTACCCCTGATAATGTCCATGGACTTGCCCATTCCCCCCCATATATATGTCCCACTACCCCCCTCCTCCCCATATGCTTTGGCAATGCTAAAATGTATTTGGTCCTGCCAATAAAGCTTATTTTGATTTTGATTTGATTTGATTTGATATATGATTACTCAATTTACATTATAGTAGGCTAATAGTGCAGTGCAATACAATCAATCTAATCACATGAGATCCTATAGTCATCACATTCCCTGTATGCTGGTGCTGTATGACACATCAGCACAACCCACTGACATCTGTATAGTGTCTTATCTAATTCCCAGCAGCCTTTTCTAATCACAGGGATGTAAATTAAATCACTTTTGCCCTGTTTATAACCCTGGATATGCTCCCTCTTACCTGCAACACACAAAGCATGACTTCAGTTGTGGTAGGAGTGTACTTGAATACTTTGGTTCCTACCAGAAACAGAAGGTCTGCCTTTTGGTTCCCTCCTGCACCAGGAAGCATATTAGATAAACACGTGCTCATTAGGGATGGGCTGGCGGTTCGATTTGAACATGAGTTTGATTCGAACATTGGCCGTTCGTCAAACAGCAAACATTTCCGCGTGTTCGGTTTGTGTTCGCCCACAATGCACTTTTCCACTGGCCTGAAGCGTGTAATTGGTGCAAGACTATGCCAATCAGGGCTCACAGAGCAAAGTCCCGCAGCACACTATATAAGGCTTCCCCGCAGCCCCAGTGTGTGTTTGCTGCAGGAGTGAATCAGAGATGAGAGGAGATTGTTGCATATCAGGCTGTATCACTGACTTATACCAGAGTTCTGGAAATTGAAATCTGTGTGTTGGCACTGACAGCTATCAGGGACAGTCTGTATCACTGAGTTATACAAATCTCAGCAAATCTCAGCAAACCAAATCTCCCACAGCTGGAGGCTGTGCTGCAAAATCAATTCACAGGGGTAGAAAAGTGGATCGCAAATAACAAACTTTTTCTAAATACTGACAAAACTGTTACAATGCTCTTTGGAACCGCACCTAAACTACACAAATTGCAAACACCCCATCTATGTGTTGGGACAAAATCAAATAGCACGCTGACCACAGTCTCTTCTCTCAAATATCTAGGTATGTGGTTAGACCCAAATCTATCTTTTGGCCCCCACATCGAAAAACTCTCATCTAAACTCTACCCCAAACTAGGTGCCCTGTACAGAAACAAATCCTGCCTGAGCCCCGCGGTAAGAAAGCAGATTGTACAACAAATGCTTATGCCAGCCATTGAATACGGAGATGTAGTGTATGCAGCCGCCCCGCAAACACACCTTCAGAAACTTACTACATTGTATAACTCATTCTGTCGCTTTGTGCTACAATGTAACTACATGACACACCATTGTGACATGTTAAAAGAACTAAACTGGCCATCGCTAGACTCTAGACGCACCCTCCACCTTTCCAACCTGGTGTTTAAGAGCTTTTCTGGGAAGCTAGTACCACCCTACCTGAATATGCTGCTTCCCCCGGCAGTTCCCTCATCCTATAACCTCAGATCCAGGACCAGCACCTTACTTGCAATACCGCAATACAAAAAGAAAATGGCTCGATCCTCATTTTCCTACAGAGCACCGCAAATATGGAATAACCTCCCAGACACCGTCAAATCTTCCCCAGTCTAAAGTCCCTTAAGACTTCCCTATTAACATACCTCAATACGGAATGCACCTGTAAACATGTAACATAATGACTTTATTTCCTCCATATTTATTTTTCTGTTAATCTGTCTGTATATTTGGTCTTGTGTTAATTTCTTGCATTTTACTATTTTGTATTTCTGTAACCAATCAATGTTCTCGAACCCAGGACATACTTGAAAATGAGAGAAATCTCAATGTATCCTTCCTGGTAAAATCCTTTTCTAAAAAAAAAAAAAAATATCTGATTTCTGGATATTGGAATCTGTGTGTTGGCACTGACAGCTATCAGTGACAGGCTGTATCACTGATTTATACCAGAGTTCTGGGAATTTGAATCTGTGTGTTGGCACTGCCAGCTGCTGCCAGGCTATCAGGGTGTATCACTCATTTATACCAGACTTCTGGGAATTTTAATCTGTGTGTTGGCACTGCAAGGGCTATCAGGGTGTATCACTGACATATACCAGAGTTCTGGGAATTTGTATCTGTGTCTTGGTACTGCCAGCTATCAGGGATAGGGTGTATCACTAAGTTATAGCAGAGTTCTGAATATCTTTAATCTAGATAACACAGTTGAATCCGAGTTCTGCATATCTCCAATCTATATACGAGAGTTAAATCAGAGTTCTGCATATCATCAATCTTTAAACCAGAGTTGAATCAGAGTTCTGCATATCTCCAATCTTTATACCAGAGTTGAATAAGAGTTCTGCATAACAGAGTTGAATTAGAGTTCTGTATATCTTTAATCTATATCACTCACCATGTCAGAAAGACCAAAAAGGACAGGCAGATGCTCCCAGACACAGATAAGAGGGCAAGCAGCCTTTGTGTCGGAAGGCTGTGCCCCTGGTCATCGTGGACGTGGTGCATCCTCTGCAGGGGCACGCTTGTCATTTCTAACTGGTGCTGGCCGTCTTAAGCAGCAGCAACATACAGAGGATTTGGTGGATTGGCTAACCAGGCCAACCTTATCCTCTGAGTCCTCTGCCAGCCAGGCTTGTAGTGGTTTACAGTCCACCTCAGCTGCCAAATTATCTAATTTAGCCTCCATGTCCACAGCTACTCTTGCCGTAGCCTCACCATCATACAGGGAGAAGTCAGCTGAATTGTTTGACTACAATGACAGTGACATGCGGCTTGAGGATGCGCAGCAACTCCAGTGCTCTAATTCAAACTCTGAGGTTGAGGAAGGGAGTAAAATAAGCCTAGAGGGAGGGTGTGAAAGTGACACACAAAGAACTGGCACTCATGTTCCCCCAGCAGCTGCAGCATATTACCAGGTTGGCTCCAGTGACGAAGAGATAGGGGGTGATGACAATGATGATGAGGTCACTGACTCCACCTGGGTGCCTGATCGAACAGAGAAGTCAAGTGAGGAGGAGGCCCAATAAAAACAAGGCACAACATCCTCTATGAGCAACCGTAGCCAGTCCAAGGCATCAGAAGTCAGAGCTGCTCAGTTGCAGAGCACTGTTGTCTCAAGGCACACGTGCAGGAACTCTGCTGTCTGGGAGTTCTTCACAAAATGTGCAGCAGACTGCAGCATTGCTATTTGTAAGCTATGTCTGAAGAGGATCAAGCGTGGGAAAAACATCACACACTTGGGTGCCATGTGCTTGATAAGACATATGACCACTTGCCACTCCTCCCGTTGGCACAAAACTTTGCATAGGTCCTCCTCCTCATCCTCATCTGTCTCTACCCCCACTATATGTCCTGCCATGTCATTGCCTACAATCTCCACTGACAGGGATGATACTACAGTAATGGGTGTACCAGGTCCTTCCTCAGAATGTGACAGCATTCCATCAGCTGCAGATTTACGCAGTCAGATTTCATTGTCCCAGCTGCTGCAGCGTAAGAAAAAATATAGTCCCAACCATCCCCTTGCACAGCGTCTAAATGCCAGCTTGGCAAAATTACTCGCATTACAGCTGCTGCCTTTCCAGCTGGTGGACTCTGCCTCCTTCTGTGAATTTGCGGAATGTGCTATACCACAGTGGCAGGCTCCAAAACGCCAGTTCTTTTCACGGAAGGCCATTCCAGCACGTGGAAGACAATGTTATGGAGTCATTGGGAAAGGCAGTCAGCAGCAAGGTGCACATTACTTTAGACACATGGTCCAGCAAGCATGGACAGGGCCGTTACATTTCCTTTATGGCACACTGGGTAACTCTGCTTGCAACTGGGAGGGATCCAGGACAGGGCTCTGTGCTGGAGCTTGATCATCCCCAATGCCTCCAGAAAGCTGCTTATATGAGGTCTGTCTGTTCCACCACCTCTTCCTCTTCCTCTGCCTCTGTCTCTGGCGAAGTGGCAGTTAAACCGTCGCGTGGCAGGGGCTACGCAATGGCTCAAGCAAAAAGATGCCATACTGTGCTTGAGCTGGTTTGTTTAGGGGACAGGAGCCACACCGGGCCAGAAATTCTGTCAGCTCTGCAGGGGCAGGTGCAGAGATGGTTAACACCATGCCATCTGAGCTGGGAATGGTCATCTGTGGCATCTAATGGCATCTAATGGTCATCTAATGGCAGCAACCTTCTCTCCGCCGTACGCCTGGGTAAGTTGACGCATGTACCATGCCTAGCACACATCCTAAATCTGGTGGTACAGCATTTCCTAACCAGGTACCCAGGGCTGGCAGAGCTTTGCAGCCAGAACAGAAAAGTCTGCAGCCACTTCAGATGGTCATTCAAAGAGAATTCCACCTTCCCACAAACTCGACATTGGCATGCAGCATCTGCACAAGCAGCAGAAGGCCATCAATGAATACCTGTGTGATTATGGCACAAGGACAGGTTCAGGTCAACTTGTTTTTTTTCCCCCCACAGTGGCTGATGATCAAGGATGCATGCACTGTACTGTCACTGTGAGGAGGCAACGAGGATGGTGAGCAGGGACAGTGCATGCATCAGTGACACAATTCCTTTAGTGTTCCTGCTGGAGCGCACTCCGTGGGGAATTATAGATGTGGCACTAGAGTCAGAGCAGCGGGAGGAAGAGGAGGCCTTCCCTAGCTCTCAAGGCCCCAGTCTTTACACAGACAGCATTCCTGCGGGTCCTCAGTTCAGACAGGAGGAGGAGGAGGAGGAATATTTAAGTTGTGTGGCATTGAAGGTGGGGATTCCTCAAGGGAGGGTTTTGTGTCCCCAGAAACCCAAGAACTAGTACATGACTGGGAGGAGGTAGTGCACGATAGGGTCATCCTCAGCGACCAGGAACACTCAGAAGCTAATGCCACCTTCAACCTACACTGCATGGGCTCCCTTATCCTGCAAAGACTGCTAAAGGACCCCAGGATTCGTGCTATCAAGGAGAGGGATCATTACTGGTTGGCAACCGTTCTTGATCCACGATACAAGGGGAAAGTTGCAGAGCTCATCCTGCCCGCACAGAGGGAGCACAGGATGAAATAACTTGAGGACGCTCTAAAGCGACACTTGTGTAACACCTTTCCAGGCACTGGTAGGTTACCAAGTGGTGACACAGGTGCTTGTGAGGCTGCGGTTGATCAGAGGCTGCGGTTGATCAGAGGAAGAGCGGTGAAGGGGGCCGCTTGACTGATGCCTTTTCCAATTTTTTTTAGTCCACGACGCCCAGGGACGTCAAATGCAGGCACCCATTGCTAGCGTCTTAACCATATGGTGCAGTACTACCTAGGGGCAAGAACAGACCTGGATACCTTTACAACAGATGAGCCACTGGCTTACTGGGTGTTGAGATTGGATCACTGGCCAGAACTTAGCCAATATGCTATGCAGCTACTAGGTTAACCTTCATCCAGCGTGCTTTCTGAAAGGAAGTTCAGTGACGCTGGAGGTTTTGTCACAGACAAAAGAGTGCATCTGTCCACCGACTCTGTAGACCGGCTGACATTTATAAAAATTAATCAGTCCTGGATCAGCAGCTATCACTCCCCTGATGCTGATGTAACTGAATAGATCGGGGATCTCTTCTGCATTCCCATAACCTCCACCACTGCACTCTTCCACAAAACCTCAGAGGGTTTACGTTGTGAAGGCACTAGCTGGCATCAAAGGCCCAATATTTGGGTGCACTGCCACTGACGCGTGTACCAGATTACAATCATTTTAATATTTGAATGCAGAGTCCACCCCTGCACTCTTCCACAATACCTCAGAGGGGTTACGGTGTGAAGGCACTAGCTGTCACCAAAGGCCCAATTTTAATGCACCTGTTGTTACTTTCATCCAAAGCCTGCATAGGTTTCACCATAATTTAGCCAAAAAATCACTAAACTTGTTCTGTGTGTCCTAAAATGTCTCCTCTTTTCATACTGGCTGCCGCCCCAAGCAGTTGTTTATTGATAGATTAAAGGAAAACCATTTACCGTCATTTGAAATGTCATTTTTTTTTTTAAATGTTTCTATAAATCGTACAAATCCGCCACTTCACCGGCAGGTTATGGGGACTAGGGATGAGCCGAACACCCCCGAGTTCGTTTCGCATTCGAACTCGAACTTTTCAAAAGTTCGAATTCAAACTCGAACAGGAACACAAACTCAATACAAGTCAATGGGACTCAAAGTTCGATTTTTAGAGTGCCCTCCAAGAGGGCATATATGCTAGATATTTGCCATAAAAGGTGTATGGGGGTCCGGGTAGTGCCCTGGGGGACAGGAAACAAGGACAAAAAGGAAAAAAAATAGTTTTTAAAGGGACAGTGAGTTTTCCATGAAATAAGGGTTAAAAATAAAAATGAAAAATTCCTTCAAATATCGTGCCTAGGAGGTCGCCATAACCTGCCCGTGAAGTGGCGGATTTGTAGGATGTATAGAAACATTTAAAAACAATGTCCGGGTCCGGGTAGTGCCCTGGGGGACAGGAAACAAGGACAAAAAGTTTTAAAAAAGACATTTTTAACCCCTTCACTGCTGACGACGTGTGGGACACGTCCTCAGTTACTCCCGCTGTATGCTGAGGAGGACGTGTACCACACGTCATCAGCTTTGCGGGACCCCCAGCAGAGATACTCACCTCTCTGTCCGGGGTCCCGAGGCGTTCAGACTTCAGCGTCCTCAGACGCTGAAGTCAAGCTCCTCCCAACGTAAATGACGTCATAGCGCCATGCGCGAGGACGTCATTTCCAGGCTACCCCCGGCAATGCTGGGAGATCGCCTGGAAGGGAGGGAGGGATCCGTTCGGAACCCTCTCCCTCCCGATCGGGAGGTCCCATAAAAAAAGCGGCCGCGAAACGCAAGTGGCAAACGAACGCATTTTTTCGAGAACGTCAAACCGCTAGTACTGACGTACAGAGTGCGCTGTGTCCGCTAGTGGCATGTGTGTGTGATTAGGAGACGTCAGACGCTGCTAATGTCCAGCCAACATCAGGTCCAGACACAAAAAGTGTTTTATTGATAACCGTACAAAATCCCGGACGAAAATGCGCATCGTATGACCGCTATCACATATTCCGTGAAAAAATGCGTCCATTCGTTCAAACGCACTTTTTCACGGACAACGTGAAAAATGCGTTAGGCACCGGGTCGCACTTCGGCGCCTTGCGGCGCCGAAGTGCGGCCTAGCTCCGGTGGGGGCCGCCATCTTGGATGGCGGCTCCACCCCCGGGTACCCCCTCACTGCCTGACGTCCTCACACATAGTGTGATGACGTCAGATAGCCAGGGAACACCTAGCTGCCCAGAATCCCCTTGTCATGCCTCAGCCCTGAGAGTCTGCTGTGGTCAGCCTGGGTCACTTGCTCTCTATACCTGCTCCCCACCTAAGGGTTAACTCCTGTGTCTGAACCTGAGGATTCTGCATATAACCAGACCACACCCTCCTCCCCTTTGCTCTTTCATTTTGTGTTTTTCCCTTCCTGTGTCCAGAGGTCTTGAGAGCTCCCTCTTGTCATTGTATGTCTCCAGATTATTTTGCTCTGCCGTGCATCCTTGCTGTGTCTGCATTACCTGGGTCCTGCTTGCTGGAAGATCCACTGCGTGGCCCACTATCCAGTGGGTTCAGAGACACTCTAGTGGCTTCCAGCCCTCCAGCTCTCTCCAAGGAGACCAACCTTCTATCAAGGTACATTTGCCTAAAGGCTCCTGCTTCTCCTCAAGCGGATCTGGAGAGAGACTACGTGGTCCACCATCCACTTGCCTATTTTCTGTGTTACCGTTTGTGCTGTGCTGGACTGCTTGCTGTGAACCATTCTGCAATACAGCCTTATTGTACATATACTGCCTCCAGTGTCTGTGTGCCTGCTTATCCCCAGCGCTTGGGATTATATATCACAACACAGAGGCTGTGCCATGGCTCCTTCGTGGCGCGAGCCTGACATAATGAAAGAGCCAAACACCAGGCCCGTGGGGGTAAATCATGCACTGGAGGACATTGCTTATCAGCTGCTGCTTGTGGTAGAGGATGTATGGAATCTCATGGACTGTTTTCCTCTTACACCTGGCCCTGTCAGGCCTTCACCAGAGAGCAGAGCATTGCAGCAACCAGCTGTGGCTAATCGCTCTCCACCTGAATGCAGAGCCCAGGCACCTTCTGTGGAGTCACAGAGAGAAAGGCATAGAAGGCTGAACCAATGCTTCTACTGCGGGTCAGATCTGCACCGAATAGATGTCTGTCCCATCAGACCTGCTAAGCCTCCAGCCGCTGGTCCTGTGCCACGCCAAGCCGCTGGTCCTGTGCCACGCCAAGCTGCTGGTCCTGTGCCACGCCAAGCTGCTGGTCCTGTGCCACGCCAAGCTGCTGGTCCTGTGCCACGCCAAGCCGCTGGTCCTGTGCCACGCCAAGCCGCTGGTCCTGTGCCACGCCAAGCCGCTGGTCCTGTGCCACGCCAAGCCGCTGGTCCTGTGCCACGCCAAGCCGCTGCCAAGCTTCGCCAAGCGGCTGCCAAGCCTCGCCAAGCTGCTGCCAAGTCCCTTCAGACTCAAGTTGCTGCCAAGCTTCGCCAAGTTGCTGCCAAGTCCCGCCAGACTCCAGCTGCTGTCAAGTCTCGTCAGGCTACCAATGTTGGCAAGCTTCGCCGAACTCCTGTACCCAGGAGGCCTGCATCCAGTTTGGTCTCCTCGGAGGAGGAGAGTTCTAAGGAGGACTCGATTGCCGAGTACATGGAGACCCTGCCTACTGAGCCCAGCGAGGAAGAACCCATGGGTGTGGAGCCCACATTCCCTACAGACCAAGAACCTATGGAGGTTGCTCCTCTCCTGGTGGCCTCTACTATGACCCCCCAGACTGCTAAGCATCCTCAAGGTGGTCCTGGATGACAAATTGGAGCCCTGCTTAAGAGACCTGCATTCAATTCGGGGTTCTATGGTTGTGACACCCTACCTTCTGAGACTCAACCAAGCCCACCAGACCAAATCCAGACTCTGTCCATAGCCTCTGATGGCTTCATCGTGCCGGACTCTGAGCTTGCTGTATAGGAACAGTGCCTGGCAGCTAAGGAGCCAGTTCCTTCACCCATCGTCGTGGGGGTTGCCACCAGCAGCCCTCTCACGCCTGTGCCACCTGTGACCAGTCCTACTCCTGAGGGCTGCGTCTGGGCATCCAACGGGACTTTGGTCCGGAAAGAGGACTTGGAAATCTTTGAACAGGCCCTACATGCTCAAGGGGACATTTATGATGATCCAGACTCAGACTCTGATAGTTGGTGGTAACCTCCTTGCTTCTTCCCTGATATGGCCATGTCCTAGGTGCCCGGAGTGCACCTTGTAAGGAGGGAGGTACTGTCATGCCTCAGCCCTGAGAGTCTGCTGTGGTCAGCCTGGGTCACTTGCTCTCTATACCTGCTCCCCACCTAAGGGTTAACTCCTGTGTCTGAACCTGAGGATTCTGCATATAACCAGACCACACCCTCCTCCCCTTTGCTCTTTCATTTTGTGTTTTTCCCTTCCTGTGTCCAGAGGTCTTGAGAGCTCCCTCTTGTCGTTGTATGTCTCCAGATTATTTTGCTCTGCCGTGCATCCTTGCTGTGTCTGCATTACCTGGGTCCTGCTTGCTGGAAGATCCACTGCGTGGCCCACTATCCAGTGGGTTCAGAGACACTCTAGTGGCTTCCAGCCCTCCAGCTCTCTCCAAGGAGACCAACCTTCTATCAAGGTACATTTGCCTAAAGGCTCCTGCTTCTCCTCAAGCGGATCTGGAGAGAGGCTACGTGGTCCACCATCCACTTGCCTATTTTCTGTGTTACCATTTGTGCTGTGCTGGACTGCTTGCTGTGAACCATTCTGCAATACAGCCTTATTGTACATATACTGCCTCCAGTGTCTGTGTGCCTGCTTATCCCCAGCGCTTGGGATTATATATCACAACACAGAGGCTGTGCCATGGCTCCTTCGTGGCGCGAGCCTGACACCCCTGGTGGAGATAGGGGGTTCATTTGAACCCCGATATCTCCAGAACCGTGGAAGCTAGGGGGTCATGGAGGGTGTCAATCGAAAGGCCTGAGCATGGCCTTTTGAATGATTCCCAACATGACCAGGTATAATTTAAAAAAATAAAAATTAAAAAACATGTATTTTTTTGTGTGTTATTTTTATTAATGCAGCAATATTGTTCACATTTCAATTATAATGTGAACAATGATGCTGCACTAATGATTTTTTTCTATGGTGTGCGTTTGCTAAAAATCACATAATTCCCCCCAAAAAATTTAAGTCCCCATTTCAATTTGTTTTACAAGCGCACCCCATAGAAAATATAACCGCAAATGTTCATGTGATAAAAATTGAAAAAAAAACACTTTACACGCTGCAGATGATTAAAAGTTCAAGTTTTATTGCATTTTTTGTTATAAAATACAGGCATGACGTTTACATATACAAATGATATATTATGAATCTGCCGAGTCTGCCGGAAAGAACGATATATAATATGTCTGGGTCGTATAATGAAATGTGGCTTCAAATCGCGTTTAAACATGATGAGCGAAAGCAGTAAAAATTAGCTCAGCACACAGCGGTGAAATGCCTCAGCAGTGAAAGGGTTAAAGGAACAGTGAGTTTTCCATAAAATAAGGGTTAAAAATAAAAACGAAAAATTCCTTCAAATATCGTGCCTAGGAGGTCCCCATAACCTGCCCGTGAAGTGGCGGATTTGTAGGATGTATGGAAACATCGCCATCACAGAACCATACACGACACCTTGCACTCCCAGTCTGCATACAATGTATCAAATTCATGAGACTGGACTAATTAGAAGCACATGTTATTTCCAAACACTAATTAAACACTTGTTGTTTACGCCGTTTGAGGGCACAGGTCATGTAGAGGTGAGAATCTTTGCACCTAGACATTTAGACATTAGTTTTTAATTCAATATCTAATAAACCGTTGCTTATAATATTCTGCAGTAAAGAGTCTTTATTTCTAGATTTTTTTAGTATTTTTTTAAGCATTTTTTTTTATACTCTTTTCAATTTTTTTTTTTCGAACCGAAGACGCCAAAAAGTTCGAAACTTGCGAACGATCAAAGTTCGACTTGAACTCCAAACTGATCGAACCGAACAGCTCATCCCTAATGGGGACCTCCTAGGCACGATATTTGAAGGATTTTTTTGTTTTTATTCTTAACCTTATTTCATGGAAAAATCACTGTTCCTTTTAAAAACGTCTTTTTTTTAAACTTTTTTTCCTTGTTTCCTGTCCCCCAGGGTACTACACGGACCCCCATACACCTTTTATGGCCAATATCTTGCATATATGCCCTCTTGGAGGGCACTCTAAAAATCGAACGTTTGAGTCCCATTGACTTGCATTGAGTTTGAATCGTGTTCGCGTTCGAATCCAAACTTTTTCAAATGTTCGTGTTCGAATGCGAACCGAACACGGGGGTGTTCGGCCCATCTCTAATGCTCATCATTCAGGCTTTTCACTCTGCTGCCATCTACTGGTGGTTTAATAGAAATGCCATTAGTTTACTTTATCATGTAACATTTATTATTGTATGTTTATGGGGTACCTGCTTTATTTTAATGGGGTACCTTATTTTGACATACCTTACATTGGCTGGTTGCTTGCTCTAGCATCCAGCCTCTTCCATGGTTCAATTGACTGCTACGGCTTACAGGAAGTCAAGTGGCTTCTGACTTCTGTATGGATGCCCAGGGAGCCTGGGACTGTAAATAAAATTATGGATAAAACAGAAAGTGGGGTCGGAGAGGAGTGATTATTGTTTAATCCCTCCATTCCCCTCCTACTATGTTAACCTTAGAGTAACCGTTTACATTAATTTGTTATTTAAATTCTTTATTTTAAAGTTATTATCATGTAGAATGACATCAATATAATAGTAATAAAACATAACTGCATAGTCAGACATAGGATTAAACAACAAACAACATTTATAGAGGTATCATACAAAACAACCGCAAGTATACAGAAAAGAAAACTGACAATTGTAGAAAAGAAAATGGTCGATTATCTGTGGTAAAGGATGGCCAAATCATCAGACGACAACCACAGAGTGATGGATCCAAAGGGAAGGGGTGGGGAAATTGGGCAGTTGCCAAAAACCCGCGACATTCCTGGCACACTCCAAATCTCTCACAGAAAACAGAAGGAAGAGGCCGTTTGGCCAGGGTACTCAATACCAAAACAGCAGACATTGGCCATGGTGCCCACCTCAATAGTGCAACCTGTAGGCCCATGGGAAAAAAATGTTTAAAAAGAAGCGGTTAAGAAAGAGGGAATCTCGATCAGCCACTACATGACCAAAAACCGTCAAAAACAGCAAAGACGTTAGGGTAAGACACATCCGCATAAAACATCATAGATACTATAAATAGTCCAGAAGAACATTTCAGTGTGATAAAGTCCAGCATTAAAAAGGGGGGGTTACTCAAAGAAAGCAAGCAAGGTAAACTGTATCAGCCTGTGTCCATTAATGGAGCAGGGTATACGGCCCCCTCAAGCATGCCATTGAGGTGAGGAGCTCACGAGTTGTGAAGGCCCCGACAGCACCATCATCTCAGCCAGCAATGCCACTCTGCTCCACTCTGAGGGTTGGGAAGAAGTGCCTAAGCAGCGGAGTGCCTAAGTGCCTGTAGTAGCACCACCGGATATCGGCTCAGATCATCAGGAGCCACCAGAACTTCAGAAACCGTCACCTGGGCAGGTAACCAATGATCGGCAGGTGGGTCCTCCGAAAGTGGCTGTGGTATCACCTCCACAGGTCAAGAGTTTGGCAGCAACGCGACATCCAGGTCCCCTCTCGTGGCACACCACTCCTTATCCCCCTCTATGACCAGACAGCCAGTCACATTGAGTATGTGGAAAGCGGTAGCCGATGTACTTCCGCTCAGAGCCACCATTCCCCAGTTATTCCGCTGAATAGCCAGCATTCGATGCAGGTCTCCTTTCATAAGTGTGCACTTGTCGTCGTCCACCATTAGCGCCAGGCACTCATCCGGGTCCAACATCACAGTCCAGGAGTCCCCGGAAGGGGGAGGAGGCCCATCCTGCCACCATTCATCACATTCCCCATCCACTTCCCTTACCTGGAGCTCAGCATCGCTGGGAAACATGGGCTTAGCTCCGCCCATGACCAAAGGCCATCTTTGCGCGAGAAGTCTGCACTGGGAGTCGGGCACTTCACGTAGTCCCCATGGCGCCAGCGATGGTTTTCCCACAAAGAGGCACGAATAACCCGCCAACAGGGGACCCCGTCAGGCAGGGTATCATCCCCAACTTCATCCCTAGCAATAGATTTAGGCAGGGAGACAGCAAAAGGAAACCTGGAGGGTCGTTCAGCATTCAGAACTAGGCACATAAACGCCTAAGATGGCAACCGGCAGTAGGCTGCGAGAGTAGGTCCGAAGTCTCAAAGCGATCCAAACGACACCCAAATGGAACGAGAAGGGTCAGGCTAGGATAAGCAGACTGTCTGGCTCACACCCCTCCATAAGATGCACAGTAGTCGACAGTGGGTCACAAAAGTCGGGTTAAAGTTGGCAACATCTAGAGAGCTCATCCAGAGTGCGACCTCACTAGTCATCAGTCAGCTCTGCCCACCCACATTAATAGGTTATCAGACTTTTCTTTTAGCGACTTTGTCGACAGCCTAAAAACAACATGGAAAAGATGAGCTATGAGAATCCCTGCTCTCTGCACCACCATGTACTGGTGCACTCTCAGTAGACACTGCTTAGCCCAGGAACATATGTTTTGGGATGTTGAGGGGCAGATTGACCAGGCATTTTTATTTTTCTGGGACATCAGTGCCGACAAGCGGCATGAACAGCGGGTATAACTTGTCTGTGTTGCGTATATCAATTTTTCTTACACTGGGTATCTCATTCTTGAATGGGGAAGGTATAGCTTTCCTTATTGATCTGTCAAAGAGTACAACAAACAATTCACCAGTTCTTTCAAGGGTAAACAGGCCATTCACTAAAGACTGCATTTGCCTTGCTATGTGGCTAGTCTTGCTGTTGAACACTTAGAAGTTTGTGATGTGGCCAGTTTTTTTTTTTGGGTGGGGTACATGTTTTTCTGCACTTTAGATTTTTTTTGCATGGTTTGTTTGCTTTTCTTTGGGCAGCACTTGGCTAATTTCATTTTTGAGGTTTAAACTGTCATTAAATTTTGTAGGTCAATTTTCACCTGCCAACCAGTGTGGGTTACTATTAGGGATGTGCGTTTCGGGTTTCGGAATTTCGGAATTTTCACAAAATTTCCCGATTTCGTGTTTTCAGATGCGGCCGATTTTCCGAAAATTTTTAGATCCAAAAATGGCAGATCCGAAAACTTTTCCGAGCCGAAAGGAAATATTTTCGGAATTTTCGAATGGACTTGAAATGTGTCAAATCGAAATATATTTTTGCTCTATTCATGATTTCGGTTCCATTCGTGATTTCGGTTCCATTTAGGTAATTCTGGACATCGTATATTTATCGGTTATATCGCTGATTCTGTAAATTTTGTATTTGTAAATGCGTATTTTTGATCAACTATTTTTCCGTTTTAAAACCTTTTGTTCTGGGTTTTTATTTTTAAAGTCAGACCATTCGGGTCAGTTTAGCGTTTTTTAAATCGTTTTGTTCATTTTTTTTGTTCCTTGGCTTTCATAACATTTTAATATGATTAAATAAAGTTGTGAAATGGAAAAACAAACCAAAAATTTATTATAAAAAAATATATAAAGTATAAAAAAAGTAAACCATAGCAGTTTCCGTCAAAACGAATAGAGTTAGACACTTTGAAACGAGGAGAACAGAGGTTCCGAAAAAAACGAAAATTTCCGAAATCTCAAAGTCGATACAAAAAACAAGCAAAGTGACCCGAAAATACGAAAAATGGTCGATATTCCGAAAGAAAAATGTACACGAAAAACGAGTCGAACCGAACCGAATCGAAACAGACATTGGTCGAAACGAGTCGAATCGAAAAGTTTAAACATCCGAACGAGCCAAACCGAATCGAACCGAAAAAAAAATCGGTGCACAAGCCTAGTTACTATAGAAGCCTTGTATTATTGTATTTTTCAAGATTGGTGTTTGTATGTAATAATACTTTTAAAGATGCAGAAATCATAGAGGTGTATCAGGAGAATTGGCAGAAATGATAATTCTACGTCAAAATAATCAAACCAAAATGTTTTTCCCATTTATCTCACTTTCCAAATCGGCTATTTAGTCTAGATTGTTCTCTTTTCCTGACAATTCTCCTGAGTTTCACCTTTTAGTGAATAGACCTGATAGTTTATGTTGTCTTGTTGCTTAGAGATCAGACCTGTGCCTTCACAATGTATTTGCAAAACCCATTTTTGGTCTCCTAAGAGGCAGTTTTTGGTAATTTTTAAGTAATAGATTTAAAATACTGGGATGTTGCCAACGATAATTACAATCCACTATTTTGCCTGTATTTTCTTATGAACACATTTTCACTCTGACAAATAACCATATTAGTTTTTACTGCCATAGATGGCAAAGTATTAAGAGTCCCTCTATAGAACATTTTAGCATCCTTGATTACTCACTGGCCAATAGTTTTCATAATGATCTGCATATTACATTCATCGACGCAGTTATAAACAGATGCTAATTAAATGTAATATAGCAATACAACATTTCATAATCCTATTTATCTTTTTAAAGCGACCTAGTGCAATAGAATTAATTTTGCAGATTCATTTACATAATATTGCATTGCTGTATTCTTCATGGACAGTTTTTGATGTCAGTTGTCCCTGTCATCATACAGTATTTCTCCTTAGGGGTTATTCCGAGAGAGACGCTCTGGCCCTGAAATTGCACTGAACAGGGAATTTTCCTGTACGGTGCAATTTCATGGCCATTCGACTGTTCAGAAAGCAGGCAGTTCACAAATTGCCAGCAAAATACTATGCCTGTTCGAAGGCAGAGAGATCCCCATAGAGAAGCAATGGTTACTCTATTCAGAGAACACTGAACAGCAGTGAAATGCAGTGACGTGCGGTGATGTCAGCGGCTGGTGAGGCACTGGCTAGTACCAGAGCCAGATATACACAGGGTTACGCACAGCTCATATGGATATATTGCCCCAGCTCTCATGGATATATTGCCCCAGCTCATTTGGATATATTGCTCCAGCTCTCATGGATATATTGCCCCAGCTCTCATGGATATATTGCCCCAGCTCTCATGGATATATTGCCCTAGCTCTCACGGATATATTGCCCCAGCTCTCATGGATATATTGCCCCAGCTCTCATGGATATATTGCCCCTGCTCTCATGGATATATTGCCCCAGCTCTCATGGATATATTGCCCCAGCTCACCTCTCCTCTGCTGCAGACCATCTGGTCTGCTCTGCCAGGCCCCTGCTCCAGTGCTCCAAGTCTTGCGGCGGCCGCGTGCTTTTCCTCCTACGAGCGAGCGGCCGCCAGCATAAAGTTCTGCCGCTCGACTGGGTGGGATCTATCAACCAGCCAGGCAAGCTCTGCCTGCCTGCCCCCATGACTGGTGAGGACAGTCACATGACTGTCCTGCATCCATCAAACCATGGGAAGCTCTGCCTCCCATGGTGGGCGTTTTTTTTAAAAAAAAGAAATGCTTGAGACCAATGGAGCTTTCCCATTGGCTCAAGCTTTCATTTGCTCTCAGTGCATGGAGGCACAAAAGAGCATAGAACCAGCTTGAGCTTTGCAATTAGCGTAGCGTTCAGCTGCGCAAATTGCATAGCCTAGGCTGGCTCAGTGCTGCCCTGCTGTCTGTGTAGTGAATCACACACACAAACAGCAGCCGGCAAACTGAAGTGAAAGCGCAGGAGAAAAAATAAAATATAAATCCTAACAAGAGCTGCCTGATTAAATAGAAGCCCATTTCATCTTTTTATAGACTCCCCTGGCCACATTTACTAATGCACGACCTGCACAGACACTCACCACCTTTCCCATGTTTAGGAAGGAATCTGTAACCTTTCTAGAAGCATAAAAGCCAACCTCTTACCAAGAAACTATTGGGCTGTGTTTCAGTAACAGCTACATACCGATATTCCAGGGGCTAGCCCAGCTTTTCACTCCAGGGGCAATATTTTCTTGTGGATGGCAATTGAATACAATGCGATTATTGTTTGACCATTGATGCCATGGTCGTTTGTGGTTGTTCGTATTTTTTGATCGTTTGAAAGGATGTAATGTACTGTTAGTTGATGATATTCGTAATTTAGCATTTTAACATAATACGAATAACAGGTTAAGTTATATATAATACCTTATTCTGTGCATAAGAATCATGCATGTATATTACTTTCCCACTACATCAAGGGTCGGATTAATATTGGTGGAGAGCTTCTCTTCTTCCGGGTGGCTTCAGTGCAATACAAGGACTAGCACATGGATAGTCTAGAACAGTGTTTCCCAAACCTGTCCTCGGGACCCTCAACCAGGCCAGATTTTGCAGATCACCTTGGGGAAATGCAGAATGAATACTGCAATCACTGAGCAGCAAATTATATCACCTGTGCTGTGCTTCAGATATCCTGCAAACCTTGCGTGTCAGCGAGTCCTTAGGACAGGTTTGGGAAACCCTAGTCTAGAAGGTATCTCCGGGTCCTTTGAGTAGTTCTAGGGAAGCAAAGGGACAGACAAAGCATTGGGTTAGATTTAATCGTCAAGGCTTGGACAGACCCTTGTTCTTTTTACACCTGGATACAAGGTTTTCCAAATACAGAACTCAAAGAAACGGCTTAACTTCAAAGGACGAGTGGAAGCTTATTGAAATACCCAATATTTTTTTCTTTAAATATACGGTTTAATTATATTTTCAGAAGAAAAGAATTATACAAATCTCGAATACAGAGAATGTCAAGTATATCAAGTGCAAATTAGAATCTAATATCAAAACACAGTCAGTGTGTAATTGTCAATTAAACGATACTTTAGTTGCGTTTATTTTAGTAATGACAGTGGAATAATACTAATACAGAACATTGCGACAGATCAACATAACCAGTGGTAAAGGTCAATCATCTCTCAAAACCATTACATGTTGGGATGGGGGATTTGGTGTTGTGATGGTTTGGGATGCCGTAATGCAACCAGTAGAACAACCTCAAATTATGAGCGGCCAGTTGGCCTTCAGATGAGTAAATCAGGTCTTCAAGCACCCTAATCTGTTCAACAGCGTTTATCCATTCAATGACAGTAGGGGGAGCAGGGTCCTTCCAATATATTGGAATCAATGCTTTGGCTGCATTCAGCAGCCAAACCAGAATCGTTTTATTGTATACGTTGGGCTCAAGCGGTGTGTGATGCAGTAGAAATACCTCAGGAGCGAATGGGATGGGATCCGAGACTAGCCTATCGATAATGTCGTGGATTTGTTTCCAAAAGGGGATCACGACTGGGCAATCCCACCAGATGTGGATCGTGGTAGCCCCTTTCAACCTGCATCACCAACATACAGCGTCAATGTTCCTAAACATTTTCTCCAATTTAGCAGGAGTACGGTGCCACCTGGTCAGTAATTTGTAGGCTGATTCTTGCAATCTAGTTGCAAGTGGGTTAGGGTGCAAATCTTCCCCCATTCCTCGTCGGAAAAGTCCATGCATAAGTCAGTCTCCCAGCAGTCCTGAAGTGAGTTGTGGTACACCGGTTGTTTTGTAGCAGGGAGTGCAGTAATGATATGCCATGGGACGGGACTCTACCTAATTTACTGAGTTTCTCAAATTCAGTGTGAGGCCTCTGAAAGGCCGCGAGGAAAAACCCACTGTTTTGCCAAATTATGTAAGGTACCTGTAGTTTTCCATGTACGTTTTCATCCTTTGCCTGAATTTGGACCACTTTAGCACAGGCATTGAATCAGCCTGTCTGTACACCAGTACTGCTAAAAAATAGAAATTCACTCCAAAAGCAAATAAGAGTATTACAGAGAAAGACGCCTCCAGCTATACTTTGGTTTTACTCTAACAGAGACAAAACCAGCACAACACAAAATATTCTGAGTAAAAAACATGGTAGATCCTTTACAAAGCAAAGCAAACTAGAAAAAGATGCAATCACCGATTATACATTGTTTTTATTTTTTTGTCCTTTCCAAAAGTGCATAAGACAGGCTTCTGTCACTCATAGTACACACACAATTCATAAGATATTTATATATGTATATTGTACTTGAGGCAGTTCTTCATCTCATGTGTCCACCCTCTCCTGCAGACTTGGGGCTCTATCACCTGGTGTGAGCTAACTCTAGCATCAGAATGTTTTTGTGCTAGCGCCAGGCAAAATGAGTCTAGCGCCTGACCTGCAGATTGTTTGCCTTCCGCTAGAAATGGGAAAAATCACTAACAGATCCATTCAAAGAAAGAAACTCAGGAGAATGACTGGAGAAGTGAAACATCCAAGTCAAAATAGCCAAACCATAAATATTCTTCCTTTTATCTCACTTTCCAAATCAGCAATTTGGTCTAGATTGTTATCTTCTGCCAGTTCTGAGTTTTTTGAATAGACCTGTTAGTGCGTGTTAACTTGCGATTCGTAGCGCAAGTTTACTTTACTTACCGCACCCTATTCTTAACATGGGGAGCGCTAGAGAGTGCTATTGTAGCGCTAGAGAGCGCTATTACCTTATTGTAACCAACAGATCATTTGGTGCCAGCGCTGTTTTTTACAGGCGCTAATCGCAAATTTTACCTACTGCTCAACTTTATTGTTATCTGACTAAAAAGGAAAAAAAAGGGGAAAAAAAGGTTCTTTCCCAAAATTAACAGGCAATGTAAACAGTGGCGTCACTAGGGTTGGTGTCACCCGGTGCGGTAACTTATGTGTCACCCCTCCCCCGAGTTTTACGGATTTTTTTAACTACTCTTACTCCTAAATCAGTACTCCCAAATAACACTGAATGCTCATACACACAGCGCACATTACTGTGAGGTTTATTGCTGCGGAGCTCTCTCATATGCTCACACAACTTTTTGCCAACTGCCAGCAAGTACGATGCCTGTTCGAAAGGCAGTGAAAGCACACATGGATATATATTGCCCCCAGCAGCTCTGGATATATTGCCCCCAGCAGCTCATCCATGGATATATATTGCCCCCAGCTCACATATGGATATATTGCCCCAGTTCACAATTATATATTGCCCCCAGCAGCTCACCCATGGATATATATTGCCCCAGCTCACACATGGATATATTGCCCCAGACCAGCTCACACATGGATATTGCCCCAGCTCTCATAGATATGCCCCCAAGCACACATGGATACTGTCCCAAGCACACATGGATACTGCCCCCAGCACACATGGATAATGCCCCAGCTCACATGGATATGCCCCAGCAGCTCTCATGGATTTTGCCCCAGCTCCTCTCATGGATTTTGCCCCAGCTCCTCTCATGAATATTGCCCCAGCTCCTCTCATGGATATACTGCCCCAACTGCTCTCATGGATATTGCCCCAGCTCCTCTCAAGAATTTTGCCCCAGCTCCTCTCATGGATTTTGCCCCAGCTCCTCTCATGGATATACTGCCCCAACTGCTCTCATGGATAATGCCCCAGCTCCTCTCATGGATTTTGCCCCAGCTCCTCTCATGGATTTTGCCCCAGCTCCTTTCATGGATTTTGCCCCAGCTCCTCTCATGGATATTGCCCCAGCTCCTCTCATGGATATACTGCCCCAACTGCTCTCATGGAAAATGCCCCAGCTCCTCTCATGGATTTTGCCCCAGCTCCTCTCATGGCTATGCCCCCAGCTCCTCTCATTGATATTGCCCCAGCTCATGGATAATGCCCCAGCTCATGGATACTGCCCCAGCTCATGGATACTGCCCCAGCACATGGATACTGCCCCAGCTCATGGATATGCCCCAGCAGCTCATGGATATGCCCCAGCAGCTCATGGATATACCCCAGCAGCTCATGGATATACCCCAGCAGCTCATGGATTTGCCCCCAGCTCATGGATTTGCCCCCAGCTCATGGATTTTCCCCCAGCTCATGGATTTGCCCCCAGCTCATGGATTTGCCCCAGCTCATGGATTTGCCCCCAGCTCATGGATATGCCCCAGCTCATGGATACTGCCCCAGCACATGGATACGACCCAGCTCATGGATTTGACCCAGTTCATGGATATGCCCCAGCTCATGGATTTGCCCCAGCTCATGGATTTGCCCCAGCTCATGGATATGCCCCAGCTCAAACATGGATTTTCCCCAGCTCATAGATATGCCCAAGCTCATGGATATGCCCCAGCTCAAACATGGATTTGCCCCAGCTCATGGATATGCCCCAGCTCATGGATTTGCCCCAGCTCATGGATATGCCCCAGCTCATGGATATGCCCCAGCTCATGGATTTGCCCCAGCTCATGGATACTGCCCCAGCTCATGGATACTGCCCCAGCTCATGGATATGCCCCAGCTCATGGATATGCCCCAGCTCATGGATTTGCCCCAGCTCATGGATACTGTCCCAGCTCATGGATATGCCCCAGCCCATGGATATGCCTCAGCTCATGGATAATAGCACATGGATATGTCTCAACTCGCCTCCTTCTGCGCCTTCGTGTTCGCTCCCTCTGAGCATCTGGCGGCGTGCAGCTTGGGCGCTCACCTGGGGGAGCCACGTGACCAGCCGCGATTGGCTGGTGACGGGTTTCCTCCAGGCGAGCGCCGAAGCTGCATGCTTCGGACACTCGCAGGGAGCGAATACACGGCGGAGGGTGAGACACCTGCCCTTAGGGTGACGGTGTCACCCTAAGGGCGGGTGTCACCTGGTGTGGGCCGCACCCCCCGCCCCCACGTTACGACGCCACTGAATGTAAAGGAATGCAGCACAGGTGTTCTCTTGGCCCCATACACCATAGTAATGGATATGGTCAGCAATGTCATTGCTGTTACAGTAGGCTATATTATGATATATATTGGCAAATTGACAGCGAAATACAGTGCAGTTAGCCACAGATCATCGATGTTCAGCAATCTTCGGCACCAGCAAAATTGTCCCATAGAGAAGTAATGGTTAGTCTAGTCAGAGAAGAGTTGGCGAAATGCCTTGATTTTTTTGTGATTCAATTCGCCAGGTTTAAACAGGCAAATCCCTTAGGATTCAATGTAAAAAAAATATCATTTACTATTTTTTTTTTATTCAACCATTTATTCTTTTCATTTTCAGAAAAAAGCTATTTTTATTTTTTATTTTTTTTAGAACACCTTCGCATATTTTTTATATTGTTAGATGAAATTTTTGATTCACATTTTTTTTAAAAGGCTTTTATTTTATTCTGTAACAGACCTTTTAATTATTTTTGATGGACCTTTTTTATTATTTAGACACATTTTAATGCATTTTTATTGGATTAAACACCCATTTGAAGAATAGCAGAGTTCTGTTTTTGTTTCTTTTTCTGCAGCCCGACGGTCTTCGGCGACTCCATAGCCGGCACACTTCGGGGACCATGCAATGAACCGTGAATTCGCTACAGGGTTGGTGAACTGGAATCGTCAAAGTGTGCTGCTGAACTAGAAAACACCGAAATTTCCCTGAAATTTCTGAATAACCCCTATAACGTTTATATAAACATATTTATATGCTAAAATGATAACAAATTTTTATTCTTATTGTGGATGATTTTTGTTACTTAGATTACAGAATGCTTAACCTTTTTGCTAATGATTCAAATCGTGCACATGGCATTTGTTTTATGTACCGAGTAAGGCTGGGGTCAGACCAACGCAGTGTTAACGTCCGTGTTGCCCGCACATAAGTACGTCCGTGATAGCATACAATTGTGTTAAATGGAGCCCCACACACGAAGTACCTGCGCACAGAAGTGCGGAGATTGACGGACGCTGCAAACGGACGCAGGTTAGGCAAGAACGTAATACTGCTAGAACGGACGTGCGGAGTGCGCCACGTTCACAACGTCCGCATAGCTTTGTGTGTGAGTGATGGAGCATGGTCAGACGGACAGCATTTATACGTCCAGCATTTTTGACGGACAGAATGTTTTTTCATTGTAATTTATTTTCCCTGCTACATCAGTCAAAAAATACGTCAGTGAAAAAAACGGACTGTGTCGTCAGTCAGAAAGTACGTCCGTACTGCACAGACGCACAGTCCGTACAAAATGCACTCATCTGACCCTAGCCTAACTAGAAATAATTTAATGGCTTGTTCTTCATTTACAATGTTCTGTATATCAAACTAAATTCTATAAAACACCTGTCGGGCAACTAATAAATATGGTGTGCCCATTCCAACCAGTGAGCACCAAGTATGATAGTGTAGCGCTCACTCCCGGAGGAGCCGCTGAAATTGAACCTCGGGTCAGTCTCCCCGCACTAGGGAATAAATAAACTCCAGCACCGTTGGGGATTTTATAAATTATATAGTTTACTAGAATAAATGGCATATAATGAATAACACGGTGTTAGTATAAATATTTACAGTACTTCGTAATGCGGGAAATGCGCAGCGGAAAAGAAATATGATGCTTCGTAATTCGAGAAACGCGCAGCGGAAAAGAAATGAAAAATAAATCTTTAACCCCTTTTGTGTTTGGGGAGTGAGTCCCGCACAGGTTATGTCCCAGAATGTAAGTGTGTGTGTGTGTTATGGTACCCGGGTACAATATTCAACTGGCCAGTGAATTGCTTATGAGGTATCTTCGACTAGTCAAGTTGGGGCCCTGTGGGTTTTGGAAACAAACAGCAGCGTGCTTTATTTTCACAACGGCCTGGAAGGCCTCTCACCCATCCGCCAGATAGTTGATGCTCCGCTCGACCCAGGACGTCTCTCCGCTCGATGTTGACTGGGGTTCTCTTGGTTACTGGATCCGCTGTCTGGCTTTCTGTAGCTGCCGCAAGATATCCAGTTCACCGCCTGCTCTCCCTGTCCAATCGATCTGCGGTACGCCTAACTCGGGGTCCTCCAGCTTCCTCAATATCAGCGCGGGTAGTCCTGCGAATCACTGGGTCTTCCTCTGGTAAGGCTGAATAACCCAGTCTTTAGCTCTGTCAGGCCCCAGCTGCGCTCCGGCCTAGTCACTGTCTCGTTCTGCTGCTCTGCGTCTTGCTCCTCTCACTCCCTGGCGCGCTCTGCCAGCTCTCTCCACGAGGCTCAGGATGTAAGTGTCTGTGTCCCACCCACTTCCTGTGTCCGCTCCCAAAGCATGTCGGGAAATGTAGTCCCAATGTTCAATGTCTCTTATCGCGCTTGTCTCCCTCCGGTGGCAAAAAATAGGTACTGCCACGACAGGGAATTAAACCCAGCGCTACAATAGTATGGGAGCCTAAAGGTTAAGAACAGCAGGTTTATAGTTGCAAATACATACTAAATCTTCTCTTGATTGTGCAGTCTTTTTTTTAAAAAAAATGAAACCTTTTAACAAATTGTTTGAAACCTACGGAGACCCGCCGGTGTCAAGCACAATTTATTTTTTAAAACGTATGCACGATGTGCTAAATTGAGTCCACGCCGTAATCCTTAGCGTGCACACGCATACTAACTTACAAACACAGTCCCCTCCCCGAGCCATCCAACCATGGGGTGGAGACTGCTGACACCTCCAGACAGAAGGGCCCTCCTCGTCTCATACGCTGTCTGGGAAGTGACAGGACATGTCAGAAGGGCCCTCCTCATCCTCACCGGTGCCTCAGTTCCACATATTCTGCTGCCAGCCACCATCCACCAACTGGGTGAGTATGTGTACCTCCACACCGCACGCCATTGAGTAAGCTGGAACACAGGTTGCGGAGGCAAGACCTAATAGGGAGTCCATTTCAATGTTGCTGGTAATGGAAAAAAATGTCTAGAGGCAATATTCCTTACGATTTCGCTGTTACGGGACCTATTCTGACCAAGCCACTGTATTAGCTGGTCAAGTCTGAATGTTTAGGAGCCGCAAACAACCTCTGCTATCATCCTCTGGAGTCCATATGTTACGTTTCACTGATCCTAACACGCAGAACTAATATCACAACCTACGATGCCGACCCTTAGAATGGCTGGTGTAAATATTAAAGACAGGCAAATGGTGCACTTTGGCAAAAACCAGAGAGAGCAATAATACAAACCAAGGTCAGCAACTATAACATACAAGCCTGAGTCAAGGAATGCCAGAATACAGAATAGTCCAAACTCCAAAGTGCAATAGCAAGAGTTGGTAACCAGAAAGTTCAAGATATAAGCCAGTGCGAAGGGACACAAGAAATGAGGAAAAGTCACAAGGGAAGCCAAGGTCAGCAATAGTATAGATAGAGACTGAAATGGAATTATTTAAAAAATAATTAAAAGTTATGTTACAAAATAAAAAAAACGTCTGTTTAAAAAATTTGGAAACAAAAATTTTGTCCAAAAATTACAAAAAGATGTTCTAGAATCTAAAAATCCTTTTTGGTGAAAAAAAAATAATTAACTGTCTTTTTAAAAAAAAAAAAAAACGTTTTTATTAACATTGTGTCCTATGGGATTCACCTGTATAAATCTGCTGAACTGAAACACTGAAAAAACAAGGAGATCCCACCATTTAAACTGTAGGATGTGTTCTATTGGACTGCATCATGTCACAACGATCGGCATGCCGCGTCATCCGGCCTGCACCTTGACATTTGGCAATAAGAGACAAACACCGGCGATCACCCAGCGCCAGATTCAATGCTGGCTTGGAAGTGCCGGAGGGGCATGGAGCAGTGACGAGCGGTGAGGTCAGTGGCTCTGGCATGTAAAATGTGTGTGTGTGCAGGGTCTCAGTGTGTGTGCAGTGTCAGTGTGTGTGTCAGTGGGTGTATGTGCAGTGTGTCAGTGTGTATGTGCAGTGTCTCAGTGTGTGTGTGCAGTGTCTCAGTGTGTGTATGTGCAGTGTCTCTGTGTGTGTGTGTGTGCAGTGTCTTGGTGTGTGTGTGTGTGCAGTGTCTCAGTGTGTGTGTGTGTGTGCAGTGTCTCAGTGTGTGTGTGTGCAGTGTAGTGTTCAGCAGACACCCCCCCTCCACTCATCTGTTGAACTTGAGCTGCCCCCCCTCCACAAGACTCCTATGGGCTTTGTGTGCTGAATGAGCACCCATTACCTGGGAGCAGACGTTCAGCCAGGGCTGGTCTCCCCCCTATGGCAGGCACAGCGTTACCGTGGGGGAGTTTCCAAGAGGAGGCTGAGCTCAGCTTACATTGCTGGGCTCAGCTTGCTGTCAGCATCTTAACAGCACATAGAGGGCACAGGGCGCCTTCACAGTGGATGAGCAGTGGGAGCTGAGGAGGGGGAGCCAGGAGGGGACTGTCACACAATGCAGGGGAGATGTCACACACACCTCAGTGAGCAGGGCTTCCTCCCCTCTCTGCTGTTTAAATGCCAACCAAGTCCTCCAGCTCTACAGACACAGGACAACAGCCCCTTACCTCTGTGTGTCGGTGACAGAGTGAGGAACCCAGAGCAGCACGTGCGAGCAGACAGGCAGCGGCCCGCATTGCACATGCGCGGGGGCTTCTGGGAGTGGCAGTGTGGGTCAGCATTGCCCCCCACTGCGGCAACACCCCCATGACTGACAAGGACAGTCACATGACTGTCCTGTGTCGTCAGTCATTCCATGGGGAGTTCTGCCTCCCATGGGGCGTTTTTAATAAAAAAAGTGAATGACTTGAGTGCAATGGGGCTTTCCCATTGGCTTAAGCCATTCACTTGCTCTCAGTGCCTCCCCACTAAAGAGAGTTGACTTAGGAAGTAGGCAGCGCGCTGGAGGCACGCTGCAGACTTCAGTCTGATTCCCACTGCCAGCTTGAGCACCGCTATTAGCGTAGCGTACAGCTACGCATATTGCGTTGGCTAGGCTGGCTCAGTGCTGCCCCTGCTGTCTGTGTGATGAATCACACACACAGCAGCCGGCAAGCTGAAAGAAAAAGAAAAGAAAAGCGGAAGACAGAGAAGGACGGCGAGGGAGCGTGGAGCAGGTGAGTATGAGTGTTTTTTTTATAAAATTTCACATTTTATTTTACAGGTTTAATATTATAGCCACTTGAGACCTGACCTCACTGACTTAATGGAATGGCAGGTGAAGCCCTGCCTCACCTGCCGCCCCTGACTGCACATCCCAGGCATGGAGCCTCCAACAGGACAGCATAGAACTCCATGGAGCCTTATGCAGCACTGCTGTGAGATTGCTAGAGCAAAGTCACATTGGAACCACAGAGGAAGAGCAGAGGAACCACGGAAGGACAATGGGGAGTATTTGATCCTAGACTTCTGCTACTTGCATACAGGGGACATGGCTGAACCTAGGGTAGGTTTGTGATGTTTTGGTGGTGTTATTTTTCAGTGTTAAGTCATTTTTTGTTTGGAAAACCATTTAACACCAAGATCTAGGAGATGGTATACATTATAAGCCATCACAAAGTACAGGAGCCATTAATGTACAATAAGAAACTACAAGCTAAACTGGCAGCACAGCTGGAAAAGCAACTAGAGACGTTAAGTAAATTCTGGCTTCAGCTGTCCACTTAACTGCAAGAATGGAAAAGGGCCCAAGATCTTTAAATTTGTTTGGGCAGGAGAGGAGGTTGTTGGCCATCCACAGAAAGTCTGTAGCAGTTAGTAGGTGGCTCCAAAAGTTGAATCAAGCAGAAAGCTAGCACTGAGTGCTATCCCCTTGGCCAGTGCAACCAAACCTTTGGCTTTACCCCAACCAGCTGAGGAGACCCTTTAATACTTAAAGGAAATTTAAGTTTATCCTCTATAGCTAAGGTGTACTGTATGTCTTGGATATTTTAAATTTTTATGAATAATGCATTAATATGACAGCTTATTTCACTGCCAAGCATAATCATTTGTCTACCCACAATACCATCGGGATAATGATTTGAACGACTTGAAGAATTGTTAATACAGCAAAAAGGCCCATTCTATGCTATGTTTATCACTTACTTTTAATATGTCACATTTAATTATTCTCCACTAATTTACTGTATAAGCTGTTGGACGATTACCAATGTATTTGGATTGAAAGCAATAGAAGAAATGACTCATTGACTGAGTTGACAGGTTGGCTACTTCCATTTCTTATTGCAAAATTATTTTGCTTTCCTCTTGGCAAAATTGCACCGTTATAATTACTCAGTTATTGGTGTTTGCCTGTCCACTGTGCTTGAAATCAAGTTCAATTGCTCTCAGGCCATTTTAGGAGTTTGGACAATGAAAAACCTCTATGTAGCAATTTACAGCCATAACTACAGTAGTGTAATTATTTCCCGAGAGCCAGAGAGAACATTGCTGATGTCTTAAGCATTCGATGAGGGTTCCCCTGTGTCATATTTTTATTATAAGCTATTTGTTTGTGCAATAACTTGATCTGTTCTCCTGCAGTTTATTGGGTGAAGCAATGTGGATTCAAAAGAATTCTTAATTTCTACATTATTCAAATATGGATTTAATATAAGGCTGATGCACATTATAAGAGAGTACATGTAAACATCCATAATGGAAAATACTGGATTTCAGCAAAATATGTTTTAAATGATAGTTAGATAAACAGTGATAAATAAGAGAATAAACAAAAATCTCTTTTTATATGTTATTAACCTTAATTTTTTTTTTTCGGTTTTTTTCTGCTTCAAAACTGTTTTGTTCCAGTTTTGCTCAGTCCACAAATATATGTTGAGCCAGTGTAAATTCTCTGTTGAATTTTGTCTTTTTTGAGTTGAAAGTAGAAGCAAACATGGGTAAGTGCTTTTAGAAAGGACATACGGTGGTCTGAAAAGTATAAAACCATTGCGACTGTGTCTTAATCTTTCTATCCGTCTATCCATCTGACTCTCTATTTTTCTCTCGCTCTATCCACTTTTATCACTATCTCCAGACTACACACCATCCACTGCCATCACCCACAGCCATCCCAGCTCCTGCATTATCACACTGAAACAAGCCAAGGTGCCCTGCTTTCAACATGTTGTCCACCATGCTACTCCATAATACCTCTGCTCTAACGCTACTGTTCATATTTTATGTTTACATGTAAGTATTAATCTCTGACTGATTAGTTGTCTCTTTAAAAGTTCTCTCCCCTTTTAGCTTAAACTCACAAAACCCTCCCTATGTCGTAAATACCTCTCATATAATGCCCACTTTTCCCAAATATGTGTCTCTTTCTCCAAACAGCACACCATCCACTGCCACACTCCCCATGCTCCCTTTTGTTTCACTTACCTTTGTTCCTTAGATTGTAAGCTCACGAGATGTCTGGCGGAGCTCTTGTATAGTGCTTTATTAGCGGCACTATTATCCTACGGGCAGGACCGTCTGTTCCTTCTGTTTCATTATTTATTATGTCTCATGTTTGTACTTCCTCATTGTAAAGCAAAGTGGAATCTATATAAATACTGTTGCAAACTACCCACTAATCTACCCATCTATCTCTGTCTTGTAGTAGATCAGTGTTATGATATAGTTCTACATCTGTACATCTGTCTCTCTTAGTCAATTTTTTTTTTCTCAACCTACCATTCCTTTCCATTAAATATTATGTGATTTCCATCCCTGCAACAAATATAGTGCCATCTTCATGTGTTTTCCCCCATGCCCTCACCCTGGTTAGAAATACGCACCTCATACCTCTTGGCTTGCAGTCAACCCTCTGGAATTCAACCATAGGACTGCACAGAGGCTTTAACTGGAATCTCCTTGGAGCTACAATGTCAATATCTATTTGGTGAACAGTCCTCTTAGCAGAAAATGTTGTGGCCAAGTTGGCACAAAACATACAGGGCTAAATTACGTTCTCAGCGTTAAAACACGGGCACAAGGGAGAAAAAACTGTGCCCGCGGTTTTCCCCCTTGCGCCCACGTTTTAACGCTGGATTACAATGTAGGCGCATAAAATGCTGCCTGCATTGTTACCGCGCGTACAAATCCTGGATGCTCGCGGCAGCGCTGAGCGCAGCTGCGAGCATCCACTCGATGGAGTCCATAGGACTCCATGGAGTTCCCCCCTGCTGGTCACATGAGCAGCCGGATCTCGCCTCGCGAGATCCGGCCCGTCAGCGTAGTGATACGCAGGGAGAGACTGGGGGGACTGTCTCCCCCAGTCTTTCCCTGCTCCTGCTTGCTGGAGGAGGCGGTCGGAGCTGCGGTCAGAGCCGCGGGACAGAGGGTGAGTATGTGATTTTTTTTGATTTTTAAGGCTAGTGTTAACGGATTCTGCAGAAGCGGAATCTGTTAACCACAGCCAGGACTTGGTGTTAACGTTCCGCTAACCAGAGACAGGCGTTAATCAGTGCTGGGACTTTGTAATCCAGCGCTGATTAACACTTTGCACTCCCCATGTTAAGCATAGGGAGCACAAAGTACAGTAACCTCGTGCTGAAAAGCGCAAGGTACCAAACGCAAACGGGTTACTTAATCCGTTTGCGTTTGGATTGTAATATGCAGTAAACACTGCAGCAAACGTTAATGCTCACGCAAGTGAGCGTTAACGTTTGCGTTAAGATCGTAATTTTGCCCACAGAAGGGTTACAGTGACACTAAGGGCCCTATCACCTGTCTACATAAAACGGGAACACTAAGGAGAAAAAGTTGAGTACGTAAATCTCCCCGTTTCACCAGTGCCCCGTAGCAGCTGCTTGGCTCCAAAAGTGGAATCAGTTAGGTACAGCTCTAAACTGTAGCAAACATTTCTAGTTAGTGACAGCAGTGAGTAATTAGCGCTAGGACTATGTGATCCTAACACTAATTACTGATTGCTTACTCTTTGCGCTCCCCTTGTTAAGTATAGGGAGTGCAAAGTAGTCAGCTCATGCTAAAAGTGCTAATACCGATGCGCTAATGTTTTTTTTAACCCATTAGTGATCGGGAGGTGATCTTTGCGGCATGCGATCACCTCAATTACCCTAGCACTAACGCTCATTTATGTGAGCGCTATCACTAGCGTTAAGGAGGTGATAGTGCCCTAACTCATTGTTAAGATCAAGGTTCTAGGTTTATTCCTTGGACTGGAAACAATATTAAGAGCAAGGCACCAGGTCTTTGCCTGTCAGTCCATTCTGATCTTTTAAGTATGCCTTTGCTTTGGAGAATATGATTAAACAAGCCCCTGGCTGGCAAAATTCTGCAGATCCATTTCACCCCAATGGTGTCTGGCTATTGCACTTTATTACCAGTGAGTTCATGGAACAGTATAAATTCTAATTAAATGCTGATCTAGGTCCTTCTCAAGAACATATTCTCCCGATGAGACATAAAACTCGCCAGCCTCCTCCAACCTTCGCCTTTCATTAAGTGAGCAGCACATCACGACTGACAAGTGTTATGAGCAAGGAAGAAAGGCAAACAGCAAGGATGGAGAGAAGGGAATCTTTGATATCCAATTTAATAAGCAGTGCATCAAATTCTGTCCTGGGAGCCGCCGGCAAAAATGAAGGTCTGTATGTTTTACAACGATTCCCCTTTTACTCCAAATTTATTGAATGTGTGAAATGATAATAAAACAGGACGGGGCTTCCCACTATGCCGTATATTAGCCTGTTAGATGCATGTTAATTCTGTCTTCTTCGTAGTATAAGTATGTAATACATTGAATGATGAAATCTAGCGCATGCCAAACAGCAGTGGATCTTCAATACTACAAAGATTTAATCACTAAAAGGTGGCTGCTCCACTCTGAGAAAACCCTACAGAGGGCAGCCCAAGATCTCCCAAGGCTGAATATAAAACCTAACCTTTATTGTGCAAGAATAAAGTGTCACACATAAAGAGAGGTCCATCTATAATACATAGAAAGACAGGCAAATAATAATAACAAATATATTTCAGTAGCCCATATACTAATAAAACCGGACGGGACAAACAAACACGATAACAGACTAACATAGATAGGAATCGAAAGTATGTGTGAAAACAACAAAGCTTCATACCACAAGGTGGCTCACATCATAAATAGATATAAAACATGTCTTAAAGTCCCAAAGAGAGAGCTAGATGAAGATATGAAGATATATATATATAATATATATATATATATATATATAGAAAGATTTCTACCACTGATCGCTAAGCTAACTGCACCTGACACGCGTTTCACTGATTAACGGCTCACCAAGGGCACTCCTGACGAGCTGTTAATAGACGAAATGCACGTCAGGTGTGTTTAGCTTAGGGATCAGTGGTGCAAATCTGTACATAACTTCATCTAGAACTCTCTTTGGGACTTTTCAAGACTATATCTATTTATGATGTGAGTCTCCTTGTGGTATGAAGGTTTGCTGGTTTCACACTACACGTATGTTTGATCCCTATAACACTGTTATTGTGTTTGTTTGTCCCTGACAGTTTTATTGGTATATGGGTTATTAACATACAGAATATATATATATATATATATATATATATATATGTTCTCAGAGTGTGTCAGCCACATACAGTATCAGTGATTGACTGTTGGGGTTAACCCCTGTTTTGTTGTTTCTCCCAGGGGGTATATATTTATTATTCTATATATTTGTGTGTTCCCAGTTTATTCTTGTCATGATGCTGGGTTTCCAGTAAAAAAAAAAAATTATGCTACAAAGATTTATGGTTTATGTGTGCTGATTAAAAAATAATTTGTTATACCTTGGTGATATAGACAGAAAAATTCAAACAATAGCAGGTGAAATTTCATTGGTGAAAATTTCTACTGTTTGAATTGCTGTATCCAGATCACTGAAGTTTATTGTATTTGCAAAACTCTAATTAATGGTAGTTATTGGATAACTCCTTATGTGTTATATTATTTTCTCCATAAAACCGCTGGCAGGACCCAGTGGTTTTATGGAAAATTGCTTTCCTATCCACACGCTGTAAATATAAACAGAGATCTCAATGTAGGTAAGCCCGTTTTGACAAGCAGAGGGCTCCTCCTGCTGGTCAAAAAGTGCTACTACGGTTACATTAGCTTTAGCTTGTGTTTCTGTGAAAGAAAAAGGAATCTCCAAAGCTTTTTCAAGTGATTTCAAAACATCAGCTGCCATGTCTAATATATTGAAATTTTAGGGGCTTGTTCTGGAACTGATTTGGAAATGAATTTGTCCATTGCTGCAGGATCAGACCAGAATGGGTATACTCGATCTCAGAGCACTGGCAAGAACTTTTGAAGAACGAGTATATATTGGAGAATGGTGTTGAAGGGGTTAAAGTCATGTTTGTTTTATACTTTAATTAAGCCCTAATATATTCAGTTTGATAAAATGAGCATTTTATCAACTTTGAACAAAAAAAGGGTTTTATAGGATCACTGAGGATTGGCAATGGCATTAGTAACCTCCCCTTCAGTGGGTCCCCGGTCAGAGCTTAGATTTTAGCTCAATTGTGCCTTAATAGAGATGACTATTTCATATGCGAATCAGTCTATTTCTACCCAAAAGTACATCTAGAAATGTAATGCCAAGAAAGTTTCCACTGCGTGAGAGATACAGCAGCATGTCAATGACAAATTATCAGCCAGATGAATGGCATTCACGCAAATAAAGAATTTATATATTGTGATGTTGGAGAGCCCACAGAGCACTTGCACAAAGTCTTGAACGAAACAAAACAGCTTTATTTTCCTTTTTAGGGCAGCCAAAATGGTAAACATAAAATACTCGCTTATCTTCAGCGAAATCAAAGTAAAGTTCAAGTCTTCAGCACAAGAAACAGAAAATTATGTGTGGCTCACCGACTTGTTAAGTCCCAAACCTGGGGGAATCCTTTCCCAGAAAATATAAGTCCTTCCAGCAAGGCACAGCAATACAGCTCTCAGTCTCCTGTCTAAACACAGCTACAGCTGATCACCTTCTACTCAACTCCCACACTGCTCTCTGTGAGTTGCCAACCCATATATAGCAGAATACTGGGTACAGCACTCACCAAAAATGCCCGGTGCACTAATCTCTCATAGAAAAATGTATAGGTACCTGAAGGAGAGGCACTCAAGGAGTTATAAAAAAACAAAAAACTTTATTATTTAAAAGTGCGTACTGTATTTCCCGACGTTTCAGCTCCATCTGAGCCTTTATCAAGGTCAAGGTTTTTTTGTTTTTTATAAGTCCTTGAGTGCTTCAGGTATATATAATCAAGTTTATAATTGTGGAAGACATTTACACATCCCAGCAATTCAGAGAACTGCTTTACAGAGCTCATGTGCTACAGTCCCCATATGCAGCAAGGAACTCCGAAAAAGACATGCAAATGAAGTCCACAATCTCCCACTTCTATGCATCCTTGGTCTGCTTTGACACAGAACCCTCTTGCCGATGCAGTGGCAGTGCCGATGGCTTTTTTAAGCAAAGGTCAGGTTATGCCACAAGCCACAGCCACTCCTGGACAGCTGTTTCATGCTTATTATGCCCTCATCAGCCGGAGATAGACCGTGACTCGTTGCTGTTTGATGCTTAACCCATAGGGCAAATCAATACTCATTTCAAAAGAAAGAAGGAAAGGGTGAGGCGCAATAAATAAAATATGTGGTCAAAGGGAATATCAATACGCACGATCGCTAACACACTCACACGTGTTGTCCCTTATTGCGACACCAATTGTTAAAATGTGAATTAAAAAAAGCAGAAAAAGAGTGCAGCGCTTCAATTGCAAAGGATAATATGAAGTATTAAATATTCAACTTTTGCAGTTATATACTCTGATATTGGGTTAATACCTCAAAAGAAAAGGAAAAAAATAGACATGGCATAATAACGTCTAAACATAATCTCTATAATAAATGTGGTAGACAGCCACTCACACTTTCCAGAGCCTAGCCTGGCTCTAGTATATTCGCCAGTGGGTGGAATTCATATGGGCCCCCCCACTGGCTTTTTCAATTGATAGTTTTCCAGGCAATCTCAGGAGATAAAAAGGAACAACATGGTGTAGATGGTAACACAAATGACATCCCCAATAGGAATAAATCAATCCACTCACATGTTCCTGAGCCTAAAGGGCTCTCTTTTCCTTCGCCCGGAGGTTGTTTAATAAAGGCACAACTCCTATGAAAGCCTTAGATTACTCCAATATGTTGGGGAAGAACTCAGACTGCAATCAAAAAATTCAAAGGATTTATTCCCATTAAAAACTAAAAAACAATAAAACATACCTAAAATCAGAGATTCTGGCAACGCGTTCGGTACCGTCTGACTGTGACAGTCTTAAGCAAATTATGATCATAACTTCGTGAACTGAATCCCCATAATTTTTTCTCAGTCAGGTTTTCTGAGCATTTTTAAAACTTTTTTTTTCACAGAAAAGGATTTCAGAAGGTGGTCAATAATATGAAGTGCTCTTTCTTGGTGTTTTGTATTTGACGTCTTAGATGCACCCACTTATCTTTGAGGTTGAGTGCAACCTTTTGCTGTTTTTTTATTATACAGTATATATATAATATGACAAAAATCAACAGATGAGCCGGGCACTCATATCCTGTAAAGAAATGCTCCGGGCCAAAGATTCCAGCAGTCGAGCGTAGATTGCCTCGGTGCTTATCTCCCAATAGATAATATGGAGTCCGCAATGAAGGAGGCACACGAGGACTTCAAAAAATGTAAATATTTATTATGAATTACATTAAAAATCTGACGTTTCGTCCCACCGAGGGCCTTTTTCAAGGTAGGTCATACCTTGAAAAAGGCCCTCGGTGGGCCGAAACATCGGATTTTTAATGTAATTCTTAATAAATATTTACACTTTTTGAAGTCCTCATGTGCCTCCTCCATTGCGGACTCATATATATATATATATATATATATTACTAGTAAGGGGTAGGTAGGAGACCGTTTTATGGGGATTTTAGGTAGTAGTATAGATATTCAGTTTTTAATGCAGGATGTCAAAGCTCTGGTGGCTGCTTGTCCGTCTCACCTTGCTGCTTAGACAAGCCCCTATACTTTTAATGGCAGGGAAATTGTGGCTTCAGCATGAAATTGCAGATCTTTGTAAGTGATTTTCTAAAGCTCTTTATAAACAAATACACTATCATTGCCTAGTGAATATAAGCCAATATCAAGGACGCTGACTGAGATGCATAGAGGCACAGGGATACTAACAAACCTTTAAAGACATGGTCCTTAAATTACTAGCTATGCCATAGGACAAATATAACATGCTATGTTGCCAAATCTATTCCACAATGTCAATGTCAATAGTGTTCTTTATATAGAAAGACAGTTCAATGCATGGAAATCAAGACATTGACCATAGGAATGGAAGGGTAGGCTTTTCAGTCTACATTTTTGCATTAAAAAGTGTATATACTGTATGTTATATAATAAATTTTCAAAACTTTGTTGGTTATTGATTATTTCTAAATGACGGATTGTGGTTTGCATACTGTGAGTATTTAAAGGTGAACCATTTGGCATTAGAGGCCAATAATCTTAATTTTTTTGCTATTTTACAACATAATAAAAACTATATAAAATGAAAAGGCTTTTAAAAAATCCTATCAAAAGATGGATTATGTATCACCACAGGCTGAAAGGATGATTTGTGCATAATTGAAAATAAATGGTATTATAATAGCAATCTCGACTTTTAGGGCTATAGTAAATTCTTTGCGCAAAAACGCTCACGCAGCGCGTTAATTTGTGCGCGAAGCGTTAAACGTTAACGCGCGTAAATTATCGCTGGTATTACAATCCGAGCGCATTTTTCCATCCGTCAAAAAAAACGCACGTAAAATAGACGCGCAAAAACGTGCACGCATTAACGCTGCGCGCAGAAATCGGTGTGCGGACTGTTTTTTCACGCGATTCAGCCAATCAGAATTAAGAACCACAATTGTCTCCCGTTCAGTTTTTGCGCCTGTCAAAATCAGTCTGCGTATATATGCTGCAGCAATAATAAAAACACGCACAACTTCTCAATTTTATTGTTTGGGTATGTGTAGAATGTGTAACTATAGTTTGCTGTATTTTTTTTTTGGGCTGGTGTATTTGGTTTCGGCCAGGATGTTTAGATTTGCCATTAACACCAGCTTTTAAAAGACCTTAAAATTATGCACACAAACGTTGTCCGTTAAAATTTGTGCATAGATTGTAATACCATCCGCGTACCAGCGCACAAACGCATTTGCGCTCACAATGTTAAGTATAGGATGCGCAACGTACATTACACTCGCGCAGCGTTCGCGCAGGTTCACCCGCGGTAGACAATAACGTGAATTTTTTGCGCAGACATTGTAATACGATGTTCTGCGCAAAGGGTTTTTTCCCCTCGCGTTAATGCGTTTTTGCGCACGCGTTAACGTTTGCACGAAGAATTTAATAGAACCCTTAGTGGGTCTATGTCAGGGAAGTCAAACTACGGTCCCCAGATGTTTCTGAACTACAACTACCATGATTTCTTGCCCATCTATTATACTGGATGAATTCTGGGAATTTTACAAATAAATATGAAGTGTAGCGCCAATCAATTAATATTCACCAAGGTAAAGGGGTCCACATACAACTCACATCACATATTATACTAGCCAATAGTTCGCTGGGTCCAAGATGTAGTATTAAAAATTCTAAACCCTTTTTTTGATGGTTACGTGGATCACACTAGGAAAAAGAAGAGAAAACGCTTATTGCGCACTATGTCTGTTCTATATATATATATATATATTATATGGACATCACATAAATGGAATATAACTCACAATGGATGTATCGCCTTATGGGTCTTGTGTTCACTTGTCACAATTCTGGGAATTGTAGGACTCAACATCTGGGTTTGAAAAGCCCTGGTCTATGGTATAATGATCAGTCAGATCCAGCATATGCATTTCTTTGTAATTAAAGTCATTACTTGCATTAGAGATTGGCCTGGGCCTCTTCTGTTCTTTTGGGCAGTAGATCCACTGGGCTTTTTAATGGACGAAGACTCCTGTTACATAATAAAATACATAACTAATGACGCGACTCATTCACCTAGCTTGAGCAGCTCAATATTAAAGTGCACTTTGTACCTGAAACAAAGGTTCCATCAATCAATCAATGCAGCTGTATAATGGTCTACATATGGGACTAACTCAATTGTACTTCAATTACTCATCACTCGTGGTATGAACCACTCTATTTACCAGCAAGCAGCTGCTGCAGCTTCCTGTTTATAACCTGCTTGTTACAGAAATTTATTATTTTGTAATTATTTTCATATATCAACCGTCTGTTACATGTTTTGCTATATTCTTTACTACAATCCGAGAAAAATCCGCTCTTCTTTCAGTGTAATGCTTTTTTAATATATCATTTTATAACCAATAAAAATATACAACTTGTTTATTTTCCTACATATAATAGAACATCAATAAAATGTATCTGACCTTATATATTCTGCTCACTAAAGTCTCATGTTCATCTGATGGAAGCATAAATGGAAAAGAGTAGCCTGTGGTTGGTTTTGTCAGGCCAACATGTGTATTATATTAGTATTTACACGTTCACTTTGAAAAATCCATCCTAGTAGTGTTCATTTCTACCCTAAATATATTCTGTTGTAAAATAGTAATGTAGACTTTTCGGGCCCTATTACAATCTTCGCGCATACGTTTGCGCCAGCTCAAAAACGCATTAACGCGAGGGGCAAAACCCTTTGCGCGGAACGTCGTATTCCAATGTCAGCGCAACAAACGCGCGTATACGTCTACTGCGGGTGAACCTGCGCGAACGCTGCTCGAGTGTACTGTACGTCGCGCGTCCTATACTTATCATTGTGAGCGCAAATGCATTTGTGCATTGGTACGCAGCTGGTATTACAATCTATGCGCAGTTTGTAACGCACAGCCTTTGCGCGCATAATTTTAGCAACTCCTAAAAGCTGGTGTTAATGGAAAATTCTATCAACCTGGCCAAAACCAAATACACCAGCCTAAAAAAAAAATGTAGTAAAGAATAGTTATACATTCTAAACATACCAAACCAATAAATTTGAGAAGTTGTGTGTGCATTTTTTTATTGATGCAGCATATATGCGCAGATTGACTTTGGCAGGCGCAAAAACGTAACGTGAGACAATTGTGGTTTTTAATACTGATTGGCTGAATCGCATGAAAAAAACAGTCCACACACTAATTTCTGTGTGCAACGTTGCTGTGCGCGCGTTTGTGCGCGTCCATTTTACGCGCATCATTGCTCGACGGATGAAAAATGCTCTCGGATTGTAATTCCAGCGGTGATTTACACGCGTTAACTTTTAACGCTTCGTGCAAAAATTCACGCGTTGCGCAAGCGTTTTAATGCGAAGATTGTAATAGGGCCCTTAGTGGGTCCATGGCAGGGATGTCAAACGACGGTCCCCAGATGTTTCTGTTATACTGCCAAAAGCATCATGATCCCCTTTAAATATGTATAGATAATTTTGTTTTACCCTTTTAGCTGAAATATAGAATATTAAATGGATCTTTAGTGTGTTTTACAGTTGTATATGTCATCTTCCTGTCTCTGCAATCTTTAACTTGCAATGCTCTGCCGCTGTAGAGAACACGTACAACTAATTATGCTTGATTGCCTTTATGTACAGTTGGGTAAATTGTCCATCAGGGATCATATAGTCAGCATCAAGAGTAAGGGCTGTATTGAAACTATACAGTGTGACCCGTGAGTTATTAATGATGAGCATTAGTCTATCCAGAATATTGGGAACACTTTAGCCACTTTGACCGGTTGTATAAGGGACAAAGAAAGAATAAAAGGGTTAATCAAAAAGAGCCGAACTGGCTCTGCTTCTCATATTTATCTTTACTTCGACCTTACAGTTGTGTTCAAAATTATTCAACCCCCAATGCTGTGAAGGGTTTTAGGGAATTTAGTGTACATTTGTAATTGTATTCAGAATGAAATCCTACAAGGACTTTTTAAAGAACCATATGCAACTAAAATGACATCAATTGGTTTTGTAATACAGTAGTAAATGTTTCTTTTGTGAATTCTTCATTGACACAATTATTCAACCCCTTAAAGACTACCACTCTGAAGAACAGAGGTTCTTTCAAGTGTTTTCAATCAGGTATTGAAAACACCTGTGGATGTCACGGAGCAGCAATAAAGCATAATAAGCACCAATTAGGCAGCTTTAAAATGACTGTGATACTCAGCTCGTTCTAGACATTTACTGGTGTGGTTACAAACATGGTGAAGTCAAGAGAATGGTCCAGGAAGACAAGAGAAGAGGTGATTACTCTTCACAGGAAGGGCAATGGCTATAAGAAGATTGCAAAGATGTTAAACATACCAAGAGAGACCATAGGAAGCATCATTCGCAAATTCAAGGCAAAGGGCACTCTTGAAACGCTACCTGGTCGTGGCAGAAAGAAGATGCTGACTTCGACTGCTGTGCGCTACATGAAGCGTAGAGTGGAGAAAAGTCCCCGTGTGACTGCTGAGGAACTGAGAAAAGATTTGTCAGATGTGGGTACTGAAGTTTCAGCTCAGACAATATGGCGCACACTGCGTAATGAAGGCCTCTATGCCAGAACTCCCAGGCGCACCCCCTTGCTGTCTCCAAAGAATAAGAAGAGTCGACTGCAGTATGCCAAAAGTCATGTGGACAAACCACAGAAGTTTTGGGATTGTGTTCTGTGGACTAATGAAACAAAATTAGAACTGTTTGGGCTCATGGATCAACGCTATGTTTGGAGGAGGAAGAACAAGGCCTATGAAGAAAAGAACACCTTGCCTACTGTGAAGCATGGCGGGGGTCAATGATGCTTTGGGGCTGTTTTGCTTCTGCAGGTACAGGGAAGCTTCAGCTTGTGCAAGGTACCATGAATTCTCTTCAGTACCAGGAGATATTGGATGACAATGTGATGCAGTCCGTCACAAACCTGAGGCTTGGGAGACGTTGGACCTTTCAACAGGACAATGATCCCAAGCATACCTCCAAGTCCACTAGAGCATGGTTGCAGATTAAAGGCTGGAACATTTTGGAGTGGCCATCGCAGTCACCTGACTTAAATCCGATTGAGAACCTCTGGTGGGACTTAAAGAAAGCAGTTGCAGTGCGCAAGCCTAAGAATGTGACTGAACTGGAGGCTTTTGCCCATGACGAATGGCCGAAGATACCCGTAGATCGCTGCAAGACACTTGTGTCAAGCTATGCTTCACGTTTAAAAGCTGTTAGTACAACATCCTTTTACAGTTATAAGTACTAAGATTGAATGTCACTTGGGGGTTGAATAAAACTGATAATGATGAGAGCACAGAAAAGACATTTGTGGTTATTTCATTATAAATGTTATGTTATATTTGTCTGACCTACACGTGCCTCTTTGATTTAATTGTAAGCAAGATGACTGAATGATCAAAATCAATGTCAAACTGGCCAAAACACTCAATTTCAGTGGGGGTTGAATAATTTTGAACACAACTGTATATCTTTCCTGAGTAATTTTATCATGTACTGTACCATTTTGTGTACTTTAACTGGTCTAATGAAATCATATCCTACATACAATGTGACATCTCAGAGAGGTTAATTTGATCCAGAAAATAACCAGAATTTCATCTCCGTTTTGCCGCTGCTTTTAGAAGGTGCGGTTGATGGCCTCCTGCTTTTGAAGTGGAAAATAAAAACAAGGGGTTATTTAGACAGAGTCGATCTGGCCCTAAATTGCACCGAACAGTGAGTTTCCTCGTACGGTGCAATTTTGGCTATTCAAAAGCTGGCAATTCCCCAAATATTGACGAATTGCCAGCGAAATACTGTGATCTTTGGCAGCAGTGAAATCCCCATAGAGAAGCAATGGTTAATCTATTCAGAGAACAGCGAACAGCAGAGAAATGTCAGTGAAATGCCCTGATGTTCAGTGGTTTCCTGCGGCATGTTTAATCAGGCGAATTCCATAGGTTTCAATGTAAAAAATATTCCTGTTTTTATTGAGTATTTATTAAACTGTTTATTCTTAATAAATTATAGCAAGAAAAAAGATGTCATCTGCACAAAACACAATTAAAGGTTTTAGTTTGCTTGAATTGACATTCAAGCAAACTAAAACCTCTAATTGTGTTTTGTTGCACATGGAATTGTTTAGAAACGAGCGCAGATGACATCTTTCTTCTTGCTATATTTTATACATGAACTGGGTTGTTACTCCTGGTTGTTGCATCCGCTCTGGTGAGTATGGGCGCGACACTGCTTTTTCTGTATGTACATTTATTCTTTTAATCTGCAGCAACAAGTCTCTTTATTTTTTAGGATTTTTTTACACATTTTTGGGGATTTTTTCGCAAAACCTTTCTTCCAATTTTTTAAACAGCATTTTTTTTCTGTAACAGACCTTTTTATTATTATTCATAGGACCTAATATGCAATTCTCAGACATTTTCATGCTGTCGTTTTTGTGCAAACAGCTTTCAAAAGTTGCAGTGGTTTTTTTTTAACCCGTTCATCGGCTTTTTCCGGCAGCTGGTTAGCGCTCTGTTTGGCAGATCGTCAGCTTTTTTGGATTCGGTCTGCTGTTTTTCAGATCACTCTGATTTTTTTTTCCACGGCTTTATGGTGGTTTTTGCATTCAAAACGGCGATTTTGTGTTGGTTTTTTATATGCGGTCAGCGACTTTTCCCTTTGTCGACCCTGTGATGAATGCTGGATTCACCGCAGGGTCAGGGAATTTGATGTATAACCCTGTAAGAGTACAGACATGTTTTCCTTTTGGTTGTTATCGTTACCGCACATATTGTCTTCAATGAGAAGGAGGATTAAACTGGAATATTGTGTTGAAACCTTAAAACTAACCCTACTCCTAAAACAAACAGAAATAGTCCCTAATAGAACCCTGCAGAGCCGTAGCTAGCTCCTTTTGCACCCAAGGCAAAAACAGAAAATTGTGCCACCCCCACATAATTTTAAAAATCAGAGTCCCCGACCAGTGGCGCAGTGCTAAGCCCCTGGATGCTCCCCGCGACCAGAAGCAGTGGATCAGACCACCCTTTGTACCCTACATACAGTTGTGTTCAAAATTATTCAACCCCCCAATGCTGTAAAGGGTTTTAGGGAATTTAGTGTACATTTGTAATTGTATTCAGAATGAAATCCTACAAGGACTTTTTAAAGAACCATATGCAACTAAAATGACATCAATTGGTTTTGTAATACAGTAGTAAATGTTTCTTTTGTGAATTCTTCATTGACACAATTATTCAACCCCTTAAAGACTACCACTCTGAAGAACAGAGGTTCATTCAAGTGTTTTCAATCAGGTATTGAAAACACCTGTGGATGTCACGGAGCAGCAATAAAGCATAATAAGCACCAATTAGGCTAGGGTCAGACGAAAGCATTTTTCCCCGCGAACGTGAAAAAGTGCGTCCGAACACATTGACATATTTTTTAACGGAATGCGCAAAAACGGTCAGACGACGCGCATTTTCGGGCGTGATTTTGTACGGATCGTCAATAAAACTCTTTTTGCGTCTGGACGTTATGTAGGCTGGACATTAGCAGTATCTGACATCTCCTAATCACGCAAACACGCCGCTATGCCGCAGCTGCGCACTCAGTACGTCAGTACTAGCGGTTCAGCGTTCTCAAAAAAATGCATTCAAATTCCACTTGCGTTGCACAGCCGGACTTTTGTGCGGCCGTACATCATATATTGGCCGTCATTGCCCGTCATCTGCTGCTAGTGTGGCCGTAATTATGTGCGCCAGAATGCACGTTAAAAGTGTGCTGGTCTGACCCCAGCCTTAGGCAGCTTTAAAATTACTGTGATACTCAGCTCGTTCTAGACATTTACTGGTGTGGTTACAAACATGGTGAAGTCAAGAGAATGGTCCAGGAAGACAAGAGAAGAGGTGATTACTCTTCACAGGAAGGGCAATGGCTATAAGAAGATTGCAAAGATGTTAAACATACCAAGAGAGACCATAGGAAGCATCATTCGCAAATTCAAGGCAAAGGGCACTCTTGAAACGCTACCTGGTCGTGGCAGAAAGAAGATGCTGACCTCGACTGCTGTGCGCTACCTGAAGCGTAGAGTGGAGAAAAGTCCCCGTGTGACTGCTGAGGAACTGAGAAAAGATTTGTCAGATGTGGGTACTGAAGTTTCAGCTCAGACAATACGGCGCACACTGCGTAATGAAGGCCTCCATGCCAGAACTCCCAGGCGCACCCCCTTGCTGTCTCCAAAGAATAAGAAGAGTCGACTGCAGTATGCCAAAAGTCATCTGGACAAACCACAGAAGTTTTGGGATAGTGTTCTGTGGACTGATGAAACAAAATTAGAAGTGTTTGGACCCATGGATCAACGCTATGTTTGGAGGAGGAAGAACAAGGCCTATGAAGAAAAGAACACCTTGCCCACTGTGAAGCATGGCGGGGGGCAATGATGCTTTGGGGCTGTTTTGCTTCTGCAGGTACAGGGAAGCTTCAGCTTGTGCAAGGTACCATGAATTCTCTTCAGTACCAGGAGATATTGGATGACAATGTGATGCAGTCCGTCACAAACCTGAGGCTTGGGAGACGTTGGACCTTTCAACAGGACAATGATCCCAAGCATACCTCCAAGTCCACTAGAGCATGGTTGCAGATTAAAGGCTGGAACATTTTGGAGTGGCCATCGCAGTCACCTGATTTAAATCCGATTGAGAACCTCTGGTGGGACTTAAAGAAAGCAGTTGCAGTGCGCAAGCCTAAGAATGTGACTGAACTGGAGGCTTTTGCCCATGACGAATGGGCGAAGATACCCGTAGATCGCTGCAAGACACTTGTGTCAAGCTATGCTTCACGTTTAAAAGCTGTTATAACTGTAAAAGGATGTTGTCTAAGTACTAAGATTGAATGTCACTTGGGGGTTGAATAAAACTGATAATGATGTGAGCACAGAAAAGACATTTGTGGTTATTTCATTATAAATGTTATGTTATATTTGTCTGACCTACACGTGCCTCTTTGATTTAATTGTAAGCAAGATGACTGAATGATCAAAATCAATGTCAAACTGGCCAAAACACTCAATTTCAGTGGGGGTTGAATAATTTTGAACACAACTGTGTATAGTGCACACTTAGTACATGTACAAATACAGTACACACAGAATACATGCACGTATAGCAAAAGAACATATAGCATAATATACACCCCCCAGAATAATATACACAGCACTGAGCCCCCAGACTATTTTCCCCAGTTCACATGGATATTATTGACCCCAGCTCATATGGGTATATATTGCCCCAGTTCACATGGATATGCCCCAGCTCATATGGGTATATATTGCCCCAGCTCTCATGGATATTGCCCCAGCTCTCATGGATAATGCCCCAGGTCTCATGGATATGCCCCCCAGCTTATGGATATTCCCCCCAGCTCTATGGATATGCCCCCCAGCTCTCATGAATATTGCCCCCAGCTCTCATGGATATGCCCCCAGCTCTCATGGATATGCTCCCAACTCTCATGGATATTGCCCCCCCAGCTCTCATGGATATTGCCCCAGCTTATGGATATGCCCCCCAAGGTCTCATGGATATGTCCCCCAGGTCTCATGGATATGCCCCCAGGTCTCATGGACAATGCCCCCCAGTTTATGGATATGCCCCAGCTCTCATGGATATGCCCCAGCTCTCATGGATATTGCCCCAGCTTATGGATATACCCCCCAAGGTCTCATGGATATGTCCCCCAGGTCTCATGGATATGTCCCCAGGTCTCATGGATATGTCCCCAGGTCTCATGGACAATGCCCCCAGTTTATGGATATACCCCAGCTCTCATGGATATGCCCCAGCTCTCATGGATATTGCCCACAGGTCTCATGGACAATGCCCCCCAGTTTATGGATATGCCCCAGCTCTCATGGATATGCCCCAGCTCTCATGGATATTGCCCACAGGTCTCATGGATAATGCCCCCAGTTTATGGATATGCCCCCCAGCTCTCATGGATATGCCGCCCAGCTCATGGATATGCCCCCAGCTCTATGGATATGCTCCCCAGCTCTCATGGATATTGCCCCCCAGCTCTCATGGATATGCCCCCCAGCTCTCATGGATATTGCCCCCCAGCTCATGGATATTGCCCCCCAGCTCTATGGATATTGCCCCCCAGCTCTCATGGATATTGCCCCCCAGCTCTCATGAATATGCCCCCAGCTCTATGGATATGCCCCCAGCTCTCATGGATATTGCCCCCCCAGCTGTCATGGATATTGCCCCCCAGCTCATGGATATGCCCCCCAGCTTATGGATATGCCCCCAGCTCTCATGGATATGCCCCCAGCTCTCATGGATATGCCCCCCAGCTCTCATAGATATTGCCCCCAGCTCTCATGGATATTGCCCCAGCTTATGGATAGGCCCCCCAAGGTCTCATTGATATGTCCCCCCAGGTCTCATGGACCATGCCCCCCAGTTTATGGATATTGCCCCAGCTCACCTCTCCTTGCCGGCGGACGCTTGCTTCCTGCTTGAACGGCCGCTGACAGGAAGTGCAGCCGCTCGCACTTCCTGTCAGCGGCCGTTCAAGCAGGAAGCAAGCGGCCGCCGGCAATCATTTCGGGCTGGGCGCTTCACAGCTGTGAAGGGGTGCAGCCATGGCTCGAGACCTGCTGTAAAGCTGCGGGAATGCAGGTTCCCGCAACCTACGTTCCCGCAGCGTTCCCGCAGGACTCGAGCCATGGCTGCGCCCCTTTACAGCTGTGCCCGAGGCAGGCGCCTCACTCGCCTCGCCCTTCCTACGGCCCTGGAACCCTGTCCCTATAAGTAACCCTAACAGCACTCCTTTTTTCCCCAAATATGAATTGCCCAAATATTCCAAATTGATCTGATACTGGATCGGGCCAATAGTTTCAAATTGGTTCAAATAGGACATTTCTGAACTCAAAACATATAGATTCTGAAATTTCCAATTTTGAAGCACTTTATTTTACTTTGAAAATATCTAATGTGGCCTTTTCCACAATTAACAGGGAGTGACTCGAGTCACACGCATATTTTTCCAGACATCGACACTGACAGGGTTATTCAGAGAGAGGTGAAACTCAGGAGAATGACTGGAGAAGTGAAAATTCGAGGGGAAAATAGCCAAACCAGAAAAATTCTCCCATTTATCTCACTTTCCAAATCGGCTATTTGGTCTAGATTGTTCAATCTCCTGGCAATTCTCCTGGTTTTCACCTCTCTGAATAACCCTGTGAGTTTTCACACAGGGCATGGTAACCTCATGGCTTCCGTCTGGTTCATGTGAACAGAGGTGTCTTTCGGAGTTATGCCTTCTAGAACTTGATGCTGATTTTTGTCATTTTCCCTCTGCATCTTCTCTCACACACTTTATTAGTTACTATTGTTTGTAAAAACCTTTCTCTGACTGTTTTTATGTCTCCTGCGAAAATTCGTCGTGTCTGAGCTGAAATTCCCAGCTTGAGCAACCAACATGACTTGATTTCAGGAGTCCTTTACAAAGTAGCTCTTTGTGAAATGATTGGTCTATGATTAAGCCTGCCTTGAGGTTAAATGCATTAGTTTTGTACATTTTGTTGCCAAGCCTTTTGAAGAGTATTTAGCATTTCTATTACTTTTTTTTAAGCAAAGCTGAATTTTGCTTTGTAACCCACTGGCCTTTCCAGAATAGATGATTTTTCACCTTGATGGCCATTCCGCTCTGCGATATGCGACTGAGCTGCAAGGTCGGCGCAGTATGACCTTTAGTACCATTTCTATTGGAAAATTATTCCATTTACCAACCTTCCTTTCAATGGATTAAAACTTTCACACATTACATCTAAGTAGAGAATATTTTGTACTTTTGGAAAAATGTTTTTATCCTGAATGCTATCGAACAGCAATTTAACTTTAATGCTTCTTATATTTCTCTTTACTTCGATCTTTTATCTCTCCTGAGTGATTTTATCATGTACTGTAGTATTTAGTGTACTTTAACTGGTCTAATGAAATCATATCCTACATACAATGCGACATCTCAGAGAGGTTCATTGATCAAGAAAATAACCAGAATTTTATCTCCGTTTAGCCACAGCTTTTAGAAGGTGCGGTTGATGGCCTCCTGCTTTTGGCATGGAATAGAGACATACAAGGTTATTCAGAGAGAGGTGAAAAGCAGGAGAATGACTGGAGAATGTAAAATTCTTGGTCAAAATAGGGGAATTTTTCTGGTTTGGCTATTTTGACCTAGAATTTTTCATTCTCCAGTCATTCTCCTGCTTTTCACTGTTCTCTGAATAACCTTGATAGTTAAAAAGTGCTACTCTTGGTTTGTTCTTCTATTTTATGAGTTGAAGATGACCTGACTTGGTACTGGTGATGCAACCAAGGAACGAATGTCCAAGTACTAAATTATTTTGATTCTAACTCTGTATTCTCTCAGTCAATGGTATGCCACCCTCCCTACACATAACCCCTCAATACACTACTCATATTATTCTTTCACATACTTGCAAGCATAAATGTTTCTTACAAACGGTAACGAACAATTGAATTCTCTGAAAAATCTTTTATAACACAAACACATGTTCGAACACTGGACGATTCCTAAAACTCGTATCAGACAAACACTAGCTCAAAAGTCTACTTTATTTAAGGTCGACCTGACCCATATTGATAAGTGCTCATTCCATATTCTCTCTACATCTTCACTTGCTATTTGTTCCCTTGTTTTCTCTATTTAACTTAGATTTTTTTATGATGTTTATATGTTCTGTTCTTACTGGTTATATCTTAAAATAAGGAGCAGCTTGTATTATAAGATTCACTATTGACTTCTTTGTTACTATTTTCTTTTAGCTCAATAAAAAAAATGTACCTGGACCACATTTTCTTTTCATTGTGTTGCTCTACAAAAAAGTTTTGCCTTTTTTTCTTTTATCTTTTTCTCTCTAAACGTATTCATTTAATCTTATTCTATTTTGCTTTCAATTTCAAGTTGAGCCAGTTATAGCTCTTGAGGCTTTAATATAAAATTTGTTCATATTCTGAATTTTAAAGAAGGCAATAAGTTGAATGAAAGCAGTTTTTTCCTTAGAAATCTGGGTTTCAAGATCAAGTGAGATTTATTATATATGTGTGGCGTCCATGAAACAAAAAACCTCATCTAAAGTTGCTTAGGTTTTCCTTCTATTATTTTATTCCGGGTTGAACTGGTCATAAAGCTCTTCCCTGGGATTTTAACCATGAATAATGGCAACTTTTGCAATTACAAAATAGTTTTAAATTGAACCAGTACTGCCGAAGTTCACTTTGCTGTGATATCCCACAAGGGCATAGCTTGCCTCAGGCTTTTGATGCAGCATAGCAATGCAGCATTATCAGTGGTGATATTGGTGTGATGATTTGCCTGTCAATGCGTACAGTAAATTATGGGCACCGACTGAGTGGGTCCCTGTCCTGTAGGACAGGTGTCTGCTCAGAGCTGTCACACCCCCTTTGGCATGCCACACGGAAGTGAGTGACAACAAAACTTTGCCAATGAATAACTCCCTTTTTTTGTGACGACAGTCCCATTGAACTTGGGGTACATGGACCTAGAGATGCATTTGGGAGGTTCTGGCCTGATGTTCTATATCGTATCCCTGCCCTCTCCTGTGTTGAAGTCACCCTGTACCTACAATTCTAGGTACAGGGTGTTTGTGTCGTTTGGGTTACGCATTAACCCTTTCGCTGTGGTGGACGCGCTGAGCGTGTCCACCCGCAGGTACTGTTGGGTGCGGAGGACGCGCTGAGCGCGTCCTCCCTTTGCGGCCAGCGATTGGACGATTGCTATGCCCCCCGGTGGGGCTGACATCCTCGATGTCAGCCCAGCACCACCACCGACACCAATAGATGTCATCGCGACGGCGCGATGACATCTATTTCAAGCACCCCCTCCGCAAGTGCAGAGGAGGTGCCTGAAAGGGAGGGGGGAAAGTCCTTCGGACCTCTCTCCCTCCCGATCACCGGGGTCCTGTGGCTGATGGCAGGCACGGTTTGGAAGGGCACAGCCTGCCCTTCCAAACCATGCCTGCCTTTAACCCCTTGGGTGCCGGATCACGATTTGGCGCTGAAAAGCGCCGAATCATGATCCTCTCCCGGAGATGGCTGACATCTTGGATGTCGGCCAAGCTTCCCAGGAATTCCCCCTGACGACTGGCATCATCGTGCATAGCACGATGATACCAGTCCTGGAGTTAACCCCTAACTGCCACCAATGGTGGAGATAGGGGGTTCATTGGAACCCCCTATCTCCCTATCCATGGCAGCTAGCGGTTAATGTTTGGTACTGTTGGATCGGCCAGAGCATGGCCTTTCCAACGATACCAAACATGACCATGTAAAAAAAAATTACATTTTTTTTTTTTTTTAACCACTTCGCTGCTGAGGACGCGCTCAGCGCGTCCTCAGCATTCCCGCTGGTGTGCTGAGGACGCGCTGAGCGCGTCCTCTCATTGGGGTCAGCGTTCGGCCGAGTTCCGGCCGATCGCTGGCCCCTCCGGTGCGGGCTGACATCCTGGATGTCAGCCCGGCATCCGGAACAGCAGCCGCCAGAATTAGGTGTCATCGCGGGGGTGCGATGACACCTAATTCAGGCGCCCCCCCGCATGTGCGGAGGAGGCGCCTGAAAGGGAGGGGGGAAGGTCCTTCGGACCTCTCTCCCTCCCGATCGGCGGCTCTGCGGGGGTTAACCCAGGCATCATTTGGAAGGGCACAGCCTGCCCTTCCAAATGATGCTGGCATTAACCCCTGGGGAGCTGGATCGCGATCGGCGCTGAAAAGCGCCGGTTCGCGATCCTTTCCCGGAGCTGGCCGACATCTTGGATGTCGGCCAAGCCTCCGGGAAGTCCCCCTGAGGACTGACGTCATCGTGCGTAGCACATGACGCCAGTCCTGGACTTAACCCTTGACTGCCACCAACGGTGGAGATAGGGAGTTCCAATGAACTCCCTATCTCCCGATCCGTGGCAGCTAGGGGTTAAATTTTGGTATGGTTGGATCGGCCAAACATGAAAGTGAAAAATTTTGTAAAAAAAAAAAAAATGAAAAATAAAAAAAAATAAACACTTTTTTTTTTTTTTTTGGTTTGTTAATGCAGCAATATTGTTCCCATTTCAATTATAATGTGAACAATGATGCTGCACTAACGATTTTTGTATGCGGTGCGTTTGTTAAAAATAGTGTCATTTTCCCCAAAAAAAAATGTAACGAGACCCCATCTCTAATTTTTTTAACAAGCGCACCCCATACAAAATATAACCGCAATTGCTCGCATGTTAAAATGTGAAAAAAAAACACTTTACACGTTGTAAATTATTGAAAATACATATTTTATTGCATTTTTTGTTATAATATACAGACATGACATAACGTATACATATAATAATGACATATTATGAATCTACCGAGTCTGACGGAAAGAACGATATATAATATGTCTGGGTCATATACTAAAATAAGCCTTCAAAACACGTTTAAACATGATGCGCAAAACAGGTAAAAATGACCTCAGCACAGGGGCGGGAAAAGCCTCAGCAGCGAAAGGGTTAAACAAGTTTTTTTGTTTTGTTAATGCAGCAATACTGTTCCCATTTCAATTATAATGTGAACAATGATGCTGCACTAATGATTTTTGTATGTGGTGCGTTTGTTAAAAATCGTGTAATTTTCCCCCAAAAAAAAATGTAACGAGACCCCATTTATAATATTTTTGACAAGCGCACCCCATACAAAATAACCGCAATTGCTCGCATGTTAAAATGTGAAAAAAAAACACTTTACACATTGTAAATTATTGAAAATTCTTATTTTATTGCATTTTTTGTTATACAGACAGGACATGACGTATACATATAATAAATGACATATTATGAATCTGCCGAGTCTGCCGGAAAGAACAATATATAATATGTCTGGGTCAAATACTAAAATAAGCCTTCAAAACGCATTTAAACAAGATGAGCGAAACAGGTAAAAATGAGCTCAGCACAGAGGCGTGAAATGCCTCAGCCTCGAAAGGGTTGATATTGTTATTGTTATTATCATTAGTAACAGATAAATATAGACAATATCTGCTAATAGGATTACTGTGTGGGTCACTTTAGCCTTTTTCCAACTCCCCCTATATAGAATGTTTACATCTGTTAAAGGTTGGATTCTTGTTTGTCTGTCTGGCGTGGCAAAGATTGCCCCAATATCTGATACTGTTAATTCCATTACCTGTCCCTAGTCTAATTATGTCCCAGACACCAAGATGTCAGGCAGTGATTCCTAAACCATCGCAGTAAAACACTAGGGAGGGATTACCCATGAGCATCTAGGCCCCTGATTGCACTGTATATATTGAGCTCATTAAAGGCTGAGTCTCTGCCTCACTGTCTATCCTCAAGATCTGCGTGGTGCCTCATTTCTGGGGAATGCTATCACCGCTCTTTCAGTGTACCTGTCCTTGCATGAAAGACTGCTGATTTGAGGACGGGGTATGGCAAGGGTGCGGAATTAACAGTTGTGACACAGTCGTGGTATGGAGATCTGTTAGTTTTTTTACATTCGTCAACAAAAAAAGACTCCTATAAAAGGAGTGATTCCCTGTCAAATGAGCCAGACATGTGTCGCATGTTTATTTCATAACGTACATCAAGTCTCTTCTGGCACTTGCTGTCACGTCTCACTTTGCGGGGTTGAGGATTCGAGCCCAGTGTGTAGTTACACAAATGGAGAGAGGCAAGAAGGTGAGGTTTAAACCAGAAATATAGGTTTATTAAATAAACAGACGTAAATCAAGAAGGGGAATCTGGATAAATAATAACAGATATGAGCTGGCTGGGAGAGATAAATACAGAGGACAGGGTACACTTAGCAGATGGGATAAGAGGGGGTGGACAGGGCAGGACACTGAATAGCACAATGGGGCTAACAGGACAGGTACTGGACTGAACACTGAATAAAGTATAACACAAGGGTGGACAGGACAGGTACTGGACTGAACACTGAATAAAGTATAACACTTACTGGATATACAAAGGGTGGAGGACCAGGAGACACAGGGCAAAAGGAATAATAATAAATATATATTTAGTGAGGTATTAGAAGGGCAAGTCCAGTAGAATGGTCAGATCAAAGCATAGGTCTTGGCAGGCAGCTGGCATCGGGAAGGTCAAAGTCCAGAACAGAGGTCATACACGGGAGATCAATCAATAAGTGGGTTTGTAGGAGTGATGGGGGTTACAGTCCAGGAATGAGGATTGCAAGGAGTATCCAGGAAGGAGGGTTGCAATGGGATGCAGAGATGAGGGGTTACCACGAGATGAGGGGGTCACAGCAGGACAACAAGATGAGAGGGTCTTTGCAGGATACAATGATGAAGGGGGTACAGCAGGATAACACGATGAGGGGGTGTCAGCAGGATAACACGATGAGGGGTTCTCAGCAGGACAACACGATGAGGGGGTCTCAGCAGGATAACACGATGAGGGGGTCTCAGCAGGATATGTGCATAGCACGCAGGTCAGGCTTGCAAATGAGACTTTCTATCAAGAAAGATGCAGAAGCATTGATTCAGGGGTGAGGCATGATTATATGGGCAGTCCAGACCCAGCCCACACCTGAGGCTGGAGAGGTGAGGGGAAACCAGGAATAGATCCCTGAGTGCCTGGACCCCAGTCCAGGCAGTGGTAAAATCCGGACCGGAACATGCTTCTGAAAAGGGAACAGCATCTCACTTGCCCTTTCTCCTGTGTCTACGGCGCAAACCATGACACTTGCCTATCCACCTAGAGAACCTCTAGTACCTGTTCTCTCTGAGAACTAACCCTCCAAACATATGAATCAGCTGCATTAAAAGAAAAAGAAAATTATCTGGTCTTTTCACCTAAAGAATGTGTTTATAGCAAGGATCTTCAAGGGAAATAGTACGCTAGCATTGAATATTTGCTGTTCATGCACATGTAAACCAATTAACATACCATATACAGCAGGATGGTGCAACGCCAGACAACGTGTATCCACCACTAAGGATCCCCAAAAGCCAGTAGCAGAATATAGTGGTTCCCCCTATACCAAAATCACACGGAATGAAGACATATAACCTAAAACGGCGCAAAACAATGCTCATTGGGGTCCTCGATTCTTCAGAAAAATCCGTATGTAATAAAGCTCCAGTGAGACATAGAAAATAAAATAACACAATAGTGCAATAAAATTTAACACAATATAATATAGGTGATAGTAGATGGTTCTGCACTCACAAGAAGAGAGCTCCTACACTGGCTCTGAGTGGGCTCGTGCCTGTGGGTTGTTTGCCTTCTTGTTTTCTCAGGTGATCTTATTGGGCACTGCCATCTTGCACATGCGCGGTTGACTTTTGCGTTCCATTTGCGTTGGAACATAAATGAAACGCGGAAGTCAACCGCGCATGCGCAAGATGGCGACTGGATGGAGGTTCTCTAATAAGATCACCTGAGAAAACAAGAAGGCAAACAACCCACAGGCACGAGTCCACTCAGAGCCAGTGTAGGAGCTCTCTTCTTGTGAGTGCAGAACCATCTACTATCACCTATATTATATTGTGTTAAATTTTATTGCACTATTGTGTTACTTTATTTTCTATGTCTCACTGGAGCGTAATTACAAACGGATTGGTCTGTAGAATCAAGGATCCCAATAAGCATTGTTTTGCATGTATCAGGTTATATGTCTTCAGTTAATATACCAGTTTATCAGAATTTTTGGCTTCTCTCTAAGATTTGGACCATTGGCCAGTCCATAGAAAACTCTCCTCAAATACACATACTATATACACACACGGGACCGATCCCCTGGGGCCAATCACATTCCCACTTGACAATGCTTTCTCTTTGCCAGCAGCAAGTCAACCCAATAAACTCTGGTTACGTCCCTGGTGTTCAATGCATTTCAGTGATCTTAACATACACCATGTGCAAATAGACTGGTCCTTTTATGAATCCAGTGGCCAATTGTTTCTGCCAGAGACTCCCCAGACCCTCAGAAATCAAGGCATAGTACTTTGCTGCTTATCTCTTAGGTACATAAAGAGTTATTACACCTCGCTTGGAGAAGATAAAAACATTCATAAAAGGTATGACATACAAGTTTGTGTAGTTGACAAACATGCTGATTCAGTCTCCTGCCAGACAGAACAGGAAAACAAGACATAAAATATTTACTATCCATTACACTTACATCAATTATGGACCATCAAGGATTAAATGGGTACATTACCTGCACTGTGAGCATTTCCAAAATGATGTTGTTGGCAATAAGATTTAGGAATGCATACTAAAGATAATGGGCAAAAAAAAATCCTCAGCTTTGTAATTTTTCACGTGCCATTGCCTGAGAGTACTTATCCTAGTCGCTGTATGCTTCAAGGTGTGCTGGATAGATGAAATTAAAGTTTTATTTATTTATACTAGAAATGACTTTGTGCAAACTTTTATTCCACACAAATATGTTTACAGCAATTTTACACCCTACATGCAAGGAGTTTGTGTACTCAGGGCTGCTATCAGAAATCATGGAGCCCCTTAAAGGACAACTGAAAGGGCCCACCCTGTAAAGACCCCCACCTCCAAATAACCTCCCCCTCACCGTGGACACCCCCGTCTCCCCAAGTACAGGTACACAAGTATTTTGGACAAAATATGCAGCCTGTATATAATATGTGTAACATCTCTGTATAACGGGTGCCTGATGTGTACAAAGTGTGTGTAATGTGTGTGTGATGTGTCCAACATGTGTGAATGTAGAGCGAGTATAATATGCATTTTTTTTTTACTTTTATTGTAAAAACTATGGGCCCACTTCATAGTTTTTGGTAAAATGGAGGCGACAAGCAGAATAATGTGCACCTGCAGATTTTCCTTACCGTCTCCATTTTACCACTCGTATTCCAGGGTAGATGCTATGTTAGTGCCTAATCTCAGAACAAACCGTAAGGCTGTCTGATACCAGAAGCCGCGAAGCACGACGATGTGAGTATTGGCTCCTGGAGTCCATGGAACTCCATGGAGCCTTGCACGTCCAAGCCGTGAGCTCTGTATGTGCTCACTCTCACAGGATGGTGCAGCGTCGCAGATGAATCGTGGAGAGAGACTTGGAACTACTTGTTCCAGTCTCACTCTGCTGCCGGCGAGTGGAAGCGTCAGATCTTGCCGCCTTCTCCACCGCGGGCTGAGTGAGTATGGAATTTAATGGGGGGGGGGCAGTTTACAGAGCGTGTTACATGATTTTGCAAATGCAGAATCACTTAACACCAGCGTCGAGTTGACATTATTTCACAGTGAAATAAAGTCTCCCGGGTGGAAGCGCAAGCTACATTGCAATAGCCTGTGCTTCCACGAGGAGATGAAAATTAATGCCTCTCATAATAAGTATAGAAGATGTTAATGTACAGTGTCCTCGCACAGGGAATCCCTACATTCGAGCCGCAAGTCCAGTTTGCGGCATCAATGGTATTGCGATTCCCGTCTATATAATAACTACAGAAGACTTTATGTGTAAAGTCTCCTGTAGTTATTGACAACTAAGGAATATGACTCTTTCATTTTTAGAATCCCCCAGTGCCTGTGTCATGGGGTCACTCGGCGTGAGGCAAGGTGGGCCCTTTATTCGGGTCAGATAGCCCTTTAGGCAGGAGTGCCGCTTGCTGCATGACATGCAGAACTGGAGGTGAGGTAGCTACAAAGCTAACAAACAAGAAACACAGAACAGAACAACAACAAGGACAAGGGTCAAGGGAGAAAACCACAATACATTGGCACCCAGCAGCACACTAAAGGGAGCCCTAATCCATAGTATGGACCTTATATGGCCATCTATTCTAAGGGAAGGTACCTTACTGTAGGGTGACACACAGAACCAGAGACAGAACAAGAGGGGCAAATCCAGGTACGGTACACGATCAAGGATACAGGACAGACTGGAGAATCCAAAAGGGATGTCAAACAGCAAGGCCAGAGTCATACACAGGAGATGGTGACATCTACCGGCCAAGTAGGTTATTTGCAGTAATAACCATTTATTACTGTATAATTAATTAAAAAATGATTTTACAAAACACCACTGTTTTCTGACAATGTTTTTTTTTGAAAATCACTTGGTAGTGAAGGGATTAAGTTTACAACAGCTCTGGTTAAGTTAGCGCCAACTTTGTAATATCACCCTTAGATGGAACCTATTTTTGCCTTTGCTGGCCAAATATATTCAGCCTTAAAGTACATCAAACCCTCGATATTTGCATATCACAATGTTATTCTTCAGTTTGTATCAGTCAGTCCTTTCCAAGGAGGCAACATCTCTCAGCTACATGAAAGCCAGGTAGTTTGAGCCAGGGAACCAGCTGGACCCATGAACTTCTTACTCCCCCTGTTTGCTCCACCACCTTACAAATAAAGACACCACTGGCTCAACAGACACCTTCACCCGAGCCACTGCTATCCCATGGTACTGCCAGTTTCATACAGGGGCTGACTAACAACTAATGGGGCCCCCGGGCAATAGGAGTTGGTGGGGACCCTTGTGCCACACCCACAGTAGGCCACATTCATAAAAAACCCTCCCATAAAACGTACAACCCACATGCACATTGTTGTGTTAAAGAATTTATTTATTCACACAATTTTAAAATAATAATTTTAATGAGTTAATAAAATCCACTCAGGCCCCCAGCAAATTGGGGAATCCATTGTGCCTCCTACAGACTTACAAACTGGCACTGCTCTGTTGCGGTAGCTGTCACACACTCATGGCAGCTATGGCCGTGGCACGGTAGGCCCCTGTGGCACACGTCGGAATCTGCCGATCACCTTTCAGGTTTAAAAGATAATGTACATGTCATGTGCCAAACCGGACTCCACGGCGCCGCCGCAGGAAGACAGTCAAAACTTGTATCCAACCCTGGTAGACTGTCTATGTATTTATTAATATCACTTGTTCTATTTCAGATCTCTTCCTGCATCATGTGTATCTCTTTAGCATTGGCTGGTTTCCTTTAAAACAACCACACCCGCATCCAGCCAATGCTCTGACATTAACGTCTGAATCCTTACCTTGTGAGGACGTGCAGTTATATCTCTAGAGCCTTGTGGCTATCCTGTCTGAATTTATCTGTGTACCGAACCTGTGTCTGTGTTCTGACCATCCGAGATCGCCGTCAGCCTATTACCATTGCCTGTTCCTGGACTTACAACCACGATCCACAGTCCCTCCTGTTTCATCTCAAGAAAGATTATCAATTCATCCAGGTTTCCTTTCAAGTTTTCCATTTGCACCAAAGACTGTCTTTTTGAACATTTTCTATTTGTTTCTACAAGGACTTATTGTTTATACAGATTGCCGCCCCTTTTGTTCTCATTCAACATATTTTCTGCTAATTTTTCTCCAATCTTGTGTTGCATTCATTTTTTTTGTTACTGCAATTGGGTTCTCATCTTGTTCACCAGTATTTAGCGAACACTGCACGTGACACACCTGTACACACTGCACATTACAGAGCTCCACAGCAATAACACTCACAGTAATGTGCGCTGTGTATGAGCGTATCACAGAGCTCCACAGCAATATAACTCACAGCAAATGTTGGTGTGTATGAGGAGGCACAGAATCCATAGCAGTATAACTCACAGTAATGCGTGGTGCATATGAGCATATCACAGAGCTCCACCGCAATATAACTCACAGTAAACACTGGGGTGTTTGAGCATGCACATAATCCACAGCAATATAACCCACAGTAAATGCTGGGCTGTAGGAGCAGGCACATAATCCACAGCAATATAACCAAACAGTAAACGCTGGTGTGTATGAGCAGGCACAGGATCCACGGCATTATAACTCACAGTAAACATTGGGGGGTGTATGAGCAGGCACAGAATTCACAGCATTGTAACTCACAGTAAACATTGGGGGTGTATGAGCAGGCACAGAATTCACAGCATTAAACTCACAGTAAACATTGGGGTGTATGAGCAGGCACATGATCCACAGCATTATAACTCACAGTAGACATTGGAGATGTATGAGCAGGCACAGGATCCGCGGCATTATAACTCACAGTAAACATTGGGGTGTATGAGCAGGCACATGATCCACAGCATTATTACTCACAGTAAACATTGGGGGTGTATGAGCAGGCACAGGATCCACAGCATTATTACTCACAGTAAACATTGGGGTGCTGCTGCTGGGCTGAACTGGGCTGGCTGGTTGCAATGCACGTGCGCTTGCCCTCCTCTTCCGCTGCATGCAGTGCAGAGTGCACCACGTGATGAAGGGGGCGGCACCAGGGTGCTTTTGAAGAATGTGGGAGGCAGGCGGTGAGTGTCTGAGTGAGTGACTGCGGCTGCGCTAATGCGCGCCGCAGCCGCTCATCTCAGTGACGGGTACAGCAGGCAGTGTGTGCTGCTGAACCGGGCCACCACCAACCCGCAGGCTCACGGCAGTGCCAGAGTGCCCGGTTGGTCAGTCCGCCCCTGGTCCCATAACATTCAGTCACAATAAATACCACCACCTTTTTAGCTTAGAATATATTTAGCAGATTCCTACACTGGGGTCTCCCTTGGCACTCTTCTACTATGAGATACTGCTGATGCTGATCACTCACTAGAGAGTTTATTGAATAGGTTTCATTGAGAGGCATTGCTTGACCAAAATTGTACATACTGTGCAGTGTGGATCATAACCCTAAACGGTGTCCAGTGTTGGCTGATCGCGAAGAGGATGGAGTGCACTCAGCACACCATGAGCAATTAAGTGATTTTATATGGCCATAGTGTTGTCCCTTTTAAGTTTGAATGTTTTGTGTGCAGATTTCTTTATAGCAAAGAGAATTTCGCTCTACTTTCCAAATTTTCCAAAAGGGGTTTAAATGCCCTTTTCGGTTCATGCAAGGATACTTCTAAGAGACATAAATGACTGGTGTAGAGGCAGCATGGCCTCTCTCACATTATTTTTTGTTCTCATTAGCAGTTCTTATGTTGTACAAACATGGTGTTTTGTAGAAAGGTTTGCAACGTTAGTTGCCTACGGCTCTGGAAATCTGTAATCTGCCTTCTCCTCTCCTTTATATTATGTACTTATCGTAATGAAATTCACAGCAAACAAACAAAATCTCTTTGGATTCCCTCCAAGGGAGAATTGAAAAAGAAAGGCAAGAAAAGGCAGGGGAAATGATGTAGGGTTTCTGGGATAATTCCATACTTCCTTAGTACATTTGTAATAATGACTTTTCAATTTGGAGAAACTCTTTTTGCTACTTAATTTGAGGTTTTATTATTAATTCAGGAAGGAGCCACCCCTTGGCATTAAAAGAAATTCATGCCGAAGTGGATGGCATGAAAAGATAGGGATATACTCCTCTAAGCAAAATCATGTACAGTAGAGATGTGCATTCGTTTCAGAAAAATTCGGAATTTGGAACGAAATTTGATAATTTGTATTCGGAAGTACTTCCAAATAACGAATCGATACGATATGAATTCGAAACGAAACGGTACATAACAAATTTATTTCGTTTTACACTGTGATCATCATAAAAGAAAAATTTGCATAACCGATATCAACTATCAAATTGATATCAACTATTGAATTTGAAATGAACTATCAAATTGATATCAACTATGGAATTTGAAATGAACTATCGAATTGATCTTGACTTACAATACAAGTAATAGTAAGCAAAGGACTTTATGAAACAAATTAATTTTGTTTCACTGTTTAATTTGACTCAAATCGGTGACACAGCTTAAAATTTAACCCTAGCTTTTCTTTTTTTTTTTAAATTCTGTATTTTATAAAATTTTTATATTATAACATTTCAAGAAATACGATGCATCGTTCAAATGAAACACAAGTGCTTTATACTGAGAACAAAAAATAGGAAAATTAAATGAGAATGAAGTAAAGTAACAAATAATAATAAAAAAAAAGGGGGGAAGAGAAGAAAGGGAGGGGGGTGAGGGTAGGAAAGAGTATCTGCCTCAATGAAAAGTAGTCTGTTCCTCAGTCCTGTCGCTCATGGCAGCGCAGGACATCCAAGCCAGGTGGCCCAGATCTTCAGGTAAATGTGTGGGGTATCGTGAATCTGAGACGTGAGTTGCTCCATCATGCGTGCCTCCATGAACATTTCAAGGAGTTCCGGGTAGGAAGGGAGCGTCGGTTGATTCCAGTGCCTTGCCAAGGCTCTGCGAGCGATTAAGGTGACTCGAGCAATGAGTTTGTTTTCGCATCTTTGTAGCCCTTCCACAGGACGGGACAATAGGAATGTCCATGGATTGATCTCCACTGGCCGTTCAAGAGCTTGATGAAGCCAGTCCGCCAATGTAGCCCAGTACGGGCGAAGTTTAGGGCACAACCACCATTGATGATAATACGTCCCGAGTTGACCGCAGCCCCTCCAGCAAAGTCCATTTGGAATACCTAGCTTTTCTTTTAACAGAAAAATTTGATTAATTGGGGTTTTATCTAGTGATCCAAAATTCAAATTGATATCAACTATCGAATTGATATATGAAATTTGAATTAATTCGAAATTTCAAATAGATTTGAAACTAAACGAAATAAGAAATGAAATTAGTTACGAAATTTCGAAAACAAAATTATTTAAAAAAAGTAACGAAACGAAACAAAACTAAACTAATTTTTCAGCCATGCACATCCCTAATGTACAGTAGGCATAGTGTAGGAAGTTTGGAATGTGAGCTGAAAAAACTACTATCTTCATAAATATTGCTGTTAATATGTATTAATATAGATTATACTTCATACATTTATTTAACTATGAAGTACTATAATAGACAACTAATATATTTATTTATTAATAAAGGATTTTACCAGGAAGGATACATTGAGATTTCTCTCGTTTTCAAGTATGTCCTGGGTTCAGCAACTTAAATTGTTACAGTGTTACAGAAATACAAAGTAATAAAATGCAAAATATAAAAAAAATTACACATATATACAGATTAACAGAAAATAAATATATTCACTATGTTACATGTTTACAGGTGCATTCTGTATTGAGGTATGTTAATAGGGAGCTCTTAAGTGACTTTAGACTGGGGAAGATTTGATGGAGTGTGGGAGGTTATTCCATAATTGTGGTGCTCGGTAGGAAAATGAGGATTGAGCCACTGTCTTTTTGTATTGTGGCATTGCAAGTAAGCTGCAGGTCCTGGATCGGAGGTTATAGGGTGACGGAACTGCTGGGGGAAGCAGCCTATTCAGGTAGGGTGGTAGCTCCCAGAAAAGCTCTTACACACACGGTTGGAAAGGTGAATAGTGCATCTAGATTCCAGCAATGGCCAGTTTAGCACTTTTAACATGTGGTAGGTCATGTAGTTACATTGTAGCACAAAGCAGCAGAATGAGTTCTAGAATGTAGTAAGTTTCTGGAGGTATGTCTGTGGGGCAGCTGCATACACTACATCTCCATATTCAAAAGCTGGCATAAGCATTTGCTGTACAATCTGCTTCCTTACCGCGGGGCTCAGACAGGATTTGTTTCTGTACAGGGCACCTAGTTTGGGGTAAAGTTCAGATGAGAGTTTTTCGATGTGGGGCCAAAGGATAGATTTGGGTCTAACTACATACCTAAATATTTGAGAGAAGTGACTGTGGTCAACATGTCATTAGATCTTGCCCTGACACCTAGATGGGGCAATTGCAATTTGTGTAGTTTAGGTGCTGTTCCAAAGAGCATCGTAACAGTTTTATCAGTATTTAGAAAAAGTTTGTTATCTCTGATCCACTTTTCTATCTCTGCAAATTGTTCTTGCAGCATGGCCTCCAGCTGCGGGAGATTTGGTTTGCTGGTATAGATTACAGTGTGTACATGTGTACAGTTGAGGCTTTGCAGACATTGGGCAGATCATTTATGAATATTGTGAATAGCAGGGGGCCAAGTATCGAGCCTTGGGGTACACCGCAAGTGACTGGGAGGGGGAGGGAGGAGCTGCCAGAAATGGACACATTGCGACCGATCAGATACATATGATTGAAACCAGGTTAGCGTGCGATCACCAATACCAGAGTTTTTAAGTTTTTGTAATAGGATGCCATGGTCTACTGTGTCAAAGGCCTTGGCAAAATCAAGGAAGATGGCTCCAGCTAGCTTTCCTTGTTCCATGCCAGCTTGGATATCAGTACAAACTTTTAAAAGGGCAGTTGTAGTTGAATGATTAGGACAAAAGCCTGATTGATCTGGGGCTAAATAGTTCCAATACTGATAATAATCACGTAATTGAGTGTAGACACATCTTTCCAGAATTTTTGACATTATAGGGAGCAATGATATAGGGCGGTAGTTGGATACCAAAGTCTTGTCTCCACTTTTATGGATAGGCACCACTCTCGAAGTCTTCCAGAATTTGGGTATGTATCCAGTCACTGGTGATCCATTGATTATAGATGCAACAGGTTTTGCAATTGCCGGCGCACTGATTTTCAGCAGCATTGCTGGGATTTGATCAGGTCCAAACTGGTATTTCATTTTTTGATTTCGGAGACGTTTAGTAATGACACTGACAGGCACTGGTCTAAAACTGAATTTCTCTGTGATACAGGGTCTTTGCACAGTTGGAGGGGCCTGACTTGCGTGCTTCCTTTCAGAATGCGTGTCATTTGCTAGCTTAGCAATCAGGGTGATGGCGCATCCAACAAAATAATCATTAAAGGCATTTGCTACATCTAGGGGGTGTTGCAGGGTTTGGTTGCTTACTTTGACAGAAGCCGGTTGGGAGTGCACGGGGGGTGATTGTATGTTACTTATGATTTTCCAAAAATTTCTAAAACTTTTCACACCTGGGCCCTGAGGTTTCTAGTTACGCCTCTAGTTTTTCTCAAGTGCTCTTTCCTCAAATTTGTTCTTCTCCTTATAACTAAGAAGGTGCTATGCAAATTGCATTAGACTCCACAATTTGGAAACCATGAGCTGAAGAAGAGGAGCAATCCAGCGCAGACGGAGAAAAAGTAAGTATTTTCACCTAAGCTAAAATAAGTAAAATAAAGTATTCTAAGGGGGGGGGGAGGAAGGGAGGGGAGTAACATTTTAATAGAGTCCCGTTTAGAGAAATATACACGGAATTATTGCATTCTGTTTTCACTTTGCTGCACCAGTTGCCAATATGCTTTTCTGGGCTTTTTACTGGCCCACTTTATATTAAAACATGATCATTTTTCGGTTAAGGTTGATTCAATTGCTTGCAAATATTAAAAAAATGCAGTAATAGAGTAAAATCAAACCCTTAGGGAACAAATCATGCAGGGCCTTGGAGTGATTCACGTAGGGAGACTGGGGACATTTTATCCCCAGTCTCACTCAGCTCCTGGTGGCAAGAAGCAGTGTATCCGGCCACCGTTTGCACCGTAGAATGATTTTTGTGGGGTTTCATCTGGTGATAACTGATTACACAGAAGCAGAATCAGTTAGCACAAGCTTAGAGCTGTGTCCAACTTTTTAGTTACTTAAGCGGTGCAGTAATTAGCGTTAGGACTTTGTAGTCTAACGCTAGTTACTCTAATTAGTGTAATTACAAAGCACTCCTACAGACACTACTCTTCTGTTTCAACACAGACATTAATACTGATGTGTGAGCTATTGAGTCTAAAGGCCACACTCATTAATGTCCACTGATTTTACAACTACTTATTGTAAACTTGCACTTCTCACAAAGCAGAAGAAATGCAAGTGTTAAGGCATCCAGAAAATAACAAGCGATCTACAGGTGGTATTGAAAAAAAATATCTGGCTCTCAAAAAATTGATCTTGCAATCATTTGCAAAATCACTTAATAGTGAAAAAAAATTATTGAAAAGAAAGGTTTATACTTTTACACTTTTGGGTCCAATTTACAATCTTCACGCAAACAAACATTAACGCGAGGGGGAAAACCCTTTGCGCTGAACGTTGTATACATTGTCAGTGCAACAAACGCACGTAATCGTCTACCGCGGGTGAACCCTGCGTGAGCGTACTTTACTGCACGCGTCCTATACTTAACATTGTGAGCGCAAACGCGAATGTGCGCTGGTACGCGAATGGTATTACAATCTATGCGCTGGAATTAACACATAGACGTTGTGCGCATAATTTTAGCAACTCCTAAAAGCTGGTGTTAATGGCAAATCTGAACAACCTGGCCGAAACCAAATACAGCAGCCCAAAAAATCTGCAAAGTATAGTTACACATTCTACTCATACCAAACCAATAAATTTGAGATGTTGTGTGTGCATTTATTATTGCTGCAGCATATATGCTCAGATTGACTTTGACAGGCGCAAAAACTTTACGTGAGATAACTGTGGTTCTTAATTCTGATTGGCTGAATCGCGTGAAAAAACAGTCCGCACACTGATTTCTGCATGCAACGTTACTGCGCGAGCATTTGTAGGGCATCCGTTTAACGCGTGTTATTGCTCGACGGATGAAAAAATGCGCGAGGATTGCAATTCCAGCGTTGTTTTACGCACGTTAACGTTAAACGCTTGGGGCACGAATTCACACGTGCGTTTTTGGGGGAAGAATGTTATTTGGCCCTTGGTCTTCTGGTGAAGAGTGAACACAGGTTGCCACCTCAAGTTGCTGCATCATTAAATCCCAGCACTATTGACATATACCTCTGTTGGTATTCATTCCCAGCTCCATAGGACACTAAGTAGAGCCAGGCAAGGAAGCAATGACTGAAGTCACCAGTCAATTCAGAATGTCACACAGGTTGATCATACTTCCAAATGGATCTGCAATAATTGTCGAGTCTCTTGCAATCATCAGCACATTTTTAATAGAGGCCTACATAGGAAACATAATGATAAGAGGCACTTACAGGGTTATTCAGAGAGATCCAAAAAGTCACCGCACGTTAGGTGACTTTTCGTTCCCCGCACTTCGGGGCGATTCGGCGATTCCTAGTTCGCCGACCCTGTGGTGTATTCAGCAACCACCGCATGGCCCCTTATTGAGGGAATACACGCTACAAACCCGCAGAACACTCACCGAACACTCACCGAATACTCACTGAAAACCCACAGAAACTGCCGCAAAAAGAAAGCCGAACACGCTGGAAAAATCTGAGCAGCCGCCGATCACAGAGCAGAGCAGCCGCCGGAAAAAGCTGGCGTGCAGACCAACGGGGTGAAAAAAAAAAAACAGTTCGCTTGAAAGTTTGAAATTTGAAACGAGAGTTTGCAAAAAAACTACTAAACGAAAATGTCTGGAATTTACATATAAGAACCAATGAATGATAATATAAAGGGCTGTTACAGAAAAATGAAAAAACGATTTAAAAAAAGAAAGGAAAAAAATTTTGACAAAAAATGCCTAAAAGATTCTAAAAATAAAGAGACTTTTTACTGCAGAATAAAATGATAAACGATTTATTAGATATTGTATTAAAACTGGAATATTTTTAACATTGAAGCCTATGGGATTCGCCTGAATAAACCTGAGGAAGGAAACCACCGAACGGCAAGGCACTTCACTGATATTCCTCAGCTGTTCAGTGTTCTCTGAATAGACAAACCATTGCTTCTCTATGGGGGATTTCACTGCCCTCGTACAGGCACCGTAAATGCAGGCAATTCGCCAAAATTTGGCGAATTGCCTGCTTCCTGAATAGCCGAATGGCCCCCGAAATGTCCCCGTTTGCTGAAATTCAGTGTCCGGTTACATTTCGGCCACATTTCGGATCTCTCTGAATAACCCTGATAGTGTAGTAATGTGGACATATAAAACTACAGAAGATGCTGCAGTGCTGTCTTTACAGGATGGACAGTCATAGTAGCAGTAATCTCTTCCTACGGTATGTTTGAACAGTATTATAGCTGCATTGAGTCTTGCAAAGTGCCACAAGAGCATAATCCGTTATGGTGCTAAGAGTGTCCCTTTAAATCCACAAGACTTCCAATAAAACAAAAAATCATTTTAATTCCATTTTTTCCCTGCAGATTATACTTTTTTCTATTAAATAAAACAAGCCAAGAGACTTACATTAATGCCAAGCTCATTACACTCCTGAGAAGTCGTTCATTACTGCCTGGTACCATGGTTATTTCAATGACACACAAACCTCTGTGGTTTCAATAAGTCTAATGGACAAGAAATTCATTCAGTGGGAGATTATTGTTGAAAGGCCAAGCATTCATAGGCAAGATCATTTTCCTGATGTGCGACCATTCTTCCAGACAATGCACCACAATCTGCAGTATCTGTCACCTCAACATGGCTTATCAGGCTTGAAATCCAGAGCTGGATACTCTTTGTTATTGATTTTCAAAATTAATATAAGACCATTTTACGAATACAGAGGGAGAAGGGCATGATGCTAGACGCCGCAATTATTTAAAGAAAGGATGAATGACTTTCCAAATAGCATATTTATATTCAGCAATGCATATTAAAGAGGATCAGTTGCACTTGAGATAAGATATATTTTTAAATCCAGCTCATAAAAGTAGTCGTTTTTATACTTGGCTTATTTTCAGAAAACCTCTATTAATTAATACAAAACGTGTTCTGATATTGTAATTACCTTCTGCATTGAAAGGGATTAAAAAGATACTCACTGCAACCGGACAACAACAACTTTTATAATCCTTAAAGTTTGCAACAAAGTAAATAAAGTTCCAAAAATTCAGCTCTTCCATTGTCTCTGATTACAAAAAAGATGTGAAATATCTGGAGCAAGTGCACCTTCCATGTCTTTTAACCTCTTCACTACTATGATCATATACTGTGTCGGATATAATCTCTGCACGTGAATACAACACGTTTATATATATTGGATTTATCAGCCAAACCTCCAATATGTTTATATTGGACTTACTGGACCTACCTCGGCAGTTGCCTCCAATATATCAGGGATTATTATTTCACAAGAAATTTATACGAGACACAAATATCAATCGTCTATATCTCTTAGAAATGATCCTGAATTCTTTTAATTGTCTGTGTTTTCCTTTCAAAATTACAATAATCAATAATCGGATAAAAATATATATATATTTATTACGTATACAAAAACGTTTCAAATCTCATATCATAAACAACAATTTATAAACCACAATTCATCAGCATATAAAAACCAGCTTCACAATATATGTATCTCCGGTTAGTAACTGCATATATGATTAATATAATTTACCTTATCAGTTAGTAACTAATACACAAATGGTTAATAAACATTTCTGCTTAATACAACATGCATTTCCCAGCAAACAATGTTTAACCAGCCAGCTCTTATAGATATATATATATATCTCTATGCTACAGGGATCAACAAAAGATGAGCTAATTTAAGGATAGGTAATAAAAACTTATTTAGTGAATCCTCCCCTAATCTCGAGAATTAAACTTCTAATCTTTTGCTTTTTATTTTGTAGTTATATAATTCCTTGCTTATTAATTTTAATCACAGTAATTTCCAAATTCAATATATATTGGTATCAATCTTACAACATTTCTTTAGGAATAAATCCTTATATCCACCTCTTCATATTTCCATCTGCAGATTAGAAATACTTAGAATTTGGATTTTAACCGTATCCGAGAAGTCTCAGTCTACGTTGCAAGAATCTCTACAAATATATTTTTACATTAATTCCTTATTTCATACATTACCTGTCCAATTTGGATGTTGATAAGTCTGCCTTGGAATTCCTGATGTAGTAATTTTTGGAATGTGTGAAAATTATCGATATCAGATAATCAATGCATGTGAGTTAGAGAGTTGGTGAGAATCTTGATTGCCTCATGTCTTGGGACCTGCCTGCATCGTGATGTGAGTCTGAGTGTTGGAATCTTGGACTCTCAGAGGGTCATGTGTAATGCATTGCGATGTGAGTCTGTGTCTGCTGGAATCTCCGACTTCAGAGTGTCATGTGTAATGGACGTCTGAATGCATTGCGATGTGAGTCTGACCGCTGGAATCTCCGACTTGGAGTGTCATGTGTACTGGACATCTGAATGCATTGCAAAGTGAGTCTGTCTGCTGAAATCTCCGACTGCCTCACAAAGAGCCTTGCCGCTTATTATAGCCAATTTGACGTCATGGTTAATTAATAATAATATGAATCATTATTTTTACTATCCTCTAGAGGGCAGTATTGCACTTCTTTTATTAGTTCCAATTAATTCCACCATTTCTTTTTAATATCTTATCTCGGGTCAAAAAGGTCAGACTGACGTAACAAAGACCTTCTCTTCTCCAGACCCAGTGTCTCCATCTGATTTATAGTTCTACTCCCTTTTACTTAGAGTCCTATCAGCTAAATTCTTTCCTGGTTAACTCAACAGAATCTATTCTTTAGTAATTTCTATTATTTACCAATTATATACTTTCTACAATATTTATTGGAATATATATCTTATTGTAAATATAATAAAATATACCTTGATTATAAACATATATTTGGTGAATATAAATTTATATTACAGAAATTTTAACTCTTATTCCTATACCCAAAAGACAAAATATCTTTTGTTTTAGAAACTTAAGACAGACCAATAAATTTAATTATGACACGTCTTAGCATTATCTCACATTCATTCTAGGTTCCTTCATGTCTGGCACTTCTTAAAAAAAATAAATATAAAAGACTTCACCCAGGAATGAAGTCTGTAAAAAAAAATCTCATTCATTTCTAAACATAGAGAAATTTTTAAAGAAAAACTGTCTTTAACACAAAATGGCTACAAGCATCCATTTTAAATCCTTTGTCTCTAATATACCCGACAACTGTATACAATATCAGCAGTAGCAGACACAGTCGTCCAAGATCGTGTTAACACAATCTGGAGCTTTGCTGTATCATTGCAAATGGAATGCATATGTTGCAAAATAATTTTGTTTGCCTTTTAGCTCTAGAATATGACCCTAATGTTTTAGCACTTAGGGCATAATACCTGAGGGGCTAACACTTTTTAAAACCAGCTGGGAAATATCTCTAACAGATTTTTCCCCAGCTGATTATGCAAGGAGCTCAGACGTGCAGTAATCCCATTTGGCCAGCAGATGGTGACATCTTGCTGCCAAATAGGTTATTACAGTAATCACCAGAGTATAGCAGTATGTAGTGATACCTTTTTGATTGGACTAATGTTACATTTTTCAAGACATGTTTTTGAATGCTTGTCGTTTAACCCCTTAAGGACCTCTGACGTACCCTGTACGTCCTGTACTCGGGTCTCCCTTAGACCCGCGGACGTACAGGGTACGTCAGCGGCGCCTAATCCCCCTCCCGCCCGATACTCACCTCCCTCGCCGGATCCCACGGCGATCTGGCAGGGAGGAAGCCTGCCCATGTGATTTACATGGGCAGGCGAGGCTGATGACGTCGCCACGCTGCGTGGTGACGTCATCAGCAGGCATCCCCATGCTTTTCAATGGAGGGGAGGGGGGGTCCTTCGGAGCCCTCTATCTCCCCAACCATTGAAGCTAGGGAGATGCCGTTTGCACCGCTGGAGAGGGGAGAGCCTCCCCTTTCCAGCGGTGTATGGCATTAACCATTTTGCCGCCGGATCACGTTGCGGCGCCAATTGGCGCCAAAACGCGATTCAAACCTGGAGGGGGGCTGACATCTTGGATGTCAGCCAAGCCTCCAGGTCCCCCCCACCCACTGACAACCTCACCATATGTGTGAGGATGTCAGTGGGCCAGTTAACCCTCTAGCTGCCATGTAGAGATAAGGGGATCCTAAGGATCCCTTTATCTCCCGATCCATAGCAGCTAGATGGTCATATTTGAAAGGCCTGATTATGGCCTTTCAAATGATACCAAACATGACCAGGTTTGGTTTTAATTTTTTTTTTTTTTTTTAATTAAATAAAAAAAAAATTAAATAAAATAAAAAAATGGGGTTTTTTTAAAAGTTTTTTTGTCTGGGGGAGTTTAATTAAATAGGACCTAGGCTGTCATGTAAAAATAAATAGCACAAAATGGTCAGAATGAGCGCAGCGCACATAGGTGAACTGTCTCAGCAGTGAAGGGGTTAAAAAGCAAACGCATGTAAAAATTGGGTATTTCTAGTCTCGGGACAAAATTTTAAACCTATTTAGCTGGGGTCATTTTGGTGGTTGTAGATTTTGGGGATTAAATTACAAAAAAGTGTGTTTTTACCATTTTTTTCCTCATATTTCATATTTTTTTTATAGTAAATTATTCAATATGATGGAAATAATGGTATTTCTAGAAAGTCCATTTAATGGCGGGAAAAAGGGTGTATAATATGTGTGGGTTGAATAAACGAGTAAGAGGAAAATTTGACCTAAACACTAACAGCGCAGAAACGTAAAAACAGCAGCGGTCACTAAAAGACGGATTTGTGTAAAACCGCCTGGTCACTAAGGGGTTAAATGTAATGTTAGTCCAATAAAATATATATACTCTGTTGATTTTGGCATCTGGACTAACCGGGCTTATCCAATCTACATTATTACAGTAAGAGATACTTTGGGAATATTCCCAAAATGTCTGTGTAAGCAATTAAAATTTATTTTCCAAAAAAAACACTGGTTCCAGACAGAGGTTTTCTTGGAAAATTACTTGCCAGTGAAGGAGTCAATAAGAATATTTTAGGTTTTTCACCAAAACATGGATATGGCGAGAGAACGTAAAGTCAGAGTAAAAAATAACACAGAGGCAGTGTTCCATTTATGCATAGAGAGATGGGTGGCAGGGGGATCTTTTTGGAAGGAGGAATGATGAGAATTTCAGTTTTGGCAAGATTTAGTATAAGGGAGCGGGAAGACATCCAGTGGAGATGGGATTAACTCACTAAGGGCAGCATCCTTCCTGGGGCTCCCAGCGATTAAAGGTTAAATAGAACTTGCAAATGGAGCACCTGTGACAGGGAGGGGTGCTTGCCAAGGTTGTCAGCCCTTTTCATACAGTATACACCAAGAGGGCAGTACTCACCCTTTATTAAGCAACAGGCAGGTGCTTCTCATGACAAATAGATACAGTACATCATGTACGCTGCATTACAAAATATACACCATTAAAGCTTCACAAAATGTAATGCTATATAGTATATCTACACACATACTCTCAAATGATGCTACGCTCAAGGACTTCTCAATACTGTCATGTCTGCTTCTTGAGCCAGCAGATGAACAGAACAGCCAATAGAATCAGCACTCCAAGGACCTTTAACAATCTCAAACTAAAGCATTTATTAGAGGTGTTATTCAGAAACAGCCGATCTGGCCCCGAAATGTAACCGAACAGGGAATTTCCCCGTACAGTGACATTTCGGGGCCATTCGGCTATTCAGAGAGCAGGCAGTTCGTCAACTTTTGGCAAACTGCCAGCCACTACGGTGCCTTTTCGAAGGCAGTGAAGCCCACCATAGAGAAGCAATGGTTAATCTATTCAGAGAACACCGAACAGCAGTGAAAAGTTGCCAAAATGCCCTGATGTGCAGTGTTTTCATTCGGCAGGTTTATTCAGGCGAATCTCATAGGCTTCAATGTTAAAAATATTACACTTTTTATTCAATATCTAATAAACCATTTGTTATTTTAATCTGCAGTAAAAAGTCTCTTTATTTATAGATTTTTTAGGATCTTTTAGGCTTTTTCAGGATTTTTTCGGCAAAATTTATTTGACTTTTTTTTCTTATGCGTTTTTTTGTAACAGATCTTTTTATTATCATTCATAGGATCTTATATGTAAATTACAGGCATTTTTGTTGAGTCGTTTTTTTGCGAACAGTGTTTCAAGTTTGAAACTTTCTAGTGTATTGTTTTTTGTTTTTTTTACCCCGTTATTCAGCTTGTCAGCTTTTTCCGGTGACTGGCCTGCACTGTGATCGGCGGCTCTTTGTTTTTTTCCGACATGTTCGGCGTGTTTTTTGCAGCAGTTCTGACGTTTTTTTCGGCAGATGTTTGGCAGGCTTGCGGCGGGTTTTCGACGGGTTTTCCCTGCACTCCTGGAACCCTGCGGTGAATGCTGAAGTGCGGGGAATGAGAGTCGGCGACATTTCAGTGCTCTCTGTATAACCCCCTCTGTCAAACAAATCAGAGAAGAGGTCAAAAAAACTTATTTCACCATTTCTGTGATTGGTTTGACATAGGTGGCCACAACTTTACATTGCCTTTTCAATCAAGATCTTGGAGATCAGCAAGAATTTTCAACATCAGGACATCGCAGAAGACAAGAAATCTTGGAAGAGGAAGACATCATTATCATATGAGTTCCAGTTCTAACAAGTTACTACAAGTACAACATAATATGTATGTCAAAGAAACTACAATTATACATTTGCATATATATGTATAAGAGTATGGGAAAATATATAGTGTCTTGTAAAGAATGAAGTCTGTGGCTTACACAACATGTGTTCTTGTTCAGAGGTAGTGGTTCAATATCGGAAAAATGGAGACATGTTGAGCTTTTTATTTTTGAAGTATTAAATGGATTATAATAGTCATATCTCTAATACTGTACACTGGAAAACATGCGTAGTAATAAGGCCTGCAGTGCTATTTAATATATATTTTTTAATGTTGTTGCATTACAATGAAATTATAGCCATGTGTATAATTAGCTCATTTTCCTAAGTGCACTAAAAGGTTTTCTGCTATACATGTTTATAGGATACCCCAAGCGACATAATAGCCTATGCTTTGTCTTCCTTCTTTCTTATCCATACATGAGGTTTAGCACTTTTAAACCCTGAAGTATAATCTAATGCTTTATATGCAGTAACAACTGCTGCACGGCCATTGAAAATAATAGGAGGGCACGGACTGATAGAATTTTCTTTTTTTTCTTTATGAGATCTGATTTTATTGTATTTTTGAAAAGTAAATAAAGCAGTACAAGCAAATTACAGCAGTGATAACAATGGCAACACTGTATCCGACATCCAGTGAGTGACAATATACATAGAAAAGAAAGCATTACAATGCAGCGTATCAATAAACAGTATGAAAAAGGAAAAAAGGAAAAAGCAAAACCCCTAATATAACACTGCACCCTTGACTCTACCAGCAAAAGTAAACCTATTATTATTATCAACAATAAGAAGAACAGAACTGATGGCAGTCCACTCTAGCGGCAAAACAATCACACAGAGCCAGTGGGAGCTCCAAAGTTAGCGGTTCGTCTCAAATCACCCTGAGCTCTTCCCGGAACACCATAAGAAAGCCTATAGAACCAGCGGTTGTTATGGGAAGTGGCTTTACTCTCAGCTGCATAGGCATCTCTACAGGCGGAAAGGGGGGGCAATTGCCCCCCCTAGGTTATTCCTTGCCCCCCATGTGCCCCCCCACAAGAAATCAGCATCCAGTTTCTCCCACATATTCGGACCGCTGTATCTCCGTCGCTGTGCAACGCATATGGACGATCTAGGTGCCATTGGAAAGGGCAGATTCTGACCTTTCCATTCCAATGATATCCAACATGACCATATTCAGTGTAAACAAAAAGTCATAAAAAAAATTAATAAAAAGGTGCACGTAAACGTTTGCACAGGGTTGAAATGGTTCAGCAGTGAAGGGGTGAATGTTCAGACTATATATTACATTGTGTATTACTTTAGTTTTTGCCTTGGTTTAGTTGTCTATTAAGGGTTAATGGGCAGGCTTCATCCCTTACAGTATACATTTTAGTTTTTTTCTTCATTTATGGCATTTTAGGGGTTAATGGGTAGGCTACATGCCACACTGTTTATTATTTTTATTTTCCTGGGTTTATGGAAGTTAGGATCTAAAGGGTCTATTCATCTTTAGATCCTTTGCTTTTCTTCACATTTCGGGGAATTTGTTTCACCGAAAATATTGCAAATTCCCTATTTAGTGAATGGTTACTGTAATTTGCTAAAATTGGAGTTGCTGAAGCAGTTATCGGACATTGGCGAACACCACCGAATTGCGGCAAGTAAAATATTGAATTTATGAATCAGGTTAGTACAATAAAAAGGTATCATTGCATCACATTACTCTGGGGTTTTGGAATTTTATTAATATATACTTATTTAGGGCACTATCAGCTGATGTGAGCTATCCCTAGCGTCATTATGTTTTCGCATTAGCGCCAGGTAAATTCAGTCTAGTGATGGACCGTCTAGTCCATTCAGCCTAGTGATGAACAGATCGTTTGCCTCCCGCTACAAACGGATAAATCACTTAGCGCGTCATTATAAATAATTTGTATCGTGAGCTTACTGTACTTACCGCGTCGTTATTAGTGATTTGTAGCGCAAGCTTACTGTACTTACCGCGTCCTATACGTAACATGGGGAGCGCTAGAGATCCCTAGCGCTTTTGCAACTAACATATCCCTTTGTGAGAAAAGGGGAATGTTACCCTCAGTGGGCGCTCTTCCTACTAGTCTAGAATTAAATATGTGAGCGTGCTGCTGAGTGAAATGACAATGCTTTGCTATATTGCCAAAGTTTCTTTGTTCAATGGAGTGACTGATGAAGCCAGCATTGTGACTGGAGAAACGCGTCCTGTAGAACCCTCGATTCACCGGACATATTTTAGATTGTTTTAATCTGTAATTACCTTACTAAGCCCAATAAATCCCATACCTATATACACTACGTCTCCCACTATCCTCATTCACCTGCCAGCTGAAACCCTGAGATCTATGTGAGTGCGAATCAGCAAGGATCCCCGGCTGTGCAGTCCTTTACCAAAGGAGGAAGAGGAGCAGTGTAAAGAAGGGATGTTCGGCCACCTATATGGGCTAACAACGCGAGACCATTGAGCTATATGTAGCTCTGGACCATGTAAGTGCAGCTATTCTTACTTCCACCAGACAATTGCTTAATGACAGTTCTCACTATTTTCTTTGCCGTTTGTCTCTGCTTATATCTCGGAGGTTAAAGGGAACAAAGACCCCAGGAGGGATAAGGATCAACAAAGCAACTCCACCCAGTACCCTTGAGGATATAAAGACATTATGGACTTTTGAACATTTAAAGGCAATGTCATTTATATTTGTATTTTAATAACCCAGCAGAGACGGACACACAACATCATAATTAGAATACACTATATTCCTATCTGTATACTATCACCATTTATCCTGTCTTCATTTTGTCTGCGTGGACACACAATCTGCCCAGACGGACACTGATACATGCTGACATATCTCCATTCTGTACCATTTATCTGTACCACTTATCCGCAAAGGCATAATTTCCCAGACAGACGATGGTGTATGTGATATATACAACCAACCCGATTAAATTTTAGCGAGCAGCGCTAGATAAAGTCACTCCATTGAACAAAGTAACAGATCACTTTGTGCCTGCACTAATTTTTTGAGGGGCGCTAATTGCAAAATTTTACCAACTACTCAACCCTGGTGCTAACTCCAAAAAACTGAAAAAACAGGTCCTCATCCAAAATTAAAAGGCAAGGTAAAGGAATACAGCACAGGTGTTCTCTTGGCCCCATAAACTATAGTAATGGATCTGGTCAGCAATGTCGCTGCTGTTGGAGTAGGCTCTATTATAAATGTATCATTTATCCACATACAGTTGCAAGAAAAAGTATGTGAACCCTTTGGGATTACGTTTAGTTTTGCATGAATTGGTCATAAAATGTGCTCTGATCTTCAGCTAATTCACAACAATTTGAAAAACACAGTCTGCTTAAAATAGTACAACACAAACATTATATGTTTTCATGTTTTTATTGAACAGAACATGTAAACATTCACAGTGAAGGGTGGAAAAAGTATGTGAACCTTTGGACTTAATAACTGGTTGACCCTCCTTTGACAGCAATAACCTCAACCAAACATTTCCTGTAGTTGCATTCAGACCTGCACAACAATCTGGAGTAATTTTGGACCACTCCTCTTCACAAAACTGTTTCAGTGTAGCAATATTCTTGGGATGTCTGGTGTGAATCGCTCTCTTAAGGTCATGCCACAGCATTTCAATCGGGTTGAGGTCAGGACTCTGACTGGGCCACTCCAGAAGGCGTATTTTGTTTTGTTGAAGCCATTCTTTTGTTGAATTACTTGTATGCTTTGGGTCATTGTCCTGTTGCATCACCCATCCTCTGTGGAGCTTCAGTTGGCAGACAGATGGTCTTACGGTTTCCTGCAAAATGTCTTGATAAACTCTGGAATATATTTTTCCATCAATGACAACAATCCGTCCAGGCCCTGAGGCAGCAAAGCAGCCCCAAACCATGATGCTCCCTCCGCCATGTTTTGCAATGGGGATGAGGTTTTGATGTTGGTGTGCTGTGCCTTTTTTTCTCCACACATTGTGTTGTGTGTTTTTTCCAAACAACTCAATTTTGGTTTCATCTGTCCACAGAATATTTTGCCAGTAGTGCTGTGGAACATCCAGGTGCTCTTTTGAAAACTTCAAACGTGCTGCAATATTCTTTTTGGACAGCAATGGCTTCCTCCGTGGTGTCCACCCATGTACTCCATTCTTGTTTAATGTTTTCCTTATTTTTGATGTGTCAACAAAAATGTTAGCATGTGCCAGAGATATCTGTAAGTCTTTAGCTGACACTCTAGGATTCTTCTTTACCTCATTAAGCATTCTGTGCTGTGCTCTTGCAGTCATCTTTACAGGATGACCACGCCTAGGGAGAGTTGCAACAGTGCTGAACTTTCTCCATTTGTACCGTGGACACATGAAGATCAAGGCTTCTGGAGATACTTTTGTAACCCTTTCCAGCTTCATGCAAGTCAACAATTCTTGATCGTAGGTCTTCTGAGAGCTCTTTTCTGTGAGGCATGGTTCACATCAGGCAGTGCTTCTTGAAACCAGTAAAACCAAAATTGGTGTGTGTTTTTAAAGGGCAGGGCAGCTTTCAGCAACACATCCAATAATATCACACTGATTGGACTCAAGGTTGGCTCACTCCTGGCTCCAATTAGCTCTTGGAGAAGTCATTAGGCTAGGGGTTCACATACTTTTTCCACCCTGCACTATGAATGTTTACATGTTATGCTCAATAAACACATGAAAACATATAGGCCCCTATTACATTCCTCGCGCAGCACATTTGCGTGCACGCATTGCGCATTTGCACGAAGAAAAAAACATTAGCGCATAACGTCGTATTACGACGTTCACGCAAACGATGTGCGTTAACGTCCAACGCGAGTGACCCTGCGTGAACCCAGCGCGAGAGCAAGTTCCTGCGCGCATCCTATACTTAACATTGTGAGCGCCAATGCGTTAGTACACGTATGCACGCATGGTATTACAATTTTAGCGCAAAATGTAACGCCGATGTTTGCCTGCATCATTTTAAAGTCTTTGAAAACCTGGTGTTAATTTACAATCTGAACGTTCTGGCCGAAACGAAATGAACCTGCACAAAAAAAAAATACAGCACAGTACAGTTACACATTCTACACATACCCAAACAATAAAATTAGTAAATTGTTTAATTTTTTATTTTTGTTGCAGCACATATACGCAGATTGACTTTGACAGGCACAACAACCGAAACCTAGAAAATGGTGGTTCTTAATTCTGATAGCCCACCGATTCCTGCACGCAACGGTCATTTGCGCCCGGCATTGCGCGTCGGATTTGCGCTCTAAAAAAGTTGAAGGCTGAAAAAATGCGCTCGGATCGTAATACTGCGTTAATTTGCGCACGCTAAAGTTTTTTGCGTGCTCAAATAAAATTGCGCTGTGCGAGTGCATTTGCATGAAGAGTGTAATAGGGGCCATAATGTTTGTGTTGTATTATTTTAAGCAGACTGTGTTTTTCAAATTGTTGTGACTTAGATGAAGATCAGAGCACATTTTATGACCAATTCATGCAAAACTCCATGTAATCCCAAAGGGTTCACATACTTTTTCTTGCAACTGTATATCCAAAATTCTAATATATTGCCTAATTTTATACATTTTATGCTGGGGTAATTCATAGTACGTAAGCGGTTGCTTATTAGGGTGACCGTGTGGACCATGTTTAAAGGGACACATGGATAAGTCTTGCCCTGAAACATGTATTATTTATGTGCTGCAGCAGAGAAGTTATTGTGACTCAACTGGCCTTCCTTTTGGATCTATTAAATGCAGTGTAAGGATTCTACATGCTGTTGGGAGGCATTTATCATGCAATGCCCATCAGCCTTAATTAATAAATGTGTGCATATAAGCATAGATAATACGGCCACTTTTGAGGATTTTAATAATGCCGGTGTATGAGGGCTCTTTGCTGGATGTATTCATACTATACAAGCTTGTGAGGGCAGGGGATAGGAATAGCCCAGCACTCTGCACTGGAAAAAGACATGTCCATCCTGTCCTCAACCGCATTAGCGCTGGGTCTCAGCCAAAGTCTTAGCGATTCCCTAGCGTGCGCTAAACGACCTTGTACACAGACTACCACAGACAAGGTGATCTGTTAGTTGGTCGTCAGGCGCTAAGGTTTAGCGACTCGCGCTAAATTTTTCCTATAGCGATGGCGTTTTAGTTCACACCAGGTGATGGGGACCTTATTTTTTTTCAGTGGTATGACTTAGGCTAGGGTCAGACGAATGCATTTTTCTCGTAGTCCGTGAAAAAGTGCGTTCGAACGAATGAACGTATTTTTTCACGGAATACGCGATAGCGGTCATACGATGCGCATTTTCGACTGTGATTTTGTACGGATCATCAATAAAACACTTTTTGCGTCTGGACGTTATGTTGGCCGGACATTAGCAGCGTCTGACGTCTCCTAATCACTCACACATGCCGCTAGCGGATGCAGCGCACTCTGTACGTCAGTACTAGCGGTATCACATTCTCGAAAAAATGCGTTTGTTTGCCGCTCGCGTTGTGCGGCCGCACTTTTGTGCGGCCGTACTTCGTATATTGCCCGTCATTGGCCGTCATTTGCTGCTACTACGGCCGTGATAAAGTGCGGCTGCACGCGCGTTCGCACTGCGTTCGTCTGACCCTAGCCTTAGTGGCGAAAATTATTTGTGCTCCCCTAGTTTTGACTGTGTTGTCTTATGTGCCCCCCTTAAATATTGTTCCTAGAGTCGGACTCGCCACTGCTCAGCTGAGTAAATGAGTTCCTCAGTAACATGGCTCTGTTCTATCTGGTGCAAACATGGCCAAAAGGAGGGAGGTTAGGTACCTTTCCAATGAGCAGGGAAAATAATTTTGACTTGTTCAGAAGGTGGATCAATACAGAACTTTTTTTACGTCTCAATGCCGAAAGGGACATGATGTAGGAGGAAAGCATCCAATATGATATTGTGAATTTGGTACCAATCAGCAACAATCTCAGGGCATAGACACCACAGGTGTAATGTATCAGCTTGCCTACTATGGCATCTCCAGCAGGAGTCATCTGCGTCAGGGAATACTCATGCCATTTTAGTGGGGTTGCGGCGCCAATGCCGAAAGGGACGTGATGTAGGAGGAAAGCATCCGATATGATATTGTGAATTTGGTACCAATCGGCAACAATCTCAGGGCATAGACACCACAGGTGTAATGTATCAGCTTGCCTACTATGGCATCTCCAGCAGGATACATCTGCGTCAGGGAATACTCATGCCATTTTAGTGGGGTTGCGGCGCCACCTAGTAAGCAGTTTGTTTGCTGATACTAGGGTCCATGTGAAATTAGAGCAAGAATGCTTCAGGGTGCAGATTTTAACCCAATCCTCACCCGAGAAGGTAGATCTAGAATGGAGGGGTGTGTCAGTCTGTTGGTGTAGGAGAGAGTACAATACAGCAATGCCATGTGCGGGTGTCCTACCCTGAGAAACCAAGGACTCAAAGGGTGTCAACCATCTAGAAAAAGTTGAAAGAGGAGCCAACCGTCGCAAGCTAAGTAGAAAACAATGCTAATGAACCTGAGTGAGGAATGAAGTTGTGTGGCTCCCCGGTATGCCTACCAAGGGTTTACGGCAATCCCCGTCAAAATATATTTCTGGTTGAACAGCCTATGTGCCCCCTCTACAGTCAATGGAGTCAATGGTCGGAGATGAGAGGAAAATGTCTGGAGAGCATTCACTGGCACAAAGGGAGAGGAGAACGGAGCTATAGGAGTACAATTAATAGACGCCACCAAACCCGTAGGGTGGGTGTAACTGTGGTATGATTACCAGCTTTCTTCCATACCTGCTTTTTCAGGAAGCCAGTACAGATGAGACAGAGGTAGCAGGGAAGCCACGGATTCTATGGTCACCCACAGTTTAGAAGTTTCATGGCTCTCATTTACTAACAACCTATACAGCCATATAAAGATATGTGTTCCAAGAAAAAATTACATATTTAGGTATATGTATCTTCAATGATACCTCATCTGTGGCTCAAGGAGTTATGGAAGTGGAGATACTGGGGTCTAATGCCAATCCCTATCTGCTTCCATTTTCTACTCTGCTGGGGTTAAGGATTTTGGTGATGTCACTCTAAACATGCATGATGATGTCACTAGTTATTAAGTATTGTGCTGCAGTAATCACAGACAGCTAGGATACAACCATTTTATTGAATCAACTGACAAATACCTGCCACTGAAACAGGGCTTTACACAACTTTATATATACACAATGCATAACACCCTCCCCCCTATGATAGATCTTATCCTCAGTCTGTTCAACACTCATAGTCTTCAAGATAGGTTGGGGGCCCATGGACTCTGGTGGACCTCCGCAATGGTACTGGAGAGTCTTGCCGAAACGGAGCACCATCTATCTCTAACTGGACAGTGTCCCGAAGATCCCCCGTGAGTGGCGACGACTCTACGGCCCCTAGTGCCTCCGCCTCTTCGGAAGTGGACACGGTGAACACAGTGGTGTAGGCAAACCTGTAGGAACACAGTTCTCCAGTGGGCCTGAGAACACCCTGGGATTCCCATCCGGCACTGGTCCGGTCAGCCGGCGCCACAGCTGATCAATGTGGCATCTGATTGTACAATCATTTCCCAGAGTAACCTCGTATGACAACGGGCCCGGTACCTTAGTTACCCTGGCTGCCACCCAAGGTGCCCCACTCCCATAGTTCCTGGCCCATACCAATTCACCTGGCTGTAAGTTCCTGGGGGGTTTGGGCTGAGCCGTCTCTGCCACTACTCTGTCTGGGTGAAGTCGGTGAAGTTTCGTTGTGAGCCGGCGGCCCCACCTCAGCTCTGCTGGGCTGCGACCGGTTGCTGTAGTAGGAGTTATGTGTTGACACAGGAGGAAATTCGCCAGGCGGTGATTCCAGTCCCCATTCGTCATCCGCTTGAGCGCCTCCTTTGTGGTCCTGACCATTCGTTCCGCCTGACCGTTGGTCGCGGGGTGGAAAGGAGCGGATTTTATGTGCCGAATCATGTTGGAGTTGAGGAATGATTGAAACTCTGCTGCCGTGAATTGTGCCCCATTGTCGGAAACTATTACATCTGGCAGACCATGTGTCGTGAACAGCCGGTGCAACTCTCGTATGACCCTGGTCGTTGTCATCGATGAGACCGGTACCACTTCCAACCACTTGGAATAACTGTCCACTACTATCAGGAATACCTGCCCCTGGAAAGGGCCCGCAAAGTCAATGTGCACGTGAGACCATGGGGCATGCGTGGTCTCCCAACGGTGCACTGGTGCCTGAGGCCTTTCCGGTCGACTTTCCTGGCAACCCTGGCAACTCCTTACTTGCTTCTCTATGTCTTTGTCCAAGCCCGGCCACCACAAGTAGCTCCTGGCTAGAGCCTTCATCTGAACAATTCCTGGGTGCCCCTCATGTAGGGAATCCAGCACCTTGGAGCGAAGACTGGGTGGAATGATGACCCTGCTGTCCCACAGTACACATCCCTTGTGGGCCGATAGTTCATTTTTTCGAGAAAAGAAGTGTTGGAACTCAGACCCTGGCCATCCCCTTAACACCCAGTTGAGAACTCGGCTAAGCGTTCTATCTGTGGTGGTTTCAGCTGCAACATCCCCTGCATGTAGGGGTATGTCAGGCAGGTCCTGGATCGCCAGAATATGACAAGCTGGGGCCGGATCTGGATCAGTCTGTAGTAGAGGCAGACGGCTGAGAGCATCAGCATGGCCCATTTCCTTGCCTGGCCTGTGTACTAGCTGGTACAAGTAGGCGGCCATGAAAATGGACCATCGTAGCATTCGCGGAGACAGGATCTGCGGTGTCTGTTTGTCAACTGTGAAGAGACCAAGCAGTGGTTTGTGGTCTGTAAAGATGGTGAAGGTACGTCCATATAAGAAGTCATGGAACTTCTTAATGCCAGCCACTATGGCGAGTGCTTCCTTGTCTATCTGGGCATAGTTCCTTTCAGCCGTAGATAACGTCCTAGAATAGTATGCGATGGGAGCCTCTCTACCATCTGGCATCCTGTGGCTTAGTACTGCCCCAATGCCGTATGGTGAAGCATCACAGGCTAGTGTTACTGGTAGTGTTTCGTTGAAATGAACTAGGATGGAGTCCGAGGACAGCAATGATTTTACCGCACTGAAAGCTTTGTTTTGAGTGCTCGACCAGACCCAGGGTGCTTGTTTGTCCAGGAGGCGGTGTAGCGGTTCTGCCAGGGCAGCCTTATGCGGTATGAAGGAATGGTAAAAATTCAGCAAACCCAGGAATGCTTGGAGCTCCCCCTTGGATTTTGGAGTAGGGGCTTGCTGAATTGCTTGTAGCTTTATTTCAGATGGGTGGATGCCGGCAGCGTCGATGCGGAACCCCAGGAAGTCGGTGGATTCTACGCCGATCCGGCACTTTTCCCTCTTGAGTTTAAGGCCGGCTTCACGGAAACGTTGGAGTACTGCGCGGAGACGTTCGGCCAGGACTGATGCCGATTCTCCCGCGATCAGGACGTCGTCAAAGTATGGGCAGACACCGGGAATGTTCTTCAGTGTCCGTTCCATAATACTTTGGAACAACCCTGGTGCTACGCTTACCCCAAACTGCAATCGGCGCACTCGGAATGCACCTCTGTGTGTAACTATTGTTTGTGCTTCTGCGGTAGCGTCGTCTACTGGTAGCTGCTGGTAGGCCTGAGCGAGGTCTAGCTTAGCGAATATTCGGCCTCCCTGGAGCGAGTCGAGGATGTGGCTTACTTGGCGAAAAAAAAGAGGTTGATACTGAGGAGAAACACCCAATTCAAATGAGCAGCATACACCACCCTGATATCCACTTAAATCAGAGAAAGTAAACATAAAAAACAACAAATGGTGGTGTCGCGCTAAGAGACATACAAATTGTCTTACAAATTGTCTAAATTGTATCAATCCTTGTAAACGACAAAAGGAGAAAAGGGGGAAGAAAAAATACTTATGTTCCTCTCGCCTCTTGTCGAAAAGGAGCCCGTTCAGATGGCTTCCAATCCTTACTGAGAAAGAAAAGAGTTTTGTATTTCTCAAATCCTTTTCAAACGGAGACCACTTCTTAGCAGTTCATATCCGATGAAGTATATATCTCAAATAAAGGGGAGAAAATATCGATGGTGTTATACCCTTTATTAAATGGATAACCTGCTAACGATATACATATACGTACAGGAAAGGTAGTGGGCTATTGAAGTGATCTCACCCACTGCCAAACATAAAAACCGCGTCCCATGTGTCCTTAGAAAACCGTCAGGAGCTCCCGGGCTGCTTCCGTGGTGGTCACTCAGAAGGGGTGGATCCGCGGTAGTAAAGTGACGTAATGCTGACGCATTTCATCCCGCCCTCGGGACTTCATCAGAGCATACGTCACTGTATGGTCGTCCTCTTTTTATAGTGTCCCAATCTGGCACACGAATAGAACAATAATTCTGGAAATGAAAGACCGGCACCTTGGGAATCACAAGGTGCCGCTCTTTCATTTCCAGAATTATTGTTCTATTCGTGTGCCAGATTGGGACACTATAAAAAGAGGACGACCATACAGTGACGTATGCTCTGATGAAGTCCCGAGGGCGGGATGAAATGCGTCAGCACTACGTCACTTTACTACCGCGGATCCACCCCTTTGTATTGTCCCAGTTCAGTGCTGAATACGTCAGCGTATTCTTGGCATACCGCTTCAAGATCGGTTATTTGGGTTCGATGGATGCCCGTTACCCTGATGCCCAGGGCCTCAAACCAGTCCAGTCCTAGGAGGCTGGTACGCGGCCCCTCTACGACCACCACACTGAGGGCACCCTCGAACTCTCTGAATTGTACCCTAATGGTGGCTTCACCTCTTACAGGAACACGGCGATTCTGGAAGTCTGTTAGCACTAAGTCCGATGATTTGAGCGGAATTTGCCGTCGGCTACGGTTGCGAATATGGTCAAAAGTGGTAGAGGAAATAATGCACAGAGCCGATCCAGTATCTAACTCCATGGAGCATGGGACCCCTTGAAGTTTTAGGTGGAGTCTTATCTTCTCTTTGATGGGACGTTGGGCCCCTGTGTGTTGGATGCTACGCCTTCCCGAGCAGTATTCAACTCTGTTCTGTCCTGGGGCCTTTTTCCCTGACGACTTCTGCAAACTTTAGCAATGTGCCCTTGCTTTCCACAGGCACAGCATACTGCTGTGCAGAATCTGCACTCTGCTTTTTCATGCTGTCCCCCGCAACTTGCGCAGCTCTGTGGGGGAGTTGCTTTCTCTATGGAGCGTGGCCGTCTGAGTGGCTCTCTCCGCAAGCGATCGATTTCTTCAATCTCCCTTCCCATTTCCGAGCCTTCTGCAGCCCCTTGGTGGATCGCTGGGGGGCTGGTGTGCGTTGATTGTGGCCGGAGAGTCTTCATGGCCCCCCGACAGCCTCATCCGCCATGACTTCCTTCAATGCGTCTTTAAAAGTCAGTTTCTCCATGGCGAATAGGAGCCGCTGTAATTCTCTATTATGCAGGCTGCAAACGAGCCTGTCTCTGAGACGGTCTTCCAGAGACTTGAAGCTTGGCGAAGAGCAGCCGCAAACTCTGCTGCAGATTCCCCGGATCTCTGTGCACGTTGCTCGAATGCATGGAGCCAGGCGATGACCGAGAGTTTAGGTTCAAAATTTTCGCTTAATATTTTCTCGAGGTCAGCGTAGGCCATAGACTCTATGCTTGCCGGTGCTATCAAGTTTTCAGCAATATCAAATGTGGCTTGTCCACAAACACATAGAAGGGTTGCTGCCTTCAGGCCATCGTCCGTGACCTGGTTAGCCCTGAAGTAGTTGTCTACTCGGGAGACATATGAGATCCACTGTTCCGGGTGAGTAATATCGAACTCGTTGAGTCTTCCCAGATTGGCCATTTTGAGAAGGCCCCTGTGGTGCTGGTTAATGCCTGTACTACTGCGGTTGGAGCTGGGCTGCACTTGGTCCAGTGGACGGATTCCTCAGGTCTGTCTGTGCCTCCAGTGTGTCTTACTTGCAGGCAGGGTGGGGAGTGTGGTCTGACCAGAGCTCTCTACTCGATATGACATCCAATGATTTCAGTCTCTAGGTTAGCAACAGCTCTCTCCGCAGGATCCCATCCGTCGTCGCCACTATTAAGTATTGTGCTGTAGTAATCACAGACAGCAAGGATACAAACATTTTATTGAATCAACTGACAAATAACTGCCACTGAAACAGGGCTTTACACAACTTTATATATACAATACATAACACCAAAATAACTGCCACTGAAGCAGGGCTTAACACAACTTTATATATACACAATACATAACACTAGTCACCTGGCATTCCACCAGAGATGCTTACAGTTCTTAGACTGCTTTCACAAGGGAGAAAATACTGCTTGCTGTAGGATTTGGAGGGTCAGTAAATGTGTCAGACGTAGTATGGGTAATCTCACAAACATCCTCCTCTCCAACTCATAAACTTCAAAACCTAGAACCTTATTCAAGCTTTTCTATGCATTTTGTGCCCCTGATACAAATTGCATAGCCTTGTGCAGTGCTACTGGGCCCACGCTCTTGGTGTTCGTAAGTCTCGTACCGCTTGTGCACAACGATGGATCGGGGCTGCGCAAGCATGGGCAGATCTGATCCATCGGCTTTCTCCCTGACAACCGCCAGATTCGCGGGCTGTGTTAGGGAGGAGACTTCAAACCTCCTGGCTGCCTGGTCCTGCGGGGGTGGGTGGAGGTATTTCCTCCACTCATGCCACCCATATTTTAAAGAGTTTGGGGGACCAGGGAGGAGAGACGAGGGGGGAGGATACTCGACACACTCAGGTGACTTTAAAAAGCTAAAATGGTCAGGGCGTGTAGAACATCCCGGTAATGTAATAACAAATAAAAAAAGTCTTGAATAGAAAAAGGTGTGAAAGTGAGTTTAAGATGTACAGATATTCTGAAAATTCATTAGTGATTATTTTAGCCCCTCTTTTTTTAAATTTATTTTTGTCTCCTTTCTCCACCATTTGCTTTGCTAATTAGCATGTGAATCTCCTGCCCTATTGACACAGCCCATCCAGCATCAGGTGTTTACCTTTTAACTGCCTGAATGCAATTAGTCTGCCCTATATAACAGCTAAGACGGGCTCCGTTTGAGTCTTGGCTCTTGTGACATCCCCAAGTGGCATCCTAAGTGGACGTTTAGAGAGTTGATTTCCTGGAGTTGGGACTGGAGGAAGGAACTGCAAGGCCCACTTTTTACTCTGGGTAAACGCACATCTATATCATGCTTTCTCTCACGCTTCTACTCTTTACTTCTACCTTTCTCCTTAAATGGAACTCCTGCCCCTCTACCACCGACCCCTACACTATCTGCATCTCTCCCTCCCTCCTCTCGTCCCACATGATGGCCTCACATGAGCTCCTTTGTTTCCTCAGAACATGGTTTCCCTCTAACTCTCGTGCTGCCAATCACTCCCACTCCCACAAATCCCATTCCCACCTTCTCTTTCTCACCCTCCTGCTGTTACTCTATACAGGTGACATATCCCCTAACCCTGGCCCCACAACACATCCAATACTTCCCTCTCATCCTATCTCCATCGCACATCAATCACCTCCCTGCAAGCCCAGCAACCTCATTCCCATAATCACTCAGCGCTCTGTGTGCAACAAACTCACAGCAATCCATGACCTCTTCCTTTCAAACTCCTTCAACCTCCTAGCTTTAACTGAAACCTGGCTAACTCCCTCTGACACGGCCTCCATTGCTGCTCTCTCACATGGCGGTCTACACTTGAGCCATACCCCCAGACCGGGTGAGAGAAATGGTGGCGGGGTCGGAATCCTGCTCTCTCCCACCTGCACCTACCAGCATCTCCCTCCACCCCCATCCCTCTCCTTCTCCTCCTTCGAGACACACTGCATCCGCCTGTTCTCTCCTCTGGCCCTCAGGGTGGCAGTCATCTACCTCCCACCGGGACCAACCTCCCAGTTCTTTGACCACTTTGCTACCTGGCTTTCTCACTTCCTGTCTTCTAATCTTCCATGCCTAATTCTCGAGGACTTCAACATTCCCATTGATGATCCTTCTGCCCCTGCTGCCTCCAAACTTCTTTCACTCACGTCCTCCCTTGGACTCACACAATCCTCCCTCCTCCCTACCCACCGCGATGGTCACGCTATTGACCTTGTCTTTTCCAACCTCTGCTCCATTTCTGAGTTCAACTGTCACCCTTTCCCCATCTCTGACCACCACCTTCTCTCTTTCAACCTATCTGGACTTCCTAAACACCCTGCTCCCCCACCCCGCACACACACTCGCAGAAATCTACATGCTGTGCATCCCCATCAATTCTCCAATCTACTTCACCACCTCCCTCACACCTCATCCTTCACTGCCCTGATGCTGCCACTAATCACTACAACACTACTCTTATCTCTGCTCTAGACACTCTTGCTCCTCTTCGACTCTGTAAGGCCCCACGCCGCCAGCTTCAGCCCTGGCACACCCTCCAGACTCGCTACCTGCAAAGATGCTCCCGCACTGCAGAGCTTGCTTGGAGGAAATCCCTCTCTGAAGCTGATTTTGTTCACTTCAAGTTTATTCTCCGGTCATACACCTCTACCCTCCACTTGGCCAAACAATCCTTCTTCTCATCTCTTATATCTACGCTGTCCTCCAACCCTAAACGGCACTGGTCCACCTTCAACACCCTCCTCTACCCACCTGCACCTCCTCCCTCAGCTGCCTTCAGCGCTCAAGACCTGGCAGACTACTTCCTCAGTAAAACTCTAACTATCAGAAGCAACATCCCAACACAAGATAGTTATCTGCCACCTCCACTCCCAGAGGTCCCCTCTGTCACCCTCTGCCGCTTCCTCCCAGCCACTGAGGAGGAAGTCAATTCTAGGGATGTGCGGTTCGGGTTTCGGAATTTTGGAATTTTCACGAAATTTCCCGATTCGTGTTTTCGGATGCGGTCGATTTTCCGAATCGGATCGGACCCGAAAACCGACAGATCCGAAATGTTTTCCGAGACGAAACGAAATATTTTCGGAATTTTCGAATGGACTTGAAATGTGTCAAATCGAAATTTATTTTCGCTCTATTCATGATTTCGGTTCCATTCGTGATTTCGGTTCCATTTCGGTAATTCTGGACATCGTATATTTAACTATTATCGGTTATATCGCTGATTCTGTAAATTTTGTATTTGTAAATGCGTATCACTTGTTTTTTTTGTTTCCAATGATCCGATAATTCTGTCGATACGATAATTCATTCGTATTCGGGTCGGATCCGATTCGTCCGCGGGTCGCGCATGCGCGCTCGCGGATGTCGTAACTTTATTGAGCCAGTTTTTTGACAACTTTTTGGACAGGCCAAAAAATATTGTTTTTATTATTCATCATGGCTGCAAGAGACGAGTGCCATTCAGACACCTCCTCATCTTCTTGCACCCATGAAACACCACCCAGGAAGAAGCGGGCCAGCAACATGGCATTTGACGAGATGCTGGAGCTGGTCCGCATCTTTGATCTTAAAGACTACGACTGCCGTAAGGGCCCTTACGGCAGGAAGAATAATGCTAGAAAGGACCGTATCCTCAATAAGGTTCACACCAACATCCTGGAGCTGTTCGGGAAGGACCGGACGAAGGACCAGCTCCGAAAACGCTGGTCCGACCTCAAGGTGCGCGAGGAGGAGCAGCTGAGGCACATCCGTCGCGTCATAGCCAAATGTAAGTGTCATGTTATATTGTAAAGCGCTGCGCAAATTGTTGGCGCTATATAAATCCTGTATAATAATAATAATGTGCTTGCATGTGCTAATGTGCACAGAAATACGTTGATTTATCTAGTCCTTTTTTCATGCAATGTGATTGTGTATAGCTTTGCGTTTTCACGACTCGTCATACATGCATTTTTGCCATAGCTCTTCCTTTTTGTGATTTTACGTATTCGTGAAAATTGTGACATTTGATGTATGTAGATGAAATTACAATGCTGGATTTCTTTTGGCACTGTGTGTACTGTAGTGGGCTGGGGGTGGGGAGGTTGTTGTGACTGAGTGATGCATACGAGAAGACCCGCAGCTTGCCCAATATTGGCTCCCACCTGCGCATCAACAAAAATCTCTGCGTCTCTGCTAAGTGGTAGGATGGGACATGCAGTTCTTCTGAAAGTGCATCCAAACAGAGCCGCGTTCAATACATCCTCAGCAGCTGCTGAATTGTTGCAGCGCAGCAATTCAGTTTGCTGCAGCAGTGTCATTATTGAACGCTTTAGATGCAAATTTCAAAACAAAATGGCGGATTTCTGTTGTTTCTGCAATATCCAGTTTTATTAGCAGAAACTGAAAGTGAAACTGAGGCTGAGGCATCTATAAAATAACTAAAAGCAGTCAGCACAATGCGTTTTGTATGCACACAACACAAATAATAGTTTTTATTGAATAAACGTAATGTTTACTTCTGAAAAAAATATATAATTGAACGGTAATATATGTCTATGTGCAGGGGAACGAAATAAATATTTTGTGACTTTAGAACTATGAGATGGGAGTAGTGGTGGGTCAAGCTGGTAGTGGGGTAGTGGAGGGGTGTCGCAATACTTTCGGCAATATATTGTATAGATATACCATTTTTTCCAGTCTGCATTATTTACGTGTTAATTTTTGGATTTGGCAGAAGACAGGAAGAATGCAGCATCTGCCCCGGCGGGCACCAGTGCCCCAGTGGAGAAGCAGGAGCCACGGGCGACCACCAGCGCTGGTATATACTGTTTTATTTTGCAACGACTTTTGGTCAAAAACAGAAAAAAAAATTGTTTACTGTATTTTAATTTAATTTTTTTATGTATAGCACAAGAGGAGCAGGAGGAGGAAGAGCAGGAGGAGGAGCAGGAGGAGGGAGATGGAGAGAGGGAGCCGGAGCCGTAGCAGGAGGCCGCGAGTCCAGGTTTTTTTTTTTACTGTTGTATTTTGCATCGACTTTTGTTCAAAAATAAATCAGTTTTGTTGTTTACTGTATTTTTTATTTCTTTAATTTCTTAGATATAGCACCGGATGAGATGGTGACGGTGGTGGTGGAGGAGGAGGAGTCGGAGGAGTCGGAGGAGGAGTCGGAGCCTCAGGAGGCCGCCAGCACTGGTATATACTACTGTTATATTTTTTCAAGACTTTCAGTCAAAAATAGAAACCTGCTTTACTTACTGTATTTTCCTTCTTTCATTTATTGGATATATAGAAGGAGAAGCCAGACCGGACACGTCCTCCAGTGTCAGGATGATAAATCGGGAGGCGATCGGCGATCTACGCCTGGCTGTTACGACCATCGATGCCATCCAGGAACTGCTCCAGGAATTGCGGGAGCATATAAGCAATGCCGCTGACATCCTGGAGCGGCAGTGAGACCAGCCTCCTCCCGAAATGTAACCGGAATCTGCAGGTTCACTCAAGACGATGCTGGACCGGACACGAGCAAGGATTGTCTGAACACGAGCTCTTCAGGAAAGGCAAACTTTATTGTGATATCACAACAGATGCTCAAACAGGATTCAATCGCAAAGAATGAGCAGCGATTTTCACAGTGACATGAGATTTTATACCTCAAAATACATGATTAGGTACATCCCAATTAGCCCACCTCCCGGTTACGCTATCCCACCCCACGTGGGTTAGTACCTCCCTTTGGTTAACACAAAAGACATTTCATTAATTTGGCTGTAAATTGGCAAACTTCATGTTAGTTTCAGTGAATCATAATTAGTTGCTCCCACTGTTCCGGGCTGTGCCCCGTTCCCTAGCGTCTTCACTCATTTGTTACAAAAGGCACCTGGTCTGATCTCTATACTCCTTTGTATTTCTGCGGGCCCCAAGGACCTTGATGTATCCTTTCTCTGTGTCGAAAACAGCAGAGACCTTTCTCAGCGCTTTGATTGTTTTTTCTTCCAATCTCAGCATATTCCTAAATTTCTATGTATGCCTGCTTCTAATTTCAGCTAAAAACTGCCTAATTATCTCAAGTGAACCAATATTCTGAACAAGATGGTCGCCTGGCTTACAATGGCGGCCATCTTCCAGTCTATTTCCACTACACTATGTTTGTTTGTGTTGTTTGTGTCCCTGTTGGGCAGTTTGCCATCCTTGGCATGTTCCCTTCCCTTCCCCATGTTGTAAATAAATTTTCTATTTTTTCTATATTTTCCTGTTTGTGTGCGTTGCTTTTCCTTACTTAATAAGTTAATATGTATTGCTTGGTTTCCACACTGTTAAAATTATATGTACATAAATGTATTGACATTTCTATGGACCCTTTGTCATAAATTTGTCAACATATTTGTGGCCATGAATGTGACTGTGCACATTCTACACTTCCTGCCTGGCCAAAAAATTTCACACACTAACACAACCTTGTTGTACTGCCTTGAGATTTGATTACCGACGTGGCCTGGTTTTGTTAAGCTTAGGCGATGTCACAACAACACGGATTTTTGTCCACAGTCACATTCATTGTATAACCAAGACTTTATCAAAAAATATTGATGGCAGCACTGCGTGAAGTCTTCTCCGACACAACCCAAAGATCCTCAGTGCGGCACAGGTCTAGTTTATTTGTCCCTGTTTCCAGCTTCACGCAACACCTCCTCCCAGCTATGAGCTCTCTCTCTCCCACCGCTGCCCGCTAAGACGCTGCCCGCCAACATGGTCACGTCTTTGCAGGAAGACAACAGCGTGGGGGAACGGCAGCTGCCGACAGTCCCAAGACCTCTTCACAATGACGTCAGTTCTGGAGTTAAGCCCTAACTGCGACCAATGGTGGAGATAGGGGGTTCATTGGAACCCCCTATCTCCCGATCCGCGGCAGATATCGGTTGTTTAATGTTTGGTATCTTTGGATCGACCAGAGCATGGCCTTTCCAACAATACCAAACATGACAATGTTAAAAATTATAAAAAATTAAAATATAAAAAAAAATAAACAGGTTTTTTGTTTTGTTTTGTTAATGCAGCAATATTGTTCCCATTTCAATTATAATGTGAACAATGATGCTGCACTAAGGATTTTTGTATGGGGTGCGTTTGTTAAAAATAGTCAATTTTTTTTAACAAACGCAACTCATAAAATATAACCGCAAACATTCGCATGTTAAAATGTGAAAAAAACACTTTACACCTTGTAAAACAAACATTGAAAATTCTAATTTTATTGCATTTTTTGTTATAATATACAGACAGGACATGACGCATACATATGATAATGATATATTATGAATCATCTGCCGAGTCTGCCGGAAAGAACGATATATAACATGTCTGGGTCATATTATAAAATAAGGCTTCAAAAAAACGCGTTTAAACAAGAGGAGCGAAACTGTTAAAAATTAGCTAAGCAGCAGACCGCAGTGCCGCACACAGGCGTGAAGGGAAGCCGTGAAATGCCTCAGCAGCGAAGGGGTTAATTTTTTTTTGTCTGTTTTAAATCTTTTTTTTTTTTTTCCTTTTTGTTTCAGATCATTTTGATCAACTATTTTTCCGTTTTAAAACCTTTTTGTTCTGGTTTTTATTTTTAAAGTCAGACCATTCGGGTCAGTTTAGCATTTTTTAAATCGTTTTGTTCTTTTTTTTTGTTCCTTGGCTTTCATACCATTTTTTAATGTGATTAAATAAAGTTGTGAAATGTATATTCATAAGAAAAAAAGGATCTTTATTTAATTAAAAAAAAACACGATAGAATCGCCAGAATTATCGTATCGACAGAATGAATTATCGGATCCGAAAAACAAACCAAAAATTTATTATAAAAAATATATAAAGTATAAAAAAGTAAACCATAGTAGTTTATGTCAAAACGAATAGAGTTAGACAGCTTTGAAACGAGGAGAACAGACGTTCCGAAAAAACCAAAATTTCCGAAATCACGAAAAGTCGATACAAAAAATGAGCAAAGTGACACGAAAATACGAAAAATGGTCGAGGAGAACAGATGTTCCGAAAAAACGAAAAGTCCCGAAATCACGAAAAGTTGATACAAAAAACGAGCAAAGTGACACGAAAATACGAAAAATGGTCGATATTCCGAAAAAAAATGTACACGAAAAACGAGTCAAGCCGAACCGAATCGAAACAGAAATCGGTCGAAACTAGCCGAATCGAAAAGTTTAAACATCCGAACAAATCGAACCGAAAAAAAAATCGGTGCACAAGCCTAGTCAATTCCTTATTGTCCTCCTCACATCTCACCACGTGCCCGCTCGACCCCATTCCCTCACATCTAATTCCTCCCCTCTCCTCCTCCCTCACCCCTGCTCTCACACACATCTTCAAACTATCTCTCTCCACTGGCTCCTTTCCATCCGCCTTCAAACACGCGCTAGTTACCCCTTTACTAAAGAAACCATCCCTCGATCCCAACTCTCCATCCAACTACCGCCCTGTATCCCTGCTTCCCTTTACCTCTAAGCTCTTAGAAAAACTAGTCTTCAACCGCCTCTCCCTCTTCCTGTCCTCCAATTCCCTACTTGACCCCCTGCAATCTGGCTTCTGTCCCCTACACTCAACTGAAACTGCCCTCACCAAAGTCACCAACGACCTCCTAACTGCTAAAAAACACGGCCACCATTCTATTCTCATCCTGCTTGACCTCTCGGCTGCTTTTGACACTGTTGACCACCCCCTCCTTCTACAGGCCCTCAACTCTCTGGGTCTCGGTGACACTGCACTTGCTTGGGTTGACTCCTATTTATCCAACAGGTCCTTCTGTGTGTCCTTTGCTGGTAACTCCTCCTCTTCATTGCCTCTATCTGTTGGTGTACCTCAAGGCTCTGTCCTTGGTCCTCTGCTGTTTTCCATCTACACCTCCTCCCTGGGCAAAATCATCAACAGCTTTGGCTTTAATTACCACCTCTATGCTGATGACACTCAGATCTACCTCTCTACCCCTGATCTCTCTCCCCCTGTCCTTTCCAAAGTCAGTGACTGTTTATCTGACATCTCCTCCTGGATGGCCTCCCACCACCTAAAGATCAACATGTCAAAGACTGAGCTCCTACTTATTCCTCCCTCCAATGCCTCTCCACCTCCTGACTTCTCTATCACGGTCGAAGGTATCACCATCTCCCCATCAAACCAAGTTCGCTGTCTTGGAGTTACACTTGACTCTGCTCTTTCCTTCATCCCCCACATCAAGTCTCTTTCCTCCTCCTGCCGATACCAACTGCGTAATATTTCCAGAATTCGGCCATTTCTTACCGCTGTCACCACAAAGCAACTCATACATGCCCTGGTAATCTCCCGACTCGACTATTGCAATCATCTCTTATCTGGCCTCCCTCTGTTCCGCCTCTCCCCCCTACAATCCATCCTGAACGCCTCCGCCAGGCTAATTCACCTCACCCGCCGCTCTGTCTCTGCCGCTCCCCTCTGCGAGTCCCTTCACTGGCTCCCCATCCACTGCAGAATTAAGTTCAAAATCCTTATCCTTACCTACAAAACCCTCACTAACTCAGCTCCCCACTACCTGTCCTCACTAATCACCAAATACACCCCAGCCCGCTCCCTAAGGTCAAACAGTGACCTGCGCCTAGCTTCTCCCCGCATCACCTCTTCCCATGATAGACTGCAGGATTTCTCATGCGCAGCCCCCACTCTCTGGAACGCTCTCCCTCATACTGTCAGACTTTCCCTTAACTTCTCTTCCTTCAAACGCTCCCTTAAAACGTTCCTATTTAGGGAAGCCTACCACCCAACTCACTGACGCAACCATCAATCACTCTCACTTTACAGTCCTCTCCTCCTGTTTCCAACCCCAACCCTCCTAGATTGTGAGTTCCTGCAGGAATAGGGCCCTCATCTCCTCCTGTACTGTTTGTCAAATGTTGTTCAATGTATTGTAACCCTGTCTATACTGTGCCTATTGTACAGCGCTGCGGAATATGCTGGGGCTTTATAAATAAAGAATAATAATAATAATTACTGGGGTTTTATTGCTGTGGACTTTGTGATATGCTCATACACTGCACATTACTGTGGGTTTTATTGCTGTGGACTTTGATACGCTCATATACACCGCACATTACTGTGAGTTTTACTGCTGTGCAGCTCTGTGATATGCTCATACACACCACATTTTACTGTGAGTTTTATTGCTGTGGATTCTGTAATAAGCTCATACACACCGCACTTTGCTGGGGGTTTTATTGCTGTGGTTTCTGTGATACGCTCATACACACCACACATTGCTGGGAGATTTATTGCTGTGGATTCTATGGTATGCTCATATACGCTGCACCTTACTGTGAGTTTTATTGCTGTGGATTCTGTGATACGTTCATACACACCGCACATGGCTGGGGGTTTTATTGCTGTGGATTCTGTGTTGACTGCACTATATGACTGTGTGTGTATTTGTACATGTATTTGTCTTTAAACAGTCTTTTTTCACTGTGCTGTGCGTAAAAGTCAGCACCTGTGTCCTTGTCTCAACCCGGCATTGACCCTTGCCCTGCATCCAAAAGGCTGGTATTGCTCCTAGAATCGCTGCTATATCTTCTGCCTGCACTCCACAAAGTAAGAATAGTGAATAAAGCATCGTGAGATACAGGTAGGAGACTAAATATTGGTGCTTGGCAGCAGAAGGTTAACCTCCCTAGCGGTCTGATTTAGTCATTTTTATGTCAAAATCGGTGCATTTATTCAGCCCCCTGGCGGTTTTCCCGAGTGTGGCTCGGGGTTAAATTTCAATGCTGAAAGCAGTAACCCCGAGCCACACCTGGGCTGTTACATACCTGTCCCTGCACTCCCTCGCTATCCTCTCGCAGTCACCTCCGGCCGATCGCGGCGTCCTGGTTCCTGTTGCGAGTGGCTGAATCCCTGCACTTTGGGGGCCCTGCGGTGAATGGTGAATTCACCACAGGGTGGGGCAATTTGATTCTCCGAAGTGCGGGGAACAACAGTCAGTGACATTTCGGTGCTCTGTGAATGACCCCTATAGTAATGATATATTTTGACTGAATGCGTGAGTGTGTGTCTGTGTATGTTTGCATAAGGGTGCGTGAATATATGTGTGTGTTTGAACTTTTGGGTCCACACCCTAATACAATAGGCTGCGCACGCCTATGCAGGGTAGGGTGCTTCCACTAGGCAAGCTAGGCAATCGCCTAGGGCGCACTGCCACCTAGGGGCACAGCCGGCCCCAACCCGGGTTCCATTTTTGTATCCCTTCCTCATTGTTTGCTTGTGTAGCCTGCAGTGGCAGCTCAAAAAAGCGATCCTATTGGAAAACCCTGCTAGCAGAGCAGAAGGTGGGCATCTTATGGTGACGCCAGGCACTGCCAGATGACGTGCGGGTGCCACAAGAAGCAGATAAAAGTAAAAAAGAGGCAGAAGAAAGAAAGGCACAGAAGAAAAAAAGACAAAAGAAAGGCATGAAAGAAAGAGAAAAAAGAAAAAAGGGACAGAAGAAAGACACAGAGGAAAAAAAGAAAAAAAGAGGCTGATGAAAGACAGAGAAAGGCAGATGAAAGAAAAGGTGAAAGAAAGAGGCACAAAAGAGGCACAAAAGAAAGAGGCACAGAGGGCAGAGGAAAGAAAGAGGCAGAGGAAAGAAAGAGGCAGAGGAAAGTAAGCGGCACAGACCTATACCGGGCTTGACCAGCGGAGGGGTAAGATGGGCAACAAACAACCGTGTGCAGCCCCCGTGCACAGTTTGTGTGTCACCCCCCCCCCACAGTGTGTGTGTCTATGTGTCCTGCGCGCACAGTGTGCGTGACGTCCGCCCATATTTCAACAGTTGACAATTTTTCTGGGGGAGGTGCAAGTGGCTGGTCTTGCCTAGGCACAAAATAGTCTAGCACCGGCCCTGCGCCTATGATACCACTAGATAGGGAAGGGAGTAGTTTCTATGGTTTACAGGGCAGGGGTTTGCTCTAGAAAACACTAGATATTAATCTTGTGCATGGCAAAAAAACTGGACTGACTTAGTTCCTCGGAATATTGTTCATGTGCTGATTCGAATTATCTGAATCGCAGCTGTTAATATCAAATATTGGAAGGAAAGCCCATTGGGAGGAAAAGGGTTAATTTAGGGGCAGCTGGTCATTGCTTGCTTGCCAGCCACACTGAAAAAGGGTAAAAGGAAATTCATATAAAAAAAATATATATATATATATATATATAACCTCATAACTCCTTGTGCCCACATATGTCATGGCATAGCTGGGGGCATACCAGCTAAATAGCAAGGCACAGGATCTATAAAAGCAGGATAGTAGCGAGGTAAAATATTAGCAACTGAGTGACCAGTCACTAATAATGACCAGAGTGACCAGTCACTAATAATGAAGACGGGATGAACCGTTATCCTTCTCTGCCCCCACTCGTAGGGATTGAGTGGTGGCAGAAACATAACGATGAGGAAGCCAGGAGGGCAGTTGCCCCAAATGGCAATTCAGGACTGGCAGCAGCATTTTGAGTGTACGCTGCTTGAGTCAAAAAGGTCAGGGCACTGTAATATTTAGGTTTCGTGCTGCTGAGGCGTTTGTGCCAATGACTCTTGGATGCATAATTAAGGATAAGCGTGGCGTTGGTTTTATTATAATACAAGCTGCTTAGTGACCGGTGCTCACAGAGAGGCAACCTACCAACTGACTCAGCGCAACAGTCACCACCAGACAACACTGGTATATGATTGGTTAGGATATACATATGCAAATATTACATCTCCCTTCTTTTTAAAAAAAAAAAATATATATATACAGTGGCAAGAAAAAGTATGTGAACCCTTTGGGATTACGTGGAGTTTTGCATGAATTGGTCATAAAATGTGCTCTGATCTTCATCTAAGTCACAACAATTTGAAAAACACAGTCTGCTTAAAATAGTACAACACAAACATTATATGTTTTCATGTGTTTATCGATCATAACATGTAAACATTCACAGTGCAGGGTGGGAAAAGTATGTGAACCCCTAGCCTAATGACTTCTCCAAGAGCTAATTGGAGCCAGGAGTGAGCCAACCTTGAGTCCAATCAGTGTGATATTATTGGATGTGTTGCTGAAAGCTGTCCTGCCCTTTAAAAACACACACCAGTTTTGGGTTTACTGGTTTCAAGAAGCACTGCCTGATGTGAACCATGCCTCGCAGAAAAGAGCTCTCAGAAAACCTACGATCAAGAATTGTTGACTTGCATGAAGCTGGAAAGGGTTACAAAAGTATCTCCAAAAGCCTTGATGTTCATGTGTCCACGGTAAGACAGACTGTCTACAAATGGAGAAAGTTCAGCACTGTTGCTACTCTCCCTAGGTGTGGTCGTCCTGTAAAGATGACTGCAAGAGCACAGCGCAGAATGCTTAATGAGGTAAAGAAGAATCCTAGAGTATCAGCTAAAGACTTACAGAAATCTCTCGCACATGCTAACATTTTTGTTGACACATCTATAATAAGGAAAACATTAAACAAGAATGGAGTACATGGGAGGACACAATGGAGGAAGCCATTGCTGTCCAAAAAGAATATTGCAGCACGTTTGAAGTTTGCAAAAGAGCACCTGGATGTTCCACAGCACTATTGGCAAAATATTCTGTGGACAGATGAAATCAAAATTGAGTTGTTTGGAAAAAACACTCAACACTATGTGTGGAGAAAAAAAGGCACAGCACACCAACATCAAAACTTCATCCCCACTATAAAACATGGCGGAGGGAGCATCATGGTTTGGGGCTGCTTTGCTGCCTAAGGGCATGGACGGATTGTTGTCATTGATGGAAAAATGAATTTCAGAGTTTATCAAGACATTTTGCAGGAAAACGTAAGACCATCTGTCCGCCAACTGAAGCTCCACAGAGGATGGGTGATGCAACAGGACAATGACCCAAAGCATACAAGTAATTCAACAAAGGAATGACTTCAACAAAACAAAATATGCCTTCTGGAGTCGCCCAGTCAGAGTCCTGACCTCAACCCGATTGAAATGCTGTGGCATGACCTTAAGAGAGCGATTCACACCAGACATCCCAAGAATATTGCTACACTGAAACAGTTTTGTGAAAAGGAGTGGTCCAAAATTACTCCAGATCATTGTGCAGGTCTGAATGCAACTACAGGAAATGTTTGGTTGAGGTTATTGCTACCAAAGGAGGGTCAACCAGTTATTAAGTCCAAAGGTTCACATACTTTTTCCACCCTGCACTGTGAATGTTTACATGTTCTGTTCAATAAAAACATGAAAACATATAATGTTTGTGTTGTATTATTATAAGCAGACTGTGTTTTTCAAATTGTTGTGACTTAGATGAAGATCAGAGCACATTTTATGACCAATTCATGCAAAACTCCACGTAATCCCAAAGGGTTCACATACTTTTTCTTGCCACTGTATATGCAACATGTAAAAATCTCAAAAATAAATGTTAAAATATAACTATTTACATTTCTATGTATATATATATATATATATATATAAGGAAAAGTCCTGACTGACTGACAGACTCATCAATGCCCAGCTCAAACCGTTTAATTTAGGAAAGTGAAATTTTGAAGGTTCATTGTTTTTATGATGTAGGTATCCACTAAGGAAGGATTTTTGGAAATTCTGCCTCTAAGGGGGTGAAAAGGGGGGTTGAATATTTTAAACAGGATACCTATAGCTGAAAATCCGAAGATGCTACAGGCGTGAAAATTGGTATTTAGATTCATCTTGAAAAATAAAAAAACATGTATTTTACCATTTTATGAAAATTTAGTGAGGGGGTGAAAAAGGGGGGTGAATACCTTTATCACTATACCTATATTTCAAAAACCAAGGATGTTACAGGCATGAAAATTGGTATTTACAATTTTCTTAGAAAATAAAAAAACATGTATTTTACCATTTTCAAAAAATCCAAGTAAAGGGGGTGAATACTTTTATCAGTATACCTATATTTCAAAGACAGAAGATGTTACAGGCATGAAAATTGGTATTTACAGTCTTCTTGAAACATTAAAAAAAACATGTTCTACAATTTTCCAAAAATCAAAGTGCGGGTGAAAGAGAAGGGTAAATATTTTAAACAGGATACCTATATCTTAAAAACAGAAGATGTTACAGATGTGAAAATTGGTATTTAGATTGTTCTTGAAAAATTAAAAAAAGCGTATTTCAGTGGAAGATAAAAAGGGGGTTAATAATTTTATCAGTATTCATATATTTCAAAAACCAAAGATGCTACAGGTGTGAAAATTGGTATGTACAATCTTTGTGGGAAAAAACCCATGTGGTTTACCATTTTCTGAAAATTCTCTTAAGTAGGCTGATACCTATATCTCAAAAACAGAAGATGTTACAGATGTGAAAATTGGTACTCCCTCACTGCTCCTGCATATCTGCTTCACACTCAACCAGGGCTATAGTGGTTACTTTAACCCATCAGTTTAACCAGAGATGCTTTTTTGTCATGCTGTTATTTCTTTATCTTGTTTCAGGTTCTATCTGTCCTATTACCATAGACCTTGAAGGCCTGTTTCCTAACTTCTTTCTGTAAAACGTATCTAATGCTTGGTACACCTGAACCAGACAGGATTAACTTCTTTATTAGTATGTTGAACTAGGAGCGGGTTACATTTATTTGAGTGTGTTTTAGGTGGCTTATGTACCCATTGCCACGAATGTCCTTGCATTTATTTTAAAATCGGACTTACACCTGAGATTCGGTGCGCTTGGCACATACTCCATATTAGTATTTTGCAGACTTGTCATTTGATGAAACATTTTGATTTAGTTTATTATCATTAAAAGTTAAGTTTTATTCATTCTTTCCATTTGCTAAATCTCCTGACCACATCTATTTTTTGTATTCGTGTTTTGGGATTACCTCCAGTACTTTGAGTGGCAGAGATTTTTGGATTGTATTCTGTATATTCTACTTGGTTGTCATCTTCTTGATTGCTCCCCTGTACTTAACATCAAAATGGAATTGAGAATCTCCATGCAAAGATTTGATGAATTAAATAAAAAATGGATCCGTCCATTGACGTATTGCACATACAACCCCAGTTCTTTTCATCTATTCAAATAGGAAAACACAGTCGAAAGGGGAGGACATACCCATCTTATCCTGACCACCTAAATAAGCAAAGGGTGCGTGGAGTGTCCATTTACTGCTTTATTTTAACATAATTATTAAATACTGAATCCAATAAAATTATCTGGGCTCACACCCTGATCAATGGGTCTGTAAAACTAAATTCAGAGAAGCAGGGTTATTCAGAGAAAGGTGAAACTCAGGAGAATGACTGGAGAAGTGAAAATTCCAGGTCAAAATAGCCAAACCAGAAAAATTCTTCCATTTATCTCACTTTCCAAATCGGCTATTTGGTCTAGATTTTTCTCTTCTGCCAATTCTCCTGGTTTTCACCTCTTTCTGAATAACCCTGAGAGTTTTTGTCTTATAACTTCTCTAGCATTGTGCGCACACATCTCCCTTTCTCTGCCTCCATGACAGGATTATTATTATTGTCATCATTTATATAGCGCCAACAGTTTCCACAGCGCTTTACAATAACCAAAGTGAACGAGATAAACGGACATACTGTATGATGGAAACAAGAGGTGTAGAGGGCCCTGCTCATAGGAGCTTACAATCTAGTGGATGTGAATGAGTACTATACAGGTGCAGTAGCTGGGCTGTGTCTGTCTTCCTCCCAGCCCCAGTGTGATTTTTCTCTGAAAGACATGCTGTGGATTTCGAGTTTTCCTCCCCTGGGTGCCTGTCAGAGAGGAGGAAGCTGAATCACTGCAACATGGGAGACCAAGACTGTAGCGTAGCTCAGTCTGTATTATGCACTGCACCCGATGGCCTGATAACCTGCCCTGCTTCTTTCATTCACTTTTATCTATTTATTTATTTTGCAATGCTCTTCCCGGCAGCTTCAGACACAGGAGTCTTGAGATATCACTGCTGCAGTATGAATCCAGCAAGCACGGACCCTAAAATTGAGCGTGTGAACCCCTGGAGAGCAAATACTGCATGCCATTCACCTGTCTGAATGACCTCTAGTATTTGTATTTTAGGGCCTCTCGCAGTCTAGGCTGGCAGCACACTAGCAAACATTTTGCGTCCGTCTGACCGTACTGTTTGCCGTCCGTCGTAGCTTTATAAAGGAGTCAATTAAACACACCACACAAAGCCCCTGCGCACTTGTTCACGGACGGGCAAAGCATAAAGCCACGGACGCAAAAATAACATCGACGTTAAAAAGCTAAACGGACGCAAAAACAACGCTGCCATGTATTTTCCTAGGGTGTGGAGACGTCAGACGTTACGGACGCACTTTATGCAGTACTCACAATATGTCCCGTGAAAAAGTGCGTCCGTAATGGACGCAGCACAGTATGCTCGTGTGCCGGCTGCCTTAGGTTAATCCTGCCCTGTTCTTAATAAAAAGCTATTTTTTATTTGTGTTCTTCACTTGCTATTCCCTTTCCCACAAATGTAACATATCCTGCTCCATATATTGATGCATATATTTATATGCATAGACCTTGCGGCAATTTTATAATAAAGCTATTTATAATAAGGCTGAACACAGAAGATATTCAGATTACAACCATAAACTGCAATCTACTTTATTAACAAAGCTCCTCATATAATGGTGTCTGTTATGTGGTTATTACAGATTTCTAACTTGCATTAGTACATTAGTCCTGTTCTACTGAATCCAGATGGAAATATGAAAATAAGACCCAAATATTTGATATCACACAGCTAATTCAATCACCATTTATATCAGAGATATGGGTTTCATTTCACGCTTTGACAATGAACTTATTGTTTGATTGAATTGTATAACAAATAATCATATTGAGACTTAAAATGTGCAAATATCTAGATTTCACTCCTGGAGGAAGATTACATTAAATGTATTTGCTTTTCTATTTCTGTTAATGTTCTAGTATGTGTTGGGAATTCACATTGTTTTAGGTAATGTTGTTTGATGGGTCACATATTGCAAGAAAGTTGAAAAAAAAAACAGCCTTTTTTTACCCGCATAGCAAAATTGCAATATCATAAAACAATATACATAGAATTTAATTTGATGAGGGATTGTGTTACCTACTCTTGATCTGTATCTAATATGTGGCTAAAAGTCCCTAAACCATATCAATGCCTGGAGGGAGAAAAACATTAAAGGTATTATTTTTAAAAAGTATATAATCTCGAAAAATTTCAAAATGTTAGAAAGCACAGAGAAGCCTGTCTGTGAGAGTCATTTGGGAGTACAATGTTTTCCTTTCAACTGATAACACAGAAAACTCTCAGACGGTCATTTTGATGTAGAGGTAAATATATTGTGCTCCTAAAATTGTTCTGTTGAAGGAAAAATAGTATTGTATATTCCCTTGGTTTTAACACTATATAAACTACATGATTTAGTGTTTTTTTTTCAAATTGTCATAAGAGTATATTTCAGAAAATGTAACAGCGATGTAAGAGTGGTTTTTTTTGGTTCTCTGATTTTTTGGAGATATAACAAATTTAAAAACTGCTTTGTGGTTTTATCTTATTGTACTAAATAAGTAATTGCTGCTGGTGCTAAGAATATGAAGAATGTGTCCCCAGTTTCTATGGGAGCTCCATATGACAGTTGTCACTGTGTCGAGGTGATATCAGATTTATTCTAGATGCTTTTGCATTATATCCTTTGCTTTGTATAATATGTATTAGCTGTATAGATTGGGAAATTATTATAGATTCCATATAAGGTTGATACTGTTAACGTGTGAATGACCCCTAGTTCCATTATTATTATATCTGTATAAGAATTAGGGCTTGATCAATTGATTTATTGACTAATTGTTCGATAGCCTAAAGGCTGAGATGAGAAATATAGTGGGAGGCCTTGTTTTAACCTTTATGTACGATTAAGGCCATTGGACGAAAATGTCACATCTAGTGGGGTTCCTTTCCCCATTAATAAAATTCTTCCTGCACTATCTCCCATTTGAAGTCTGGCTCCACTTTTACCTTGGATGATATAGGGACATCAGCGTCCCTCTTTGAGTGGACTTCGCGGAGGGATTGCGACATCAGCTCCCACTCAGGTAGGCCGCGGCATTCTCTTTTGTTAGCTAAGAACGGTCCATTTTATTCAGGGACTCTTTCCATTTACCCATAATCCATATCTGAGCCCAATAAAAATTGATAATGAATGTTTGGATGTTCCAAGCTTAATGCTCCTGTAGCCAAAGATTTTGGGGTGTCTTGCTCCATACCCTTACCCCATTATGACATTGTCCCTTTTCACCCCCCCCCCATTGTTCTATTGTCACAACAGTTTCTTTGGCCATCATCAAGTTGGAGGAGATTGGTATTTTATTGGCACACATTAACAGAACTATGTGAGAAAACAATCATTATGGTTAGGGCATAACCCTGGTTAAGAAAATATCTTAAAACAATTGGACAATTGGACTAATTTTATTGAAATTCTACAAAAACATAACACACAAAAAATAAACAAAAAAAGACCAGTGAATATGAACTTTCTGCAGGCTGGTATAGCGTAAGGGGTTAGAACAAGAGACGGAGTACAAAGAATGACCAGTAAATCTATCTACAATAAATGGGACAATTGCCTTCACATATAGACCAGTACTAAACAGTATCAATCCCCTTGGGTGATGTACCGATTATGACTCCCATAGCCCCAACATGCCTGATTCCATATATTATCAAAAGAAATGGCTGTCGAATTGCATATTGGTTAGTCCACCTCTTAATAAATTTACAGACAAAAAATTTAGTATATTGACTTCACCAAGAGGATTAATCCTCAAAGTCAGTCTCAAATTCAAAACATACACATTAGTGGATTTAAAAGTCACCGTTATTGATTGGGAGTCTAAAGATTCTCAACCCATATGGGTATGTCCCACAGAAAAAAACTGCGGATTTATAAAATCACCGCTCAATTTAGTTCATATTTCTTAATATATGCAGTGGTCACACCAGGGCCCAATCTTATCCTATAGGAGTGTAGAAACATCCAATAGCTACAGTAGCCAAACCTCAATATGCACTCAATAAGACATAAATTCAATATGGCGATCAGGTAATACCAGAAATGCTTAGCAGAAGCTAAAAATCATAGTGTCTGTTAAAAGTAAAAAGAGTAACCACTCAATGTGTTTCGCTGTTTAGTAGCACGGCTTCATCAGGAGTGATATTCTTACATGTTTAGGCATCAATTAAATAATCATGTATATCATACCTAACCGCCATCAGGTGTTACAAACGTTCCGCATAATTACTTTCCGCATAATAATGGTCTATATATGAAGGGAATTGTCCCATTTATTGTAGAATTTACTTGTCATTCTTTGTACTCCCTCTCTTGTTCTAACCCCTTACGCTATACCTGCCTGCAGAAAGTTCATATTCACTGGTCTTTTTTTGTTTATTTTTTGTGTGTTATGCTTTTTGTAGAATTTCAATAAAATTTGTTCAATCGTCCAATTGTTTTATGGTATTTTATTGGGCCTATTTCAGAGAATGTTGCTGCAGCTCCAAAAGCCATCATGATAATCACACTCTGCTATGTGCAATATTTATCCTTGGAAGTATGCATTGTTCTGCTGTGGAAACTCCTATCAGCAAATCCCCAAGGACACCACAATCTACATTGACCACCAGGAAGCCGAAACATCTCACTCCCTGATTCCCTAACCTTGACATTACAAAACTTTATATTTTAAAACCATATAGTGTATCACTGCTGTCAAATGGTAACTTACATTTAAGTTTTATTTTACATTTTGGGTCAAATTTTTTTTATTGAGTTTAGTGAGTTCTCGCATTCCTTTGAAAACACAGTGGAATAGAAGAAGAGTATATAGTCGATATACAATATGGGTCATCTTAATGTGTAAAGAGATATCAAGGTCGACCACAACGAACAAAGAAAACAAGAGAATAGCAATGAAGTTCTAAGTCCTCAGTATGCATTCAGAGCCCAGAATGGGTATACGGCATTTACTGGTATAATAAATTAATGAATTAATCCAATATATTTGAAATAGATTCTTGAAAATAACATGCGAGTTGAAAAAAATGTAAGAGATTACATAAGTAGCTTTGAATTGATCATAACAGTCTTGGTGAATGTCATACACAATCATGTCTCCATAGATAATGTCCTTATGACCAGCCGCGGAATTTGGTGGTGCGTGTGTTTATATGAAAGTTTAATTACAAAATACAGAAGGTATCTGTGCTATCATAATGTGAGTCATTTATCAACTCGCAAAGCTGGACTGAAATTAATGCAAAAATGCTGATACTAATTTATCATTCAGGAAAATCACCATGGGGTCTGACTACAAGGCTCCAGATTTTACTTCCTTGTTAAGATTTGCAGTTGGGGTAATAATTGCTGCTCACGTTGCAATTTTCAAGGGCGAAACATGTTAAGAAAACAAAGGATATTTATTTATTCAGGGAAATGTAATCTAACACATCATTATCCTTAGTATTGGTGAAATTTTACTACAATGGAATGATGCAGAGAGGGAAAAATGTATATGTACTGCAGGCTAAATTCTGAATAAGGTGTAAACTAAACCAGATCTGTAAACTTGAGAGCAAGTGTTTATAAAAGGCTGGAATGAAGTGGTCTTTTAATTAAACCATAACAAATATCTCCTTTGTTGTTTTTTTTTTTTTTAAACAACCACAGAAAGATGTAGGGAAAGGTCCACTAAAACTTTTCTAAGCCTTTTAATTGTCTCATATGACTGGACTACTGGATTATTATCAGGCTAACCAAACCACCTCCCACGAATGGTTGGTTGTTAATTTGTTATGACAGGCTATACAAGTGTGCCATTTTATATTAATAATGTAGATTACTTTTAAATCTACTGTATATATATATATATATATACGTATATATGAGACGACAAGAGTGATGCACACAACCCGGCTGGGTGGAGTAGAGGTAACATCACTGCTCTGCGTGGAGAGAGCCTGTGGAGTCACGGGCTTGATCCCAGCGAGCAACCTCTCCAGTAAGTGTCCTTGGCAAGACACCTAACGGTACATACTCGCCACCCAGGACATACTTGAAAACGAGAGAAATATCAATGTATCCTTCCTGGTAAAACCCTTTCTCAAAAAAAAAAAACAAAAAACATTGAGCGCTGACCCTCGACTAATGTATTGTATGATTTTCATGTGTCGAATAGAGGTGACACTTACAGGTCTATTCACTAAAAGTTGAAACTCAGGAGAACGGCAGGAAAAGAGAACAATCTAGTCCAAATAGCCGATTTGGAAAGTGAGATAAATGGGAGAATTTTTTAGGTTTGACTATTTTGACCTAGAATTTTCACTTCTCCTGTCAATTCTCCTGACTTCACCGGTTAGTGAATTAACCCTTTAGAGTGTATAACCATCTATATTTGTCATTGGTTGAAATATAATCTCTCTATTATTATTGTGTTTCCTGGTCCACAGGAGTGGGGTATATTTTAGCTTTTACCTATATTTTATATACAGTGTATATAATAATAATTTTTTTACCATATGGAAATATTTTACTTCTCCACCCCATCCCCATTTTTACCTTAGAATGTCTTTTCAGCCAATCCAACCTATCTCCATTAAACACTGGTACTCTGTTATCACTTCAGGAAGCTAGGCTATGACATCATGTGTTAGGGATGTAGTGCAATGCAAGGGATTTCTAAATCTGAGAGCCTATGGCAAGAATCATATTGTTCACCATTGGTCCGTGTTGCAGAGGAGTGTTATCCTGACAATTTAGGATACAGAGGTGTGAAGCTGGTAGGGCACCAACGTAGAAGGCTCACCACTAGTATTGCAGCCGAATGTGGTCCAAACAAGAATTCCTATACCACACCACTAATCTATATCAGTTTATATTCTTTCAAATAAAAGTTTTCTTTTAAAAAATTATGCATTGTGTGCAATGTTTTGCATTCCAGGTTCTTATAAAATGTTTTATTTTAATTCTGTAATTATGTTTCAGCACTAAAATGCGCAGATGTGTCTCTACAGATGTAGACAAGCCATTTGCCTGTCACAATGTGACAAGTATTTTAATGGAATTAACCCTTTCACAGTTCACTACCTAAAACTTAGGTATTCAACTTTGTGTTTTAACAGAATAAAAAAAAAATGAAGATGAGCATAGAGAGGTTTATTTGCATACATTTTATTGCAAGATTCGTGTGCCCCTGGGGAAAGACACAAATATCTGTGAGACAGCATTCCTGTCACCTAGCATTAATGTATATCAGTGTTTTGGAAAACCTGTCCTCAGGATCCGCTGACAGGCCAGGTTTGCATGATATCTGAAGCAGAGCACAGGTGATATAATTTGCTGCTCAGTGATTGCAATATGATCTGTAATATCAAAGTGATCTGTAATATCTCGCCTGTTAGAGGGTCCTGAGAACAGGTTTGGGAAGCACTGCTGTATATACAGTTGTGTTCAAAATTATTCAACCCCCACTGAAATTGAGTGTTTTGGCCAGTTTGACATTGATTTTGATCATTCAGTCATCTTGCTTACAATTAAATCAAAGAGGCACGTGTAGGTCAGACAAATATAACATAACATTTATAATGAAATAACCACAAATGTCTTTTCTGTGCTCACATCATTATCAGTTTTATTCAACCCCCAAGTGACATTCAATCTTAGTACTTAGTACAACATCCTTTTACAGTTATAACAGCTTTTAAACGTGAAGCATAGCTTGACACAAGTGTCTTGCAGCGATCTACGGGTATCTTCGCCCATTCGTCATGGGCAAAAGCCTCCAGTTCAGTCACATTCTTAGGCTTGCGCACTGCAACTGCTTTCTTTAAGTCCCACCAGAGGTTCTCAATCAGATTTAAGTCAGGTGACTGCGATGGCCACTCCAAAATGTTCCAGCCTTTAATCTGCAACCACGCTCTAGTGGACTTGGAGGTATGCTTGGGATCATTGTCCTGTTGAAAGGTCCAACGTCTCCCAAGCCTCAGGTTTGTGACGGACTGCATCACATTGTCATCCAATATCTCCTGGTACTGAAGAGAATTCATGGTACCTTGCACACGCTGAAGCTTCCCTGTACCTGCAGAAGCAAAACAGCCCCAAAGCATGATTGACCCCCCGCCATGCTTCACAGTAGGCAAGGTGTTCTTTTCTTCATAGGCCTTGTTCTTCCTCCTCCAAACATAGCGTTGATCCATGGGCCCAAACAGTTCTAATTGTGTTTCATCAGTCCACAGAACACTATCCCAAAACTTCTGTGGTTTGTCCACATGACTTTTGGCATACTGCAGTCGACTCTTCTTATTCTTTGGAGACAGCAAGGGGGTGCGCCTGGGAGTTCTGGCATGGAGGCCTTCATTACGCAGTGTGCGCCGTATTGTCTGAGCTGAAACTTCAGGACCCACATCTGACAAATCTTTTCTCAGTTCCTCAGCAGTCAGACGGGGACTTTTCTCCACTCTACGTTTCAGTTAGCCCACAGCAGTCGAAGTCAGCATCTTCTTTCTGCCACGACCAGGTAGCATTTCAACAGTGCCCTTTGCCTTGAATTTGCGAATGATGCTTCCTATGGTCTCTCTTGGTATGTTTAACATCTTTGCAATCTTCTTATAGCCATTGCCCTTCCTGTGAAGAGTAATCACCTCTTCTCTTGTCTTCCTGGACCATTCTCTTGACTTCACCATGTTTGTAACCACACCAGTAAATGTCTAGAAGGAGCTGAGTATCACAGTCATTTTAAAGCTGCCTAATTGGTGCTTATTATACTTTATTGCTGCTCCGTGACATCCACAGGTGTTTTCAATACCTGATTGAAAACACTTGAATGAACCTCTGTTCTTCAGAGTGGTAGTCTTTAAGGGGTTGAATAATTGTGTCAATGAAGAATTCACAAAAGAAACATTTACTACTGTATTACAAAACCAATTGATGTCATTTTAGTTGCATATGGTTCTTTAAAAAGTCCTTGTAGGATTTCATTCTGAATACAATTACAAATGTACACTAAATTCCCTAAAACCCTTTACAGCATTGGGGGTTGAATAATTTTGAACACAACTGTAAACTACAAGAAGCAGCCTATTTTCTCATTGTAACACAACGTTCAACAACCATTACTGCTACTTTACAGCAACCATTGAGAGGACAGAATACAAAGAGCACTTGGATCACTCTCAACTGTACAGTGATAGGATTTGGGGTTTACATTTGCTTAACCCTTTCCTGGGCCTTGAAGCCGTGGGGTTCAGGCCGTCCCTCAGCAGCCAATGACACGCGATGCGCGTCTGCTATGAGGGCAGGCGAAGGAGGGCCCATCGCAGCTTCCGGCTAGCAGTGTACTAGTACACCCCGGCCAGCATTAAAGTCCTCTTGCCGTGAACACCTGCCCAGAGTGAAAGGGTTAAAATTCCTGTACAATACAGATACAAGGTGTTATTGTAACTATGAGATGCAGACATTATGCCCATATCGAGGTATAGCGCTACTCCCGCGAGAGCCGCTGAGCTTGACGGGCCTTCTGTCTCACTCCAGTGATTACCCACCTCCACCTTCAGCCCAAATAATACCAGGACAAGATGACTTTAAATAAAAAGGGGTTTATTAGGACTAGCGAGCAAACCATTTGTAGGACAAAGTAATCAACAGTATAGCAGTATTGAAAGAGTTAATTTAGCATTACAATTCAACTCAATAATGAATGAACAAGACAGCAATCTTTACCATACTTCAGTGCAGTTTCGATTATCAACTATAATCAACGTAACCAATATCAGTAACCTGTCTAAACCTTATACATTCTGCCTAACTACTGGCCAGTGGAAATTATACAAGCGTTCAAGATTGCTAGCGGTGGGGTCCTTGATTCTATCGTTGGGTACCTTTAACATGAAACCATATTTGTATTCCACAAAGTGAGAAAGAAATCTTCACAAAGTGTCACAGAACAGCAAGATTTGTAACTGCAGCGATCGTCCTTTTAGCTGCAACTGCGTGGGCAGTAGAACTAGGCCAGACAATAAAGTTAGCAATGTCAACTCACGCAGGATGGCCGAATACCTCTCTCCGTTTGGACAGTAGCTCGATCGCTATCTCTTAGCGCTGGAATCACTCAAGGACAGTCGGATTTCTTCTCCGCTGAATGTACCCGGTCGCTCCCTCTGTCACTGGAACACACACGAAGGCAGACGGACCCCTTCTTCACTGGATGCACAAGGACAGCTGGATGCACGATCCGCTGGTACTGGCAACACGTGAGGGCAACTGGATCTCTCCTTCGCTGAGTGCACAAGGCAGCCTCTGGACGCACCATCCACAACGTAGGACCATTCACCTCAGCAGTCTCCCCTTCTCTGCCTTCTCCTGGCTCTGCACATGCACTTCCCCCTTGGAAAACGCCCCATTACTTAGGCACTGCTGGGAGGTGTAGTTCTCTTCCTGACAAATTGCATAGGCCCTCTGTAATTGAGACTACATGTTCCAGAATACTTTGCATCTTCCTGTCTTAACAACTTCCTTTGCCAGTGAAGAGAAAGGGAAAAAAGGGAGGGGGAAGTACTCCGCAGCTGTGACAGGCTGCATGTCTGAGAAACACAATAGTACACACACAGTTCAAGTAGCCTGCGCTACAGAGGTATTATATATATATATATATATATAAAAATAGTTTTTGCGCCTATTCCCTATCAGGGTGGCTGCATAGACTAGAAGTATCCAGCCTGCTCCATGTATAATACATAACAAGAAAATAAAGTTGTCATTTGCACTTACCACTGTAACTCCATGCGAAACAAAGCAGTCAAATGTTTTGGTTTACTTGAATGGCCATTGAAATGTAAGCCCACCCGCCATGTCACCCCACCTCTGGGTCAGGTGGGTCCTACCTAACGAAGCCAAGAGCTGCTTTTCTAACGAACCACATATGCTCATGCTGCTTATCAGCTAAGAGGCAAACTGATGGTAGGTAGGACCCACCTGACCCAGAGGTGTCATTTCGTGGCCGGGGGTACTTACAATTCAATGGTCATTCAAGTAAACCAAAACATCTGACTGAACGCATACATAATTAGAAAATATTTTTTATTCTTTTTAAGTATCCTTTTCATTATCTTTAGTAGCCTTATCAGTTCATTAGGACAGTGGTTCCCAACTCTGGTCCTCAGGTACCACTAAAAGGCAGTGTTTGCCAGATATCTCAAGCACAATACAGGTTATATCTAGGGATTTGCATGATTTTTTTTTTTTTTCGGATTTTCATTTTTGTTTCGGATCATTTTGGACAGTTTTTCTTTCATTTCGGATCATTTCTATTCGGTGATTCGGATCAGTTCGTTGGTTCAGATCGATTCAGTGATTCGGATCGATTCAGTGATTCGTCGGATCATTTCTGTGATTCGGTTCATTTCGGGCGATTCGGATCAGTTGATTTTTCAATTTATTTTAGTTATTTTAGTTTTTATTGCTTATTTAAGAATGGCAAGTAGATTACTTCCAATAGAATGAAAGTTTCTTTACTTACCGATTTCTGTTTCGATTCGGTTCGGTTCGGCTTGTTTTTCGTGTACATTTTTTTTTCGGAATATCAACCATTTATCGTGTTTTCGGGTCACTTTGCTCGTTTTTTGTATCGACTTTTCGTGATTTCGGAAATTTTAGTTTTTTTCGGAACGTCTGTTCTCCTCGTTTCAAAGTGTCTAACTCTATTCGTTTTGACGTAAACTACTATGGTTTACTTTTTTTATACTTTATATATTTTTTTATAATAAATTTTTTGGTTTGTTTTTCGGATCCGATAATTCATTCTGTCGATACGATAATTCTGGTGATTCTATCGTGTTTTTTTTTATTAAATAAAGATCTTTTTTTTATGAATATACATTTCACAACTTTATTTAATCATATTAAAATGTTATGAAAGCCAAGGAACAAAAAAAATGAACAAAACGATTTAAAAAACGCTAAACTGACACAAATGGTCTGACTTTAAAAATAAAATCCAGGGGGGCGGAGTCTGGACGCCGACCGAGCCGGACGCATGGTGTAGGAGCTCCCGCACCTAGCCGTCAAAACGGAGCATAGCAGCAGCACACAGATCAATTTGACCCACCATTTCGATTCCCCCTTACCGGGAGCATGCCGGGAACCACCCGAGGGGGCAAAAAACCGGATCCACCGACCCCTGTAGTGGCGCCAATTTTCCAGCGCCGCGGCCTGGACGACAGCCAAGATGGCGGCCGGACCCGCGGCGAGGACACAGGCCTGGACTCGGTCCCAGGAGGGTCCCAAACCAGCGTCTAGAGCTGATATATCTCAGATTCTGGCCAGGATGGGGGACATGCAAGCGAGTCTGGCGATGGACATTGCTAAAATAGCCACGGAGGTACGTGCTGAAGTGGGGGCCTTGGGCCTACGCATTGGAGAATTGGAGGAAGGCACGGGGGACCTCGTGGCGGCTCACAATGCGCTGGCGCGCACTACTGACACGTTATCTCACCGCATGGACCGTATGGAACTTGCTCTTGAGGATGTCGCCAATAGATCCCGCCGCAACAACATCCGCCTGCGGGGATTGCCCGAGTCTGTACAAACACGGGAGCTACACGAGACGGTGCTGGGCCTTCTCAAACGCTTGGTACCAGAGGTGCCCCCGGCCAGGTTACTCATGGACAGGATTCACAGAGCCCTGAGAGCTCCCCGGGCTGACTCCCAACAGCCTCGTGATGTCATATTCCGCCTTCATTATTACACAGTTAAGGAGGAAGTCATGCGAAAAAGCAGAGACGTGGACCTGGTGTATGAAGATGTGAAGCTCGCTCTGTTTCAGGACCTGGCACCGGAGACCTTGCAGCGTCGAAGGGCCTGGCGCCCCATCACAGGCCACCTGGGCCGTCATAACATCCGCTATGCCTGGGGCTTCCCGTTCAAGCTCTTGGCCTTCGCTGGTGGTAAAACCTCCACTCTCACCCTACAGTCAGAACCCCAGCAATTCTTCACCCGCCTGGATTGCCCTCCTTTACCGGACGCGGGTAACCTGCTCTAGTCCCCCTCCCCGGCACCTCAGCTTACATCGCGCTAGGAGAAGGTGCCCTCCCGGATTCGAGAGGAGGGGGACAGGGATCCCGGCTGAGATGATGGGGAAACCTCGGCGGTGATATTGATTTTTCTTTTTTGTTTACTTGCCCACATGGTATCAGGTGGTTGCATTAGCTGAGTTGTGAATGTTCCCCAAGTGCTATATAACCCTGTAATGTTCGGCTGATAATGTTCATGATAATGGTGGGGATACTGTCGTTGTTGTAAAGTTTCGTAATGCTGTTTTTAGATCGTTTTTTCATGCTCCGTTACTTGCTCGGTGACGTCCGTTCTGCGATCCTACTGGTCTTCAACCAGGGTCGCGTCTCCTTTCTGACCATCCCCATGGTCGTTCCGGCACTGGATAAGTCCGGAAGTTTTTTCTCTCCTTTTTTCTTTTTTCTTTATGTGTCTTCTTCTCTTCTCTCATCTTTTCCTCCCCTCCCTCACCTCCCAGTCTTTTACCCCCTTTGTCCCTCTGTCTCCTTTCCCCCCATTGGGGTCCTCAGGGGTGCCGCCCTGTCCTGTGTACCTGATCTGGCCTGCCCGTGGCGTTCCCCTCCACTCCGCCCATGATTCCTGAATGCCATATTTTGTCCCAGAATGTTAAGGGACTAAATTCCCCTACGAAGAGGAGATTGGTCCTCCGAGAATTAAAACGCGCACAATGTCAGATAGCATTCCTGCAGGAAACGCATTTTGCCCGGGCACGCCAGTTCAGTCTCACAGACCGCACCTTCCCACGCTCCTTTTTCGCTTCCAGCACCGGTAAACGCCGGGGGGTTGCGATTTTACTACATAAATCATGCCAGATGACGGTTCAACATGTGGATAGAGATGATGAGGGCAGGTATATCCTAATCCGGGGGACAATTAATAATGTGGCTATCTCTTTGCTGAATGTTTATGCCCCCAACACCCCGGAAGATTCTTTCTGGGCCCATCTTACGACGCTCCTGCAGCTGACGGAAGGTTCCTTTCTGGTCATGGGGGGGGGACTTTAACGCGGCCCCAGCGCCAGCAATTGACAGGAAATCAGGGGCGTTAGGTGCCATACTTACGGCGTCTCCTCAGGATGCGATGCTAGCTCGGTTTATACATGACGCGCAGCTGCTCGACATTTGGCGACTCCATCACCCAGGAGACCACGATTTCTCCTTTTATTCTCACCCCCACTCCTCATACTCAAGGATAGACCTGTTCTTGTTGCCAACCAGGACGATCCCATTAACTACCCGCTCGGCGATAGGCTCCATTAGTTGGTCCGACCATGCGCCCGTGTCTGTATGGGTGAAACTGCCGGGAACTCGATCGGGTTGGTCCTGGCGCCTCAACTCTTCCATCTTACAATCGGCTGCAGTGCTGGAAGAAGTGTCTGCCCACCTGGACAGATACTTTGAGGAGAATGACCTAGACGATATTGGTCCTGACTCCTTGTGGCTGGCCCATAAGGCGGTCATACGAGGTCACCTGATTCAGATTGGTAGCAGGCTGAAGAGGGAGAGGATGCGTCTGCTGGTGGAACTTCAGGAGAGGCTAGCTGACCGGGAAGCAGCGCACAAGTCCTCTCACTCTCAGGCTGATTTTGATGCCCTGGCAACTGTACGCCGGGAACTCCGGTCAGCCTTACTGACGGATGTGGCCCGGTCCTTAGCCTGGACCAGGCGGACCTTTTATGAATATTCTAACAAGGCACATACCATGTTAGCGCGCAAATTGAGGAACCAAACTAGATCCAAACTGGTGACCTCGGCCCATACGCCCCAGGGTTCGATCACTACTATCCCCAGCGAGGTAAACCAGATTTTTACTGCGTACTTTAAGCAATTATATAACCACTCCCCAGATCACTCCCTCCGAAATCCGGAAGATGTGCGGGAGGTGCAGGAATTCCTGGCCACGTGGAAAGGCCCGGAGCTCCCCCCCTCTTGCTGGAGGGGTTGGGGTCAGAAGTCTAAGAGGCCGAGGTGGCATCAGTGATTAAACAAATGAAACCCCATAAGGCCCCGGGCCCGGACGGGTTTACGGCTTTTTATTATAAAAAATTCTCTCCTCACTTGAGCAAATATCTAGTTAAACTATATAATGGAATTTTGGAGGGACGATCGGTGCCTCCGGATTTCCTCCGATCCGATGTGATTTTGATTCCTAAAGAGGGCAAAGATCCTTCCTTCCCCCACAATAATAGACCGATCTCTTTATTGAATGTTGATTATAAGATATTTACGAAAATCCTGGCCAACAGACTGGGAGCACTCCTCCCCTCCATTATTCACCCGGACCAGGTCGGGTTCATTCCCACGAGGCAGGCATACAAAAATACAAGGAGAAACGTGGTCCTGATCGAGAGAGCTCGCGCAACAGGGACGCCTTCTCTGCTCCTCTCTCTGGACGCGGAGAAGGCGTTCGATAGGGTGGGCTGGCCTTACTTATTTCATCTACTGGAGCAATGGGGATTTCCCCCTGGCTTTTGCGCTGCTATCCGGGTCCTGTATAATTCCCCCCTTACGAAAATAATCACCACGGGGGCCTCCCGGAATCTTTCCCCATAGGTAATGGAACGCGACAGGGTTGCCCCCTGTCACCCATGCTCTTCGCTCTAGCCCTTGAGCCCCTGCTGGATAAATTACGATCCTCCACGTCTATCACGGGTTTACAGATTGGTGGGGAGGAATTCCTGGTGTCAGCATATGCGGACGACCTTCTCCTGACCATCACGGACCCGGTCCATTCTGTGCCCCATTTGCTCTCCCTTCTTCGGGATTTCTCGGATATTTCCGGGTTTAAGATCAATATAGATAAATCTCGCGCGTTGCCGATAGGCATACCGAAACCGGAGGTCGACCGGTTGCGTCTCCTCACGGGATTTGACTTCTCCACCTCTTCTCTCACATATCTGGGAGTGAAGCTGACCAGTGATCCCGCAGCAATGATTAGAGCTAACTATGATGTACTGATCCAACGTCTTATAGCTGATATGGACACTTGGGATGCCTTTAATGTCTCCTGGGTGGGTCGTATTGCTAGCGTAAAAATGAATCTACTCCCCCGAATCCTGTACTTGTTCCAAACCCTCCCGGTGCCTGTCCCTCTGGCCTCGTTGGCGCATCTACAGTCCCATGTGGACCGGTTCATCTGGCATAATAAACGACATAGGGTGGCTAGAAGAGTGTTACATAGACCGAGGGTGGTGGGAGGTTTGGGAGTTCCGAGTTTGTTACAATATTATCATGCTGCCCAACTAGCACAGTTTGTTACCTTTCATGCACCACCTGGTACGCACCGTTGGGCGGACTTAGAGTCGCATCTCTTTGCTCCTGACTTGCCGCAATTCTATTTTTGGCTACCCAAAACCTATCGCCCGATCCTTCGCTCCACCTGCACTGCCACCATTAACTCTCTCCAAATTTGGGACACTGTGAACCATCGCTTCACGTTTGCCAAAGAACATTCAGCTATGATGCCTTTTCTCCGCAACTGAAAGTTTCAACCGGGCCTATGCCCTCGCCCTTTTGCAAATCTGGAGGACTTGGGCCTTCAGAGGATCCACCACCTTTACTCAGCGGGGGCACCGCTTCAGTTTGAGAACATCCGACAGAGAGGTCCGGTGGGACCAGCGGACTTCTTTCGCTACCTGCAGGTCATGGACTATGCGCGGACGCCTGAAGTCCGTACGGCCGCCACGTCTTCCTTGACGGCGTTTGAGGCTCGCTGTAATGACGCTCGCATCACGAAATCAATGATATCCTCGCTTTATGTCTCCCTCTGTTCAGGCTCTCCAATCTGGGGGGACCCAACTTATGTTGCACGCTGGGAGCGAGATGTGGGGGATGCCCTGCCCAGTGAAGAATGGGAGGATATTTGGGACAATGTGGCACACTGCTCCATCAATGTGGCCCATCAGGAACAGGCTTACAAGATGCTGTTTCGCTGGTATGTTACCCCCTCACAGCTTTCTCACATGGACGGGTCTTCCTCTGACTTATGTTGGAGAGGTTGCGGCACTAAGGGCTCGTTCTACCACATGTGGTGGACATGCCCCCTGATCCGACGCTTTTGGCTTCAGATTCATGCTCTCATCCAAGAGGTCCTGCAGTGTGGAGTGGCTCTCGACCCATGGACATTCCTTCTTCACCGCACCCAGGACGCCCTATCGAGACCGGAGAATAAGCTGTTGCATAAAATGGTCTTGGCGGCTAGAAGAGCGGTGGCCCAAGGCTGGAGATCTGTGTCCCTTCCGTCTATGGCGCAGGTGTACCTTCGGATTAGAGATAATATGGACATGGATCGTTTATCGGCTCTTGTACATGATACCATGCCCCAACATAGTAAGATTTGGGACCCCTGGTTGCAGTTTGATGTGGGTTAAGAGCTGGACTGTTTGTTTTTCTGGCGGGTTATGATACCTGGGTTATGTACTCCTTTGGGGCGGCACCCTATCCCCTTCCCCCTCCTCCCCTCCCTATGAGGTCTCTTCCTCTCTCTTTTTCCTCCATGTTTGTGTTTCTTTGATCTTTTTCTTATTTCTTCTTTTACCCCCTCTTCGGGGTCCCCCCCTGCGGTCTTTTGGCAGGGGCTCCTCAGGGCTAACCAGTAGCAATCTCTAAAATTGTGTTTTTGTGATAAGATGCCCTTTTTGTCTTTGAAAAATGGAAAATAAAGAATTATAAAAAAAAAAAAAAATCCAGAACAAAAGGTTTTAAAACGGAAAAATAGTTGATCAAAAATATGCATTTACAAATACAAAATTTACAGAATCAGCGATATAACCGATAATAGTTAAATATACGATGTCCAGAATTACCGAAATGGAACCGAAATCATGAATAGAGCGAAAATAAATAAATATTTCGATTTGACACATTTCAAGTCCATTCGAAAATTCCGAAAATATTTCGTTTCGGCTTGGAAAACTTTTCGGATCTGTCGGGTTTTCGGGTCCGATCCGATTCGGAAAATCGTCCGAATCCGAAAACACGAATCGGGAAATTTCGTGAAAATTCTGAAATTCCGAAACCCGAAACGCACCTCCCTAGTTCCCGAATTGTGCCGAACAGATCTGTCGCACACCGCCGAACATACTGTCGAACGCAGCCGACGATCCATCGAACAGACTGCCGAACACCAATGATCAGCCGCCAAACGCCAACGAAATAAGCCTAAAAAAAGACATGTAAGGCTAGGGTCAGACGAGCGTGATTTCTACGGACTGTACGTCCGTGCACACGGACGTACGTCAGTACGGAAGACACAGTAGTGGCCATACAGTCCGTTTATTCACTGACGTATATTTTGACGGATGTAGGAGGGAAAATAAATTAAAAAGCAAAACCATTTTGTCAGTGAAAAATGCTGGACGTATAAATGCAGTCCGTCTGACCACGTTCCATCACTCACACACAAAGCTATGCAGACGTTGCGGATGCAGCGCACTTTGTGCGGCCGTTCTAGGGGATGTACGTTCTTGCCTGCCTTGCGTCCGTGGGCCGCGGCCGTTGTGCGTCCGCAGTTCAGTGCGGACGTACTTCATGTGTCAGGCTCCAATGGGCTTTCTGTCATGCTATCACGGACGTACTTTTAGGCGCAATCACGGGTGAACACTACGCTCGTCTGACCCCAGCCTAAATGGAATTTAAAATAAAAAAATGCATGAAAATGCATAGAAATAATAAATAAGGTCCTATGAATAATAATAAAAAGGTTTGCTACAGAATAAAAAAAACACCATTTAAAAAAATCGTAACCAAAAATTTTGCAGAAAAAATCCTGAAAGATGCTTAAAACAGTTCAAAAAAATTAATAAATAAAAGACTTTTTGCTGCAAACGAAAAGAATAAATGGTTGAATAAAAATATAAATTTTTTTTCCATTGAACCTATGGGATTTGCTTGTTTAAACCTGTCGAACTGAAACACTGGAAATCTGGGCATTTCGACAACATTTCGGTGCTGATCAGCGTTCTCTGAATAGATTAACCATTACTTCTCTATGGGACATTTTCATTCCCACCGAAGGTAGCTTAATCGCCGCGATCTGAGGTGAATTGCACTGCATTTCTCGATAGCCGAACTGCCACTAAATTCCACCCTATGGGGAAATTCACCGTCCGGTGCAATTCGGTGGCAAGTTCGGCATTCTTTGAATAATCCCTTTAGAAATGGAAAAGCGCACTGACTTACACAAATGTAATGCAACAAATTACTGTAGATACTCGAGTATAGCGCAACCCGAATATAACGCGATGGATAGATAATTATTGTGGAAATGAGAGAATACTCAAGACTCGAATATAACACGAGGAGCAAAATTATAGAAGTATACTGTACCAATAAACAAAATTCTTCGAGCTGGTCTTTACACAGTCAGGCTCCCCCTCAGGTCAGGGTGCTCAGCTCTAGAATGATTGTAGTTGTTGCTAAGTATGAAGCCCCACCGGCCACCCGTCTTCTTTACTTGCGCTAAAATGGCCGGCAGAGCGAGGTGACCAATGCAGTGAATCACTCACAGATAGTCAGTATGCCAGGAGGTGTAGTTTTCTCACCTTCGGCTCCAGCAGGCAGGCTCAACCACTGCATCATGGAGCGAGTGTGCATGCTCGGTTTTAAGCCAATTTTGAATGATTGGCTTAATCCAAGCGTGCTCTCTGACCGTGATGGTTCCCACCTCTCCTGAATCTGGGAGTTTTTGAAGTGTTTGCAGGCGTCAGTGAGCCCACATTCAATTCAGGGAGACATCGGAACTTCTGGGAGACTTGGGATCCCTGAGCAAGTCAAGTTTTTCTTACGCGCGATGCAGATGTCTAGAATATAACGCGACCCCTCGAATTTTAAGGTACATTTTTGTCACCAAAATCTAGCGGTATATTCGAGTATCTACAGTAATAATGTATTTGTCTAATGAGTCTATTTTTTTTTACTAGGACTTATTTGAATTCTGCTGCCTCAGTAAAAGGATTCTCGCTATTCTTGTTTAATTGTCCGACCATGACCTCAACTGCATGCATGACTATTCCCATTGCAACCTTGTACTTATTTTGACCTCAATTGATTTCTTGTTTTGTCTTTGACATTCTTTATTGACTCTGATACTACTTTCCCAGACCTCTGCAGGAATATCGTGTGAATCATTCGCAAATTACAAAATTCACAGATGAATTTCACTCTTTGAGGAGAATGTCAAAATGTTATTATTTATTGCAATTAAGGTCTTAAAGGGACACTAACACCAAAAAATGGCATGATTTGTTTTGTTCATTTTATGTTTCCCTCTTTTTTTCTAATAACTCTTCTCTTAAAGGGTTATTCAATAAGTGCCGAACTTGCAACCGACTTGCACTGAGCAATGAATTTCACTATACGGTGCAATGTCATGGCAGTTCGGCTATTCAGAAAAATATAAATTTGTCACTTTATTTTTTATTTTTTTAGAAAGTATTTTACCAGGAGAATACATTGAGATTTCTCTCGTTTTCAAGTATGTCCTGGGTGGCGAGTGTGTACCATTAGGTGTTTTGCCCAAGGTCACTTACTGGTGAGCTGCTCTTGCCAGGAATCAAACTTGTTATTGGCGAATTGCCAGCAAAATACGGTGCAGTTCACTGCAGATTGCCACAGATCGCTGCAGTTCGTCAACCTTCGGTGGCAGCGAAATTATACCATAGAGAAGTAATGGTTAATATATTCAGAAAACACCAAACTGCACTGAAATGTTGGCGAAATGCACAGATTTTCGGTGGTTCAGTTCGACAGGTTTAAAAAGGCAAATCCCATAGGATTCAATGTAAAAAAATATTACCGTTTTTATAATTTTTTTATTCAACCTTTATTTGTTTTATTTGCAGCAAAAAGTATTTTTATTAATTTATTTTTCAAATTTTTAGGCATTTTTCTGGATTTTTTTAGGCGAAGTTTATGATTTTGATTATTTTATTTATTTAAGTCTGTAACAAACCTTGTTATTGTTATTCATAGGACCTTATATATTATTATAAGTTTTTCTTTTCTACCGTATATTATTTTCAGTTTCAGCAAAAAGCCTTTTTTTTTTTATGTATTTTTCGGGTGAATTTTAGGTGAAATTTTTGATTCCGGTTTTTTTATGTTTTTTTTTATTATTCTGTAACAGACTGTTTTATTATTTTTTTATAGGACCTTTATTATTATTTCCACAGTTTCGTGCATTTTTATTGTTTTAAACACCTTTTCAAAAATAGCAGAGTTTGTCGGATATAATCTCTGCACGTGAATACAACACGTTATATATATTGGACTTCTCAGCCAAGCCTCCAATATGTCAGGGATTATTATTTCATAAGAAATTTATACGAGACACAAATATCAATCGTTTATATTTCCTAGAAATTCTCCTAAATTCTTTTAATTGTCTGTGTTTTGCTTTGAAGAATACAATAATCAATAATCGGATAAAAACATATATATATTCATTACGTATACAAAAAAGTTTCAAATCTCATATCATAAACAAAAATTTATAAACCACAATCCATCAGCATATAAAAACTAGCTTCACAATATATGTATCTCCGGTTAGTAACTGCATATATGATTAATATCATTTACCTTATCAGTTAGTAACTAATACACAAATGGTTAATAAACATTTCTGCTTAATACAACATGCATTTCCCAGCAAACAATGTTTAACCAGCCACCTCCTATAGATATATATATATCTCTATACTACATGGATCAACAAAAGATGAGCTAATTTAAAAGGATAAGTAATAAAAACTTATTTAGTGAATCCTCCCCTAATCTCGAGAATTAAATTTCTAATCTTTTGCTTTTTATTTTGTAGTTATAGAATTCCTTGCTTATTAATTTTAATCACAGTAATTTCCAAATTCAATATATATATTTATATCAATCTTACTACATTTTAGGATAAATCCTTATGTCCACTTCTTCACATCCTTATTTGCAGAATAAAGATATTTAGAATTTTTGGAACTACCAGGAATCTGAGAAAACTTAGTCTACGTTGCAAGAATATCTACAAATATATATAATTACATTAATTCCTTAATTTCATACATTACCTGTCCAATCTGGATTTTAATGAGTCTGCCTTGGAATTCCTGTGTGATGCTTTGTTTTGGAATATGTGAAGATTATCGATATCAGATAATCAATGCATGTGAGTTAGAGATTTGGTGAGAGTCAGCGTTTTTGGTGAGAGTCTTGATGGCCTCATGTGCTGGGATCTACCTGCATCGTGGTGTGAGTCTCTGAATGTTGGAATCTCGGACTCTTCTGCGGGAATGCCCTGACTGCATTGTCGGATCTTCAATTATAGTCAATTTGACGTCACTAGCAATATTTTTGATACATCAAATCTAATATTTACTATCCTCTAGAGGGCAGTATTGCACTTCTTAATTAATTCCACCATTTCTTTTTATTTCTTATCTCCCAGTGTCAGAGGTCAATCTATACACAATGACTTCTTCTCTCAGTATAGACACGGTGTCTCTACCTGTCATACCTAATTTATATCCCTAACTCCTTTCAAAATTACTTACTGAGTCCTATCAGCTGAATTCTTTTCTGGTTAACTCAACAGAATCTTTTCTTTAGTAATTTTTATTATTTATTTATTGTATACTTTCTACAATATTTATTGGAGTACATATTTCCTACTGTAAATATAATAAAATATACCTTGATTATAAACATATATTTTGTGAATATATATTACCTTACAAAAATATTAACTCTTATATTCCTATACCCAAAAGACAGAATATCTTTTGTTTTAAAACTTAAGACAGACCAATAAATTTAATTATGACAGGTCTTAGCAATTAGCATTATCACACAAAGACATTTTAGATTCCTTCATGTCTGGTACTTCTAAAAAAAATATAAAAGACTTCACCCAGGAATGAACTCTGTAAAAAAAAATCTCGTTCATTTCTAAACCTAGAAAAAATTGAAAGAAAAGACTGTCTTTAAAAACAAAATGGCTACAGACATCCATTTTACCTTTTTCCTTTCTGTAATATACCCGACAAGTTACGTTCTCTGCTTTTTTTACCAGTTTGGCGGCAGATCGTCTTCTTTTGGCAGTGTGCAGCTGTCAGTCCGGTGGCATTTGGCGGATCGTCTTCTGTCTTAGGAGACAGCAGTTTGGCGTTTGGCGGGCTGGTCGGCTGCATTCAGTGGTCTTTGGTGGATCCCATTTGGCATACTTCGGGGACCCTTTGATGAATATTTAATTCCCCCGCAGGGTTGGTGAACTTGAGTCGCCAAATTGCACCGAACTGCGCCTTGCGAAAGAGCACCGAAATTTCACTGAAATTTCGATGCTCTCTGAGTAACCCCTTTAGGAGCGCCTCTATATATTCAGGGAGTGCAGGTGCATAACAATGTTGTATAGCAATAAATCTCCCAGCAATGAGTTTTTAAGCTATAATAAATATTGTTAGAAATGGTTTTGTATAAATAAAATACTTATCTTTTGATCTTAATAACATTTATGTTGCCATAAATGGAGCAATTGACACTGTGATGCATATAAAAAGTCTGGGAATAACCTAATTTGTTAGCCTGCCTCTAGTGACTTCTATGTGTGTATAGTTATGTATGTGTTTGTATTAACTCGTCACTGCAGTCCCTCACTCTTGTCTCTAATCCCCCACCCATCTAGATTGTAAATTCCCACGGAAATAGGGCCCTCATGTCCTCCTGTATCTGCAGGCAGGAATACTGACCTGCCTCCTGTATGTATTGAGCCCGAGCAAACCTGTGCTCACTTGCAGCTTTTTCCCAACCTGCTCCATGCCCCGTCGCAGTGAAAGCCGAGGGCCTTGTGATTTCCTTTAGCAACCAAGTAGCTAGTTCAGTGGCTCAAAAACAGCAATTGGGACATCCATAAAAATTATGCATACCATGGATTTCTGGGTCTAATTAGCCTGGTGCATATAGCTTTGCATAGATATAACATTGCAGAAGTCTGTTATCTAGGACAGATAATTCAATGTTAAAAGTCTGTATATTAATAGAGTTAGCAGTACTATGTCCTTATAGTCATGAAAGCATTTCGTGCAATTGGGCTTGATGTCTGTAGGGATCATGCTTTATATTCCTGCAGAGTTTACAGCTATAAAGAATATATTATGCTGTCAATCTTTATGTACACATTGAGCATAGTGCCCAGTGTGTTCTATTATTTAGATTTTCCATACAGTATATGAGCAGAAAACTATTTTAAGATGTTATGCTTTATACCCATCCCAGGTAATATCAAACATTCTTTCCTCTATGTTTACTATTTATGGTCATACTTTATGTAATCACTCTCAGTAATTGTACATAGCTAAAAGGCATTAAATGTGATTATTCTATAGGGGTTACTCAATGAGAGCTGAATTTCCCTTTACATTGCAAATTCGTTGAAATTTGGCTATTCAAGAGCTGGCAAATCGCCATATATTTCAGGAGGGTCACATGGAACATAGGATGGCAATGGTAGTCAGGAGGCAGCTCGAGACGGATAGCAGCAGAGCCAACCAAGGCGGCAACAGGGAACTTTTTGGCAGGAATCTGCACACGGAAATACTTAGTAGACAGCCAAACCTTTTGGCCCACCTTATAGCAAGGTGCGGGTGAATGAAGGCTGGCCTGTAGATCCTGTACCATATGGGTTAACATAGAGACCTGTCTTGAAACCGCATTGGCATCGACAAGTTCTGCGAGGTCCATGGCGGCTGTAGTATAATGTAAGGTCAATGGGACGAAATGGGAGAGGAGCAGACACCAGTATGTGGAACACAGATGTCTGAATCGTAGCATGTACGAAAAACACACTTTTATGGCACGGCAGCATATAAAGGATAATCCAATATGGGTAGTCAAAATAATAGCAAGTGGTTGTAGGCAGGCAGCAATATTCATAAATGAGAGGAAACAGCAGGAGGGAGGTACACAGAGGAACACAGAATAATGAGGCAGGGGATCACTTGAATATACACAGAACACTATACTACAGTGTCTGTTCCAAGAGAGAGCCAGGTTTAAATAGTGCAGGGTCATAGGCTCCGATCCGCATGCCAATCGGGCCGGTAATGTCACTCCCGGGCACCCACAGGTGACAGGAGGTAAAAGGGGGCCGTAGCTGGCGTGTGCGCCGCTAGGGAGACAGAGAGGCTGGTGACCAGGACAGACACAGCAGCACACGGCTCCGTACAGTGGACTGCGATGTCGCCGCAGCACACCGAGGTGGCGTACAGGTAAGCGAATTCGGGTGGCCTGGCAGCGGATCCCTGACATGGATCCAATAATTTCAGCGGTTTTGCAGCGATTTTTATTTTTGATTCTGCAGTTTTTCGGCAGACTTTTCCTGCACTAATAGGAACAAAAGAGCACCAAAATAGGAACAAAAGAGCACAAAATTCCAGTGGAATTTCGCTGCACTTTGAATAACCACTTAAGTTTATATCATGCACACAACAATATAAAACAGGTTGAATAATGTATGACAAATACTTTATGATGTGTTGTAAATATAATATTCTTAAACAATTCAATTTGTAAATTTTTGAATACAGCTATCCCACCGTTACAGCAATGGGTAGTTGTTTATTTTAATTTTTTTAAATTTTACTGATTATTTTTAAATTCTGTTTAGAAGGGGGATGGGAATAAGATTTGGGTTTAACCCCTTCACTTCCAAAGCCGAGTTATCTCGATTTTCCATTGTAATACTTTGAAAAACACATAATAGCATATCAAACCCTAATTTTCACATGTTTTTAAAACCAAATTAGTGTGCCCCTGTGGAGAAATGAAATACACTGTCTTATCTATCTCCAAGCACTCCACAGAGAGATAAAATAAGCTGCATATAGCAGTCCCAAACCTCACTGTAACAAAAGGTTCAAATGCATTACTGTTGTATTATAGCAGCCAGGGATTCGGCAGGAAACAGGGAGAGCTCTGGGGTCACTCAATGCTGTACAAAAATAAGAGTCAGGGGGTTATAATGACTGAAAATTGCTGTACAATACAAAAAGGTACTAATGCAATTTACATAAACAGGCATTGTGCCACATACACAAAGTATTTTTACACTGTGCTGGTATTTTTGGAAGCTGCATTGCTAATAATCACATATTTATCTTTGTCACAGTTACAGTATTAGACAAAAAGGCCATTTCTGCCTGTATGCTGATAATGCAGACCCCGTGTGACACTGTATAAGATAAAGGACACTATCTAGAGTTCATACTCTTTCATTCCCACAAAGTTTTTGTAATGCATAAATGAATCCAAGAAAAATTTAAAATGCGCAAATTGACATTATTTAAATTTTTTAAATATCTCAGAACAATCTCTGTGCAGAATTTCTATTTTACCCTATATTTAATTGTTAACTTTGCATTCCACGTTTCAAATAAATGCAATAAAAAATTTTCAACAAAAATCGCTTGGCAGTGTAGGGGTTAGGGATCAGATCCTATAAATTTCCTCCGTTCATATCACCTGCATTCTAATAATTTATTCTCTCCATTGGCTTTTAAGCATAAGATTGCTTCAAGTCATTTTATGTTTCAAAAAACTATAAAGACTTTGGTTTAATAAAGATGTCGATAAATGACTCACATATACGCAGTGGTGATTGGTGATGTATGGAAAATGGTGCAAATTAATGCAAGATATGTGCCCCCTGGAAAGAAACAAATTTAGTTTATACCCATTGTATTTCTTGCTGTAAATAACCTATTTTTGGTCAGAAGATGGCGCCATCTCCTGCCAAATTTAGTTAGAGGTTTGAGCGGCTGGTCTATTGTCTTCTATTTCTCCCTGCATAGGCTGCTGACAGCTGGTGAAAGCCCGATATTTCAGAGCTTTGTGCAGCTGATTTTACCGTTTTAGCTCTTTGGGTATTAATTATGCCCATAGGTCTAAAACTTTTGGGGCACCTTCTGCAGCCCAAAAGCAAACAATTTTTTTTGCAGCAAACAAATTTCATTTGCTTTAGGGCTGCAGATCAGCATACCTAGATAGCTCGATATCGGGGCACTAGATAGTGCCTTTGAAGCCCTAGATATCTCTATCGGTAGTGAAGGGGTTATATAGGTTGCTCAAAACATTTTGAAAATTAACTAATGTTAATCTATGAATTACCCTTAAAAGGAAAACATAGGATAACCATTATGGAGAATTGTAGGTGTAGAAAAAAATAACTCGCAGCATACGCTAAAGATGGCCAGTAAAACATTATCGGCTTAAAGGGACACTCGATACATCCTGACCACATTAGCTTTTTAAAGTGGTCAGGCTTTGCGAAGGGTTCTCCTCCTTCTCCCTACTCTCTCTGGTGCTATTTTGAAGATATCCCTGTGTAAAACAGAGGAGACACAAGCGTCACTAGGCAAAAAGAATTTAAATAGGTCACCAGTCACCAAATTGGTCACTGATGATGTCTGCACACTCTGTGTGCTGACATCTTCCTTTTCTCCAAACGCTTGCAAAAGCAAGCAAGCATTCTGGGAGGCAGAAGTTGATGGATCGGTTCTGCTCATACATGCGTAGCATTAATCCAACGTCCTGCAGAGGCGCTATGGAACTTGCAAAAGTACTCAAAGTTTCGACTGTTACGCAATTTGCGCAGTGTACACAACACAAATTGCGTACCCTCACAAATTATGTTAGATAGCTGCAAGGACTTTTGGAAACCCTGAGCTGAAGGGGAGGAGCATTGCGTGCTGAGGGAGAAAAAGTGAATATTTCCCGTTCAATAAAGAAAATAGGAGAAAAATAATTAGGAACAATTCTTTAAGGGCAGAGGGATTTAGATAGATTGGGGGACTGGGCACTTAAATGGCAGATGAAGTTTAATGTAGATAAATGCAAAGTTATGCACTTTGGAGTGAAGAACATACAAGCAACTTATACCCTAAATGGTACGGAGTTAGGGAAATCCAAGAAGGAGAAGGATTTGGGAATAATCATAGACTTCAAACTAAGTAACAAAGCCCAAATATCCAAAAACAACAGCCACCAAGGCCAGCAAGGTATTGGCATGCATTAAAAGGGGAGTTCACTCTCAGGATGAAAACATAATTTTGCCTCTGTATAAATCAATGGTAAGAACGCACCTTGAATATCCCGTGCAATTTTGGGCACCTGTCTTAAGAAAGGATATTATAGCGCTAGAAAAAGTGCAGAGACGGGTGACTAAATTAATAAGGGGAATGGAAGGTTTAAGTTATGAGGAAAGACTAACAAGTTTAAACCTGTCTAGTTTAGAGAAACGGCGCCTTAGAGGGGATCTGATAACCTTATATAAATATATACGGAGCCATTATAAACCATTATCTGATAACCTATTCATTAACAGGACTATACACAGGACACGAGGTCACCCATTTAGACTGGATGAAAGGAATTTCAGCCTAAAGCATAGGAAGGGATATTTTACGGTGAAAACTGTGGAATTCTCTGCCTGTTGAGGTAGTTGGGTCAGAGACTGTACAGACTTTTAAAAAACCGGCTGGATGACTTCCTGCAGACACAGACTATTAAGGGTTATAATATTTAATATGTGGGTAAGCTTCTTGGTCCAAGGAGAAATCTGACTGCCATTCTGGAGTCAAGAAGGAATTTTTTCCCAGTGTGTTGCATATTGGCAAGCATTTCAGACTAGGTTTTTTGCCTTCTTTTGGATCAACAGCAGTAGGTGTTGTGTGAGAGGCTGAACCTGATGGACGCATGTCTTTTTTCAGCCTATGTAACTATGTAACTATGTAAGGGCAAGAAAGGTGAGGAGTGTCACTTATTTTAAGTCCTTCACTGCTCAGCCATTTCATCCCTGTATGCTGAGCTCATTTTGACCAATTCTTGCTCATCATGTTCAAACATTTTTTGAAGTTATGTTTTTTCTTATGGAACCCAGACAAATTAAATATCCTTTATTCAGCAGACACAGCAGATTAAAAATATATATTATATATATATTTACTTTATTATACGCAGTGCTTTTTTTCTGGAAAAATAGGTGGGGGTACCCTTGCGGCCAGGGAAAAACGGTGATTATTATGACTATTTTTCATGTCCTAATAAATACTCCTTTATTAACCCTTTAAGGACAGAGGCAATTTTACAAGTCATTCTTACTTTGTGCAGTGCAGGCAGCAGATAATGTGGCGATTCTACGAGCAATACCAGCCTTTTGGGTGCAGGGCAAGGGGGCAACGCCGGACTGCGACAAGCACACAGATGCAGACTTTTACACACAGCAGCCTGTTTAAAGACAAATACATGCATTACAGCCAAGCCATACATTCACAAACATAGCCATATATCACCCCGGGGGTATGTAGCACTAAAACTCACAGTAATGTGCGGTGTGTGTGAGCATATCAGAATCCACAGCAATGAAACTCCCAGCAAAGTACAGTGTATATGAGTGCCACATATACTACAAATATACAACCTCATTCTTCATGTACCCTGTGTATTTATATAGAGAATGAGGCTGTACGTATATATGTATCCTGTGTATTTATATAGATAATTAGGCTTTATATATGTATCCTGTGTATTACTACATATATACAGCCTCATTCTCTATATAAATACACAGACCCCAGATACATGTATACCCAGACAGACCCCAGATATGGTACCTTATCCGGTCAGCCGGTCTGGTCCTGAGGGAGGCTGGTGCAGCAGTCAGTCAGAAGGAGCCAGGAGGAACGAGCACGAGCTGCTCCTCAGTGTGTCTGCTCAGTTGGAGCGCCAGCACAGTGACTGACCGCTGACTGCTCCCACACACATGTGGCCAGCCAGGAGATGGCTCTTACAAACAGGACAGTCAGGGAGATAGATGGTCAGACCATCTAGACAAAGGGGGGGCGACAGGACAGGCAGGCAAGGGGGGAGACAGGACAGGCAAGGGGGAGACATGACATGCAAGGGGGAGACAGGACAGGCAAGGGGGAGACAGGACAGGACAGGGGGAGACAGGACAAGAGGAGACAGGACATGCAAGGAGGAGACAGGACAGGCAGGGAGACAGGTCAGGCAGACAAGGGGGAGACAGGACCGGCAGACAATGGGGGAGACAGGACAGGCAGACAATGGGGGAGACAGGACAGGCAAACAAAGGGGGAGACAGGGCAGGCAGACAATAGAGGAGACAGGACAGGCAGACAATAGGGGAGACAGGACAGACAGGCAGACAAGGGGGAGACAGGACAGGACAGGGGGAGACAGGACAAGAGGAGACAGGACAGGCAAGGAGGAGACAGGACAGGCAGGGAGACAGGTCAGGCAGACAAGGGGGAGACAGGACCAGCAGACAATGGGGGAGACAGGACAGGCAGACAAAGGGGGAGACGGGGCAGGCAGACAATAGAGGAGACAGGACAGGCAGACAATAGGGGAGACAGGACAGACAGGCAGACAAGGGGGAGACAGGACAGGCAGACAATAGGGGAGACAGGACAGGCAGACATGGGGGGACAGGACAGGCAGGGGGGGAAACAGAGCACCACACACACAAAAGTGCTACAGACACCCTGATTCACCGAAGGATGCGATGTCCAGCATCTGAAGGTCGTCGGCCCCTGAGCTGCACAGCCTGCTCAGAGGATGCCGGAGGGTAGATCGGCGGCATGCTGGAGAGGCAGGCACAGGCGTTCATGCACGAGGGGACCACTCCAAACGTGGTGACCGGCGCACTTCCGGTGACGTTGTACACGCGCACCGGAAGTGCGCCGGTTACAGGTTTTGCGTAGCCCTCATGTCTGTGCAAGGGAGGGGGACTTAAAGTGAGGTGACGGACGGGGTCCAGTTCATGGACAGCGTCCTACCGAGAGGAGGCTGGCGTGGTTCGTGCACTGCACGCTGTCCTCGTCGCTGTCTCGTCCTGCGCCTTCCTCGCAGTGCGTGGGTGCTGTGACCAATGCAATGCGACTGTAGATGCTGATGCATCCCCTCGGCACCTAGGCAGCGGGAGCCTCCTTCTGCTGGGCCGAGTGCAGCGGGGGTGGTAACACTTTGCCCTCGATACTAGCACCTGGGATGCACGAGGTCTGCCTTCTGTCGTACCCCCTAGTTGATGATGATGACCCCAGCGCGACGAGTGCCGGGACTGAGCAACTGAGCTCGTCCGCGTCAACCCGCTGCACGTCCCCGACACTCCTCTAGCGGGAAACCCTTTTTTACCTCCCCATGAACACTCCGGCGGCGGGGGCCAAATCACAAAAGGCCCTGCAGGCCAAGAGGTGCCGGTAGGTGCCGAGAGGTGCCGGTATGGCGTACCGGCTCAAAAAAAACCCTGATTATACGTATACTTCATGTCCCAACAGAATGCTATTAAAAGAATGTAAAAAAAAAGTAAGTTTCCATTCAGATTTCAATCATTTACAGCAGTGTTTCATAAACCTGTCCTCGGGACCCTCAACCAGGCCAGATTTTGCAGATCATCTTGGGGAAAAGCAGACTGAATCCTACAATCACTGAGCAGCAAATCACGTCACCTGTGCTGTGCTTCAGATATCCTGCAAACCTGGCAAGGCAGAGGGTCCCGAGCGAGGACAGGTTTGGGAAACACTGATTTACAGCATGTAAAATAATGTTTTTCACACTTTATCATCAGAAACTTTCTATGGGGTAATCTTGTTAACCCTTTCACTGCTGAAGACGTGTGGGACACGTCCTCATTGATGCACGTTGCATGCTGAGGACGTGCCCCACACGTCATCAGCTGTGCGGGACCCCCGGCGGAGATACTCACCTCTCTGTCCGGGGTCCCACGGCGTTCTGACTTCAGCGTCCTCAGACGCTGAAGTCAAGCGCCTCCCGGCGTAAATGACATCATCGCGCCATGCGCGATGACGTCATTTCCAGGCGACCCCCCGGCAATGCCGGGAGATAGCCTGGAAGGGAGGGGGGGATCCGTTCAGATCCCTCTCCCTCCCGATCGGGAAGGAGCAGCGGTAAAAGCCAGGCACCGCTTAAAAGGGGAGAGTCTCCCCTTTTAAGCGATGCCTGGCTTTAACCCCTCAAGTGCTGGGTTGCACTTCAGCGCCTTGCGGCGCCGAAGTGCAGCCTATCTCCGGTGGGGGCCCCCATCTTGGATGGCGGCTCCGCCCCCGGGACTCCCCTCGCTGTCTGACATCATCACGCATAGCGTGATGACGTCAGATAGCCGGGGAACCCCTAGCTGCCGGGGATTTCCCAAGGAAATCCCCTGGTGGAGATAGGGGGTTCTTGTGAACCCCGATATCTCCAGAACCGTGGCAGCTAGGGGGTCATGGAGGGTGTCATTTGAAAGGCCTGAGCATGGCCTTTCGAATGATACCCAACATGACAAGGTAAAAAGTAAAAAAAAAAAAAAAAAATTAAAAAAAAAAAAAAAAAAAAAAAACATGGTTTTTTTTTGTGTGTTGTTTTTATTAATGCAGCAATATTGTTCACATTTCAATTATAATGTGAACAATGATGCTGCACTAATGATTTTTTTCTATGGGGTGCGTTTGCTAAAAATCACGTAATTCCCCCCAAAAAAAGTAACAAGTCCCCATTTCAAATTTTTTGTATAAGCGCACCCCATAGAAAACATAACCGCAAACGCTCATGTGATAAAATGTGAAAAAAAACACTTTACACACTGCAGATGATTAAAAATTCAATTTTTATTGTATTTTTTGTTATAATATACAGGCAGGTCATGACGTATACATATAAAAATGATATATTATGAATCTGCGTAGTCTGCCGGAAAGAACGATAAATAATATGTCTGGGTCATTTATTAAAATGTGGCTTCAAATCGCGTTTAAACATGATGAGCGAAAGCGGTAAAAATGAGCTCAGCACACAGGCGTGAAATGCCTCAGCAGTGAAGGGGTTAATTAAAACTAGAAATGGGAACCTGTTACTGAATTTTTCAATTTTGAAATTTTTAGTCAAACCCGAAAAAACTAAAATATTTTGCTTGTAATTTGGAGATTTGTGTTAATGAATAATAAGAATATGTATAAAACACTGAACTTGCTCATGGCGTGGGAAGTGAGAAGGTGAGTTACAGTGCTGCTGAATATGCTGGCGCTATATAAATAAAGAATAATAATAAAGAATAACAATAATGTCAGAGATATTGCTCATTTTATATGTGATATATGTTTTTACTTTGGAACAAAAAAAATTGTTTAATACCAACACACTGTAAAGTAAATTTAAATCTCGAAAATAGCCCAAAAAAAATATGCATACAAAGTTGAAAAGCTAAGCATGTTTTTTAAGATGTACTAAAAAATGAAATCTAGCATGTATTTATTAAATTACCTGGTGAAATCCTGCAAAACAGGATAGAGGTAGCGGGGACAGGCAGAAAAGCATTGTTTAGCATTGACAGTAATGGAACGTTAAGTAAGATTTCTATTTGTGTCATTGATTATCCTAACGAATATTTTAAATTCCCAATTTATGCACACTTGGAGCACAGCACAGTAAGAGTTAAGACACAAATCCTTTGGAACGCAAGATGTTGCCAATCTGTTGTATAATAACTGAAACACAAACGGCGATTACAGTGACACGAGTTTCAAAAATCCCTATTCCTGATAAAAATCTAATGCGTGCGAAAAGCTAGAATGTTTTTATACTTATATCAGCTTCATCCTGAAAGGATATATTATTAAAATTATTAGCATGAATAGCTGCAGGAGAATTTGAGATATGTGACAAGCCGCGTTTTCAGCAGAAGATTATATGAGAAAAGAAAATATCAGTTAGTGGAAACACCAGAGCTTATGAAAATCTGCAGATCAATGCAGAATAATGAATTTGCAGGCTTCCTTTGTTCCTCGGTATAGGCACCTGCCATCCTCAGCTCACGCCTTGTCCCTTATCACACTATCTCCCTGACAGCTTTGCTGAATATCTGGTGAGATAGGAGCCTGACAGCATCGGTTCCACATCATTTACCTCTCATACTTTCTCTCTCTCTCATGTGCCCTCACTTCATCTCTCCAGCATCTCCCTTCTTACCAGCCTTCTTGCACCTTCTTTCTTTCTTGCCTTTTTACTATTTGTTTTCCACTCTCCTTCATGTCTTCCTCTTTTTCTATTCTTATTCTTTAATTCCCTCTGTGCTTTTTTCCTATTTATTATTTCTTGTTCTTCTCTGTATTTTCTTTCTCCTTCTCTCACCTCTCATTTCCTAGTTTCCTTTTTCTTATCTCTCACCCTTCTATCAGACTGACACCAGCATGGATCTAGCTTTTCCTTGGTTCTTCGCCATCACTCGAACCATTTCCAGCTTTATTTATGCCTCCATCCCAAGCTCTCGTTGCCTCTGCTTTCACCTGATTCTTTAACTCAATGTTCTTAATCTCCATTCGAGATTATGAGACTCTGACTTTACCTTCTCTCTATTTTTCGGTCTTCCTTCACCATCTGTCTCGTTCCAGTTCCTATAAAAATCAGCTTTATGGGCATGACAGAGAACAATTCACTGTCACCTCAAGAGGAAATGGACCATGTGGTATTTTATATGCTTTTTTTACAGCATAATCACCAATAAAGGGGACAAGTACAGACTTTGGGTCGAGGACATGAATGGTATCATCCATATTGTCAAAGAAGAATAAAAACCGTACACGTGAATAAAGGAGTAATGAACGTAAATACCAGAAGACGGCTGAGATTGCTGTTAGATTGCCACTGAACATTTAAGCTTTTGTAACGGGCGCTGCGGCGCTCACACAGAAGTAGCGAGGTTGAGATCTTATTGGACAGAATTATCTGCTTGATCGTAACAAAATAAACAGTATTTTCAGACTTATACTCCAAAGCCAAAGAGTATGACAAGACAACTGAACTGCTACTAAGTTCCAAAAGTTTCGAGACCAACGGACAACTTAGAGCACACAACAATACAGCGGGATGCAAGACTGGAGTGGGTGTACCAAGGCAGTTAGTTCAACAGTCAATGAATTGTGCAGACTGCAGGGCAGTCAACGAACTGACAGACTTAATGCTTTCGGTGAAACTTAAACGTGTATGTTGTACCTTATAATCACCAGGGTCTATTGACACACATAAAGTCTTTAGGATTGTACAAACCCGGGTACACTCAGCAAACTGAGAAAGATGAACATAAGCAGAAAACAGGCGGTATTTCGTTATTGCGGATTGTACAAGTGTACACGATCGTATATCATGAACCTTAGACCTGGAGCAGAACCCCGATAAGGCTGTAGATAGTACACCAGAGTGAAATGGAAAGATCCCCAAGAAGCGAGTAAAACCCCAAGCAGCCTGCATAGGGTTAAACCAACAACGCACAGCACTAGCAACCGCTATAGCATGTAACATGAGAATAGTCGAAGACAAGACGGGTCAAAACCAGGAGCAGGAATCGTAGCCGTAAATTGGTCGGCAACAGAACAGCAATGAATACAATAGGAAGCAATGCGGGAACAGAACTCCACGTCAGGGCGACGAGGCAACTCCTTGCGCCCTGCTTTAACCCGGTTGCTCCTCGTGACCACGCCAGGCCCCAACCCCTCGGACGCCGCTCGGCCATTACATGGTGCTGGCACTCAACCAGCCATTGGCACAGAACAATGCCCAGACCCCCCAGAAAGCACAGCAGGGGCTGAGGATGTAATACTTTTATACCTTTCAGTTTTCTCCACCTTTCACTCCATCTCTCTTTCACCCAATGTCATTATTTTCTATTTGTCCTTATCTAGTTTTAGTGAACTAATTCAAAGTCCATCCCCCGTCAATCATAACACCTCTCTCCACCAATAATAATCCTCCATCTTGGCAGGTCCTTACCTAGCATGGTTTGGAGTCATGGCACATATGCCTTAAACACTCTGGGCCATTTTCCTAGGTTGGTGCAACCTTAACCAAATCTGCTGTAAACTTACCAACTCCATAGAATATATTGGGCCCTATTCCTTTATTGGTGCCAAAATGGGGAGGCTAACATCCTGCTAGTTTCCCTGTAGCGTCCTGAATGTAGCACGATACTCCGAGGTAAGCGCTAATTCAGCAGTGTGGCTAAGAACGCCACGCTACCCTGGATGATTCTCGCGGCAGCGCTTTCATGCCACCGCGAGTAACACCTCTTGGAGTCCATAGGACTCCATGGAGGGTTGCACTGCCGGGCCACGAGCCCTGTGCAATCTTGCTCTTTTGAGATCTCGCAGGGCCGCGGTGAGATCGCACAGGGCTGCGGAGTGATCGCCAAGGGAGAATGGGGACCATTTGTTACACTCTGCTCCCGATGGCAAGAAGCAGCGGATCGGGCCACCTCGGGATGAGAGGTGAGTATCTGATTTATTGGGGGGGTTAGCTGGTCTTAACTGATTCTGCAGAAGCAGAACCAGCACAAACTACTAGCAGTAGCTAAATTTTAGGTTTGCGCATCGGTGCAGTAATTAGCGTTAGGACTTTGTAATACCTTACTTATACTAACGCCCTAACGCTTATATTGTGCTCCCTTTGTTAAGTATAGGGTGCTCAAAGTACAGTAAGCTCATGGAAGTTAGTGCAATCACCGATGCACAGATAGTGTTCGCTAGGGAATAGTGCTCAATATGAGCATGGGACAAGATGAGCAGAAATGGATTGATAAGAGCTTTCACAACTTTTTTTGTAGAGTGAACAAAGTTTTCATTCATCCCACACAGTGTAAAGCTTTACTTATTTCTGTGTTTATATAGCAATTAGGAAATTATATTTTTCACTGAAAAAACACAATAAATATGTGATATTTACTATAGACTATAAACATACTGGTTTCCTAAAATATCTGTAGAAATATTAAATGGATGTTCCCAGGTGCAAATAGGTGGTGGAATTGAAGGCTTAAATATTTCTGACCACAAACCTAACCCCCTCTTCCCTCATCCCATTTTTATCATAAAGTTGTTGTTTAACCCCTGCGAAGAGCTAATTTTTATCGCTTTCGCTCATCATGTTTAAATGTGATTTGAAGCCACGTTTTATTATATGACCCAGACATATTATATATCGTTCTTTCCGGCAGACTCCGCAGATTCATAATATATCATTATTATATGTATACGTCATGCCCTGCCTGTATATTATAACAACAAATGCAATAAAATTAGAATTTTCAATAATCTACAGCGTGTAAAGTGGTTTTTTTACATTTTATCATGCGAGCGTTTGCTGTTATATTTTCTATGAGTTGTGCTTGTTATAAAAATTAGAAATGGGGGACTTACATTTTTTGGGGGAAAAATACGTGATTTTTAACAAACGCACCCTATAGAAAAATCGTTAGTGCAGCATCATTGCTCACATCATAATTGAAATGGGAACAATATTGCTGCATTAATAAAACAAAACAAAAAAAACTGTTAATTTTTCTTATTATTTTTTTATTATTATTGTAATTTCATGTTTGGTATCATTGGAAAGGCCATGCTCTGGTCGTTCCAATGCTACCAAACATTAATCCCTAGCTGCCACGGATCAGGAGATAGGGTGTTCATTAGAACCCCCTATCTCCACCATTGGTGCCAGGTAGGGGTTAACTCAAGAACTGGAGTGCTATACGCGGAGGGGGCAGCGATACAGCGCCTGTTACGGTCGAATCGCGTTCCAGCCCCCAAGGGGTTAAAGCCAGACACTGCTTGGAAGGGCAGGCTGTGCCCTTCCAAGCGGTACCTGGTTTTTGATCATGCCCCTTACAGAAGGGGAGGGAGAGTGGTCCAAAGGACCTCCCCCCCTCCCCTTCAGGCACCTTCCCCACACTGGCGGGGGGGGGGGTGCCTGAATAGATGTCATTGCACACCGTGCAATGACATCTATTAGTGCCAGCTGCGGTCCCAGATGTTGGGGTACACCAGGGGGCACAGCAATCAGACGGAATCCGGCCAATCGCTGGCTGCAAAGAGAGGACGCGCTCAGGGTGTCCTCTGCAGCCACCGCTTCCTGAGGCTGGACTCGCTGAGTGCGTCCTCCACAGGGAAGTGGTTAAAGTGGCTGCCTTCTTCAGCAATGTTCTGGTCTGTAATATTTGCATCCTTTTCTCATATGTATTCATAGGGGTACCAATAATTGTGCCACACATATATTTAACAAAGATATTTTTTTTATAAACTTGTGTTGCATTTGCAATTGTTTGACATCCATGAGAGCAGAGTATTTATACACAGAGTATGTGTATTTTTTAAACAAAAGATCAAAAGTTTAAACAATATTAACTGAGGGTAATGCACAAAACATATATAATTTCTAGATAGACCCAGGATGGGATGTAAATATCATCCTGGGGTTATGACCTACCAGTAATTGATCTAGTCCCTTATACATCGATTTGACTCCTTTCTCATTCTGAAGGGATTACACACAAATTGTTGTTTCCGTACTAAATTTGTTTTCCTCAAAATGTATGTGTGTTTTTATCCATTGCCAGAAGCTGTGATTAAGGAACATGAGGAATATGAAAAATGTCTGGCCTACAACATTCTCCCGACTTTAAAACCGCACCACGTCTCCTGTGATTGGCGATTAAATCTTGTCATGAATAAAGTACAAATTATATGTATTAACCTATCGCCTTTCAGATATTACTTTCCCACACACCTCTTCTAGCCAACAGACCCCTTCACTCTTGGCTTGCTATTAAATACAAACATGCTCAGAGCAGCTATATCTAACCTTTACATTGCAAAAATATTATCCCATATTCAATTATGGATGAAACACATACTGTCAGGTCTGCGGCGGAAAAGATTTTCTGTGGGCTGTTTTAATTATATTCTTGTGTCAAAAATCCCAGTCTGAGAAAGAAATTGCTCTTAAGAGACCATCTGTGATATTACATCCCAGCCGTGTAAGCACAGAAAGCTTCTTAATCACACTGCCTGCTCCTTGTCTGTCTCTCATTTATTTATTTTTTCTTTTTTTCTTTTATCAAAAAGATTTTACGCTACAAAATTAGTCCAGGGGAGCTCAGCCTCCCGGCAGCCAGGGAATCTGAAATATTAAACAAAGTTTACATTACGTGTACCCAGAGTCCTCGCTGCTCTTTTGAATTACTTCGTATATATGATTTATACATGTCACGAAGCATTAGCTGAGTCTTTCAATGCATAAAATGCCTTTCAGTCCTGTGACTATAAGAGCAAGAAATACATATTGTAAATGCATATTGTAAACAGGGTAACTATCGCCCTCTCTATTAGTGTTCAGCAATTATCATAAGAAGTGGGGGTTTTAAATTCATATTACCATTGTTTACACATCCTTTAATAAATGAAGATTTCACGTGTCATTATATCAGTAATGAATTGATTTTGATAGATTTTTTTAAATGTTGTAACATAAAGTAATTACACAAATAATAATAAATAAAATAGATGAACGCTTTTGTATTACAATGCCATACCCCTAACAATTTAATGTACTTTAATATATTTATTTATTTATTTAGAAAGGATTTTACCAGGAAGGATACCTTGAGATTTCACTTGTTTTCAAGTATGTCCTGGGTTCAAGAACATTGAATTGTTACAGAAATACAAAATAGTAAAATGCAAGATATTAACACAAAAACAAATATACAGATTAACAGAAAAATAATTATGTATAACAGAAATTGGGATGTCTAAGGAATAATGACACAGAAATACAATCATCGTGCATTATATCTACATTAAGAGAGTGAAATGCCCCCTTTAACTGGTCGCACTCACAAGATGCCAGTACTTTCTAGCATATATAGGAATATACTCGCTGTTACCCCACTGTTACGTCCACTGGAAAGTCTGGATACTCAGCTCGATAGCTCCCACCGCCACAGGAACACAAGCGAGGCTTTGTCCTGGATAGTAAAAATTTTAATAAAAAGGGTACATACAAGTAATCCAACGCGTTTCGTGCATGGACTGCACTTCCTCAGGGATAAATACATAAAAAATATACAAATGGATCAAATTAAAATCAGTTTTTCTGAATGCTGCTTGCCATCTTTATAGTCCTCTTCAAATGCCACCGGGTTAGGCACTTCCGTTTTCATTTCTCGGCGTGCGTGTCAAACTGGAACGCACCGACTTCCTCCTTCCGCCCTTTCTCATTTGTGTGCGTTTCAAGCTGGTCCTTTCCGCCGGAGGTGACATATCGCATTCACCCCGTTTGGGTATTAAGCATGGCAGTCTGAAAACACTGCAGATCGACTGCAGATGATGGTGGTTTCTTTTTACTTCAATAGAAGAACAGATAAAGTCCATATCTAGGATCCCCCCATGACAGAGGGATCACACAAAAAGAAAAAATATAAAGAAAAAAAAACCATAAAAACATCACTAAACAGCAACACCAAAACCAATAATGCAACCTAAAACCAACAGAAAGTTCTTAATAGTGCATGATCAGATACGTAAATTGATTTACAGACACCCCTTAATGTCCAAATCTACATTAAGACCACCATCCTTCCAGATTCCTAATTTATGAATCCACTCCAGCTCTTTCTTAGCCAACTGCCTTAGAGGGTTACCTCCTCTCCAATCTTTTTTCACCACATCTATACCTGACCATTTTAATCGATCCACTGTAAATAAGGGACAATGATTACAGTGAATGGGGACACTGTGATTTTCTTTCTTCCTTCTAATATTTCCCATGTGTTCCAATATTCTAACTTTTAACTCCCGGGTGGTCCTCCCTACATACTGCGCCCCACAGGGACACTCCAAAAGATAGATAACTCCTTTACTAATGCAGTTGATGAAGGGTTTGATATTGTATTCTTTACCTGATATATTACTTTCAAATTTCCTGATATTCCTCTCTTGATGTGTACAGGCTCTGCATCTACCACATTTATGAAAGCCCTCTGGCTTAGTGGAGTTAAAAATCCCCCCCATCGTTCTTAATTCTAGGTAGTAAACTTGGGGCCAGACAGTTCTTTAAATTTTGGGCTTTTCTAAAGATTACCACTGGGGAATTGGGGAAGTAATTTTTCAACACGGGGTCTGCCTTTAGAATATGCCAATGTCGTTTTAAAATTTGCCTCAACTTTTTGGTATGAGGATTATACTGTGTGATAAAGGCATATTTGAATATTTCTTCCCCATCTTGAATTGATTGAGGTCCCCATAACCTGCCCGTGAAGTGGCAGATTTCTAGGATGTATAGAAACATTTAAAATCAATGTCCGGGCCGGGTAGTGCCCTGGGGGACAGTAAACAAGGACAAAAAGTAAAAAAAAAAGATGTTTTTAACCCCTTCACTGCTGACGACGTGTGGGAAACATCCTCAGTTACTCCCGCTGTATGCTGGGGAGGACGTGTCCCACACGTCATCAGCTTTGCGGGACCCCCGGCGGAGATACTCACCTCTCTGTCCAGGGTCCCGCGGCGTTCTGATTTCAGCATCCTCAGACGCCGTGAGATGCCGTGTATAGAGATGCTGAAGGGGTTGTGTATAGAGATGCTGTTTGTATATAGAGATGCTGGTGGGGTTGTGTATAGAGATGCTGTTTGTGTATAGAGATGCTGATGGGGTTGTGTATAGAGATGCTGTTTGTGTATAGAGATGCTGATGGGGTTCTGTATAGAGATGCTGTGAGGCTGTGTATAGAGATACTGTGAGGTTGTGTATAGAGATGCTGATGGGGTTGTGTATAGAGATGCTGTTTGTGTATAGAGATGCTGATGGGGTTGTGTATAGAGTTGTGTATAGAGATGCTAATGGGGTTGTGTATAGAGATGCTGTTTGTGTATAGAGATGCTGATGGGGTTGTGTATAGAGATGCTGTTTGTGTATAGAGATGCTGATGGGGTTGTGTATAGAGATGCTGTTTGTATATAGAGATGCTGATGGGGTTGTGTATAGAGATGCTGTTTGTATATAGAGATGCTGATGGGGTTGTGTATAGAGATGCTGTTTGTGTATAGAGATGCTGATGGGGTTCTGTATAGAGATGCTGTTTGTGTATAGAGATGCTGATGGGGTTGTGTATAGAGATGCTGTTTGTATATAGAGATGCTGATGGGGTTGTGTATAGAGATGCTGTTTGTATATAGAGATGCTGATGGGGTTGTGTATAGAGATGCTGTTTGTATATAGAGATGCTGATGGGGTTGTGTATAGAGATGCTGTTTGTGTATAGAGATGCTGATGGGGTTCTGTATAGAGATGCTGTTTGTGTATAGAGATGCTGATGGGGTTGTGTATAGAGATGCTGTTTGTATATAGAGATGCTGATGGGGTTGTTTATAGAGATGCTGATGGGGTTGTGTATAGAGATGCTGATGGGGTTGTGTATAGAGATGCTGTTTGTGTATAGAGATGCTGATGGGGTTATCTATAGAGATGCTATTTGTGTATAGAGATGCTGATGGGGTTGTGTATAGAGATGCTATTTGTGTATAGAGATGCTGATGGGGTTGTGTATAGAGATGCTGTTTGTGTATAGAGATGCTGATGGGGTTGTGTATAGAGATGCTGTGAGGCTGTGTATAGAGATGCTGTGTGGCTGTGTATAGAGATGCTGTGTGGCTGTGTATAGAGATGCTGTGTATCTGTGTATAGAGATGCTGTGTATAGAGATGCTGATGGGGTTGTGTATAGAGATGCTGTGAGGCTGTGTATAGAGATGCTGTGTGGCTGTGTATAGAGATGCTGTGTATCTGTGTATAGAGATGCTGTGCATAGAGATGCTGATGGGGTTTTGTATAGAGATGCTGTGAGGCTGTGTATAGAGATGCAGTGAGGTTGTGTATAGAGATGCTGATGGGGCTGTGTATAGAGATGCCTTGCGGCACTGAAGTGCGGCCTAGCTCCAGTGGGGGCCGCCATCTTGGATGGTGGCTCCACCCCCGGGTCCCCCCCTCACTGCCTGACGTCCTCACGCATAGCGTGAGGATGTCAGATAGCCAGGGAACCCCTAGCTGCCCGGAATCCCCTGGTGGAGATAGGGGGTTCATTTGATCCCCGATATCTCCAGAACCGTGGCAGCTAGGGGGTCATGGAGGGTGTCAATCGAAAGGCCTGAGCATGATACCCAACATGACCAGATAAAAAGTAAAAAAGAAGTAAAAAAGAAACATGTATTTTTTTGTGTTATTTTTATTAATGGAGCAATATTGTTCACATTTCAATTATAATGTGAACAATGATGCTGCACTAATAATTTTTTTCTATGGGGTGCATTTGCTATAAATCACGTAATTCCCCCCACAAAATGTAACAAGTCCCCATTTCTAATTTTTGTACAAGCGCACCCCATAGAAAACATATCCGCAAACGCTCATGTGCTAAAATGTGGAAAAAAACCACTTTACACACTGCAGATGATTAAAAATTAAATTTTTATTGCATTTTTTAACATAATATACAGGCAGGACATGACGTATACATATAAAAATGATATATTATGAATCTACGGAGTCTGCCGGAAAGAACGATATCTAAAATGTCTGCGTCATTTAATAAAATGTGGCTTCAAATCGCATTTAAACATGATGAGCGAAAGCAGTAAAAATTAGCTGAGCACACAGCAGTGAAATGCAGCATATCAGAGGAAGATTTAGTAGAGAAATTAACACTTCTCAGAAGCACAGGTGTTGTTTGATACATCTGGAGACACCACACCCTCAGTATAGTCTACAATGTATCAAATTGATTAGACCAGACTAAAAACACCTGTTGTTTACGCCGTTTGAAAACACAGGTCATTTAGAGGTGAGAATCTTTGCACGTACACATTAGTTTTTAATTCAATATCTAATAGACCATTGCTTATAATATTCTGCAGTAAAGAGTCTCTTCATTTCTAGATTTTTTAGTATTTTTTAAGCATTTTGTATACTTTTTTTAAAATGTTTTTCTTTTTTTTGCGAACTCGAACCGAACACGCTAAAAAGTTCGAAGTTCGCGAACTTGCGAACAGCCAAAGTTCAAATCGAACTCCGAACCGAACAGCTCATCCCTACTATTCAGTTAGGGTGGCAGCTTCCCAGATAAGCTCTTAAACACCAGGTTGGAAAGGTGAAGGGTGCGTCTAGCGTCCAGTGATGGCCAGTTTAGTTCTTTGAACATGTCACAATGGTGGTGTAGGCGGACAAAAACAGATTCACTTTCAAGACGGCGCCGGACCGGGCACAAGTAAGGATTGTCAGAACACGAGTCTCTTCAGGAAAGGCAAACGTTTATTGTGTCGTCACACAAGTGCTCACACAGGATTGAATCGCAAAGAGTGAGCCCCCCTTTTCACCCGTGCAAGGGATCTTATACCCAAAAATACGTAATTAGGTACATCCCAGTTAGCCCACCTCCCAATGACACTTTATTCCACCCCACTTGGGTTAATACCTCCCTTTGGCTAATACAAAGACATTCCATTAATTGGCTGTAAATTGGCAAACTTTGTGTTAGTTTCAGTAAATCATAATTAATTGCTCTTACTGTTCCGGGCTGCGCCCTCCTCCCTTGCGCCTACAATCACTTGTTACAGATGGCACCTGGCCTGATCTCTACTCCTTTGTCTTTCTGCGGGCCCCAACGACCTTGGAGGATCTACTTCGCTTTTCTCCTCCGTGCCAGGAACAGCAGAGATCTTTCATAAAACTTTAATTGCTTTTCTGCTAATCTAAACGCATTCCTAAATTTCTACGTATACCTCATTCTAGTTTCAGCTACAAACCTGTCTAGTTATATACAAGTGAACCAATATTCTGAACAAGATGGCCGCCTGTGTACAATGGCGGCCATCTTCCAGCCTATTTCCACTTCATTCCCCCCTTGGCTCAAGTGTCAGGATCTTTTCCTGGCACTTGTAGCCATTACACTCCACTATTCTGAAACTCCTTGTACTGGGGGGGGGTTTCTTTCACTGGGAACATACCCTGTGGGATTATCAGTGGTATTTTCTGTGTTTGTGTAGGTGTCAGTGCTGTTTTGCACAGTGGCCATAAACATAGCCCTATGCGGTATATCAGTATCCCTATGATCAAGATCACCACTATCATGAGTATCATGGATCCAATCCGCGAGATAAATCTCAAGATGGAACCAAACCATTCTCCCATTGCTCCAAACCCACGGAGCGGATTCCAGCCTTCGGCAGCAATCCTCCTGGCTATACCCTGCAACTGTGCTACCTTCTCTTGGTGATCTTGAATTACCTGGTAATAATCTGGGACTTCATGTGTAGTGTTTCTGATGAAGGTGCAACATTCATAGTGCATTGTCATTTCACACAATCCATTCAAGGCCGCACTGATCTGCTCAAGCGCCATATCATGTATCATCTGCACCTTTCGTAACTCACGCATTTCCAGATTCAGCAGCTGGATATCCATACTGGTTCTATTCAGAATCTCATCCATCAAATTGACATAGCTATTCAATCTCCTCATCATCTCTCCTCCCCATCCAGTCCATGCTGGCAACCATGTCCATATTCGATCCATCTTCGCGAACAATTCTCTCTTTGGTCTTTCAAACACCAGTGGGTACCTAGGGTGTAGTTCTGTGTCTGTGTTTGTGTCTTCTCCCCTTAGTCTCTGGATTGGGACCAGCTTAGCCAAATAACACATTCCCGTTATTGTTGGTGGTACCCATGTGTAACACACCCTTTCACAGCATACCTGGTACCCTCCTTTCACTATAAATGGTGATGAATGTAGTGTTCCCTTTGATATCTCTATCGCAAGGTGTCTCAGCCGTCTCATCATATCCACTGCACCTTGCCTCCCATTGGTCACATTCCCAATCACCGCCTCTTGGTCTCTAGTGAGTTGCCTGCATCGTATATATAAATAATTCGTCTTTTGTCCTGTTTTGAATATATAAATGTATGATGTCCAGTTGAACTGACTTGAGTTACATAACCCACCCTCGTTATTTATTTCTTTATCTGGTTCTAGTTGAAAACACCATTCTGGTGGATACACTGGTCCTATTATGGGGTACCCGGGACTGACTGATTCTGTCTTTTCCCTTGGTGCATCGACAGCATGTATTGTGACATTCCCTGATACAAACATACTCAAATTCATTGGAACAGAGGCAAATGGTATATGAATTGTCTCTGGGTGCAGTCTACTACACACCCAGCATGCGATTTGCCCAGACTTTTTAGCATAGTCATATTTGAATTGCACAAATAAGTGTCCTCTTGGGTTGGTTCCAGATAGCGCCTCTCGTTTTTGTCTCCACATGGTACGGTTCTCCATCACCGGGTGCGTACCATTCCAGATATGGGAAATATCCACTTTCCCCACATTGCCCGTACAATTAGAGCATGCTCCACGCGAGAGTCCATAAATCAAATTAGCAAGATATAAAATCAGCACCACAAATGCCCCGAATGTCAGAATTCCTTGGGCAATTCTTTTCACAGTCACATAAACCCAATCCCTCCCCACCGGAATTTCAAAAGTAAAAAACATTTCTGGATGATCAAGGGTGGGGGCCGGGCCCCTAAAAAGCACCCTGTGGGTATCCCCCGTTGGCGGGTGGTCAGGACCTGTGCCCATCAAAACACCCACTTGTTGATCCTCTGTATTATCTGGGTTAGGATCATTTAGGTGCTCATGGCTGTGGTCTTTGTCAGCTTCAGCCTCAGCGGGTTGGTCTCGTTGGTAACGACCTTCCATGCTGGTTCAGGACTGGCTGCAGCTGCTTTCACTCTGGAGTGATGTATCCACGGGACCACCTCGGCAACCTTTACTGCTGTGGGGGTTGATAACAGGACAAGATAAGGACCTCTCCATTTTGGACCTAGTGGATCATTTTTCCACTCTTTTACCCATACTGAGTCACCCGGACAATACTTATGCAGTGAAGGATACAGAAAATGCGGTATATTATCCCCCACCCAAGTATTTAATTTCTGCATTGATTTACCCAGCATTACTACCTGATCATTTAGTTTAGTTTCTCCCAATGCCCGAAGGTCCCCCCTTAGTCCATTAATTAGAGGGGTTGGCCGTCCAAACATAAATTCGTACGGACTTAGCTTCAATTGGGGGGTTGGTCTGCACCTAATGGGCAAAAGGACTATCGGCAGCAAGTCCAACCAGCTCAATGACGTCTCTTGGCACCGTTTGGACATCAAAGTCTTTAGGGTACGGTTCATTCTTTCAACTTTTCCCGAACTTTGGGGCCTGTAGGCGGTATGTAGCTTCCAGGTGATGCCCAGTAGCCGGGCAAGTTGTTGCAAACAGTTCTGGATAAATGCAGGGCCATTGTCCGACCCTATCTCGAGTGGAAGTCCGTAACGTGGTATTATTTCTTTCATCAGGCTCTTTACCACTTCTGTAGTCTTTTCAGTTCTCGTTGGGAAGGCTTCTACCCATCCTGTCAAAGTGCACACCATCACTAGTAAATATTTGTATCCTCTGCAGGGTGGCAGCACTGTAAAGTCTATTTGTAATGATGCCATTGGGGATAGCCCGATGGGCCTGTTCTCAAAATAACAAATCTTGTCTGTCTTGTGAATCTCTTACTGCTGGTATAAAAAAGTTCATTGCACTTTTCTTCATTCTTGGCAGTCTGTTCTTGATAAGGATCTCCTTGAGGAAGAACCTCACCAGTGGGACTTGATATTCTTCTGCTCCCAATTCTCCCAGACTGTGCAGTATTCGTGTGATTCGTAGATTATTGTGAGGATTGATTGTCAAATTTTCAAAACGTGACGCAAAATTTTCTGCTCGTTCAACTTCAGTTATTTCTTTGTCTTCCTCCTCCCCCACTATTTTTACGCCGAAGAATTTCAGCATCATCTTGTAGGCCCTGCGCAGTCTTTGCTGAACTTCTGAGGTGTTAACCATGAGGCGTGTCTCTTGCGGATTTAGGGGAGTAGAGTAGAAATTTCGGCCTTGTGTCCGAGTTGGGAAAAACCATTGGATATAATCATGATTGAGTTCCAACAGTTCATAATCATCTTGCCATTTGTGCAGTATTTTTTTCAATGAACTCGCCGTGGGGTTCAAACTTTTTCAAATTCATATAGAACTCGTAATTTGGCATGGAAGGTTGAGGTTCTTGCTTGCAGATCAGTACTGTAGCTTGATCTCCTGTTGGCGGTGGCGGTTTTGCAGCTGCTTTTGCGGCCTGGTCCGCGCGTCTGTTACCTTTTGGAATTTCATCATGGCCTTTTTGGTGGCCACGGCAGTGCATGATGCTGACAGCACTTGGTTTCCATACTGCTTCCAGGAGGGCCGCAATTTCAGCTGCATATTTGATTTGTTGTCCTGAAGACGTAAGTAGGCCTCTCTCTTTGTAGAGTGCACCATGTGCATAGACTGTCATAAAAGCGTACTTGGAATCTGTGTAGATATTTACCCTTTTGCCTTCAGAGATTTCAAGGGCTCTGGTTAAAACTGTTATTTCGGCCAATTGTGCAGATGTATGGCCTAGCAGTGGCTTTGCTTCGATGACTTCTTCTCTTGAGACTACTGCATAGCCGGAGACTTTCTTCCCATCATCCATGTAGCTGCTTCCATCAGTGAATAGCTGTAGATCGTATTTGTCTAGGGGTACGTCTTTCAAATCCGGCCTGCTACTGAACCAGTAACCTCCTTTCACATCCAGCAGAGCCTTGACAGCGTGGGGCACCTTGACATGAAGAACTTGTCCAAGGGTCAGCTTGTCTGCTTCTGCTATCAGCATTTATTATTATTATTATTCTTTATTTATAAAGCGCCAGCATATTCCGCAGCGCTGTACAATAAGCACAGTATAGACGGGGTTACAATACATTGAACAACATTTGACAAACAGTACAGGAGGAGATGAGGGCCCTATTCCCGTAGGAACTCACAATCTGGGAGGGTTGGGGTTGGAAACAGGAGGAGAGGACTGTAAGGTGAGAGTGATTGATGGTTGCGTCAGTGAGTTGGGTGGTAGGCCTCCCTAAATAGGAATGTTTTCAGGGAGCGTTTGAAGGAAGAGAAGTTAGGGGAAAGTCTGACAGCACGAGGGAGAGCGTTCCAGAGAGTGGGGGCTGCGCGTGAGAAATCCTGCAGTCTATCATGGGAAGAGGTGATGCGGGGAGAAGCTAGGCGCAGGTCACTGTTTGACCTTAGGGAGCGGGCTGGGGTGTATTTGGTGATTAGTGAGGACAGGTAGTGGGGAGCTGAGTTAGTGAGGCTTTTGTAGGTAAGGATAAGGATTTTGAACTTAATTCTGCAGTGGATGGGGAGCCAGTGAAGGGACTCGCAGAGGGGAGCGGCAGAGACAGAGCGGCGGGTGAGGTGAATTAGCCTGGCGGAGGCGTTCAGGATGGATTGTAGGGGGGAGAGGTGGGACAGAGGGAGGCCAGAGGGAGCATTGCGGTGGCAGCCACTGCTTTCAGGCATGGGGGTAGGCCGCAGGCCACAGGGTCGAGTTGCTTGGAGAGGTAGGCCACAGGCCTCAGCCATGAGCCAAAGGTCTGGACCAATACTCCTGTTGCTGTTTGATTATGTTCATGCACGAACAGCTGGAAGGGCTTGCTGTGATCTGGCAGGCCCAGTGCAGGAGCTTCCATCAGCAGAGTCTTTAATTTCTGGAACGCTGCTGTTTGCTCTTCTTTCCAATGAAAGGGATCTTGTTCCCCCCCCCTTCGTGGCCTGATGAAGCGGCTTGGCAATATCTGCGAAGTTGGGGATCCACAGGCGGCAGAAGCCTGCAGCTCCCAGGAACTCACGGACTTGTCTCCTGGTCTTTGGTTGGGGTATGCGGCACACCGCTTCTTTTCTTTCTGCCCCCAGTGCACGTTTGGTACCTGTTAACTGGAAGCCCAGATATTTTACACTGCGTTTACATATTTGTGCTTTCTTTTTAGAAACTCTGTAACCTGCTTGGCTTAGCAGATGTAGCAAAGCTTTTGTGGCGGATAAACAGTCTTTTTCTGTGGGGGAAGCCAGTAATAAATCATCAACATATTGGAGTAACACTACTTTGTCTGGCTGAGCGTTGAAGGCGAGGAGATCTTGGCTAAGCGCGCACCCGAAAATCGTGGGCGAATTTTTTTGAAACCTTGAGGGAGGCGCGTCCACGTCATTTGATGGCGCGCCCCCGTGGTAGACTCTTCCCACTGAAATGCAAAAAGGGGCTGGCTTGCTGGAGCCAGACGGATGCAAAAGAAAGCGTCTTTTAAATCAAACACTGTGTAATATTTTGTATCTCCGGGAATTAATACCAGCAAATTGTATAGATTAGGAACCACAGGGTGTAGTGTTACTGTGGCCTCGTTGACAGCTCGTAAATCTTGGACAGGGCGATACTCTTGTGTCCCCTCTTTCAAGACTGGCAATAGGGGTGTGTTCCATGGTGACACGCAGAATTTTAATATACCGTGATCTTTAAATCTCTGTAAATATATCTGTATATTCTGCTTGGCTTTCTGTGGGATATGATATTGTCTTAGAGCCACCGGTGTTGCGCCGGGCTTTAATTCAACTAATCTGGGCGGGTTTTCCTCCGCCCCCACCTCAGGAATTCCAAGGAGTAGTGCGTGCGGATCCGGCGTGGCAGACAGAGTAGGTGCCGTGCGCCATTCTTCCTCCCTTTGCATAACTACTGCGATTTTCACAGATTGGGGGTTGTGCTGGGTTATGCTGCCTAGCAAAGCTGCTATCCTCCGGCAGGTCTAATTGAGCGTGACCCCCGGGAAAAAACGTAATTTGGGCTTGCAATTTGCAAAGGATATCCCGCCCCAGGAGCTGGATGGGACATTCGGGCATATACATATACACATTGTATAAACAATATTTTCAGAGATCTTTTCCCGTAGCCCAAAACAGACTCTTAATACCACATCCGAAAAAAAAAAAATCATTCCATTGTCATAAGACCACTCCTAACATCTCATAACAATAAAATAACCATTCCATCAAAAATTAAACAAAAACATACCTTTTAGAAACAGTAAAGAAAAACTACTTTAATTATTTCTCGAATTATTTTTCTTTTAATATTAATTTTCTAACCGTTTCATATATTTCAATTTAATTTTTAGCTCTGAACAAAACTAAAACTTTTGGAATAATATTAACACAAAATATAAACATATATCTTGCACTCAACAGACTTCAGACAAATATTCTATTGTAACATACATTAAAATTAGCCAAGCATAGTAATCTTTTCTTTTTTTTTCTTTTTTTTTTGCTATTCCTCTTTACTTTGAATTCGCTGCACAGATACACAAAGGGTTATTCTTTCCAGCTATCAGAGAGCAAAGAAAAACAAACTGACTCCCTCCCCCTCCCCCTTTCAAACAGTCTGTCAGAAAGGAGGGGGCCTATACACCAGGGAAGAGAGGAAAGAGAAAAAAAGAAAAAAAAAAAAACCAAGTACGAAGCCCAATCTCACAACCTCTCAGTCATTCCTACTTTTAATTGAACAGTTTAATAGATCAATTATAAACACAATCGGACAAAATCAGTCCGAATCACACACACAAGCCATACAGCACCGCAATCATCTTACTCCGTAAAATATTAATTAATTTATATATGCTCCCATCGGGCATCTCAATCTTTTCTGGTGGAGCCTCTCTATCTCCTCCATTCGCTGCGCCCTGCTCTTCTTCCTCAGTCACACAGGACGGAGCAGAGGGAGCTGACCGAGACACAGCAGCTGCCCGCTCCCCCCTCTCCGCCCGCGCAACCGCGGCACTCAAAACTTCCCTAGCTACCCTATAACATAATAGATAGGACGGGGGTAAAACATCATTCTCTTCCGGTTGTTCTACTAACACCTCTCTCTCTCTATTATTTTGGGGGTCCTGCTTCTTATTTCTCCCCGCTATCATTATAAAATAACTCTTGTTTTTTTTAATACAATATCTCCATATATCTATATACGGGTACTGTTCAGAATGTCCGTACTGCTCTGTAATAATGGGAATGTACCTTCTGTACCAACTCCGGGTCCATTGACCCCTGCTCTGGCCATCCTGGGACTAACAACGGCCACACAACTGTACACATTACTTTTAACTTCTTTTTTTTTAATTCTACACCATAGTCATGAGTTTTATATAATGCTTCGAAATTCCGCACCATATATTCTAGGGGCGTCTCACCCTCCTTCACCTTCTTGGGCTTAGATGACCCGTTACCCATTATTACTCTTGAAAACAGTACTCTTTGCAATACAGATATATTATTTCACCAACAGTTAAAATCTACAGTCTGATACTTCAGTCAACAATTCATCCGTGTCTGCAGGCGCTTCCCCCTTCAGTAGCCGTCTGCAGTCGCCTGAGCCGGAAACGTACATTCGGGGTCAAAACTCGTATTTGCTTCCTCGCGGAGCGAGTAGGCGCACGTTCACTCACAGCACTCGAGTCAATTCATTCACAACACATACCGTATCAGATGCTTTCATCACATAACAGAACATAAAACACTTCAACTCTTTTTACTAGCCGAGGGGTACTCAGTCCCTCCTCTGTGGCTCCTTATACCCCGTAATTTGAACTCTAACTCTTGACTGCTTGTGATTATGTGCACCCCGTTCTTTATCTACACTTCCGTCTGCAATTCCAATCTGCCTTATGGATAATCTACCCACTCAGCACCACTATCTCTGCAGCTACCGCTGGCTCCACTATAAGCCCTTCTCACTACACGGCGTACACACTAGGCACTGACTCAGGCTCTCAGCCCAGTCACAGAAAATCCCTCCTCCTTTCCCTTTTACCCACGTGGCGAAGCTCTGTTTACAAACACTGACTACTGACTTATGCAACTCCACGTGGTTACCTTCTCCCTCACTTACAGAACTACCCTTTGATTGGCATTCAATTCCCCCGAATCCAGACACCCGCTAGCCACTCTGGCTCCTTAGCAATGTCAGTGCTATCAGCGGCGGGCTAGATATGCCAATAGGATGGTGGCCATCGCATCCTCTTATCCGTCTATCTCAGTCGGACGTTTCCCTTAGATACCGGTATCTCCTTTAGACATACAAAACATAGAAGACACGTTACCTATCGCCGGCGCTGCTTGCTGTTTCCTCAGACTCAGTGGTGTCCCAGAGTTCCCGGGTTAGGGGTCCGTTTGGGACGAGACGAGGTCCACTGAACAGGAAATCCTGCTTGGCGCCTGCAGATGTCAGCTCACCTTCAACGGACGCCCAACCATCGGGATTCTCGCACCCGCTGCAGTCAAGCACTGCACTGTGTTCACAGCAGCCCGTTACTGTGTGCCCGGAAAGGGCCCGTATCCTGGCTCACGATGCCCCCAAAAATGTAGGCGGACAAAAACAGATTCACTTTCAAGACGGCGCCGGACCGGGCACAAGTAAGGATTGTCAGAACACGAGTCTCTTCAGGAAAGGCAAACGTTTATTGTGTCGTCACACAAGTGCTCACACAGGATTGAATCGCAAAGAGTGAGCCCCCCTTTTACCCGTGCAAGGGATCTTATACCCAAAAATACGTAATTAGGTACATCCCAGTTAGCCCACCTCCCAATGACACTTTATTCCACCCCACGTGGGTTAATACCTCCCTTTGGCTAATACAAAGACATTCCATTAATTGGCTGTAAATTGGCAAACTTTGTGTTAGTTTCAGTAAATCATAATTAATTGCTCTTACTGTTCCGGGCTGCGCCCTCCTCCCTTGCGCCTACAATCACTTGTTACAGATGGCACCTGGCCTGATCTCTACTCCTTTGTCTTTCTGCGGGCCCCAACGACCTTGGAGGATCTACTTCGCTTTTCTCCTCCGTGCCAGGAACAGCAGAGATCTTTCATAAAACTTTAATTGCTTTTCTGCTAATCTAAACGCATTCCTAAATTTCTACGTATACCTCATTCTAGTTTCAGCTACAAACCTGTCTAGTTATATACAAGTGAACCAATATTCTGAACAAGATGGCCGCCTGTGTACAATGGCGGCCATCTTCCAGCCTATTTCCACTTCAGTGGGACATGTAGTTACATTGTAGCACAAGTGGCAGAATGAGTTTTACAATGTATTAAGTTTCTAGTTTCTGGAGGTGTGTTTGAGGGGCAGCCGCATACACTACATCTCCGTATTCAATAGCTGACATAAGCATTTTTTGTACAATCTGCTTTCTTACCGCGGGGCTCCGGCAGGATTTGTAATGACCCATCCCCTTTGAATGGTTTAAAATAACGGTGGGAGTTAGGAAAAGCACTATAAGGTTAGTTAGAGTCCCCTAATGTTAGGCTAGGTCTCCGACCTTCCCTTATGTAACACAACAGGCAGGGTTCATTGATTCTCTTTAGTAATTTTCATTCATGAATGTGATTAGTAAATCCTGTAGATGAATCCTAAACCCACCCGTTTTGTGTAGTTGGTAACATAAAGTATACACTCATCTGCCACTTTATTAGATACACCTGATCAATTGCTTGTTAACACAAATTGTTAATCAGCCAATCACATAGCAGCAATTCAATGCATTTAGGCATCTAGACATGGTGAATAGGGATGAGCTGTTCGGTTTGATCGGTTCGGAGTTCGCATCGAACATAGCCTGTTCGTTTGTTCGCGAATTACAAACATTTCTGGGTGTTCGCCGAGTGTTCGCCCACAATGCACCACAATGGACCACAATGCACTTTTCCACTGGCCTGAAGCTTGTAATTGGCTACAGCATTGCACCTGACCACAGGTCAGGTGCAAGACAGGTTCAACACTATGCCAATCACGGCTCAGAGTCCTGATTGGGCAAATTTTGCCCAATCATGGGCTCACTGAGCTAAGTCCCGCAGCACACTATATAAGGTTTCCACACAGCGCTTCTGCACGCATTTGAGAGGAGATTTCATAGGAGATTGTTGTTGTGTTAGTGTGTTCTTACTGCCAGTCTGCCACCAGCTACTGGGGGGGGGGTCTCATTTCTGCCAAATATCTGGGAATTGTTGTAATCATTGTGCTCAGTCCCAGCAACTATTTTGGGTGCTCAGTAATTTCTGCAAAATATTTGGGAATTGAGGTGATCTGTGTCTTGTCACTGCCAGCAAGTATTTTGGGGGTCACTATTTTCTACAAAATATTTGGGAATTGAGGTGATCTGTGTCTTGTGACTCACTGCCAGTGCCATGCAGTATTTTGGGGGTCACTAATTTCTACAAAATATCTGGGAATTGAGGTGATCTGTGTCTTGTCACATAGCCAGTGCCACGCAGTATTTTGGGGGTCACTAATTTCTACAAAATATTTGGGAATTGAGGTGATCTGTGTCTTGTGACTCACTGCCAGTGCCACGCAGTATTTTGGGGGTCACTAATTTCTACAAAATATTTTGGAATTGAGGTGATCTGTGTCTTGTGACTCACAGCCAGTGCCACGCAGTATTTTGGGGGTCACTAATTTCTACAACATATTTGGGAATTGAGGTGATCTGTGTCTTGTGACTCACTGCCAGTGCCATGCTGTATTTTGGGGGTCACTAATTTCTACAAAATATCTGCGAATTGAGGTGATCTGTGTCTTGTGACTCACTGCCAGTGCCACGCAGTAATTTGGGGGTCACTAATTTCTACAAAATATTTGGGAATTGAGGTGATCTGTGTCTTGTCACACAGCCAGTGCCACGCAGTATTTTGGGGTCACTAATTTCTACAAAATATCTGCGAATTGAGGTGATCTGTGTCTTGTGACTCACTGTCAGTACCACGCAGTATTTTGGGGGTCACTAATTTCTACAAAATATTTGGGAATTGAGGTGATCTGTGTCTTGTGACTCACTGCCAGTGCCACGCAGTATTTTGGGGGTCACTAATTTCTACAAAATATTTGGGAATTGAGGTGATCTGTGTCTTGTGACTCACTGCCAGTGCCACGCAGTATTTTTGGGGTCACTAATTTCTACAAAATATCTGGGAATTGAGGTGATCTGTGTCTTGTCACACAACCAGTGCCACGCAGTATTTTGGGGGTCACTAATTTCTACAAATTATTTGGGAATTGAGGTGATCTGTGTCTTGTGAGTCGTAGCCAGTGCCATGCAGTATTTTGGGTATCAGTAATTTCTACAAAATATTTGGGAATTGTTATAATCCATGTGTTCTCACTGGCTGCCACCCATCAAGGGGTCTGACTGATTTATAGGAGCTTTCTGAGACTTGTAATCTGTGTCTTCTCACTGCCACCCATCAGGGGGTCCCACATACTTTTATCAGATTTATGCGAATTGTAATTTGTGTCTTCTCACTGCCACCCATCAGGGAGTCCCACATACTTTTAGCAGATTTATGCGAATTGTAATTTGTGTCTTCTCACTGCCACCCATCAGGGGGTCTCACTGATTTATAGGAGGTTTCTGAGATTTGTAATCTGTGTCTTCTCACTGCCACCCATCAGGGGTCCCACATACTTCTAGCAGATTTATGCAAATTGTAATCTGTGTCTTGTCACTGTTGCCAGCTATCAGGGGGTCCTATCAGGGGGTCTCACTGACCTGTAGGTGGTTTCTGGGAATTGTAATCTGTGTCTTGTCACTATTGCCAGCTATCAGGGGTCCTATCAGGGGGTCTCACTGATTTATAGGAGGTTTCTGGGAATTATAATCTGTGTCTTGTCACTGGCTGCCAGCTATCAGGGTGTCTCACTGAGTTATACCAGAGTTCTGTAAATCTTTAATCTTTATTAGGGATGAGCCGAACACTCCCCGAGTTCGGTTCGGGCCCGAACCCGAACTTTCCAAATGTTCGGATCTGAACCCGAACCCGAACTCGAACTCAATACAAGTCAATGGGGCTGAAAATTCGGTTTTTAGAGTGCCCTCCAAGAGGGCATATATGTTAGATATTTGCCATAAAAGGTGTATGGGGGTCCGGGTAGTCCCCTGGGGGACAGGAAACAAGGACAAAAAGTAAAAAAACAAACGTTTTTAAAGGGACAGTGAGTTTTCCATGAAATAAGGGTTAAAAATAAAAACGAAAAATTCCTTCAAATATCGTGCCTAGGAGGTCCCCATAACCTGCCCGTGAAGTGGCGGATTTCTAGGAGGTATAGATTAGACATGTGCATTCGTTTTAGTACTAAAACGATTTAGTCCGAATTTTGGGATAATTTAGTTTTAGTATGACTCAAGAGAAACGAAACTGCTCAGTACAAAAAACGAAAGAAACTAAAATAAAATGCATTAAATTTTAGTTTCAGTCCTATTGGTGATATTATATTGATGAGTGAAGGAGACCAGCAATGAAGAGCGCAACATCGCAACATCCGAAGTTCTGCACCCTCCACATGCCAATGCAGGAGGATGTTCTATACAGAGAGGGACATTAATTCAGGAGGATGTTCTATATATTATACAGAGAGGGGTATTAATTAATGCAGGTGGATGTTGTATACATTATACAGAGAGGGGTATTAATTAATGCAGGAGGATGTTCTAAACATTATACAGAGAGGAGCCTTTTTTTTTAGCCCTTTAAATCCAGTGGCTGTGAGCGCTGAGATCGGCTGCTTGTTACATTATCTCTCAGAACAATGTATCAGGCTCAGCTGTTACAGTAACTGACTGCTGCTCATCACAGCGCTCAGAGTTTCAGTAAAACAAGGAAATAATATTGTTCTAACGTCTTTATATATAAAAATATTATTTACTAGTTTTACTGAAACTCTGAGCGCTGTGATGAGCAGCAGTCAGTTACTGTAACAGCTTTGCCTGACACGGGGCAGTATTACAATGTTGGAGCTAACTTAACCAGAGCTGTTGTAACTGAAAACCTCCATAGGCTATAATAGCTCTCGGAAGTTTACAACAGCTCTGGTTAAGTTAGCACCAGCTATATAATATGGCCCACATTGTGCTGAGAGTGAGAGATACTGTAACAAGCAGCGATCTCAGCCCTCTGAGGAGCCACTACAATTGTAATTGTATCCACTGGTTTTCGGATGAATGAAATTAGTTTTCATACTAAAGAACTGAAAACGAATTTCTTTAGCAACTAAATAAATTGCATTTTAGTACTAATGCATTAGTTCAAAACGAAATTTTGTGCTGTGCACATGTCTAGTATAGATATATGTAAAAACAAAAAAATGACATTTCAAATGACGGTAAATGCTTTTTCTTTAATCTATCCATAAACAACTGCTTGGGGCGGCAGTTTGTATGAAAAGAGGAGACATTTTCAGACACGCAGAAAAAGTTTACTGATTTTTTGGCAGTGAAAAGCAGGAGAATGACTGGAGAATGGAAAATTCTAGGTCAAAATAGCCAAACCAGAAAAATTCTCCCATTTAGGCTAGGGTCAGATTAGCGAATTTTTAACGTGCGTTTAGGCGCACTTAATCACGGCCGCACTAGCAGCAAATGACGGGCAATGACGGCCAATATACGAAGTACGGTCGCACGAAAGTCCGGCTGCAAGTGGAAAATGAACGCATTTTTTACAGAACGCAGAACCACCAGTACGGACGTACAGAGTGCGCTGCGTCCACTAGTGGCGTGTGTGCGTGATTTGGAGACGTCAGACCCTGCTCATGTCCAGCTAACATAACGTCCAGACACCCAAAGTTTCCTGGTTTGGATCCGTAAAAAAGCACGCACAAAAATGCGCATCGTATGACCGTTTTCACGCATTCCGTGAAAAAATACGGCAATGCGTTCGGACGCACTTTTTGACGGTCGCTGCGAAAAATGCGTTAGTCTGACCCTAGCCTTATCTCACTTTCCAAATCGGCTATTAGGTCCAGATTGTTCTCTTTTCCTGCCATTCTCCTGGTTTTCACCTTTCTCTGAACAACCCTGAGAGAGAGGTGAAAGCCAGGAGAACTGGCAGGAGAAGAGAACAATCTAGACCAAATAGCCAATTTGGAAAGTGAGTTAAATGGGAGAATTTTTCTGGTTTGGCTATTTTGACCTAGAATTTTCACTTCTCCAGTCATTCTCCTGCTTTTAACCGCTCTCTGAATAACCCTATGAATGTTTAATTCCGAGGTGAAAAATAACATTGCTTTAGATGTTATTTGTATTTTTTTCAAACACCAGTTAAATGCAGCATATTAGGAAGTTTTATGAGGGAAATTAATTCTCAAATCTCAATCAGAAGCAGACACTACCCCACCCCTTCAGTACCTCAATATAGTGTACAATGTATCAAATTGATTACCAGACTAAAAACACCTGGTGTTATGCCCGTTTGTGAACAGAGGTCATTCAGAGTTGAGAATCTTTCCACATGAACATTAGTTTTTAATTCAATATCTAATAAACCGATGCTTATAATATTCTGCAGTAAAGAGTCTCTTTATTTCTAGATTTTTTAGTATTTTTTTAAGCATTTTCTATATTTTTTTCAAAATTTCTTTTTTTTTTTCGAACTCAAACCGAACACACCCAAAAAGTTCGAAGTTCGCGAACCTTCGAACTGCCAAAGTTCGGGCCAAACTCCGAACCGGCCGAACCCGAACAGCTCATCCCTAATCTTTATACCAGAGTTGAATCAGAGTTCTGTATATATATTTAATCTATATATCACTCACCATGTCTGAAAGAACAAAAAGGACAGGCAGACGCTCCCAGACACAGATAAGAGGGCAAGCAGCCCCTGTGTCAGGAGGCTGTGCCTCTGGTCATGGTGTACGTGGTGCATCCTCTGCAGGGGCACGCTTGTCCTTTCTAACTGGTGCTGGCCGTCTTAAGCAGCAGAAACATACAGAGAATTTAGTGGATTGGCTAACCAGGCCATCCTCATCCTCCGAGTCCTCTGCCAGCCAGGCTTGTAGTGCTTTACAGTCCACCTCAGCTGCCAAAGCATCTAATGCAGCCTCCATGTCCACAGCTACTCCTGCTGTAGCCTCGCTATCACACACGGAGGAGTCAGCTGAATTGTTTGACTACAATGACAGTGACATGCTACTTGAGGATGTGCAGCAAGTACAGTGCTCTGATTCAATCTCTGAGGTTGAGGAAGGGAGTATAATCAACCTAGAGGAAGGGGGTGCCAGTGATGACACACAAATAACTGGCACTCGTGTTGCCCCAGGAGCTGCAGCATACTGCCAAGTTGGCTCCAGTGACGAGGAGAAATGGGGTGATGATGACAATGATGATGAGGTCACTGACTCCACCTGGGTGCCTGATCGAACAGAGGAATCAAGTGAGGAGGAGGGGGAGGAGGAGGAGGAGGCACAGCAAACATGAGGCACAACATCCTCTATGACCAACCGTAGCACTAGCCAGTCCAAGGCATCAGATGTCAGAGCTGCTCAGCTGCAGAGCGCTGTTGTCTCAAAGCACACATGCAGGAACTCTGCTGTCTGGGAGTTCTTTAGGAAATGTGCAGCAGACCCCTTACTGGGTGTTGAGATTGGCTCACTGGCCAGAACTTAGCCAATATGCTATGCAGCTACTAGGTTGCCCTTCATCCAGCGTGCTTTCTGAAAGGACGTTCAGTGTCGCTGGAGGTTTTGTCACAGACAAAAGAGTGCGTCTGTCCACCGACTCTGTAGACCGGCTGACATTTATAAAAATGAATCAGTCCTGAATCAGCAGCTATCAATCCCCTGATGCTGACGTAACAAGATTGTTGATTCAGGATGGGGTGGGGCAACTCATTAGTGAGATTTCTGACAGATTTGTGAGTTAATTCATTCATTGGTTTGTTAGTATAAAAATTTGTTATTTGGTGTTGTTTGTTTATCTTGAAAAAGGCTCTGCGAGTCGAAACGTTGATGTCCATGTGAGTTTTGTAAAATAAATTCTTTATATTTGTTTGGAAGACCGTGAGTGCATCCTCTATTGCCTAATTCTATATACTTCAACTGGATTGCACCAGGCAATGAACGGTAATATGGAGAGTGCTGTATGCAGTGGATTTTTGTATATTTATATATATATATGGATTTTAGCAAAAATATATGATAAATCCTTCATCTATGGTAACTTAACAGGGAAAGCTATGTTTGAACACCTGAATGCAAGCAATATAGCAGTGGTGTCCAACCTTTGCCTTCCAGATGTTTTCTGAACTACATCTCCTTTGATGCTCAGCCACTCATTATATCAACAAAGCATTATGGGAGATGTAATTCCAAAACATATGGGGCCACATTACATTCCTGATGTTAACGATAACTCTCACTTGCATGAGCATTAACGTTAACTGCGGTGTCTACCGCATATTACGATCCAAACTCAAACGGGCGAGATCCGGCTGGTCATGTGACCGGCAGGGGGAAGCTTATTGGAGTCCTATGGATTCCATCGAGTGGATGCTCGGGCTGCGCTCAGCGCTGCCGCGAGCATCCCAGGGGTTAACGCGCGGTAACAATGCAGGCAGCATTTTTTGCTCCTGCATTGTAATCCAGCGTTAAAACGTGGGTGCAAGGGGGAAAACCGCGGGCGCAGTTTTTCCTCCCTTGTGCCCGCGTTTTAACTCTAGGATTGTAATATAGACCATAGAGGGGCTAAGGTTGGACCCCACTGTTTTATAATGTGCGGGACAGATGGGAACTCAGTTCCCTATGCAAAAATAGAGGGGGAACTGCATTCCCATGGGTTCCCCCTGGACTTGACCCCTTGGCAACAGTTACTCAAATAACCACCCGTTACAACCAGAGCATGCAGAAAACCATCTCTGAACGCACAATACGTCAAACATTGAAGAAGATGGGCTTCAGCATCATCAGACCACACTGGAAGCTAAGGCTACAATTCGACACAGGCTCAACAAAATTGGACCATAAAATATTAGAAAAACATTGCCTGGTCTGATGAGTCTTGATTTCAGCTGCGACATTCAGATGGTAGGGTCATAATTGGCATAAACACCATGAAAGAATGGATCCATCCTGCCTTGTATTAACGGTTCAGGCTGGTGGTGTAATGGTATGGGGGATATTTTCTTGGCATACTTTGGGCCCCTTAGTACCAATTGAGCATTGTTTAATTTCCACAACCTACCTGAATATTGTTGTTGAACATGTCCATCCCTTTATGGCCACAGTGTACCCAACTTCTGATAGCTACTTCCAGCAGGATAGTGCACCATCCTCTCAAACTGGTTTCTTGAATATGCCAATGAGTTTACTGTACACCATTGACCTCCACAATCACCAGATCTCAATCAAATAGAGCGCCTTTGGGATGTGGTAGAATGGGAGATTCACATTGTGGATGTGCAGGTGACAAATCTGCAGCAACTGCATGATGCTATCATGTCTATATGGACCATAATCTCTGAGAAATGTTTCCAATGCCTTGTTGAATCTATGCTACAAAGAATTAAGACAGTTCTGAAGGCAGAAGGGGGTCCAACCCGGTACTAGCAAAGCGTACCTAATAAAGTGGCCGGTGAGTGTATATCAGGGCTAAAGATATCCTCTTGCCTAGATTTAAGCAGGGCTAATGGAAGTTTGACATTTTGCAACCCTGGAATTCATCATTGACCCCTTGAGATCAGAAATGGGAAGTGATGTGTCACCCTGGCTAGTACGTAGGAATTAAAATGTTGAGCCATATATATATAAACACACACTTGGAGGACTAACCACCCTCCCTAGTTTTGCACCCCTCCCTGTTACAGGTGCCTCATTGCAGGACCTATTTAACCAAATGGCAACAGCAAACACGCTCAGTGTCGCGATCGCTCCCAGCATGCAAACGACATGATGAGTGCGTCCTCTCTTTCCAGCTAGGATCGACCAAGATTTCGGCCAATCACCGTAGTCTCCCGGGGAGTGCTGACATCCAACGTATCAGCCCTGTCTCCAGGACTACCGCTGCCTACTGACATCTTCACGCATGGCCACTATGATGTCATAAAGGGACTGCCCAAAGCTGGGCAGGAAAATCACAGTACAAGAGATACAGAGGTCCTGTGGGGTCCTCCTGAACTGTACATGATACCGGGCCATTCTTGGTATCGTTGTAAAGGCCAGAGCAATTTCTTCTCTTTTTTTTCTCTTTTTTTTATAATGCAGCACTATTTTTCACTTTTCAATTATAAAGTGAACAGTGATGCTGCACTAACTCACCTTCTCACTTCCCAAGATTCCAGCAAGTTTGAAGACAATGGCACAATGCATTATTATGCATTGGTTATTCTAAAACCTAAACCAGGGCACTGCAGCAAGGGACGCATGAGGCAAAGTCTTGTGAGGTGTCAGTGGAAAGATCAGAGCCTGGCCTTTCCAACTATACCAAATATGACCACCAATGTGTAAAAATAGACAAAATTAAATGCAAAATTTACTTTTATTTTTTCCCCCTCATTTCTAAGACAGTGGCTTTATGTGGTGTTACTTATAAAGCAAACAATGCACTATCCTAACTCAACTTCTCATTTCCCACACCGAGTTCAAATGTAGAGGTGATGGCGCAAAGCGTTATTACACATTGATCCATCTAAAACACAAGCCGCTTCACAGCTCAGCTATGAGGATAGCGGGGGTACATTGGACCTCTGTATCTCCATTATTTACACAACACAAAGTCATGATAGGTGTCATTGGACAGGCTCGAGTCTGGCCTTTCTAATCATATAAATCATGACCATGTAAAATGTCATGGGTTACCCCTATACTAAAGAAACCCTACCTCGATCCAAACTCTCCTTCCAACTACCGTCCTGTATCACTGCTTCCATTCACCTCTAAACTGTTGGAAAACAGCTCATAAGAGCAGTCATTAGTTTTGGAAGGATAGGACCTACCGTGAAGGGGTACATTTATGTTGTTGCAGATTTATATATTTAATATGCAATGCATATTTATAGTTTATAACCAAATTCCCATAATTTTTCGTAAATTAGATATTTTTAAAATCTTTAAAACAATTCTTTTGATTGCCTTGAATCTTGCTTACTTTTTTACCTACACATTCAAATAAAGGGCCCTCAAGCAGTGATATCAGCAGGTCAGCAGGAAACCCTAAGCCCACCAAGCCTCTATCACACTAATGTGAGTTTATAACTGAGCACTTTTGGCAGTAGGTGCCTTCGGTCTTCTCATTAAGCAGTAATTACATCATTTCAGAAGAGACCTTTTGTGCAATCAGTGAATTATTAACATCATTAAAGGATGAGGGAGTTTAATGTGTAACTGGAAAATAACAGCATATGGTATTAGGTTTTGCCCCTGGTTAGCGGTGTCATGAGCAGTTTGGATACAATTTCTCTCTCCACAATTCTACCGCAGAAAGAAAAAAATAATTCTTCCCATATACATTTTGCTTATCCGTGTACTAATCTGTAGAAACAGATTTCGGGTTCTGTTTTGCAAGCTTTAAGTAATGCACTTGTGTCGAGATCTCTTCAAATTAAATCCACTTCACTTGATGAGTATCAACTATACGGACACGGCATGTTATACGCTGAAAAGACGTGTTAATGAGCTCTGAAGGTGTGAAATGCGCGTGTCGGCACTGTTGCATTATATATCCCATTGAGAGTTAGACCTTGAGGCTGCTAAACTCTTCAAAGGCTTCACTTTTGGAAAATATTATTGGGGAAACATGAGTAATATTTTAAACTACTTTAATGAACAAGAAATAAGGAAATGGCTTCCTAAGGAGCAAATTTCAGCAATGTTGGCAAGTAGATTTCCTATTGATTGTCAACAGTCTATGGCTAGGGTCAGACGAAAGCATTTTTCCCAGCGAACGTGAAAAAGTGCGTCCGAACGCATTGACGTATTTGTTCACGGAATGCGCAAAAACGGTCAGACGACGTGCATTTTCGGGCGTGATTTTGTACGGATCGTCAATAAAACTCTTTTTGCGTCTGGACGTTATGTAGGCTGGACATTAGCAGCGTCTGACATCTCCTAATCACGCAAACACGCCGCTATGCCGCAGCTGCGCACTCAGTATGTCAGTACTAGCGGTTCAGCGTTCTCAGAAAAATGCGTTCAAATTCCACTTGCGTTGCACGGCCGGACTTTTGTGCGGCCGTACATCGTATATTGGCCGTCATTGCCCGTCATCTGCTGCTAGTGCGGCCGTAATTATGTGCGCCGGAACGCCCCCGTTAAAAGTGCGCTGTTCTGACCCCAGCCTATAACGACGAAGAGTTTCAGCAGGGAAACAACATGGAAGGTATTCATTCTTGAAGTTACTAAAATAAATTTAGCAGGGTTATTCAGAGAGAGAGGTGAAAACTAGGAGATTTGGTTGGAGAAGAGAACAATCTAGTCCTAATAGCCGATTTGGAAAGTGAGATAAAGGGGAGAATTTTTCTGGTTTGGCAATTTTGACCTAGAATTTTCACTTCTCCAGTCATTCTCCTGACTTTTACCTCTCTCTGAATAACCCTGTAGGTTTTATTCAGATGTAGCAGCCTTAATGAGGAACCTAGAGAATATTTTTTTCCAGGAAAGTATACCACAGACTGCTGCCATTGTCCATTGAGAATTTAACCTCTTAAGGACCAAGGCATAAAGTTTACAAAATAAATGCATTGACTTTAAAGACCCTTGGTCCTTAAGGGGTTAACTTAAATCCTGAACTAAGGGGAGAATTGGTAAGTTGTGGTCTGGGATGCAAATTAACAAATGCCCCCTTTGTGACTGTGCTGTGACACTAAACCTCATTCTACACCATTTATAACATTATGCAAAAAAGGTAGTACTGCAAACTCAGCCAGGTATTAACAGTAATGTAATACAAGTCAGTTGATACCAATATGAAACTTATATCTAACCTAAGTTTGAACAAATTAGTCCCATGGAAGTCTCTTTGTTGCAGTGCTGTAGACATCCCAACACACCTTGCACTGTATTTAATCAGGAAGAAGAATGGGGCTGGGAGGATGTGGACCACAAACCCCTTTATGCCAGTAGACCAGGGAGCATTTGCCGCAGTTCTACCTTTTCCAATCGGTCCCAGGCTCGACCACATGGAAATGTCAGTGCTCAGCTTGAGGCAATGAGTTATCACATCTATATCAATCAATTTACTTAACAGATAGGGAAGCATCAAGTGAAGTCCATATTTTCAATCTTTTGACCTTTTTGGATCCTAATCCATCTGAACCATTAGAGTAACCACCGCCAAGACGCTAGGGGTGCTGTTCATTGCCTGTACCAATCAGTGGCTCCAAACTATTACAACACAACCCAGGACATACTTGAAAATGAGAGAAATCTCAATGTATCCTTCCTGGTAAAATCCTTTATAAATAAATAAATTAAATAAATAAATACCGCAGCTGAGTTGGAATAATGTTGTTACAAGTGAGCCGCTAATGGATAATGACTGGCGCACAAACTTGCCATTAGTGAGCCGCTATTAAAGGATGTGTCTGACTAGGGCCTGTTGTATTCATGGGATTTAAGACAGGAGTCCTGACCCCAATAATCTCATGTTTCTGAAATCTCTTCTGCCTTTCAGAAGTACACACTTTTGTTGAGGGAGTTAGTCATGAAGTTAAAACGTTGCCTTCAGGGGTCAAGTTGAGGGGGATCACATGGCAATTCAGTTCCTCCACTATTTTTGAAGAGGGAACGGAGTTCCTATTGGTCCCATATACTGTACAATAAAGCTTGCATTCAGGTGTTCAATCATTTTCCCCTGTTAAGTCACAACAAAAATATAATTTATATATATATATATACAGTTTGGGTTTATGTATGTTAAGTGCGAAATGATCATTGTTAATTGTGAAACAGAAATCTCGGTGAGTTCCCACACTTAATTTTTTAGGACTTTAACCATAATTGCTATGTAACATGAGTATTATTGCACTTGAATGATGCTTGATACTGTTGTCTTAGTAGGTGTCATAAGACTCAAAACTCCAGATGTTTTTAAGGTGAAATACAGTATATTGTACATTCTAAAGCACGTTTTCCTACCACATTCAGCCATTGAATTAAAATTGTTAAGTTTTGTCCTAGCGAATCTTTGAATGTTTTGATTAATTAACATGTAATCCTTGCTCTTAAATATGATATGAAAATATTGTTTGGGTGTAGGGTTTGGATTAATTTCAACTAAGGCATAAACATTGATAGTTAAAATTGTTTATAAAACATCAACATATTCCACAGTGCTGTACAATGGGAGAAACTAAATAAAAATAAAATTAACAAATACGTTTGAAACACAGAACGATAGGGAAAGAGGACACTGCTCAAGTGAGCTTACAATCTAAGTAGAGTGAAGTGACATGCTAAGCTGATGGTGAAAGATCTTTGTGCTTTTTTCTTTTAACAAAACTGTAAGTTTCATTCTACAATCCGTTCTTGAGCAACTTTGAAAGCACTAAACCACAGCTATCATTCATATTGATATATTTTTATTATTATTAATAATTCAGTATACATAAAACATTTGATAAGTACGAAATTTCTTAGCCGAGTACGGATGCAATTCTTCACGACAGCTTTCAGTTCACATTCAAGATTAATTGTAGCTTTTTCCCCATGTTTTTTATAAATTTATTTCTATCACTACTTTTATACTGAGATGTGTAATAAATCCTTTCTTACATTTCTGCACTCTGTGTCTCCACTGCATGATATCAATGGGTTAATTACACTAAGAGGGCTTGCATGGTGCAGATGCTTCATATGGATGGTTATCTTTACATACTACAGCTAGCACATTTAAAAAGCAAGTTACAGATAGATAGTAAGGGTTTCCTGCCTACTAAGGGGGTTATTCGCAGAACGCCGGTGTTTGCCTAAGTTGCAGACACCAGTGACAATTGCCATTGTCTCAACAGTGGCAAATGCCAGCATTACCAAAAACAGAAAAATGAACAGTCAGGCATCTCCTGCTGCTGTCTGGATTTCTCTTTAATGATACACTCCCTCCGAAGTTCAGGGAACAAGCCGCCAGACGCATCTGGAAAAAATGCCGCAAAACACCTGAATCGATCGGAAAAACCGCCGAACGCATCCAAAAAACCGCAGATCAGCCGCTGGAAAAAGTTGACAAGCCGCCGAACGAGTAAAAAAAACACTGCAACTTTTAAAAGCTGTTTGCAAAAAAACTATTGCATGATAATGCCTGAAAATAACATGTAAGGTCCTATTAATAATAATAAAAATACCTGGTACAGAAAAAAAATACCATTTAAAAAAAAAAAATCCCATATAATGCTTAAAAAACCTTAATAGATAAATAAAGAAACTGCTGCAAGTGGAAAGAATAAATGGTTGAATAAATATTTAAGAAAAACGGGTACTTTTTATTTACACTGACACCTATGGGATTCGCCTGATTGAACCTTTCGAATGGAACCAACTAAAATTGGGGCATTTCACTGACATTTTGGTGCAGTTCAGGGTTCTCTAAATAGATTAACCATTACTTTCTATGGGAAGTTCACTGCAGTCAAATATCATTGTATTTCACTGGCAGTTTGCCAATATTTGTTGAACTGTCAGCTTTTTGAATAGCTGAATGACCACGAAATTGCACCCTGCGTGGAATACACCGTTCGGTGCAATTTCGGAGCCAATTTGGCTCTCTTTGAATATTCCTGTTAGTTTTTAAAAATTACGTAAAAATCTGTGTTTAACCAGCAGAATAATTTAAAATAATGATTGACAAGTTACAATTAATATCGCTATGTTCATCCATCGTACTGCCAGTGAAATAACATGCTATAAAGCGAACATAAAATGTAAACAGCAAGGTAAGCTATAATCCCATTGAAATTTGTTGATTTTCCGTCCATGTGATACATAATGGTAAATAACCGAAGTAAATAAAACACTTGACATGAGAATCCCTAACTTTCTCATTTGATCACCTTCCGTTCCCAGCATTATTTATTCATCTGGAGATGGAGTTTGGTGTTTCCTGCTGCATATGTCATGACTGACCTACTAATACAAAATGGCAAGCATAAAACCAACCTGTAATTGTTTTTCTACACTGTCGCACCCCGCACGCTCTCTTTAATTGCCTTATGAAATCAATTGGACAGGCCAGCAATATGAAACTTCCAGCAGGGAGAGGTGCGGGCAGATGATCAGCACTCTTGCTCGGTGAGTTGCTCTTGGCATTTAGCTGAGTTTTAATAAATACATAGATCATTGAATAAAAAAAAACATTGTGTGGAAATGCTGCCTTCTCGAACTTGTATGTTTTGTTTTTCGAAACCAGTCCCTCGGCTCTTGTTGTCTTCAAAGCTCAGTGTCTGAGAGTTTGAGAATCACTGAAAAATGGCTAGCCTGGGGTCACCCAGCAGTACATAATTCTATATCTACAGATGCACACAGAACCCTGTAGTGTTCTAAAATAGAATTCCCAGCATCACAGATTAAGTCGGACTCGGATTGACCATGTACTTGTATAGACCATGCAGTGATCACTAATCATGGTGCTATGGATTTTAGGGAATTATAACCCAATCAGAGGCTGCTACAGACATAATGGAGACAAAATATTTTCTTAAAAAGTTCATCTATCTGGTATTTTACTCTCTTTGCTGATGTAATTTATGCAAGTCATAGGAAACACTAAAAATAAGTCCAATGGAATAAAATAAGGCCCTGAACCAAGCACAAAAGGCATGGTGCTGGACCTCCAGGCCGCCATTCTGTTTTCTTTCCCTAGTGTCCCGTCTATTTTGATAATATGCCACCAAGATACCACCAAGCACAGCTCAAGCACAGCACACTAACTTACATCTGCTGCATGCTGTCAATACAGGGCACATTATCTTTGTGAGGGATTTTATTGTTCCCCCATATTACAGCTAGTACATACAAAGTAAGTTAATAATCCAATTTTATGCTTTTTCATTTACCGAATATGGAGCATCCAAAAAAGTAGATTTGGATGTAAATGGTTGACATACACTGTTTGAGCATCCTTTATCTCGGGACCTCGAGCATTCTAGCATTCTAGATTTCGGATTTTCCAGATTTCATATTCTGGGAGTATTCAATGTCTGAAAGTAAAGAGAGCATGGCAGGAGAGACGAGATCCCCTTCCTGCTGCAGCACCCAACATGTTTCTCTGCGGCCATGTTACTCAGAGCCAGAGTGACTCACGCTGGGGCAGCCAGCATGTGCCACTTTCTGCTGCGGCATTCCGGAGACGTTTCTTAGTGAAGATTGGCACATTTGGAGCATTCCTAATCCAGAATTACTAAAATCTGAAGGCTCCGAAAATTCTGTTTTTCGGAGACTTCCATGTTAGGGGAGCCAAAACTGTAAGGGCCACATTACAATCTTGACGCTAAAATCCTAGCGCAAAGCGAAAATCTTTGCCTTAAGTTTTAAAGTTTAGCGAGCGCAAATCACTGTTGGAATTACAATCTTCGCGTGTGCATACATCCGCCGATCAATAGCACATGTGCGCGTAATGCTAACAGGACACTCCCGACTGCACGCGTAGTACCGCCTCGCGCAAAAAAATCTTTGCGCGCTGTTCTTTTTTTTTCACAATTCAGCCAAAATTAAAATGTTTTCAATTGATATAAACTGCAGGTTCCACCCAAGGTGCATGGAGCGCTACGTGGGTGCAATCAACAGCCCCCAGGACATTGGGGAAGCCTGCAAGTGCTTTAAAGCCCTGTTTCACGCTTTGGAATCCCTCATGGGTGGTAGCGAATCCTATATAGTGGTGCCAGTTGCGCTTCATTGCTAAGAGGAAGCGAGGGAGCACGTTGGAGAAGGTGCTCTGGCTGACACCGCCTAATTCAGCTTGAGGCTGCTGGAAGGTACCAGTGGCAAGGAACCTCAGGCAGCACAGCAACTTCGTCAGCCCTGGGACAGATATCCGTGTCCCTGACCTGAACTCCAGATGGGACCGCAGCTGTAGGTAGAGCCTGTATATCTGTGCAAGGGTCAACCGGTAGCGGAGTCGACACTCAGCATCAGTCAGTTGTTCCAATGTCAATCATGTCCTTTGGACACGAGGTGCCCGTGGAACAGCACGCTCCCTCTCCATCTCCTGCTGCCATCGGAGAAAAGTTTTGCGCCTGTGACGCAAAATGAGAATATATGCTGCAGCAATAATACATGCACACACAACATCATCCATTGTATTAGTTTGGTATGAGTTGAATGGGTAACTGTGCTTTGGTGCATTCCTTTTTATGGGCTTTTATATTTGGGGTTTAGACAAGTTGTTCAGATTTTCCATTAGCATCAGCTTTTAGGAGTCGCTAAAATTATCCAAATAACGTCCATGCGGTAATTACCACGAATAGATTGTAATACCTTACTCATCCAAGCGCACATTTGCGTTTGCGCTCACAATGTTAAGTATAGGATGCGCGAAGTACAGTAAGCTCGCGCAAGGTTCGCACAGGTTCACACGTGGTACACGATTCCGCGCGGTTGTAGCGCTGAGTATGTAATTCGGAAGTCGACGCAAATGGTTTTACCCCACGTGTTAAAAATTACTTATGCCGGCGCTAACGTTAGCGTCAAGATTGTAATGTGGCCCTAAGTTTTTATTTTCCCTTCAGAGAAAACAGTAGACATGTTTGATATTCCAGTTAGTACTCCAAGCAGAAAACTACTGGGAGCTTCTGCAATGAAAGTTTGCGATCAGAAGGAAGCACAAAAAAAAAAGCAAACAATGTCAATTTGTACAACTTTGCAGCCAGTTACAAAAAAAAGTGCTTTGAATTCCTCGTGTAGTTTTAAAAAATGACTCTGTTGGTAATTCACTCTGACAAGCTTTATTTTATCGTGTGGTCTTGAGGGAGAGACGAAATGTTTTGCTGTATATACCGATTTCAGGTCTCCAAACGATGCATTATTTTGATCTTCTCCACTAGACCGTTAGAGCCTATTCAGCGGCTAGTGAACCTTCCCCCATGGACAGCAAGATGAAGGATTGTATGGAACATCTCATTAACTCTCTACATGGTGTCATGTCTTTATTATACCATATTACGCTGGCCTGGCCTTTAACTCTAAGAAACTGCGTTGATATTCTGATGCAGGCAAAATAATCACATGGGTGTTAATCATTATATTACTAATGTATTCATTTATTTATTTTCCTACTTAGTTCTTTGCTCAATTATGTCTGGCAGGGAAAGAACCATAGGTGTAAATTGATGAGGTTAAGTAATTGAAATTTTGTTGATAGGGATGTTCTCATGCTGGCATTATTGAGGAAGCAGATAATAAACGTTGACAACTACAAAGACACACACCAAACACCCAAAGCATTTATTGCAAACAAAGACCTCATACCATACAGTTTCCTGTAATGCATACAGCATCTAGCCCAGAGACAGCTTCACAAAAATGTAGACAAAACATTGAGGGCAATATTACAAGGTTGGTGCTAACTTAACCAGAGCTGTTATAAACTTACCAATTCCATACATTATAATGGCTCTGGTAAGTTTACAACAGCTCACAGCTCTGGTTAAGTTAGTGTGACGGAACGGCCAGAGCATTGTGTGTTTGATTTTCTTAGATTTCGATTCCCTGACGTCTGTGTACTATTCCCCTGTATTTACATGCTGTGTGTATCTGTGTGTAACAGTTGCAGTTCCAGGTTTTTTATAAAGTGCTAACAAGTTCCGTGGTGCTGTACAATGGGTAAGCCAGAATAGCCATGTGCATGCAAGATTGACATACAGAACAGTAGGAGAGAACCCTTCTCAAGAGCTTACAATCTAACCATTTGTCTGCTTCCACCCCCTTTCCACTAGAAACTGGTTTGAACAGGATATCACAGCCTTTCCTTTGTCTGGTGCCCTGTGTGTGGGGGGAGGAGGAGAGTTTTGAAATAGGGAACGCAGTGGCGTGTCTTACTTTTGAAATGGTTGTAACTGTTGAGCCAGAATAAAGCATTCGGAGTTTGGTGTTCATTCAGCAAGCATTACAGCCTATGTGTCGTCTATTCTGTGGGGGTATGATCACCTCCTGGTACAGTGGAAGGGGCACCAGTGAGGACGGAAGTACAAGCTTGGGTACTCGAATCCGTAACAGTTAGTACCAATTTTGTAATACTGCCCTGAGACTTGTTAGAAAATAAATATATTGTACCAATTCCCAAAGTTAAAAGACCACTCTACTGAGAAGTAAAGTGTCCTTTTTTTTCCCCTAAATTGGGCAGAGGCTCCTGACAGGCTCTGTCCAATTATTTTTTCTTCCTTTTTTTGGGGGCATTTTACTTAGATTTTTTTTACCTCACCGCACGCAGTTCCTCCTCTTCAGCAAAGGGACTCCCGAACCCAGAGTTCCCTAAAGCTTTTTTGCAGAAGTTGCACTTCCTCGCTACTTGCATAGCGAGGAAGTGCAAATTGCGCAATGCAACTGGACCTGCAAGCTTTAAATGTCACTAGTCACTATTAACCAGCAGCTGTCACTAGTAACCAGCAGACAGGAAATTCAAATTCCCTGGCTGCTGGTGATGCTGGGTGGGGTGGAGCATACTCCTTCACTTCATCCAACTTTTTAACCGTGTTCGGCTGAGCTGGAGGGGGCACTCCTCACATCCTGAAAACTACAAAAAGATAACGTAGTCAGGATTAGGGATGAGCTGCTCGGTTCGATCAGTTCGGAGTTCGATTCGAACATCGGCAGTTCGAAAGTTCGCGAACTTCGAACTTTTTGGTTTGTTCGGTTCGAGTTGGAAAAAAGAAATAATTTGAAAAAAGTATAAAAAATGCTTAAAAAGTACTAAAAAATCTAGAAATAAAGAGAATCTTTATTGCAGAATATTATAAGCAACGGTTTATTAGATATTGAATTAAAACTAATGTCTAGGTGCAAAGATTCTCACCTCTAAATGACCTGTGCTCTCAAACGGCGTAAACAACACGTGTTTAATTAGTGTTTGGAGTGCTAGGTGTCGTGTGGGTCTGTGATGGCGATGTTTCCATACATCCTACAAATCTGCCACTTCACGGGCAGGTTATGGGGACCTCCTAGGCACGATATTTGAAGGAATTTTTCGTTTTTATTTTTAACCCTTATTTTATGGAAAACTCACTGTTCCTTTAACCCTTTCACTGCTGAGGCATTTCACTGCTGTGTGCTGAGCTAATTTTTACTGCTTTCGCTCATCATGTTTAAACGCGATTTGAAGCCACATTTTCTTATACCACCCAAACATATTATATATCGTTCTTTCCGGCAGACTCGGCAGATTCATGATATATCATTTTTATATGTATACGTCATGTTTTGCCTGTATATTATAACAAAAAATTTAATAAAACTTGAATTTTTAATCATCTGCAGCGTGTAAAGTGTTTTTTTTCACCTTTTATCACATGAACATTTGCGATTATATTTTCTATGGGGTGCGCTTGTACAAAAATTAGAAATGGGGACTTATTAAATTTTTTGGGGGGAATTATGTGATTTTTAGCAAACGCACACCATAGAAAAAAATCATTAGTGCAGCATCATTGTTCACATTATAATTGAAATGTGAACAATATTGCTGCATTAATAAAAATAACACACAAAAAAATACATGTTTGTTTTTTTTACTTTATACCTGGTCATATTGGGTATCATTCGAAAGGCCATGCTCAGGCCTTTCGATTGACACCCTCCATGACCCACTAGCTGCCACGGTTCTGGAGATATCGGGGTTCAAATGAACCCCCTATCACCACCAGGGATTCCGGGCAGCTAGGGGTTCCCTGGCTATCTGACATCATCACGCTATGTGTGAGGATGTCAGGCAGTGAGGGGAGACCCGGGGGTGGAGCCACGATCCAAGATGGAGGCCCCCACCGGAGCTAGGCCGCAAGGTGCCGAAGTGAGACCCGGTGCCTAAGGGGTTAAAGCCAGGCACCGCTTAAAAGGGGAGACTCTCTCCTTTTAAGCGGTGCCTGGCTTTTTATTGTGGGACCTCCCGATCGGGAGGGAGAGGGATCCGGACGCATCCCCTCCCTTCCAGGCAATCTCCCGGCATTGCTGGGGGTCGCCTGGAAATGACGTCATTGCGCATGGCGCGATGACATCGTTTACGTCGGGAGGAGCTTGACTTCAGCGTCTGAGGACACTGAAGTCAGAACGCCACGCCAGAAAGGTGAGTATCTCCGCCGGGGGTCCCGCAAAGCTGATGACGCGTGGGACACGTCCTCCTCAGCAAACAGTGGGAGTAACTGAGGACGTGTACCACACGTCGTCAGCAGTGAAGGGGTTAAAATTTATTTTTTTAAACTCTTTGTCCTTGTTTCCTGTCCCCCAGGGCAATACCCGGACCCGGACATTGTTTTTAAATGTTTCTATACATCCTACAAATCCGCCACTTCACGGGCAGGTTATGGGGACCTCCTAGGCACGATATTTGAAGGAATTTTTTGTTTTTATTTTTAACCTTTATTTCATGGAAAACTCACTGTCCCTTTAAAAACTTTATTTTTTTTACTTTTTGTCCTTGTTTCCTGTCCCCCAGGGCACTACCCGGACCCCCATACACCTTTTATGGCAAATATATAGCATATATGCCCTCTTCGAGGGCACTCTAAAAATCTAACTTTGAGTCCCATTGACTTGTATTGAGTTCGTGTTCGTGTTCGAGTTCGAATTCGAAGTTTTGAAAAGTTCGAGTTCGAATGCGAACCGAACTCGGGGGTGTTCGGCTCATCCCTAGTCAGGATATGTAGAGATTTCCTTTACCGTTTCATTAATCATGCACATACCTAAAATTACTTGCTAATCACCATTGTGTAAACAAAGTTCACCATAGTTACAAACAACAATAAATATCACTATTCCAGGGACTTTCGGGTGGCAAGCTGAGAAGGTAGCTGCTGTTTACAGTGCTCTGCGTAAGACCTCTGCAACACTGACAGGCCGGCCATCTATGGGTGGGCTGCACTGCCAAAACCTGCAGCATAGCACTCCCTCATACAGTTGACACTGATTGGACTGCGTGGGGTCCCCCAAAGTGGAGCCCATCCCACGTAGTTGGGCTAGTTGCGGTCCCTTCTGGTCTGTCCCTCACGACACGTGCATAGTGTCATTTTGATGCTCAGGCCGCAAACCCATAAGTTTACAGGTGGAGTTGGGGATGCCGAGGCCACATGATTTGGATCCAGGTGTGAGGGGGGATTACCTTGAATTTATCATATATTAAAGTCAGAGAAGACACTCTGCACATTCGTCAACAGAAGAGTCAGGGGAGATTGACTTTTTATTTACAGCCATCACTGTCCCAAAATTGGAACATGTATTTATTTATACACATTTGATGTTTGATGGAGTTAGGTGGTAGGCTTCCCGAAACAGAAGGGTCTTTAGGGAACGTTTAAATTAATCCAGATTTGGGGACAGTATGATATTGCGAGGAAGCGCATTCCATAGGGTTTGGCGCCGCATAACAAAAGTCCTGTAGTCTGGTATGTGAAGAGGTAATGATGGAGGATGCAAGGATAAGGTCATTGTTGGATCTTAGGGGACGGGCACAGGTGTATCTGGTGATTAGTGAAGACAGTAGTGAGGAGCAGTGTTAGTGATGGTTTTGTAGGTCAGGGTGAGGAGAATGAATTTGATACTGCTGTGGATGGGGAGTCAGTGTAGGGATTCACAGAGAAGAGCAGCAGAGACAGACGGGTGTGATGGATAAGTCGGGCTGATGTGTTTAGGATGGACTGCAGGGGGAAGAGGCGGGAGATAGGAATCCCAGTCAGGAGATTGTTGCAGTAGTCCAGACAGGAGATAACAAGAGAGAGGATAAGTTGCTTGGTGGTGTTAGCAGTCAGAAATGGATGAATTTTCGCGATATTGCAGAGGAGATTGTGGCAAGATGAGGAGAGTAATTGGATGATAGGGATGAAGGAAAGACTGGAGTCAAGAGTCACTCCGAGGCAGCGGACTTGGGCTGATGGAAGGATGGTGATACCACCAACACTTATAGATAAGTCAGAGATAGGAGAATAGTTAGAGAGGTCAATTAGAAGGAGCTTGGACTTGGACATATTGATCAATCTTCAGGTAGTGAGAAGCCATCCAGGCAGGGATCCCAAACAGACATTCACTGACCTGAGAGAGTACAGAGGGAGAGAGATCAGGAGTGGAGAGGTAGATCTGAGTGTCATCAGCATATATGTGATACTTGAAGTCATAGTTGGTGATGAGTTTATCCAGTGAGGAGCAGTGGTGTATTTAGGTTTTGTGCTGCCCTAGGCCTGACTAAACTCGTGCACCCCCTAATTTAAATTTGAGGCACCCCTTCCTGTCAAGGGCACACCTCTTTCTGGTTAATCCCCACCCTTCCTCTTTAAGCTCCACCTTTTCCTCTTAGAGCTCCGCCTTTTCCTCTCTTTATATTAAAAGTGGATACCAAGCGCCTAATTGTATGTTTTGTATACCATTTCAAATGTATCTATTGAGATAAATAAAATTATGAAATGTTTAAATTCAAGCATTTTTACAAAGAACAGCCACGCATGTCAAGTATACTGGATCACAGCCGCTCTAATTGGTTGAACAATAAAATCCACTGCATATGAGCGTATCACAGAGCTGCACAGCAATAAAACCCACAGAAATGTGCACTGTGTATGAGCATATCACAGAACTGCACAGCAATAAACCTCACAGTAATGTGCACTGTGTATGAGTGTATCCCAGAGCTCCAGGGCAATAAAACTCACAGTACTATGCAGTGTGTATCACAGAATACACAGCAATAAAACTCCCAGCAATGCTATGTTTGGTGTGTGTCAGCGTATCAGAATCCACAGCAATAAAACTCCCAGTAATGCAATGTGTGGGTCAGCGTATCAGAATCCACAGCAATAAAACTCCCAGCAATGCAATGTGCGGTGTGTATGAGTGCATCAGAATCCACTGCAATAAAACTCCCAGCAATGCAATCTGTGGTGTGTGTCAGCGTATCAGAATCCACAGCAATAAAACTCCCAGCAATGCAATGTGTGGTGTGTATGAGTGCATCAGAATCCATAAAAAATAAAACTCCCAGCAAACCGAGTGTATATGAGCACACAGCAATTATTTATTCTACATTTACCGGCCTCCGCGGTAGGGCTGTGTGCAGAGTCTGCAGGGACTGTGTACAGACTCAGCAGGAGGTCCCTCCAGGCCATGTTAGGATCGTGGCTGTGCCTGTGCGTGGAGCCATCTTGTCAGCAGTGGGGTGCCACTGCCAGAGGGTGCACCGTGGCTTTGATTCCCTTCCTGGTGGGTGTTCAGTCCAGAATAGAGTGACAGTCCATGTTAACGAAAGGGCGGGCAGCTGCGTGCGTGTCATGTGGTTCAGCCAGTCAGGTGGTACTGAGGCTCAGTACCACCTGTCTGGCCGGACCGAGTGTGAACTGCACGCACGCAGCCTCACCAGGAGCCAGGCAGCTCAATGACAAATTTCTATCACTGCAGTGCTGGTTAAGGAAAGGTCCACTTTAAACAGCAGTAAGCAGACAGGGCTTCATATTCTGCTGATACCCCCCCCCCTTTACCTGCCGTTTACTGTCATCTTCTCTCTCTGGACACAAATCACATCCCCCTCCCCTCTCCTAGAGCTGCTGCGGGGCAGGGGAGGAGCTATGGAGGGAGGAGAGGGGGATTTTTATTCTATTCGATTTTATTCCGTATGCAAACGCCCTGCTCCGCTGCTCATTGTTTGAGAACACAGCTCAAAGCTGACACACAGTGACAGTGGCACCTCCTAGTACCCCCTAATGACACCCCAATAATCACTGGTACCTGGGACGCCCCACCCTCCGCCACTCCTCTAAGTACACCACTGCTCTGGTGATATGCTCACACACAAGTTTGGCGAACTTTCCAGCAAGTACGGTGCTGTTTGAAGGCAGTGCAAATCCCCATAGAGAAGTAATGGTTAATCTATTCAGAGAACCCCAAACAGCAGAGAAATGTCAGTGAAATGCCCTGATGTTCGGTGGTTTCAATCAGCAGGTTTATTCAGGTGAACCCCATAGGTTTCAATGTTAAAAATATTCCCGTTTTTATGCAATATCTAATAAACCATTTATTATTTTAATCTGCAGTAAAAAGTCTTTAATTTATTTATTGATTTTTTTTTAGTACCTTTTAGTAATTTTTCAGAACTTTTTGGCAAAATCCCCCCCCTTTTTTTTAATAGCGGTTCTTCTTTTTCTGTAACAGAACTTTTTATTATCAATCATAGGATCTTAAATGTAAATTACAGACATTTTCGTTCAGTAGTTCTTTTGAAAACAGCAGGCCATGGGTTTCCGGTGGCAGCATACAGCGGCCGACTCCATGCAGTTTGGGGACCCTGCGGTGAATGGTGAATTCACTGCAGGGTGGGGAAATTTTATTCCCCAAAGCACAGGGAACTACAGAACACCAAAATGTTAGCGTCATTTCGGTGCTCTGTGAGTAACCCAATTAGTGGTGAGGTTTTTTGTTGCCCCCTGGAAAGTAAAAGCCTAGGCCTTGCCTACCCAGGACATACTTGAAAATTAGTGACATCTCAATGTTTCCTTCCTGGTAAAATAGTTTGCAAGAGTAAAGAGTGGAAAGTGCCGCCCTAGGCCTAGGCCTTGTTGGCCTAGGCCAAAATACACCAGTGGTGAGGAGTATAGATAGAGAAGAGCAAAGGACCTAGGACTGAGCCTTGGAGTACGCCGACTGACAGAGGCATTGAAGAGGAGGAATTGCCAGCAAGGAATACTTAAAAGGATCTATTGGAGAGGTAAGATTTTAGCCATGAGAGGGTGGTATCACAGAGACCAAGAGAGAAGAGGGTCTTTAGGAGGAGGGGATGGTCAACTGTATCGAAGGCAGCTCAGAGGTTAAGTAGGATCAGTACGTAGTAGGGGCCTTTTGTATTTTGCGGTGAGAAAGTCATTAGTAAACTTTGTGAGAGTGGATTCTGTTGAGTGTTGGGAGCGAAAGCCGGATTGCAGGGTGTCAAGCAAGGAGTTGAAGGATATGAAGAGGATTAAGCAGTCATAGACTAGTCACAGCCAGGCGAGAGATACTTACCCCTCCTGTCGGGGTCCCGTAGTGGCCTGACTTCCTTGAAGTATAAATATATGACTGCCTTGAAGTCAGACCCTTCCATGGGACCCTTGTTGGTGCACTGATGTCATCGCGCTGGCACGTGATGACATAATATTCAGGTCCCCCTGGGAGAGTGCCTGAAGGGGAGGGAGGTCCTTTGGACCCCTCTATCTCCCTATCAGTAAGGGTTAAAGGGGCAAGTAAGATATCGCCGGAAAGGTAACAGTCTGACCTATCCAGAGATGCCCCTTTTAACCCCTTACATGCCAGTACCACGTTCTGTTGCTATATTACAGACTTGTCCCACCCCCTGGGCCTCCCCTCGTCCACTGACTCCTATGGTCATCAATGTTATGTGTAGTATGGAAATAAAAATGAAATAATTCAATGAATAAAAATAAAGATTTATTTTTTCTTTTTTTTATTTATAATGCAGCATTATTGTTACCTTTAAATATAATGTGAACAATGATGCTGCACTAACTCACCTTCTCTTTTCCCAAGATGACATTTTTTTTTTTTCAGTTTTAGTTAAAATTGCATATTTTCTCAGAAAAATGCAGTAGGTTCCCATTTCTAATTTTTTTAATAAGAGTACCCAAACAGAATATATAAACAGAAAGGCATGGATGATAAAATGAAAAAAAACAAAAAACATTTTACATGCTGTAATTGATTGAAATCTGAATGAAATACAATTTTGTTTAAATTTTTTGATATAGGGTCCTGACAGGACATGACATATACATATAATATAATGATATATTATGAATCTGCTAAGTCTGCTGAAAATAAAGATATCTAATTTATCTGGATCATACAATAAAACAAGACTTCAAATCACGTTTAAACATGATGAGCACAAAACGGTCAAAATCAGCTCAGCAGCACACAGGGACGAAATGGCTCAGCAGGGAAGGGGTTAAGAATGACCCTGATTGAAAGCTCAGAGTACTGATTCTCTCTGAATCCAATTTGTAAGAGGCGTTCAAGTGAATGAATAGGTTGCATAGAGAGTAAACGATTTTGTTTTTTACCCACTGAAATTATACCTTTCTGACTTTTCCACTGCTTGATAAATTTCCCCAAAAATGTCAATATTTTCATTCCAGGATGGCAGATTCTGTCGTTGTTTTATTTTTCAGCCGTCTGGCCCCCTCTCCTCCTTTACTCATACAAGGAAAATAACATGTCAAGGGTCTAGCAACTGACATTTCTGTAACAATAGTCACACATATGTATAAATCATTTATTGCTGGTCTGAGCAGCTTTCTCTTGAATCCCTATTTCTGAAATCATATTTGATTCAGCGGATATACAGAAATTCCAATAATCTAATGATTGAGTAAATCAGGAAAGCCAGAGCTGGTAGCGTCACAAGAAATACCAGCAAATTAATATTTTTATATCAACTTTTCTCAGTAATAGGAAGTTGCTGAAGCAATTCACACTAAACAAAATCGGAAAGTGCCACATGGGAGATATTTCCTGTTAGATGGACACGAAAGCATAATCATTTGAGGGTTTTCCTCTTTTATGGCTTTTCTGTGTTTTTCTTCTGATTCTGTGCTAGAGTTCAACAATTTGAATTGCTGACTGTGACTACCAAGGCATGTCCAGCTGTGTTATTGGCTGTGCATCATGGCACTTTTTGGTTCATGACTAACAGCTGGGGTGCTATTGAAGTTGCACTGTGGACCAATGGACATAATGTCAGTAATTAAAGAGCAGCATAAATCTCGGTCAATTGCTATGCTGTCATCAGGACGTATAGGTTAATATGAACAATCTAGTTGACCAAAGAAAAATACAAAACTGACACTCGTTCTCAGGCCATATCATACCTTGAGAATTATGGAGGTGGCCCACTCTGGGGCAGACACATTCATAACATTTACTTCACATGATGTTGCTCAATAGGGTTTCTGATTCGCAAAAGTACAGAGTCACATGAGTTATAAAGGACAGGAAGGGGATTAAATTATCTGTTTATGGGAAATAGGCGAGAAAGGCACACAAAAGTTAAGAAAAAAAGGGAACATTCCAAGTTACAAGAGGAACTACAGAATAACAGTAGTAAATAAATTCTAAGCATATTACATAAAAGAATTGGGAAGGAAAGTAAAAATGATACAAAAATGGAAAGGGTGAGCTGATAATAGAAAAAGGTGAGAAAATGTCATTGTTAAAACGGTGACGTAATCACAAAGAAAGTGATTTGCTTGTGATACAGCGCTGTTTTGGCCACAATCCGGCTTAACTTTCTTCCATTTTTGAAACTTTATGAGCAGGGCAGGCCCCCCACAAAGCCTAATCGGGCTTAGTAAAGTGTTATCATGGTCTTGTTTTTTTGTCGCTTAGATTTGACACAGGGGGCCCTATTACTTTTCCTCACGCTAATGTTAGCGCTCACCTGTGTGAGCGTTAACGTTAGCATTGGCATTGGGGGCCCTAGTGTGGGCGCACCATATTACAATCCGAACGCTAACGAGTTTAAAAACCCGTAGCGATTCGGAACTTGTGCTTTTCAGCGTCAGTTTACTGTACTGTGCACTCCCTATACTTAACATGGGGAGCACAAAGAGTTAATTAGTGTTAGTATTACAATGTACTAACACTAATTACCATCCGGCTGCGGTTAACCCGAAAGTTAACCACAGCTAGGACCTGGTGCTAACGGATTCTGCTTTTGTGGAACCCATCAGCACCAGCAGAAAATTCCTGCAAAAATCATCCTGCGGTGAGAACGGCTGCTCCAACCGCCTCTTCTTGCCACCGGAAGCAGTGAGAGACTGGGGGAAAAAGTCCCCAGTCTCCCTCTGCGGATCACTACGCTAACCTGCCGGATCTCGTGAGGCAAGATCCTGCAGGTCATGTGACCGGCAGCATTGGCCTCAATGGAGTCCTATGTGCTCCATGGAGGGGATGCTTGAGGCGGCTCTTAGCGTAATATCACGCTAAAACGGGGATGCTAAGGAGAAACCTGCAGGCGCAGGTTATTCTCCTTTGTGTCCCCGTTTTAGCGCTAGGATTGTAATATGGGCCACGGTGTGCAGGATAAGACACATTGAGCGGCTGGTCTCCACATAAAGCTATGCCTCCTGCTCTGTAAGAGCTGCAGGAGTAATTGCCCTATTAGAGTCCACGGTTGATACTCAACACTCATTCCACATAGCGCTACAAGAGTCACATTGGGCAGGTCCTCTAGTAAGACAGACCAGTCGCAAATGTGACCGCCGTGACTCGTGTAGTAATGCCACTAGAAAGTCAGATTAGAAATGGCTTGACGTAGGCAGGTGAGCTTACACTCTTAATGGCCATTAAAGAAACCAAAGCCTCTAAATGTGTTTTGTTTCACACGGTATAATAGGAATAAGCGTATATGACATTTTTCTTCTGGTTATAGATTAGAAATGATGAGTTGAGTAAAGTGAGTGTTGGCTATAACAGACTGTGACATTGTTCTCCAATAATAAGAGTAGAAGCTTTTCTGAAAGACAGAAAAGTGAGAGTCCTGCTTCATGATCAAGAGATATACTGACTAAATGGGCTTGATTTAATTCAGACTGATGGCCCAAATCAGTATCTATGTTGGCCATTTTTGGCCGTTTTTCAGTTCAGGAGATAGAAATGTGTATCCACCACCAGCATTTTGATTCCCAATGAAAATTTGGCTCAAATATCGTCTCTCTCAGACTACAGTTTTCAATGGAAATTTCGGATTTAGTGATTCAAACCGAATTTTTCTGTATGTCGATTTCTGAAAAAATGAGTGCTGAAAACTGTTGATAAATGGATTTTCAGCCAGTAAACTAGAGGAATTAAGACTGAAATTGTTTATTAAACATCGGAATTTTCAAAGAGACGTGTTTAAAGGGACATATCAGTATGATGCTGGTAGAAAACAAGTTTTATCAGGCATTTTTCCAGCCAACTTTTCTTCGTACCAGCGGCATTTTCAAATATTGGCTCAGACTGAATTTTTTCCGTTGAATCAGCCGATAAATCGGTTGATAGAATTTAATCAAACCTTAAAATAAAACAAATGTGAAATTACATATGTATAGTATAATTACGGCCAACACAGGATTCAAGATGTTATATTGTCAATTTTGTTAATATCTCTATATCTGCTCTATTATTGAACTTTTTCAAGAGCTCTTTTTTAAACATTATTACACACATCTATGTTTTTTATTTTAATGTGGTAAATTGTTGATACATCTCCGTTATAACTTTTATCATTAGAGGATTGAAGTCACCTGAGAAACTGATGGGGTTGAAATTAAACTCAAGTATCGTAGTTTGAACCATTAAAATAAGCTGCAGCATTAATTCATATCACATAATGGATTGTTGTGATGCTGACTGAGACAAGTTTTATGAACGATCAGCAATATCTGAGCTGTCCTCAGAACCTTCAACTGGTTAATGCTTTTGGAATTGTATATAAATCTATCATCTATAAAAACTCTTTACAGCTTAAACAGCAGATTTACTGATGCCCCCTGGTAATGAAATGACAAACTGGGTTTCCCCATCGTGATTTAATAACTGTGCGTTGTACCCCCTCTGTTTAACTGGTTAAAGAATGACGCACCCTGTGTGTGCTGTAATTTGTAGACCTAGCTGCAAAGTGTAAATTATACTTTTTACAAGCAATCAATGAGTTGAGTATGTCATTTACCAGATTATTTTGTTACATGAAATACTGTTATGTGGTTTAACAGATTACACACTAATCTGATTTTCACTGTTTAAAACCATTTATACATATAGGTATACATTTATAGATATACACTATATTGTCAAAAGTATTCGCTCACCCATCCATATGCGAGTCAAGGCAGGTGAGTGAATACTTTTGGCAATATAGTGTATGTACACAGAGATGGCTGGTGAAATTTGCATTTAGTGGGGTGCCTCACCCACAATGTGTTACCTCCAAAAGTTTAACATTAACAAATGCTAATTCGTCGACCATCTGGCCGCCTCGCTGAGTGCAGTTAGTGCGCTCAGCGCTGCAAGGCTCAATCCTCCTATGGATGATCACGCTTCGCAGCCCTGTCAACATGTGTCTATCGTTTTGACGGGGAGGATTTGTGCACGTACACTTGTAGCGCGCGCAATTCGTGTGCGCACTACAGCGTGTGACCGGCTCCGGAAGGCAAGTCAGTACGGGCGCACCTAGTACGCTCATCTGACCCTGGCCTATGAGACCTAATTTGCCAGTTATCTGCCGCACACCACAGGTGATATAAATTGCTACTCAGTGATTGCAGTATACAGTCTGGACTACCCCATAGTAATCCTTAAAGTCTGGCCTCTTAGGGGTACTTGAGGGCCAGAGTTGAGAGACACTGCTGTATTAAATCTGACATCCCATTATATATAAAGCACCAGCACTGCCTCTTTTTTATGGTCAGATGTTATGCTATGCTGCATATAACGCACCAGCAATAGATACCATTAATGATCTGATATTACATTCTATAAATCACCACTACAGCAACCTTTTTATAATCAGATATCACACACATGTAAAGCACCAGCACTGCATCTTGCTTATTGTCAAATATAATATATTATAGAAATCGTGACATTTTGGTACGGATATTGAAAATATGACTGATGATGCTAAAAAAATCTTTGGCTCTTTTTTAAATCATAATTATAACATAAATCACCAAAATGGCCCTGAGGCATGACACCCCCCTACCTTCTCTGAAAGTGTTGGCAATTGACCATGTTCCTCCTCTTCCCCGTGATGGAGACAGGGCATCTGAATTGTTAAAACGTGAATCCTTCTGGATTTTCACCTTGGACGCTAGCACCTCTAGGGTTCAATTAATTATTTTTTTTCAATGTTCCTTAGTACTCAGCGATAATATTTAAACCCTGCAGTTTGTTTGGTTTTGGTTTGGGTTTCCATCCTTGCTTTGATTTTAACATTACAACTTTGTCACACACGTGTAATCTAATAGTTTGAAACAAATATGTCAAATCAATGTTAATAACCCTTTGTTGATTGGGAATCTTTAAACATATGTAATTGTGCATGCTATTGCAATACATACAGGGTTATTCAAAGAGATTTGAAAAGTCACCGCACATTCAGTGACTTTTCGTTCCCCGCACTTCGGGGCAATTCGGCGATTCTAGTTCGCCGACGCTACATATGACTGTAACTGAATACGCATAGCTGCATCCTCCTACAGTTGATTAGATCTTGTGCCACATCACTGCACATAGGGGCATGCCGTACAGGGATTGAGAATAAGGGACTGTGCTGCAATTGTTTCCTGCAATCGTTTAGCTTATATACAGCAGTAAAACCAGTTTGAAGCTGCAGAGAATTGCAAATAACTAAGAAAATATAGAGTTAAAGTTTTCATTTTCAAATTAGCTTCTAAAATAATCCCCTGAGCATATCGATGGATAGGATGACAATCTGTAACACCTGCCTTGGGTAGCATATTTCAACACCTGATTGATCAATTCCTCCAAGACCCACTCATATGGGAGGGATCTTATCCGATGTCGGAAAAACACATCGATCAGAAAGAAAAGATAATTTACAGCTACAATTATCTGGGCATAATAGCTGAAGCCAGAGGCTTTGACAATTGCCTGGGAAAGCAGGGAGCTAGATTTTAATTCAGTTATTTTCCACGCCGAACATTTACAGCTAGGAGCTGATAGCAAGAATAGGAAGACAGACAGAGTGGTACAATGTGCTCATTCAACAAGTTTGACATAAACATTGGAGAAAACTCAGCTGTCAAAACAGGTAATCTGGAAACATTTGTCGGTATGTCAAAGCATACAGGTTATTTGTCGGTATGTCCAAGCATACGGGTTATTCACAGAGGGAGCTTAGTAATGACTGCGGGACCCTCACACACTTATCCAAGTCAAGCGGTAACCTAGTATGAACAGACCCTTGATTTATATTCCATAATTATTTTTTTTCTTGGTTTACTGGATTAGAAATCACAATGCTGGTGTTTGTACCATCTTTAAATATTTTTCTTAATTTACAACTGCAGAAAACCAAGATGAGTCCTGAAGACATTTAGTATTACGATGTTGGTGCTAACTTAACCAGAGCTGTTGTAAACTGAAAACCTCCATAGGCTATAATGGCTCTAGGAAGTTTACAACAGCTCTGGTTAAGTTAGCAGTAGCACCAACTATGTAATATGGCCCTTAAAGTCTATAGCAATATGTAAACTCCTCCTGTAGCATGGGTATATCCCTGAGAGGAACCAGGTATAACAATGTATGGATCTATTGTGAAAACAAACATAAATCTATTAGAGGTGTACGTTTCATTTCGCTACGAATCGCAATTCATTCGCAATTCCACCAATTCGAATTTCAGAAGTATTTCCGAATTAACATATCGATTTGATCCAAAGAGCATTGGAAACAACATGAAATAATATCTAATGAATTGATTCGGATTGATACCTTAAAACTAATCGATTCGTTTTGACGTTTCACACAGGACCCTAAGATTCTGGGTGAATGATCAGAATCTCAGTATCTCAGGGTCAATGTTCAGAGACCCTGAGATTCTGAACATGCTCCCAGAGACCCTTAGATCCTGGGTGAATGTTCAGAGACCCAGAGATTCTGGTCATTCACCCAGAATCTCAGAGTTTCTGGGTGGATTTTCAGAATCTATGGGTCTCTGAACATTGACCCTGAGATTTTTTTTTCACCACACTTCAGGGCTCTCTGGTGCTCTGTATATAGAAGAATAAATCATTCAATGGCTATGCTGCTGAAAGTGCGCCGCACTGCACTGTATTTTGCTGTCAATTGTCCTGTGGTGCTGAATCTATTTGATTCAGCACCACAGGCCAACTAACAGCAAAATACAGTGCTGTTCGGCACACTTCCATGCACTTCGGCAGCAGCAAAATTGCCCCATAGAGAACCATTGAAATGAATGATTCCTATGTACAAATTTTCAAAGTGCGCCTAAACACTAATTATTAACCCTAGCTTTTAACCCTCATCTAACCCTAATCTAACATTAATTAAGCAGTGTTTATTGACTTTTTTTAGCAATCTGATTTGATCCAAAATTACAAAACGAACCGAATCGGTAGTTGAACAAGTTCCGTTTCGGACGTATACATTTTCGGTCAAAATTAAACAAGTTTTTTAACCATGCACACCTCTACAATATACTGTATATGGTACTTGCAGACTGAACATTAATATCCAGCTTTGTGTTACATTTAAAAGTACAGAGCTTTCCAAACACACTTATTTAAATATAAATATATTTCAGGGTCAGTGAAGGGAGCAATGCACTCGTTGAAGCCATCAGGCTCTAATGGAAAGTAGCTATTAGATATGGGTGTATAAATGAAAATCTTGAAAGGGGCATTATTTTTTTTACTTCAGTATTGGTGATAATTCGGCATGTTAAAACAAGTGGGCACAAAAGGTAAGAGAGGCTAGAAATGTACCTGGAGATAAAAGTATTAAATAAGGGCACTCTGAAAACAGCAGAGCTTCACAGCTATTAAATAATTTGATTAAATGTTAGAATTAATATTACAGCACATTCTATTTGTCTTGGAGTCTTATCTAAATTAATTCAGCGTCTTCCCTCACTGACATCCATTAGTTATTTCCTACCTTTAGTAAGTTATTTCTATTCAAAAGGAGTATCAATCCATCGACCTCTGCCTCCTGAGCTGAACACCTGTGCTTTACTGACCAGCCTTGTGCCTTCTTCTGCTGTGCACTGCTATATTAATTGCATGTTAGTCTCTACAGAATTAGGAAACAATGCTACAGGTAAGAAATAAATTATGGATGTAAATTTGGCAAATGCTTGTTTAAACACATTGAATTTTTAAAGTCGAGTCAAAGTCACCTAGAATTGGTTAAACCCTTGAAAAGTCCCAAAAAATTCCAGATATCTGCTCCCAATTCTCCTTTCATCCCACACTTTTCATTTATTAGAACCTCTAACTCTAATTTGTATTAAATAAGGCCTTACACTTCATTGCCATGACTAATGAATTTGTAGATTCCCTAAATATCATTGTTCTGTTGGTCTTCAAGTTGGAGGCATTTGGTGGCAAAATAGTTTAATTTTCTCATTAGTAACTAATTAGACAGAACTTACACAAGTTTCCTCTTGTATATTGTATAAGAACATTTTGGTGAAACAAACAGAGGTCTAGTCCTAAAAAAATAAGGTCTCTATACCAAGGTTGGTGTGAACATAACCAGCACTGTTGCTCAGGAAGCAGATTTTGGCTTCATTAGATAGGACTCGCCTTACTGGAGGTGCCTTGGCGTTGCAGTCGGGCTTAAAACTTCAATGGCCATTCAAGTAAACAAAAACCTCTAATTATGTTTTGTTTCCCAAGATGTTATAGGGATAAGCGCAGATGACATCTTTCGTTTTTTTTGTTAGGTTTTATACATGTCACTGGGCTGGATACGTCTGGTTGTTGCAGCCGCCTCGGTAGGGCTCAGGCATGACACCATTTTCCTGTATCTATGTATAACCAGCACTGTTGTAAACTTCCAAAGCCAGTATAGTCTATGGGGTGGTTATGTTTACAACAACTCTGGTTAAGTTTAGAACAACCATGGAACAGGGTCCTACTTGTTTGAACTCTTCAAGATATCTGTTTCCTAATTAACATTAATAAATTCTTACTTAACCAGGGCTGGATTTACATCTCAGGAGCCTGTAGACACAAATATTTGAAGCACCCCCCTAAAAAAAACCAAACATACAGGGTTATTCAAAGAGAATCGAAAAGTCACCGCATGTTCGGTGACTTTTCATTCTCTTTAATTCGGTGAGATTTGGCAATCCCATTTAAGAGACCCTGCGGTGTATTCAGCAAGCACCACAGGGAAAAATCGCCGCAAACCCGCTGAAAACTCACCGCAAAACCAGGGCGAACGCACACCGAAACCCGCAAAAACATCAGGATTAACCCCGCCGAACACGCCGGAGAAACCCGAGCAGGAGCCGATCAGAGCGCAGAGCAGCTGCCGGAAAAACCCGACACCGCAGACGAATGGAGTGAACAAAAAAAAACAGTACACTTGAATGTTTGAAAAGTGAAACGCTGTTTGCAGCGAAAATGTCTGAAATTTACATATAAGGTCCAATGAATGATAATAAAAAGGGCAAGGTTAAAGAAAAAAGAAAAACCGATTAAATTTTTTTTTTAAAAAAATGAAAATTGTTTTTTGCAAACAAACTCCCGAAAAATGCTTAAAAGATCCTAAAAAAATCTATAAAGAGACTTTTTACTGCAGAATATTATTATAAATGGTTTATTAGATGTTGATTTTAAAACAGGAATATTTTTAACATTGAAGCCTATGGGATTTGCTTGAATAAACCTGTCGAATGAAGCAACCGAATGGCAGGGCATTTCGGCAACTTTTCACTGCTGGTTTTTGTTCTCTGAATAGATGAAGGTATGGGGATTTCATTGCTCTCGAACAGGCACCGAACAGGCACTGTATGTGCAGGCAATTCGCCAACATTTGGTGAACTGCCTGCTCTCTGGATAGCCAAATGGCCAAGATAGGTAACCAAACGCTGATTTTCAGCGTTTGGTTACCTTTCGGCAGCCATTCGGACCTCTTTGAATAACCCTGAAAGTGTCAAAAATACTTTAATTTTTATTTTTGGGGAAGCAAAAAAATAAATTAACATTTTAAAAAGACTGAAAAGCAGTTTCTCGCTGTGCTCACATCAAAAGGAGCAGAATCTGTTGCTTTAAAATAAATCAAACATGGAAATGAGAAGGTGAGTTACTGCAGCATCAACGTTCACTTTATAGTTGTAAAGTGACTGATGCTGTGTTAGAAAAAAGAAAAATATTTTTATTTTATTTATTTATTGAATTTTTAAAAACATGGTCTTGTTTGGTAGCATTGAAAAGGCCATACCCTGACCACTTCAATGATACCTTATATGTCCCCCTAGCCTGTAGGGCTCCAGAGTTACAGGGGTCTAAGTAATTGGAAATTGCATATTTTTTTTACTTTATTTATATGTTAATATTAATATGTTCCAAAGCATTCCCACATGGGACCATCCCATTTCGTCACCCCCAACACGCAGGCCTTGAAAAGACTGGCAATGGACTTCAAAAAGAGGGCAACACGTGACCCACTGTGATGTTAACCAGCGGTGAATTCCAAGGGATGCTCCAGGGCAAGTGTACCTGTTGGTGGGGGATGCCAAGGCCTAGACTGGTGATTGGGCACAATTTTGACCAAGGCTCTAATACAAGCAGAGTAATTTAAGGCCAGCCATTCAGGAATGTGAATGATTCTACTGAGTCGCCAACCACAAAGGGCACCATGTTTTCAACAAGGGTGTTGTGCATCCCCATGCATTCATCAGGGAGACTAGAGTGGCCACAAAGCAGCATGCTGCCTATAGCTGTTAAATGTCACACAGCCACCGGAAATTATGAAAGATGGGAACTGCACATATGGTGCAGGGGAATAATATGGGATATGGATATTAATTGAGGAGAAACCCTGGCTTGGTGTCTAGAGCTGGTGACAGACACTGACAGTATGACAATTGTGAAAATTGACTTTTATGATTAGTCAGTCAAAATGAAGGAGTCTTATAGGTGCAATATGGGAGGGGGCACAGGGGAACCTTGCATGTCCCCTCTTCTACAAATAGCCCCTACCACTGCTAGTGGGTGGGAGCTGGGGAATGAATTGTTACATGTCCACCCCCCGAGATTTGAACAGATTCCCAACCAATGCACGTGGGTGGGAGACAGTTGCTATAAAATGCCTTCCTTCTATTAATAGCCCCTACCATCACTTATGAGCTGAAGCTAATCCAGGAATGAAAGAGCATCCTGTTTAAGATTTGATTGAAGTACATCACTTATCTCTGAGTGCCTGAGTGCCTGTTCTTCTTGCTATTGGATATCTGTCCAGCAGAATGTTGGCACTGAGGTCGCTCAAGAGCCGTGCTGTACCCAGGTCACTCAAGAGCCGTGCTGTACTGAGATCCAAGCCCCACGAGTCTTGCCAGGGGTGCTGCCCCACCGAGCCTTGCCATGGGCGCTGCCCCACCGAGTCTTTCCGAGGGCGCTGCCCCACCGAGTCTTGCCAAGGGCGCTGTCCCACTGAGCCTTGCCATGGACACTGCCCCACCGAGCCTTGCCGAAGGTGCTGCCCCACCGAGCCATGCCGAGGGCGCTGCCGCACCGAGCCCTGCCAGGGGTACTGCCCCACCGAGCCTTGCCGAGGGCGCTGCCCCACCGAGTCGTGCTATGGGCACTGCCCAGTTGAGTCGTGCTGCCATGTCCAAGTCACCGCAGAGCCATTTCTTGAGTGACATACTAGCAGTTTTGTCGTCGCTGGATCAAGATGACTCTGGCCCTGTCCGTGTAAACTTTGTCCTGTTCTTGTTTTGAGCGTCCGGGGTCCGCTCATGGTGGAGGGGATATGTGACGTCCTGCGCCCCCTCTTGCAGAGGTGGACTTTGCCAGTGAAGAATCTGGACATTCAGTGTATCTGGCGCCACCTCTGGCTTCTTTGATTTTTGCATCGAGTCTGGTCATTCTGTTTCTTTTTGATTCAAGCCATGGAACAACACCTGGACTCTATTTGTTCAATGAACTCATGTGCTTAAAAGCAGGCAGCGCCCAATGAAGGACGCTGCCTCATTCATTTCTGGAGCTCATTCTGATAGGTACTGTCTCTGATTCTAGCCTCTAGTTAATTCATGTTCTGGTCTAGTCTAGCCTGTTTTGTTTTCCTCTTTGAGTTTTAGCCTCATTCGGATCCTGCTTATGTTTTCCCTTGTCTAGTTATGTTTATGTTTATCTAGTCTAGTATTCTTTGCATATTTATTTCAGGTCTGTTTCCCTTTCTGTTTATGTTTTGCTAAGTTCCCTGGTCTCTAGTTTAATGTGTATTTAGTTCTGGATCTCCTGTTTGTTTATATTGGTTCCTCTTTGTTTCTTAGTGTTGTAAATAAATTCCTTTATTTACTCTTTAATAATGTCTGTTCATGTCTAGTCACTGCAAAATAGCTCACACCCTCCTGGTCATGTCTAGTCAGGTCCCCTCCAGTCGTTACCAGGAGGCGGGCATCAGGCCTAAGCAATAGCTGCTAGTTCTGTTTCTTATCATAATCCAGTAATTTTGTGTGTATGGACATGAATGATTTCAAAATTTATTTAAAAATTCTACAATGACCACATCAGCTTAAGTGGATACACAAAAGGAGACAAACTCCAGTATCTCGCGGAATAAGGAGCTACCACAGCAAGCAAACAGTGGATTTCATCTGAACAAAAATTAGTAGATTGCTTCTTGGCCTCCATTCTATGGTACTCCAAATCTGCAGTGGGTGCGTATCAACTTTCCACTCTACTACTGATATTTCTCTACGAGACTGGTTGAAAAACTTAAAAAAACAACAGCTCTGCAAAATTTCCTTCTCCCTTACACCCATTGCAATACCTCTATCCTTCCCTAATTTGATCTTCACCTGACAAAAACCAAATCTGTAATTTCTTGGATCTTGACCACGTCACTGATAAATGTGACATTACACAACCTACCCGATTTAAAGCCTCAATTCCGCCTGCATAGATTGATCTCATGTTTATGCTCCATAGCACCTCTGACTCATAGTAGACCTTTCGAAACATCTGAATAACTAATTCATACAAAAGAAGGATATTTTCAATATGACACCATTCAAGAGCAGAAGTCACCCATACCGGCTTATGTGGCCAAATTTTTGAGAAAGGATTTTACCAGGAAGGATACATTGAGATTTCTCTTGTTTTCAAGTATGTCCTGGGTGGCGAGTTAGGTGTCTTGCCCAAGGACACTTACTGGAGAGGAACGAACCCATGTCACGCAGAACAGTGATGTTACCTCTATTCCACGCAGCCGGTACTTGGAGGAAGACTTCCAGACTCATTATCAGGATGAACAATGGGAGAAAAATACATATTAGCACACAGCTGTTTGAGTGTATCATGTACACAAGCAAATGTTACATACTGTATAAGGTACTTGATATACTTTATAGTAGATTTCCAGATGTGAATTGCCCATGCTGGAGGTGTTAGGTCATGACGTATTTGGTTGTCCTGCCCATTAATGCAAAAGTTCTGGAAACAGGACCAAAGTTTGTTATGTAAATTTACAGATGCCTTTTACATTAACATCTATTTTCTACCTTCTTCGCCATACCACCAAAGTCATGTCTATCATCTATTGGAAATCAATTGCAATTTGTTCGTTAAACACTACAAAGGTTGTCGTACCCTCCCAGGCAATACGTTACTATTTCCCTCTTACATGTCTACAGTTTCTACCTCCACAATGACCTTTAAAGAAGTCTCTTTTTTCTTCAGCTAACATAATAGAGAAAAAAAATTACTCAGGATAAGCCTGTTCAAAATGTTTCATCTTCTTTAACAAACACATAAGTGGAACAGCACAGAAAGATGTTATACATGTCTCTTTATATTGATTTGTTTTGTATAACCTTATAGTATCTATTTGAATCCTAGCTTGCATGAGACCACAAGCTGGTGCTGGGTTATTGTTTCATTTCTCCATGGACATGGACTTATTACCCCCTCTTCCGACCCCTTAGTATTCCCATAATTTTCTGTTCTTGTAGTCAAACTCCTGCTGTTTACTGTTTCTTTCTATTGCATGTATCAAAACTCAATTAACTTTCAACTATGTAAAATGTATTTTGAATTCTGTCCATAGTTGCCTTCACTGTTAGTCCATCTGATTAAATCACAATTTCAAGTATAATAATACAATTGAAGTCTTTTTTTTTTCTTAAATTAAATTAAGCTGTCAACAAAAATGTGGGCTTTCATTTTAATTGAAAAACCTAGGTCATGGATGACAATATCAATACCCGCTATTCTGTATATTTTCTTTCATTTCTATTTTCCCACAGTCCAACTGGGGAGATATTTGGGGGAAGAAACCAGATTACTTTACCATTGAAAACAGATAAGTGCTTTTTATTTGCTATTTATCACTAATTGTCTGGATCATTTTTTGGAATTGTTTTGTTTGTTTAGTGGCAAACTGGTAGTTTTTTGTTATCTTGTCAGAGAGAACCTGTTCTAATAATATATTTTAAGTGTATCAAACATTTATCTTTTTTAAAAAAGCAACTAATAAAATATTAAATTAACGGTTTACAATATATTCGTTACTGAACATTGAGTACAGAACACAGTTTTTTTTACATTTGTGATATTGTTAGTTTCATTCCCCTTTATTTCCAGTACTTTATAAACCTTTGGCACTATATTAATGATTATAATTAAGATGTCTTATGTCACACTAATGAAAACGATTATATTGTTTCTTTAATTCTAATGCAAAAAACAATTCAGACAGTTGTATGACGTTTTCTAAAACGAAAACCTTAATATTTAGCTTTTTTTCTTGCTTTTTGGCACGTTGAGATAAATAAGTTGGCTTTGTGTTGTAGTTTGGGCATCCGGGCTCGAAAAAGTTCACCATCAGTAACTTAAAGAATTTGTTGCTAATGTCTTGTGTCAGATACCACAGGACACATTCAGAGGTCTACTGAAGTCTATGCCTCAAGGCATCAGATCTGTTTTGTCAGCCTGAGGGGGACCTACACAATATTAGGCTGGTGGTTTTTATATTGAGGCTGATCAGTGTATAGGAAGTGATTCCCTGTCAAATGAGCCCAACATGTGTTGGGCATCACAGGTGCATTTTCACTCATTTGCAGTTTACATTAGCAAAATTATTCTTGCACTCTACAAAAATCTCACTTACAATACTCTGACTGGGATTGCTAGGAATTCAGCAGCATAAATGTTAATGAAAATAGAGGCGAAGACAATTAAAGCCTCCAGTTATTTGGCCAAATAAATCCTATTAGTTTGGCTTTACAAGAGGATTAATGTTGCCTTCCCTTGAGGAGCAGAAAAAAGCTGATTAAATCCAGCCAATGATAGTCGATGATGGGAAGGAGATGGGATGTATACACAGCTAATTAGGTTATATTAACCGTTTCCAAGTAATATGAAGCAGATTTTTTATATGTGTAATCAGGATATTGACTATTGATTTAGATTAGTTTCAGTAGTAGTTTCTAAAATGTGTGTGCGCAGGGCTGTGTGTTTAAGCTTTGCATTGATGCGTGCTAAACATTCTCTCCATATTAAATTCAGATCTGTATACTAAAAAGCTAACTAGAAAGGAATTTTATTTATTTATAAAAGGATTTTACCAGGAAGGATACATTGAGATTTCTCTCGTTTTCAAGTATGTCCTGGGTTCGAGAACATTGAGTGGTTACAGAAATACAAAATAGTAAAATGCAAGAAATTAACACAAGACCAAATATACAGATTAACAGAAAAATAAATATGGAGGAAATAAAGTCATTATGTTACATGTTTACAGGTGCATTCCGTATTGAGGTATGTTAATAGGGAAGTCTTAAGGGACTTTAGAGTGAATATGAATAAAGTGACTGCATTGTCTAGTATGATATGATGAAAAGGTAGTGGTTTGAAATTAGAAAAAATTTAGAAACATAAGGTCCTAGTCTATCAAGCCATTAATAACAACTCGCAAATGGATAACTTGTGCATCAGCCGTTATCTATTTGCAGTTTGCTACTGATGGCATTATTCTGACCGAGTTGCTGTATCAGTGGCTGAAGTCAGATTTTTTTGAGAGCTGCTGATCAATAGTGGCAACAGTCCTGCTTTAGTCGGTTCTTGGAAACCATGAGACTCCACGGAGCCATGGTCTTTTTTTATGTGGGCCACATTGAGACTGAGGATGGACCCTGTAAACTATTGTTCCTAGTGTTTGCCTGTGTGGATCTAGAAGATGCCACGTATCACGCTGCCCTCTGCCCGCTTCCATTAGGAGTAAATTAGGTGTTCATGAGAAACGGGATATATTTGAGTAGAGTAGGGGATCCAGAAGGGAGCCTTGAGGAACCCCAACTGAGAGCGGAACCATGGTTGAAGAGGCACCAGCAAAGGAGACACTGAAGCGGTGAAGAGAGGGATAGGAAGAGAACCAGGAGAGAGCGGTGCCACTGAGGCCAAGTTGCTGCAGCGTGAGGAGGAGCAGAAGAGGGTTGTCAACAGAGTCAAATGCAGCAGAACAATCAAGATAAATAAGCAGGGAGGAGTGACCTTTGGTTTTAGCAGCAACTAGATCATTAGATCATTAGATCACTCTACTAAGATCACTCTACTACTATTAGATCACTCTACTAAGACTGCTCGGAGTGAAAGCCGGACTGGGGCGGGTCAAGTAGGGAGTTAGCAGTGAGAAAACTGGTGAGCTGCTTATAGACCAGAAGTTCCAGGTTTTTGGAGGCAAAGAAGAGTAAAGAGATGGGACGGTAGTTCGAAAGGGAGGTAGGTTTAAGAGATGGCTTCTTCAGAATGGGGGTAACCAGAGCACGTTTGAATGCAGTGGGAAAGACTCCAGACGAGAGGGATGGGTTAAATATCTGAGTTAAATGAGGGACAATAACTGTAAGGACAGACCAAGTAAGGTAAGAGGGGATGGGATCGAGCGGACAGGTAGTTGGCAGGAGGACATGAGAAGTGCTGAGATGTCCTCCTCTGAGACTGGAGAAAAGGAAGACATACAGGTCTAATCAAAGAAAGGTGAAACTCAGGAGAATGACTGGAGAAGTGAATATTCTAGGTCAAAATACCCAAACCAGAAAAATTCTCCCATTTATCTAACTTTCCAAATCGGCTATTTGGTCTAGATTGTTCTCTTCTACTTCCAGTTCTCTTGGTTTTCATCTTTCTCTGAATAACCCTGATAATAGCAGAGCAGGCAGGGAGTAAAGGAGTGGGTGAGGTTGAAAGGTTAGTGGAGGAGGGCAGTGAAGCGATTTCCAGTCTAAGTTTAGTAATCTTATCAGAGAAGTAGTCAGCAAAGCTGACTGCTGGCCATCATGCTGGTTGACAAGTCAGTGTGTCACATCACCACTGAGGGCCAATCATGCAGCGCTGCAGGCAGGGACTGATTTGCATCTCAGGAGCCTGTAGGCACAGAAATGTGGAGCGTCTTTTTTGTTTTGGGGCAAACAAAATTTAAAAAAAAAAAGAAAAACTGAAAAACAGTTTCTCTCTGCGCTCAAACCAAAAGAAGGGGCAGAATCTGTTGCCTTATTTAAGTAAGTGCAGTGACATTGTTTGTTTTTTATGTAAAAGCATATATTGCCTCTGCTGGAGACAAGAGAAAAAATACATTTTGCATTTACTTTTTTTCAGTTTATTTATTCTTACACATTACATGGTCATGTTTGGTATCATTGTAAAGACCAGACTCTGACCTTTCCAGTGACACCTCATGTAAACTTGTGCATTGTGCAAATCAGAGATGCAGGAATCCAAAGTACCTGTGTCTCTCCACACTGCAGTGCCACAGTCTAGGTTGTTGATGAAACAATGCATTGCATCATCAGCTCCACGCTTATTGGCAGTGTGGGAAGTGAGAAGATGAATTAGCGCAGCATCACTGTTTCCTTTATAATTGTAAACTGAATAGTGCTTCATTACAAAAAAGAAGAAAAATTAAAATATTTCATAAATCTAACCTAGTTATATTTGGTAGCACTGGAAAGGCCACAACTTTTCTTTTTTTTTTACAGAGCAGGGCACCTCCTTGTGGTAGGCATCTGTAGGCACATGCCTACTCTGTCTAGTTATAAATCTGGCCCTGGCTGCAGGACAACCCTTTTACAGCTCCGCACACAGAGCAGAAGTATGACAGTGCCCTAAACTGGAACCAAGTAAGTACAGTCCAAGATATCCATTCAAGGAATGAGATATTATGCTGGTTTTTAAGACCAATGCTATATCCATCTTCTGATGAGAAATTGCAGGGAAAGTGAACCTGGCCGGTACAGGCTCAATTTAAATCTAGTACAAGAAGAGGAGACCAGATAATCCAGCAGGTTAATTGCAATTTAGAGAACAATCAACAATGACTTCATTGGAATCACAGCCTTTCTCAAACCTGCTTTTTGTGTCAACTATGACAAGAGTCATTTTGATCTTGGGGTACATGGACCTAGAAATGCATTTGGAAGGTACAAGCCTGAGGTGTATATTGTTTTCCTGGCCTCTCCTATATTCAAGTCACCTTGTGCCTACAATTCTAGGTGCAGGGTGTTTGTGTCGTCTGTGCTATGCATGAATACTTTTATTGTTATTGTCGTTATTGTCTATGTTTATCTTTTGCTATCTGCTAATAGGACTACTATATGGGTCACCGTAGCCCTTTACAACTCCCCCTATCTAGAATATGTTCACATCTCTCCGACCATCATCTTCTGACTTGTGAACTCAGCTCTCCCCTCGTTCCTCCATCTGAACCCAAACTTTATAAGACTCGCAGAAATCTCCACTCTCTGGACCCATAGCAATTCTCTGCTGATATATCTGTACCACTCTCATCTGTCCTATCTCTCTCCTGTCCTAATGAAGCCATCACCCGCTACAATTCTACTCTTTCCTCCACCCTTGATAAGTTAGCACTGTCAAAACCCTGGTCAATGAGACAACAAAACCTGCAACCCTGGCACAACAAATTAACCCTGCATCTCCAAAGATGTTCTAGAACTGCTGAACGTTATTGGAGAAAGAACCGCTCCCACTCTGACTTTCTTCACTATAAATTTATGCTCCAGTCCTACAGATCTGCCCTCTTCCTAGCCATGCAGTCATATTATACAGCCCTCATACACACCCACTCCCGGAACCCAAAACGCCTGTTCACCACCTTCAACTCCCTTCTCCATCCTGCTGTGGCTTTTCCTCACACTGACCTCAATGCCGAAGACCTAGCGTGCTTTTTCACAGCAAAAATAGAACAGATAAGAACTGAAATCTCAACAATACCATTATCACCCATGCAGGAAGATGCTAACCATGTCTATCCTCACTTGTTTAACTCATTCCCTTCAGCAACTGAACGAGAGGTCCTTAAACTACTACAATCCTCTCATCCCACTACCTGTCCCCTCGACCCCGTTCCCTCACATCTTGCCAAAACAATCGCCGTTTCTCTTGTACCGTCCTTGACCCACACCTTTAATCTGTCCTTGACCTCTGGGGTCTTTCCTGCTCCCCTCAAACATCCTACGATAGTCCCAATCCTTAAAAAGCCATCTCTGGATCTGACTGCTCCCTCCAACTACCGCCCTGGGTCCCTGCTCCCTTTTGCATCCAAACTCCTCGAAAAGCTTGCATATGCCCATCTGATTGATTATCTCAATACCCAATCTCTCCTTGACCCTCTACAATCTGGCTTCCGCTCACTGCACTCGACGGAAATAGCCCTTGCGAAACTGACCAATGACCTTGCAAATGCTAAATCTAATGGGTGCTACTCTCTGCCTATCCTTCTTGACCTCTCTGCCGCCTTTGATACAGTTGACCACTCAATCCTCCTGCAAACTCTTATTGATATAGGACTTCAAAGCACTGTTCTTTCATGGTTCGCTTCCTACCTGTCCCAATGATCTTTTAGTGTCTGACTGGCAGGAAGTACCTCCTCCTGGCAGCCTATCTCTGTTGGGGTGCCCCAAGGCTCCGTTTTGGGCCCTCTCCTTTTTCAATCTACACAGCCTCTCTAGGCAAACTGATCAGCTCCTTTGGATTCCAGTACCACCTATACATTGATGACACTCAAATATACCTTTCCTCTCCTGATCCCTCTCCAGCTCTCCTGGATCGAGTCACTGACTATCTCTCTCCCATCTCGAATTGGATGTCTTTCCGCTTCCTTAATCTCAATCTTGCCAAAACTGAAATTCTCGTTATTCCTCCCTCCAAGAAAATCCCAATACCTCCTACATCTCTATGAGTAAATGGAATGCTCATTAGCCCGACGCTGCAAGCTCGCTGCCTTGGTGTCACTTTTGATTCTGACCTAACGTTCTCTCCCCACATCTAGACAGTGACCAAATCCTGCTACTTTCAACTCAAGAACATCGCCCGTGTCTGCCCCTTTCTGACACAAGATACTGCGAAGGTGCTGGTTCATGCTCTTGTTATTCACGACTGGATTTCTGCAACTCGCTCCTCATTGGCCTCCCCAACTCCCGTATTGCCCCTTTGCAATCTGTAATGAATGCAGGCGCCAGGCTTATTTTTCTCACCAGACACACCTCTTGTACCTCCCCACTCTGCCAGTCCCTCCATTGACTTCCTGTACTTTCCAGGATACAGTTTAAAATACTGACACTCACGTTCGTTCAAATCGCTCAATAACTCAACTCCTCCCTACATTTCTCATTACTCCGCAAGCACGTCCCATCCAGACAACTCCGGTCGGCAGGCGAGCTCCTCCTGTTATCTGTCTACACACGCACAGCCAACTCTCGCCTCCAAGGCTTCTCACGGGCAGCACCAGTCCTGTGGAATGACTTGCCTCGCCCTATCAAACTCTCCCCTAATCTTCAGGCCTTCAAGAAATCCCTCAAAACCCATCACTTCAGATTAGCCTACCACATCACTGATGCAACTCAACCCTCTTCTCATCCACTCACTCATGATTGAAGCTGCTTCTATGACCCCACCATTCTCAAACCACTGGCACTCATGATCCTGCTATCTAGTAAAATTCCTCTTGTCTTCCTCAACCCAAATCCCACTAGACTGTAAACTCATATGAGCAGGGCCCTCTACACCACTTGTTTCCATCACATGTCTGCTTATCTTGTTCCCTTTGGTTATTGTAAAGCGCTGCAGAAACTGTTGGTGCTATATACTGTAAATAATGACAATAATAATAATAAGTTAAAGTTTAGAGTTTTCCTTGTTTGTCTTGCTTAGCAAACACTGCTCCATTATCTGATATACAGTCAGGTCCAGAAATATTGGGACATCGACACAATTCTAACATCTTTGACTCTATACACCACCACAATGGAGTTGGAATGAATTGTTGACTTTGACACACATACACCTACCTCCTGGAGAGTGTTCTTGATCTGGTCAACTGTTGTGAAGGGTGTTTTCTTCACCAGGGAAATAATTCTTTGGTCATCCACCACAGTTGTTTTCCGTGGTCTCCCAGGTCTTTTGGTGTTGCTGAGCTCACCGGTGCATTCCTTCTTTTTGAGAATGTTCCAAACAGTTGTTTTGGCCATGACTAATGTTCTTGCTATCTCTCTGATGGGTTTATTTTGTTTCTTCAGCCTAATGATGGCTTGCTTCACTGATAGTGAAGGCTCTTTGGATCTCATCTTGAGAGTTGACAGCAATAGATTCCAAATGCAAATAGCACACTTGAAATGAACTCTGGGCCTTTTATCTGCACATTGTAATTGGGGTAATGAGGGAATATCACACACCTGGCCATGGAACAGCTGAGAAGCCAATTGTCCCATTACCTTTGGCCCCTTAACAAGTGGGAGGCACATCTGCAAACTGCTGTAAGTCCTACACCGTTCATCTGAGTTGGATGTGCATACCCTCAAACTAAAGCTGGCAGTCTGCAGTTAAAGCACATTGCGTTTGTTTCATTCCAACTCCATTGTGTTGGCGTATAGAGCCAAAGATGTTAGATTTGTGTCCTTGTCCCAATATTTCTGGACCTGACTGTATATCATCTGAGTCCCCTGTTTATCCTCAGAATCTGCTATTGTCCTATTGATCTGTTTTGTTGTGATGTTGTGTGATGTGTCTTGGTGACCAGAGCTAATATCTTAACTGTCCCTAGTCTAATTATGTTCCAAACACCAAGACGCCAGGCAGTGATTCTTGAGTTATCACAGCAATTCGCCATTCAGGGATTTTCCATTGGCCTCCAAACCTCGTCTGGCACTGTATATATTATTCATTAAAGGCTCGATTTGAGGCTGGCTGTTCTAACCCCAAGAGCTGCGTTCTATCACCATGCTTTCAGTGTTCCCGTCCTTAAAGGGATACTCTAGGCAACATGACCACCTAAGCTTTTTTAGGTGGTCATGAAGCCCTGAGTATTCCCCTGCCTGTCCCCCCTCCCTCCGCTCAGCCGATCAGCTGAAAAAGCTGAAAACAGCTGAGAGAGGCGGAGGTGTTTACTCCGCCCTCCCAGCTGTCAGTCAGCAGAGAGGGATTCAGATTTCCCGCTTCTGCCGACTATTGCCGAGTAGGAGACGTCATCGCGCTTTCAGCGCGATGACGTCTCCAACTCGCCGCAGTAGCTGGCGGCAGCCTGAGGATTAGTGTTGCGCGCATCCTCTTGCGCGCAACAGTAATCCTCAGCATATGGAGCTGGGAGGAAGCCTGCCGATTGGCTGGCTTACGTGAGAGGCGCGCATGCGCGCTTCTCACATAAACCATAAGCCAAGTGAAAGCAAGAAGGACGGGAGCGGAAGAGGACACAGTGACCTGCGCCTAGCTTCTCACCGCATCACCTCTTCCCATGATAGACTGCAGGATTTCTCACGCGCAGCCCCCACTCTCTGGAACGCTCTCCCTCGTACTGTCAGACTTTCCCCTAACTTCTCTTCCTCAAACGCTCCCTTAAAACGTTCCTATTTAGGGAAGCCTACCACCCAACTCACTGACGCAATCATCAATCACTCTAACCTTACAGTCCTCTCCTCCTGTTTCCAACCCCAACCCTCCAGATTGTGAGTTCCTACGGGAATAGGGCCCTCATCTCCTCCTGTACTGTTTGTCAAATGTTGTTCAATGTATTGTAACCCTGTCTATACTGTGCTTATTGTACAGCGCTGCGGAATATGCTGGCGCTTTATAAATAAAGAATAATAATAATAATAATATATAAAAAAAAGACGCTGTTGGAAACAAGTGGATTTTAGGGTCAGTATTACAGTTAAAACCCCCCAAAAAAAAACCTTGTTAGTGAGGGAATAAGGATAGTTTAATGTAAAAAGGGGGGGGGGGATTTTTGATTAGAGTGTTCCTTTAAGCTTCGGCTAAGGGCTGGAAAAAGGCAGGAATGACTGCAGATGGGAGAATGGGGAATGGGAAAGGCAGTTGTGACACAGTCGGGGTACATAGCTCTCTTACATGCACTATTCAACATAATCGAAATTTCATGATCCCAGTGACCTCTTTTTAAACTACCACAAATTAAATGGATTCTACATTTTTGTAAATCAAATATTAAGAGGCTACAATAATATGATATACATATACCCGAGAAGAAAGGATGATTGAAAAGTATGTTGCTCTGTTGAAATGAAAACATTCACATCATCAAAAGAAAAATTACAAATGTCAGCACCAATGTACTTTAAACTGAAATAAATCTAGTTTGAAATTTCATTCCTAGGGAAGAACAAGCCTTGAGGTATAAATGTATATTTGTAATATTGTTTATAAAACATGCTTCTTTTCATCCGTTTTACTGCAAGTTAGATGAAGGTGCTTCAATATGCAGCCCTCCTGTCACCCTGCCTTGCAGAGCGATGTCTTAGATTACATGCACATTATCAAGAAGAAATGATTCCATTATAACAAGTAAAGAAATCAGATAACCTCCCAGGTACAATATTAACAGCCTCAAGGTTACAACAAGCAGCCAGAAGGTTCTGACTTGTGTAATAACCCTAAAGGGGCAGCAAACAGTACAATTATTTTAGATATAGCATGCAAATAGCTCTATCCAGTCAATGTATACGTTTTGTTTATAAATTCCAATATGTAGTATGTATGCTAAGTACAGCAGAGATTTGACTATAGATTTCAGGTTTGCTTCTTTTCTTACCCTCTCTCTCGTGCATTCTATTGAAATTCATGTCTGGAGGAGGAAAAATAAGTCAGTAAGCTCAGATAATACAACAAAGTGAAGCAAAGAGATACAGGATAAAATGATAAATGGCGCAGTACAGAAATATTGCACTTGCATCGGTATGTGTGTGTGTGTTTACAGACATATACATATATATATATATATGTATAACAAACCAAGGTTTGGGGAGCACTCTATTACACAAGCTACACCATCTCAAAGCTTACACAAGTTAAAGACTTTCACCTTTTAAAGATTTTAAGACTTTTACAGATTTTCCACACCCAAACTTAATTAATAAATTATGGGAATTTAGTTCACAAAATCTGACCATATTATGAAAGGGTGCTGCTCTCCTGATTGCTTTATTTTAAGTATATATATATATATATATATATATATAATGAGTGGTTTTGACCAGTTGCATAAACCTTATCTGTGCTACAAAGCCACAGTGTGGCATAGCATTGATTTTAGGGCTCTGTGTAATAACAGACCCAGGATGCATAAAAGTGAGACAGATGTTATTTGTATATATCCTACCCAGAATTCCTTGCTGCATATGGGGAATGTGGCACAGGAGCTCTGGGATGCAATTCATCGAATTGCTGTGATATGCAAGTGGCTTCTGCAATAATAAACACAATATATATATATATATACACTCCAAAAAAGAGCAATCCATATCAATGACCACCTTCATCCACCATTTTCTGTAACAAAAAAAACACATTAAAAAAGTTCAAAAAACCTGACTGAGGTAAAATTATGGGGATTCAGTTTACAAAGTATGATCACAGTTTGCGTAAGCCTGTCACAGTCGCCAAAGTACCCCATCATTGACAGGTCCTATCTAACTTGACCGTATCTGCACTTACAGGATCAACTCACCCTGGAGCTCCACAGCAGGCACTGGCCTTTATAGGCTGTCAGGGTGGAGCACACCCGTGAGCAGGTAGGGGTGCATACCCAAGAGAGTTGTCAGCTCTCTATATGTATAATACAAATCACAGGGGGGGGTTGCACTCAACCTAAACTCGCAACATAAGCGGGTGTATCTAAGACATTTAATGCAAAACACCAAAAAAGAGCACTCCATATCAATCATGATCATACTTTGTAAACTGAATCCCCATCATTTTACCTCAGTCAGGTTTTTTGAACTTTTGAAATGTGTCTTTTTTGTTGCAGAAAATGGTGGATGAAGGTGGTTATTGATATGGAGTGCTTTTTTTTGGTATTTTGTATTAAATGTCTTAGATACACCCGCTTATGTTGCGAGTTTAGGTTGAGTGAAACCCCCCTGTGGTTTGTATTTACAAAACAAATATATATATATATAAATATATATATATATATTATTGTTTTGTGTATTTTAAAATTGAAAATTTTTATTGATTTTCAAAGTCAGGTACATACACATTGTAGGGGGAATAAGTACCCCTCAAAAGAAAATATGACAGAATAATAAAAGGAGAACATCAGTTGATTTCAAATGAGAATCCAAATAGTTGAACAGAAGTCATGAACTGTGAGGCAGCTTAAACCAATATATTAAAAGAAAACGTACAAATATCAACTAAAAATAAACAAAATAAAATAAAATAAAAAAAAAAAATAAGGAACATGAGAAAACAAATAAAAAAAAAGGAAAAACTCACAACAACATCAAACTTTGTCGCCACCAACCATACGTGCATAGTATTCATCAGTTGGTAAAGGAAACAGAGAATTATCCTTCCACACTACCTAGACAATCTGTACCACCAGCCCTTACTTCGTTGCGGAAACAGTTAAGTTAGAGACCAGGTGTGTGTCCCATAAAGACCAAAATGTTTTGGTAGGAGGGAGGGACCCAGAAACTGTACGGGACATCCCTTCTAAAAAATGGAAGTCTTTGAGGCAGTCCGTAATCAGCTTTATCGTTGGTACTAATGTAGATTTCCATCTAGCGGCCATAAGGAGAGACGTAATTGATAGAATATGTGCTAACATTTGTATCTGAAACCGGGAGAGGGATTTGGGGAAGAACTGCAATAATAAAATTTCCGGGAGAGGGTCTATATTGCTGCCTAAAACAGTGGAACTAAAGGCGGCCACCTCCCTCCACCATGTTGTCACCAAGGGACACGTCCACCAAATATGATAGTATGTCCCTTTCGACAATCCGCAACGCCAGCAGGTGGCGGAGGTCCCCTTGGACACATGACTTTCCCTGTCTGGGGTGAGGTACCACCTATAGAGCAATTTTTTCCGGGCTTCCCACAATGACGCGCAACGAAATTTACTTCTATCCCACTTAAAATTTTCCCCCCATTCCTCCCCGGAGAATTCTCTGGCCAGGTCTATTTCCCACGCCGTTTGGAAGCCCCATTTCCCTTTGGGTGTTGATATTAGTAAGGTTCCATAACATTTTGAAATGAGTTTCTTCCTGTCCAAAAGTTGAGAACAAGTAGTCTCAAATTGGGTTAGAAGGGGGCGATTATCCTGGAACTGCCCACCTAGACCCCAGCTAGCCATTTTAATTGCAACTGTCTATACGATAGCCATAAATTCTGGGGAATCGAGTGTTTATCTTGAAGTTGTGAGAAAGAGCATAACCCCTCCTGATTAAATAGTTGATGTATCTTAGTTACAGAGTGTGCGTGCCACCGCCTCGGATCGAAGTCCGCGATGAGGTGGCAGAACACTGTTATAGGAGCTCCTAATGCTATAGGATGATATTGAATAAGATCAGAAATATTACGATCCCATTCCAGTCACAGCAGCCCCGCCAGAGGGGGGAGGGTCGGCAATCTGGGGCGCATTGCCTTAGGAATCCATAGGACCGTCGTGGGCGCATATGGAAGAAACGACATGGATAGGAATCTCGTCCACTGGGGTCCCTGATGGCTCCCTATTAATAGTTGAGCTGAGGTTAAAATAGAGGCTTTATAGTACAATAAGATATTGGGCACTCCCATCCCCCCACATTCCAGAGATTGATGCAGAAGAGCCGCCTTCACTCTTGGCTTCCTGCCTCGCCAAATAAACCTGGAAAGCATAACTTGTATTGATTGAAAGTAACTCCGAGGCAGTGAGAGGGGGAGGGCACGAAATAGATATAGCAGTTTCAGAAGGAAAGACATTTTTACCGCAGTCATATGCCCCGTCCAAGACACTTCAAACTTAGTCCAACTATTGCATAAATTTCTGACCACCCCCAGCATAGGTTTATAATTATAAGTGAAGAGGTCAGCCTTAGAAAAAGCCACTTTAATCCCCAGGTAGGTAACGTAGGAAGTCCTCCAGTCATAAGGATATTTATGTTTCAGGGGTCTCAGAGTGTCAATGGGAATTGCATATGTCAAAGCTTGTGATTTAGCAAAGTTGATCTTATGGAAAGATGCCCTACTGTAACTGTCAAGTATCTCATGAAGGGCTGGCAGTGATGAGACCGGATCAGTGATTGTCAGGAGTATGTCGTCTGCGAAAAGGCTCACTTTGCTCTGTGTCGGCCCAATGTTCACCCCCTGCACTTCCGAGGATTGGCGAATGGCCTGGGCCAAAGGTTCCAAAACCAGGGCGTACAATAGGGGAGACAGGGGACATCCCTGTCGCGTCCCGTTCGATATCGTTATGGGAGGGGACGTGAAGCCGGCGTTTAAGACCTTTGCCGTTGGATCCGTGTACAGTCCCCTTATTGCCAATATGAGTGGGTCAGCGAAATTAAATTTTCAGCAATACATGATGGAGAAATAACCAGTTCACTCGGTCAAACGCTTTTTCAGCATCTAAAGATAATAACAGAGAGGGTTGAGATGACTGCACGACGTGATCCAAAAGCGTCAGTACTTTTAAGGTGTTATCTGGACCCTGCCTATTTTTGACAAAGCCTACCTGGTCCTCTGCTACCAACAGGGGCAAAATGTCAGCAAGTCTGTTCGCTATTATTTTAGTGTACAACTTGGTGTCCACATTAAGCAGAGAGATCGGGCGGTATTGAGAGCAGTGGGGTGAGGGAGTTTGTGTTTTAGGGAGAGTAACTATATGCGCTGAGAGCCATTCCCTGGGCGGCTGACCTGTTTCAAAAATGGATTGAAAAAACTGTAACATATGTGATTGGAGATCAGGGAAACTTTTATAATACTTAGACGTAAACCCGTCAGGGCCCGGAGCCTTGCCATTAGGTAACCCTTTTAACGCGGTATTAAATTCTAGCAAAGATAAAGGCTGAGCCATAGTGTTGCAGAGATCCTCCGACAGCTGTGGTAGGTGTAAATCTTGTAAGAATGGGAAAATATCGGGAAGGGAGGGATGGTGCACATCTGGTGCCCCTCTTAGATTATACAAAGAGGAATAATACTCCACGAAGCAGTCAGCTATTTGTTTCGGTTGATGCTTGGGACATCCTTGACTGTCTAACACTTGCGAGATACGGGTTTTCCCTATTTTTGACCTCAATTTGTTGGCTAACATCCTACTTGCTTTGTTGCTGTATATATAACATCTCGCCTTCAGTCTTCTAGCCGTCCAAGTATAGTCTATTTTATCTAAGTCAATCAGTTGTCTACGGAGCTCAGTCACTTGGGTCAAAGTGGCAGCAGTGCGGAGTCGTCTATGAGATATATCAGCTAGGGTTATTTGCCGCAATAGAGATAAACGATGTTCAGTACGCTGTCTTTTCAGTCGTGCCCCCCATTTAACCAACACTCCCCTCACCACTGCTTTGTGAGCCTGCCACAAAACCCCTTCCCAAACCTCCCCAAGGAATTCTCCCTGAAATAATCCACAATAACCCGTTGCACCTCCTCCCTAACCTCGGGGCGGGACAACAACGACTCATTTAAATGCCACGGGGCTCTACCACAAGAGTCATATTCCTCGGCTAAGCATAACATCACCGGAGCGTGGTCCGACCATGCGATCTGTCCAATCGAGCAGTCCCGAATGTGAGCCAGGGTGTCTCCCTGAACAAGTACATGGTCTATCCTGGAGTAGACATTGTGCCCCGTAGAAAAAAAGAGTGTCCGGTTTCTCCTGGGTGAAATAATCGCCATGTGTCGAAGAGTTGGTGAGTAGCGAACAGGGTCATGTGTCTGGCGTAAGCAGTCTTCAATCTACGGTTAGCATGTTGCGGCAAGTCCAAAGACAAATTAAAATCTCCGCAAAGAACTAGTCTCCCCATCACGATCTTTTGGGTTCGAGTCAACACTCGACTCAAAAAAAGGTGCTGTGCATCATTCGGGCAGTAGATGTTGACAATAGTGCATATCACATGATTAAGGGAGCAAACCACGATAAGGTATCTGCCGTTGGGATCGACCATTTTGTGTATAAGCTGGTAAGCGATTCTATTATGGAATAAGATCGAGACCCCTCTTGTCTTAGTAGGAGAGGTAGCATGGAGTTGTACGGAATATTGTGGCAGATACAAGCGAGGACTGGCGGACCGTTTGAAATGAGTTTCTTGTAGGCAGACTATGTCAGGGTTTTCCGCCTTAAGGTCAGCATACAATGAATGCCTCTTGTGCGGCATATTCAGGCCTTTCACGTTAAGTGAATATAGTTTCATATTACGTCTTATTTATTGGGAGGTGTCTCTCCGGTGCAGGACCCGACGCTTGAGCAACAGGCTCGCCGGCCCGTCTATCCATAGGCCAATGCATAGTGGCTGTGGGTTGGTCAATGATCGACCTGCTCCAAGTCGATACAGTCCAGTAGTGTTGCTGAGATCCATATAATAAATCCAGGTAAGGAAGGCGTTGATGCATAGAATGTGGAGAGGCAACAAAAATAAAAAATAAAATTATAACAACACGAAAAACAAAAATGGAGAAACCCGAAGTCTCCCAAATATGTACACTGGTCACATCCTCCTGAAACTGGAAAAACAGTCCAGTTTGCCCTGACTCTGCAGGGGGAGGTATGGGGGATCGATACTCTTCCGTGTCCCGAAGATCAGGAGTGAGGCCTTCGTCAGGCCCGCCTGGCCAAATAAAGTTATCCCATTATAGTTTATAACTGGATTCCCTTCGAGGCGCCCCCACGTGGGTGCCCAGACATTAAGCGGCTCACGGGAGCGGGTACCTGTAGGCTTCATTTATTTGTGTTAACTCTGTGCCACTCCGGAGATACCTTTGTCGGGGTCGGCCGTGATGCTTGAGGAGGTGTACTTTCACCCGTGAGGTCCCATTCTTTCATGAGCCTGAATCCTGAGGCCGCATCGGGCACCGCATGCAAAGTTCCCATACGCCATATAAGGAGCTTGGTCGGGAAGTCCCATCTGTAGGGCATTTTGTGGTTCCATAGGATTTTGGTAAACGAGCTAAACTCCCTTCTTTTAGCCATTGTCGCTGCTGACAGGTCTGGGAAGAATAAAATGGAAGCGTAAGGGTCAGGTAAGTCGCCCATCTTTCGGACTGTAGCCATTAATTCCTCCTTTATTTTAAAGAAGTGCACCCATACTAGCACATCCCGCGGCCCTGTAGCTGCCAGATTTTTAGGTTTGGAGACTCTGTGTATTCTGTCCACGCACAGCTCAGCATCTGGAGTAGAGGGCAGCAGGGTACGGAAAAGGTGTAAGGCGTAGTCATGCAAGTCTTCCGACTTAACTGCTTCAGGGATTCCACGTATCCTGATGTTATTTCTCCTGGATCTATCTTCCAAATCCGCCACCTTTCTCTGCAGTAAATCTTGTGAATTCTGAAGGGTTTTAAAAGCATCTACCAGTTCGTTGTGTGCGAGACATAAATCGTCCGTTTTCGTTTCTAGCTGGTCTGTGCGGTCTCCAAGGTCACTGATATCTTTATGGAGGTCTGCTACTATGGATCTAAAATCAGCTTGCAGCGTGTCTCTAAGCTCACTTAGTAATGCACGAATCTGACCCTCTGAGGCTGGGTTTGAGGCAGCCGGGCTGGTTACACTGGCGTCTTCTATCCCCTCTGTTGACTTGGGGGATTCTGTCCCTATAGCGCCGCCATCTTGAGGCTCTCGGGCCTTCACTTTCCGGGCCGAAACGGGAGGATCCAGGCACCTTTGAGCCTTCGGTGGCGCCATCTTTCAATGCCCGGGGTGTTAATAGGTGCCTTGGTTATTTTTACCAGGATTCCGCTGTATATTTATGCCGCAAGAGAGGTATTTAGCCGGCGGGTCGACGGAGCTCCGCTCGTGCGCGTCCTCCTCACATGGCTTCCGGTCACGCCCGGAAGCCGGCATCATCTTGCTGACATCCGAGTGACTGGGGCGTCTGTGCAAATGCTCTATCGGCATTCGGACAGGCACCTGGAGCTCCCCACGATCATACTTACCTTCCTGAGCGACGCCGGTAAAGTCTTTGTGCGTGTGCTCGTTGGAAGGCCCCCAGCCGCGATCACGTGGGAGTCCCACGGGATCACGGCTGGGGGCCTTCCAATGAGCGCACGCATGGAAACTTTACCAACATCGCTCAGGAAGGTAAGTATGATCGCGGAGAGCTCCAGGTGCCAGGTGAGCTGGGGGGCATATCCACGAGCTGGGGCATATCCACGAGCTGGGGGGCAAATCCATGAGTTGGGGGGCAAATTCATGAGCTGGGGGCAATCTATGAGCTGGGGCAAATCCATGAGCTGGGGGCAAATCCATGAGCTGGGGCAAATCCATGAGCCGGGGGGCAAATCCATGAGCCGGGGGGCAAATCCATGAGCTGGGGGCAAATCCATGAGCTGGGGCATAATCCATGAGCTGGGGGCATAATCCATGAGCTGGGGCAAATCCATGAGCTGGGGCATAATCCATGAGCTGGGGGGTAAATCCATGAGCTGGGGCATAATCCATGAGTTGGGGGCATTTTTATATGAGGTCTGTTCTTATTGGAAAGCTTTCACATGGCATAAAATAAAAGTATCGGTACTCGGTATCGGTGAGTACTTGAAAAAAGTATCGGTACTCCTACTCGGTCTTAAAAAGTGGTATCGGTGCATCCCTAGTATATTTATATATATATATATATATATATATATATATATATATATATATATATATATATATATATATATATATATATATATATATATATATATGAAATCGCAACTCTTTAAGCACAACGCTCTGGATCTTTTACTCGTTCTGTCGTGGTGCTAAATCCTGAAAAAATATCTACCATACCAATGGCGGGAGCACTCGCGGACTTGTGAAATAAAATCCAATTCTTTATTCAGCGATTCATTATTATTATTCCTATTTTAGGAATTTTATAATGAATCGCTGAATAAAGAATTACATTTATTTCACAAGTCTGCAAGTGCTCCCTCCATTGGTGTATATACAGTATATATATATATATATATAGCTCCACCAGAACTTAAATGAGTGTGTATATAAATATACTGTATATATATATATTTATAATGAGTGGCCAGATTATTATGACCACCCCATCAGTACTTTGTTGTTCCACCTTTGCATTCAATACTGTGGCGATTCTTGTTGAAAGGTGATGCGAGGAATCTGACTAGGGATGGGCCGAACACCCCCCGTGTTCGGTTCGCATTTGAACTCGAACATTTGAAAAAGTTTGAATTCGAATACGAACACGATTCGAACGCAATGCAAGTCAATGGCGGTCGAACGTTCGAAAATTAAGGTGCTCTCCAAGAGGGCATATATGCCAGATATTGGTCATAAAAGGTGTATGTGGGTCCGGGTACTGCCCTGGGGGACAGGAAACAATAAAAACCATTTCACCGCTGTGCGCTGAGCTAATTTTTACCACTTTTGCTCATGTTTAAACGCGATTTGAAGCCATGGGAAATGTTTGAGCAACAACGAGTGGGAAAAATTACGATCTTAAGGCAAACGTTAACTCTCACTTGCGTGAGCATTAACATTTGCTGCGGCGTTCACTGCATATTTGTAACGATTCCCCAGGACAGACCTGGTAGGATCCCTGGTAACAGACCTCTGACCCTCCGATCCTTAGGATGGTCGGGACTCGGGACCACTAAACCTAACTTCTAGCAGCCACACAGGCCAGGGAGACAGCACCAACAATATACACCACAGACTGAGATCAATATATGTTTGTACTGAGCTATAGTTTATGGCAGGATGGAAGCGCACCAGCAGTAACAAGCAGCGGAATATACCAGACATGGGCGCAGAGCGAGAGTAGTTGTTATAACAAAACCAGGTCAGCAACGTTTAGGCACTTGTACTGCGCTACTCTATGTGGCAGGATCTGTAGCACACACCAGCAGTAACAAGCAGCAGATATGCCAGACAGGGGCACAGATTGAGAGTAGTCGTTATAACAAAACCGGGTCAGCAACGTTTAGGCATTTGTACTGCGCTACTGTATATGGTGAGAATCGGCGCACACCAGTAGCAACAGGAGGCAAACAGAACAGGCAGGGAGTACACAGAGAGAATAGTCAAATGGCAGGCAAAGTCAGCAACAGATCGGGTCCTCAGAACAAGCAGGGTCAGTAACAAGTATACAAACTGATTCGGTAAGCTAGCGATGCAGGAATGAAACTCCACGGCAAGTCAAGGTGTACAGCGCGCGCTCCTGATTTAAAGGTCCCAGCGGCTTCGCGTCATCACGCCACGCCCTGCCCCCTGATCACTCAAAGCTGCGCCGGGTGCCGCAGGAGCTCCTGGCTTTCGGCCAGCTGGCGGCACCATGCATCCGGGGCCCCCCGATCGCCACTCGGGGCCCTGGATGTCACAATATTACAATCCAAACGCAAACGGGTTAAGTAACCAAATTTGTAAGAAGAAGAATTAATGCAGCATATGAATCTTCACACTGCCGGGCAGTACCTCTACAGTCTGACGCTAGCTTTTACTGGCATGCTGTGTGCAGCTTCTGAGAAGATACGCTATTAGTGTAGCGGGGAAGCTGGCTGCGCATTTTGCATCGCTCCCTCTACACTAATAGCGTATTTTCTTAGAAGGTGCACACAGCGTGCCGGTGTATGCAGCTTCTAACAGTGTGGGAGACGGGAGGCTGCACTTGTTGGTGGATCCAGGAATCAGGTGAGTAATAGAAAGAAAAAAAGTTTTATTTGATGTTCCTTGGGACATTTAAAAATGTCCTCGGATTTTTTTTTTTTTTAAATGTGTCGCCTTACCTTAGCCTGGTGGTCAGTCAGTTGAGGCTCCCTGGATCCTGGTTGTGGGGGGGGGGGTCTGCCGTGGCCGCAGGTGCAGTGGCTCCCTCCCTGCGCCACCTCTCTGCCACATGTACCCGGCCGGCCGGCCTGCCCGCACAGTTGCAGCTCTGTCATCCGGTGGCCGCATGCTCCTCAGGGGATCTTTGGGAGGCCCCAGTGGGCTGCCCTCTACAGTGCCTGATTAGAGGGCCTCGTCTGCCTGATGTTTTAGCAACAAGATTGTTTTATCTCATAGGCTTCAATGTTAAAAATATTTCCATTTTAATTCAATATCTAATAAACCGTTGCTTATAATATTCTGCAGTAAAGAGTCTCTTTATTTTTAGATTTTTTAGGATTTTTAAAGCATTTTTTTAAAAAAATCTAATTTTTTTTCAGTTTTTGCGAACGGCCTGAAAAGTTCGAAGTTCACAAACTTTTGAACAGCCGATGTTCGATGCGAACATCAAACTGATTTGAACCGGCAGCGCATCCCTAAATCTGACACCATACCTGATGAATAGCACTGTCCAGTTCTGTGAGATTTGACGGTTGTGGAACCAGCTGCCTGATGGCTCTTTCAACTTCGTCCCACAAATGCTCAATTGGATTGAGATCTGGTGAATGTGGGGGCCACCTAAGTAAGGTAAATTCTCCCTCATGTTCTTGAAACCACGCCTGCACAATACGAGCACCGTAGCATGGCGCATTGTCTTGTTGGCAGAAGCCGTCTCCATTGGGATATGCTATCATCATGATAGGATGAACCTGATCAGCAACGATGCTTTGGTATGTTGTGCTATTCAGACGTTGTTCCACACAAATTAAAAGGGCCCCAAACCATAACACTGCCACCACCAGCTTGAAGGGTTGTACTCATGCATGTGGGGTGCATGCTTTCATGCTGTTTCCGCCAAATTCTCACTCTGCCATCTGCATGATGCAACTGGAAACGTGATTCATCGGACCACATGACTTTTTTCCCATGCTCAACTGTCCAATCCATGTGTTCCTGTGCGAATTGGAGACGTTTTATCTTGTTAACTGCAGATAGCAAAGGTGTTCGAGTAGGCCTTCGACTTCCATATCCCATACGATGCAGTGTACGGTGAGCAGTGCGTTCAGAGATCGTTTGAGAGGATCCCTGATTAAGATCTGCAGTAATTTGTTGCACTGTTGCCCTTCTGTTATCTTGTACCAGTCTTGCCACTCTCCGTTCTGCCCTAACTAGTCGCTGACGGCCACAATTTGCACGTTCAGACCCAGATTTTCTGCTGACAGTCCAGTCTTTAAAAACTTTAACAACAGCTGCTCTTTAACAAATTCTGTTGTTTTGCTGATACTCGCTCCATGGCTCCGAGCACCAGCAATCATCCCACGTTCAAAGGCTGATAAATCGCCTTGTTTACCCATATCTTCAGAAAAAAAATCACTTCTACTGTCGTGGTAAGCAACCTGCTTCCCTATTTATAATGGTCTGGCCCTCTAGTAACTTCAGCGCGAAATTATAGCTAATTTGCCTAAAAAAGTCAGGTGGTCATAATAATCTGGCCACACAGTATCTCACAGAAGTGAGTACACCCCTCAAATTTTGGAAATATTTTATTATATCTTTTCATGTGACAACACTGAAGAAATGACACTTTGCTACAATGTAAAGTAGTGAGTGTACAGCTTGTATAACTGTAAATTTGCTCTCCCCTCAAAATAACTCTTAAAGTACTTAAAACCTAATGGCTTTGTACAGCCCTAACAGCTACACACTTTGGCAAAAAAAGGAATCCTAAATACCAATAAAAAAAAATGAACACTCGGGGAGGAAAGGTAGATTTGGGTGTCGTCACCATACAGATAATATTGGAGTCCATGGGAAGAAATGAGGTTGCCCAGAGAGGCAGTATAGATTGAGAAGAGTAGGGGACCCAGAACAGAGCCTTGAGGCACCCCAACAGAGAGAGGAAGCGGTGGTGAAGAGACACCAGCGAAGGAGACACTGAAGGAGCGAATAGAGAGATAGGCTGAGAACCAGGAGAGAGCAGTGTCACTGAGGTCAAATTGATGTAGTGTGGGGAGCAGGAGAGGGTGGTCACAGTATCGAATGCAGCGGTAAGGTCAAGAAGAATAAGCAGGGTGAACAGGCTTTTGGGTTTTAGCAGCAACTAAATCATTAGTCACCTTGGAGGTTAGTAATCTTATCGTGAAATAGTAAGCAAAACTGACAGCAGTGATGTCAGTGGAAAGTTGAGTGGAAGTGGGGCGCATCAACAGATTGAAAGTGTGAAACAGATGTCTGGAATCATGAGAAAAGGATGAGATAAGGAACGAGAAACAAGATTGTTTTTTCCGATTGATAGAGCGAGACTGTAGGAATGGAGCATGAATTTGTAGTGCAGGAAGTCAGCCAAAGTGGGAGACGTTCAGCTGTCCTGGAACATTGGCGAAGATATCTTGTGTATTTACTGAGCCAAGGTTGGCGGCTTACGTCTGCCTGTGGGACAGAAAGAGGTAGGATCGAGTTCATCAAGTGATGTGGAGAGGGCAGAGTTGTAGGTATCAGTGGCTTTGTCTGTGCAGTTGGATGATGAGAACGGAAGGAGAAGAGGATGACGAGTGGTAGAGAGTAATTTAGGATTCAGGCCACCAAGGTGCCTTCTAGGTAGAAGAGGAGTGGGGGTAGAAGCAGGAGTCTGGTTTGGAAGCAGGAGAAGATTCAGGAGAGGAGGTGGTGGATGTTAACTCTTACATATCCAAACGCTACGTTCGGTATTTAATCTAGCCCAAAATAAACAGATTAGGGTAAAGGTTGCTATAAGGGTTAAGATTAGTGTTAACATTACAGTTGCTACTTTTTTATGATTAGGGTTAGGGTTACTGTTTTATGATTTGCATTACAATTTCAGCTTGTTTTATGATTAAGGTTAGGGTAACTGTTAAAGTTATGGTTACTGTTAAGAAGTTAATGCTTCTACTTGTTTTGTCATTAGCATTACTGTTTCAGTTTGTTTTAAGATTAGGGCTTATTTTTGAGGTTACGATTTCTTCAATTACTCTTAATATTTGCGAATTAATCCGAATAGATTTGAAAATACTTGTATCTGTTTGATTAGAATTGTATCAGTTTCTATCATCTCAGGATATTTGTATTTAGACATGATTCAGTTTGGATTTCAGTGATTCGTTGATTCAGACATTCGGAATAATCTGAGTTGCCAAATATTTTGAATAAATAGCGATTCGTACCAAAACGAATTCTAAATGTCTAGAATAAATCACTGCTTTTGCATATGATATGAATCTTCAGAAAGGGGTCAACCTCACATATTTAGTGTTATTGATATGAAAATATCTTCAGATATTATGGACCTTTACCCCAATCAAGCAGTAACCTCTGTTAACGTTGTGCTTTTGCAATTTTTTTTCAAGTCTGCAAGCCTCTGCAAAAACACACTAAGGGCTATATCCCGTGCTTCACACTAAAATGGGGATGCTAATGAGGAAAACTTGCACATGCAGGTTTCCCCGTAGCGACCCTATTTCAGCGTGATATTCCAGGACAGGCGCTGTCTCCACTAGTGATGAGCCGAACACCCCCGTGTTCGGTTCGCATTCGAACAATTTCAAAAGTTCGAGTTCGAACTCGAACACGAACCGAACTCAATGCAAGTCAAAGGGACTCAAAAGTTCGATTTTTAGAGTGCCCTCCAAGAGGGCATATATGCAAGATATATGCTATAAAAGGTGTATGGGGGTCCGGGTAGTGCCCTGGGGGACAGGAAACAAGGACAAAAAGTTTTTAAAACAACCTGTTTTTAAAGGGACAGTGAGTTTTCCATGAAATAAGGGTTAAAAATAAAAACTAAAAATTCCTTCAAATATCATGCCTAGGAGGTCCCCATAACCTGCCCATGAAGTGGCGGATTTGTAGGATGTATGGAAACATTTAAAAACAAAAAAATTACATTTCAAATGACGGTAAATGCTTTTCCTTTAATCTATTCATAAACAACTGCTTGGAGCGGCAGTCTGTATGAAAAGACATTTTAGGACGCGCAGAACAAGTTTAGTGATTTTTTTGGCTAAATTATGGTGAAACTTATGCAGGCTTTGGATGAAAGTAGCAATAGGTGCTTTAAAATTTGGCCTTTAGTGTCGGCAACAGTGCCTTCAAACCATAACCCTTTTGTGGTATTGTGGAAGAGTGCAGGGTTGGACCCTGCGGTCCAATATTAAAATGCTATAAATCTGGTAATCTAGGCGTCAGTGCACCCAAATATTGTGCCTTTGGTGGCAGCAAGTGCCTTCACACCGTAACCCTTTTGTGGTATTGTGGAAGAGTGCATGGATGGACCCTGCGGTCCAAAATTAAAATTATATGATTCTGGTAATATAGGCGTCAGTGGCAGTGCACCCAAATATTACTGCGCTATAGTGTATGGCAGGATGGAAGCGCACCAGCAGTAACAAGCAGCGGAATATACCAGACAGGGGCACAGAGCGAGAGTAGTTGTTATAACAAAACCAGCTCAACAACGTTTAGGCACTAGTACTGCGCTACTGTATATGGTGAGAATTGGCGCACACCAGTCCCGGTGGCTCTGCGTCATCACGCCGCGCCCTGCCCCCTGATCACTAATAGCTGCGCCGGGTGCGGCCGGGTGCGGCCGGAGCTCCTGGCATTCGGCCAGCTGGCTGCACCAAGCATTCGGCCCCCCCCCCCCCGATCACCACCTAGGGCCCTGGATGTCACAATATTACAATCCAAACGCAAACGGGTTAAGTAACCAAATTTGTAAGCAGAATAATTAATGCAGCACATGAATCCTCACACTGCCGGGCATCACCTTAAGGCCCGGTTCACACCTAAGCGTTTTACAGCGCATTCCTGCACGCTGTAAAACGCATAAACAGGGAAATCCCATTATTTGCTATGGGACCCGTTCATACCTGGGTGTTTTACAGCGCGCAGGAACGCGCTGTAAAATGTCCTACGCCCAAAGAAGTACAGGAGCTTCTTTGGGGCGTATTGCAGCATGTTCACTCTGCAGTCTATGGCCGTGAACGCGCTGCAATGCGGGTTCGCATGTTTTTTACGTTTGCGCGATACGCGTGTTAAAAAACGCACGTATTGCGTGCGTAAAAAAAAAGCAGCTGACTGTGCACACTGCTGGGCAGCACCTCTACAGTTTGTGGATCCAGGAATCAGATGAGTATTAGAAAGAAAAAAAAAGTTTTATTTTATGTTGCTGGGGACATTTAAATATGTCCTCAGATTTTTTTTTTTTTAAAAATGTGTCGCCTTACCTTAGCCTGGTGGTCAGTGGGGGCTCCCTGGATCCTGGTTGGGTGGAAGAGGGGTCTGCCGTGGCTCCCTCCCTGGAGTCCCTGTGCCACCTCTCTGCCACATGCACCCGGCTGGCCAGCCCGCACAGTCGCAGCTCTGTAATCTTGCGGCCGCATGCTCCTCAAGGGGTCCTTGGGAGGGAGGCTCCGGCAGGCTGCCCTCTACAGTGCCTGATTTAGAGGGCCTCGTCTGCCTGATGTTTTAGCAACAAGAATATTTTATCCCATAGGCTTCAATGTTAAAAATATTCCCGTTTTAATTCAATATCTAATAAACCATTGCTTATAATATTCTGCAGTAAAGAGTCTCTTTAGTTTTAGATTTTTTTAGGATTTTTTTAAGCATTTTTAAACAAATTTTTTGGAAACTTTTGGCGAACTGCCAAAGTTCGAATCGAACTCTGAACCGATCGAACTGAATAGCTCATCCCTAGTCTCCACACCTTGCCCCAGAACGCAATGCTAAGCGCAGTGATAATCGTGGTAGAGCTTCTGCAACGTCGCAAGTATCACCTCCTGGACTCCATAGGACAAGTGCCAGTGGGTTATTTTTTTCTTGTCAAATACAGTTTTATTTTGCTAGTATCTAAATGTAAGGATTATTTTTAAATGAGCGATTTTTTTCGTGTATCATTTCTATCTGCATCCTCAAGGTGGCGACTTTGTTATAGTAAACCAGATGAGTGTGCCTCTGTTTTTGATGCCATGTTACATTGAAAGAGAAGCAAATCCCTGGAAACATTTGTACATTAACTTGCATTTTGGATTATATCATCTGGTTCATTAGTGGATTGCATTTCATTATAGTATATCCTCTTTCTTTTTGGTTGCAAAATAGAATGATGAAGGATTGGGAATCACAGTTATTTTCAGGCTCCCCCAACATATGTACTTCCTATACAAATGTAAAGTTAGCTGCCGTGCAACATATACGGCCATTGCGTGTTACGTTCTACTCTCACACTCCCTAAATCTTGATCCTCAATATTCACCTCAATTATAGCCATAAAAATACCTACATATCTGAATAAAATATATATTTTTTAACATTACAGCAAAATGTACTCAAGATCATGGCTACAATTTAGCATCAAATGCAAGTCTGCGTTTAAGGCTGGGGTCAGACGAGCACACTACGTGCACCCGTACTGACGTGCCTTCCGGCGTTCGTTGCAACATTGTGACCCTGAGATAGGGCCGGCCACACGGTGTTGCGCGCACACGATTTGAGCACGCAACAGTGGCTGTGCTGCGTCCGTACAGCAAGCCTCCCCATCAAAGCGCTAGGAAGCGCATTGACGGGCTGCAATGCGCGATCATCCATAGGAGGATCGAGCCTTGCAGCACTGAGAGCACTAACTGCGCTCAGCGAGGTGGCCAGACAGGCGTCAGACGGACCTCGAGAGGAAGGAATGTCCTCTCTCATGGACGTTCCTTCTGCTCTTACTACCGCTCAGCTGACCCCAGTCTTAAACTTGCAACATCGTTTATGAATAGACATTTACTGAGCATGTTACCATCCCATTATCTCGCTTCACTATACTTTGATTGGACATCCTAATGGAGGGAACACAAGACCAGAAGCTTTCAAAGCTCATCTCTGTGTATTTCTTATTTCCAGTTCCTTCTAGTTTCTGAGTGTTAAAGGGACATTTTACACACCCTGACTACTTTATCTTAATAAAATGGTCAAGGCGTGTGGGGTGCCCGACTCCCCCATTTTATAAATATCACTTCACCCGCAGATGGGATTTGAATATCCTGCTTGTCGGTCACCAAATCACTCACCGATGAGGTCAGTATACTGTGTGTGCTGATAACACCGTCTCTTTAAACGTCGTTTCTCTAAATTACTCTCTAGTCAAATTAATACTGCCCTTATAGGAGATATGGTTTCCTTTGAGAGGGCAGTTTTGGTGCATGCTGCAGAAGGGAAGGAAACGCAATCCTGAACAGAGAAGGAACGTGTATTTGATTTTTGTTTTCACTGATTGGTAAGTGGCTTAGCCGCCCAATATTTCAGAGAGGGATTCTGAATGTTTTTTTAGCCTCCCTGTAAAGGAGTAGGTTTTTGTTTTATATATCTTTATTTGCTTTTTATGCTGTACCCTCCAAGTTTCATGCCTGCACAATACAGAAAAGCGGAAGCACTGATCCCTGCGTCCAGTGGCTATATCACACAAGGTAGTGAAGGGGTTAAGCAAGGTGACATTCATCTACACTAAATAATGCATTGTGTCCTTACAGCATTGAAATAAAAGAGTAGTTCCCTCCAAAAAAAACCACACAATTACAAAATTACTTTTCCAAGAGACAAGACAGTGCATTAATTTACTTCTGTTCTAAAATAAAAGCGAACAACAGGCCATTCTTTCTTAAGAAAAGCAAAATATCGCAGGAACACATTTCACTTGTAGAATTACTCCAAAGTGATTTGCATTTCAAATGCAACAAAAGATTCATAATGTAAATTGTACTATAATGTCAATGCCTGTGTATTCCAGTCTACAAAGACATAAAAAAATCTTTCTTCAAAGAAACAAAATTGCTAGCACTCCCATCACAATGCATATATTAAATAGTTTGCGATTGCGTTCGTGACAATTTGTGAGTGTTTGTGCACTGTAGCATAGAAGTGTGATACAGGATTAGGATCAGGAACACATATAGCTGCATAAACACTTAGAAAAGGTGAAATACATTTGCACATTTTAGATGTTACAATTTACTATCACTTAAGCGTGCCTATCATTTGGAAAAACAGATGAATATGTAATATAAACGTAAAACAATATCAGATTACAACATTTCTCTGTTTCATGATACAGGATGATTAATATGGATCTAAAAGGAAAGTTTTTGCAATAGATCTTAAACGAATGTAAGGAAATTCATGAGATTGTCAGGAAATGTATCTCCTCTTATGTTGAGCACATCCCATCACAGCAATTTCTGGTGGTGGCTGCTGTTTTCTGTTAGGCATATCGTCGCTGTGCTGTATGTTGTTGCAAACGTGTCTCAGCGATGCATCACCAATGTTTTGGATTGCATTCCTAATGTGATCCACTATCAGGTCTATTCACTAAAGGGTGAAACTCTGGAGAAGTGGCAGGAGAAGAGAACAATCTAGACCAAATAGCCAATTTGGAAAGTGAGATAAATGGGGGAATTTTTCCGGTTTGGCTATTTTGACCTAGAATGTTCACTTCTCCTGCAAATTCTCCTGAATTTCACCTTTAGTGAATAGACCGGTAGGTCGTCAGTCATGAAGGGATGGTTACGATACCTTTGTTCCTTCAGCTACACCCCCACAAAAGGAAGCCTAACCTATTAATATCAAGAAAACACAGATTCTTGAAGATGGCACAGACCTTAAAAAAACTTTGGTTTGTCACCATCGACTCACATTATGTGTGGCTTTAAACCCCATAGGTTGACACAATAAAGACAAGCGCTTCCTAACAGTAAGCCATTTTATTCCGTGATAGAGTTATTTTCATTGATGTTACTTTATTGTGGCTGTGCTACCAAATAGCGGCCACATCCAGCACTTGCTGTGATGAGATGTGCTCGACATAAAAGGAGGTACACTTCCTGAAACCCTCTTTAACTTCCTTTCATTTAAGCTCTATAAAGAAAACCTTTGGGTTCGGGTCTATATTAATCAGTCTATATTAACCCATCACCCAAACTGTAATCTATTTACTGTTAATGATTGTCATTGTCCTGTCTCTTCTAGGAATGTTGAACACGTTTTTATCCTATTATCTGTCCTAGTCTAATTATGTCTCACAACATTTTCTATGGGAGGTTTTGTATATTTAAATAACCCATGTTTGACCGCATAAATATGTGTGTCTATCCCTAATTAAAACAGTTCCATTTTGACCCTGAAAGGTCCCAGATCTACAACCTCACCTTATTTCAGGGGGATGCCATCAAGGCTCTCTACCTGTCTCAGTCCTTAAGCTTCGTCTAAGGACTGGAGAAAGGCATGAGAGTCTGCTGTGGAGAGCATGGGGTCCAGCAAGGAAGCAGCATTGACAGATTTGACCCGGTCAGGGTACTAAGATCTGTTACACTAATATCTATCTATCTATCTATCTATCTATCTATCTATCTATCTATCTATCTATCTATCTATCTATCTATCTAATCCATTTATCCATCTATGAAAGACATAAACACACATATATAATATACCACAAACAATGCCATGTTTCCTGTAGATAAAAAAAGTAAAATGACGCTATAGATCAAAAGAAAAAACCCGAGGGAGATGGAGTGAAGCTCTAGTGTGATTTAAAGCTGTGAATTTACACTTTGGTTCATGAAATCTTCTCTCCCGCTCTCCCACACAGATGCATATTTATGTGTTCTTATCTGTGAGGTTGTCACTTCAGATGAATTAAACATACTGTAAAAGAGCACTATTTACTGCTAACAGAAAAAAGCCACAGAATATCAGTCTGATACACTAATCTTTTAAAAGTTCAGGCTTTTATTTTATTTTTCTAGAAACAAAAAGGTGCAGAAACTGTTTATTGCTGGTGCAAAGTCAGGCATGAGAATTTCAAGAGTTTCAAGTAAATTTGAATTTTAGCTAGATAGATTTTATCTATTAACCCATTCGGGGTCCTGTTCCAATCTCAACATAAATTTAACAGCTGGAGTCGCTATTCCCAACTTCCTACAAGCTTTGCTTACGACTCCGAATGAATGCCTGCTTACTGTAGCTGCTCTAAAGCCAGAAGGAGCAGGGCAAGCTATTCCAATAGAGCTTGTACTTCTCATTCGGAGGTGCTATTTCCCCCCAAAAAATCCCAAACTTATCTGATTTGACAGTGAAGAGGGCAGTGTTATCAGGCACTAGCTCTTGCTGTACACAATAGAAAACTGTGAACAAATAGTAACCAGTGTTCTCCTGCTGTACTTGCACCATAGCAGTGTCGCAGTTGGCTCTGTGGAGTCCTTTGGATGGTAGTGCAGGGTGTTGCTGACGGTATATTTTTGCAGATCTCAATTATTCTGACTTGAGTCACTAATGCAGCAACTGGGTTGGAAAAGGCCTGTAACATGATGCTGATTTCTTTCCTTACCAGCTACATGATACTGGCAGGTTGGACATAGGGCCCAAAGTATCTTGTGGAATGCACTTGTTTTCAAAATCCTTTACTTGCTTTATCACTTTCTAACCATTTTTGCTCACCTTGGAAGCTGTCGTAGAAATTAATCTACTATCAATTCCCTAATGTAGTTTGATCCGCTGTACTTACAAGCAGCTCTCTGCTATCCCTGGCATACTTATCTGAACGCCCGCAGTAAGGAGACCCAGAGACTCTGCTGTGGTCTTCTGCATCCTCACCCAGAAAAAGCCACACACACACACGTTGTTTCTAGCTGGAGTTCCTCTGGCCAAGTGCCCGTGTGACTCCTGGTCAGCTTAATTTATTAGACAATCGCACACGCCCAGTGGGGCAACTGGCTGTACAACAGAAAACCAGTTTGCCCAGTATTTACATTTACATATCAAAAGGACAGGGGAGTAGACTAGAATGACCGATCGGCCTCCTGGAGATCCCTGAGTCATCTCCATGGTCCCCGTCAGCCATGTTTGTCTGACCATCCCCCATCACTGTCAATATGGTCCCCATTCAGATACTGCTCAGAGTGATCAGCATCTGAGTGAAGATCAATCTACTCGTTCCTATGGATTATTGACATATCTGCGGAGACCTTCAGTTATTGTCTGTGCACGGTACGAGTGCCCAGACAAGGCTTAAATGTCTTAAAAGCAGTTATGCCTCTAAACCCAAAAGAAGGTTTTCATACTGACGGTTTTGCCGCTGGTTTGGATTTAAAACCACATTCAATTCCAACACAGGGAGACAGATGACAACTTATAAAAACACACACATCCTAGAGTATAATGTCCACATAATAAAATTTCCACAACAAAGCTTTGCAATATTTCCTGGATCTGTGCTGTTGGGAGTCCCATCCATTTAGTCACAATGGTCAGTGGCTCTACTAATTGAAAGGGACACTCTAGGCACTGTGACCACTCAATGTAAACTGAGTGATCACGATACACCCAGGACATACTTGAAAACGAGAGAAATCTCAATGTATCCTTCCTGGTAAAATACTTTATAAATAAATAAATAAATTTGCATGCTCACACCTCTACCTGGAAGATGAGGTCTCGGAGGGCTGAAACAGTGCCCTAACCTGAGCTTCAGAGATCGAGACCACGAAGTTGGACCCATTTCTGGACTCAAGTCCCTTCAATGGCACTCATTGTGCTCACATTGAGAGGCATTGGATTGGCTGGGCACTTGTTGGAGCGTCCAACAACTCCACAATCACATGACACACAGTGGGCTTGCAGGAATCAAGTAGCATGCCATGTACTTAGGATTGCAGAAGCAGATCTGTGGAGGAATCCAGGTAAGTGTTACAATTATCTAAAGGGTTATAATGGGAGATGTGGGTGCAGAGGAGGTAAGGAGAGGATATTATGTAATCCTTCTGAGCCACCCTTTCTTGTTTTAAACTAAAGAATACCAAAGAATTCTGGGTTCTGTGCCAGACTCTCAATATCTCCCAATCTCCTCAAGTTACGTATTTGTGGACATTACCATTTACATTATTATTCTGCTAAACCAGTGGGGGGTCATCCCCATGTATTAATATTTATTGGAGATACCTGCTTTTCTTTTCAGAAGCTCATCAGTCTTATCTTAAACCGTAAAATATTGGCATTTGACAGCATGGTGCTCAGGGTAATGAATTAAAGATATGTCTCCCTAGTGTCCTCACTTTGTGCTAGCACGCACATGAATGGGAGCAGAGGAACAAAAAAAGACATAGCTGCAGAGGATGAAGAGTTTTTTACCCAATATAGACTTCAAAACCAGATTTTTCCTATCGTAGTCCTCTACAAAGGGCCTTTATTTAATTGTGTGTAAACAGCCATACACCTGACTGATCCAATAAGTGGTTCTTCCATTTCCCAATGCTCTCAATCTCAATCCCTCAGCTATTAACCATCTAAAGGGTTAATAATTGTTTTCAAAGCTTAATGTGGTGAGGGGGTTGTTGAATTTATGACTGAAAAACTGAGACAACAACTGTCTGATCATTAACTATAAGCCTGATAAACTATGAACCAAATCTCAGATACGTTGGAATTGACAAACAAGTCCATTTGCTGTGGAGAAGAAAAGACTTTTGCAAACTTCCTTGAAGGAGTCAATTTTCATCATCTTGACAGTTTAATACTATGGTGTGCTATGCAGCAAAAAAATAGGTTCTGCTTAACTTGGTGAAAATAATAAAAACATTGCACCCTTTGCTGTTGCTAGGCGTGAGTGAGATTGGTGAAACCAGAAAGAAAATGGTGAACAGTGGCACTTTTTGGCTCGTGTCAGAGGAAAGGCAGGGAAAGTTCCACATGTTTAGGTGAGTTTTGTTTTCTTACTTTAGATTTTTTTTTGTGGGTAAATGTGGGAATATCTAATTATTTGGAAAATGATTCCAGGAAAAAGCTAATTTCACATAAGCCCGTTATTGAGCTGAGTTTTAACTGTGATAAAGACCAATTATATAATTAATTGCTCTATTATTCACTGCTATGTTTAATTCGGAAGACATCTCTCTAACAGTGTATCCTCTATCACAAACAAACTAGAAACCAAAAAATACAAATGTACCCAATTATTATATATTACGAACACAGACATGAACTTTGCAACGTAGGAAATAAAATGTGTTGAAGAAAAAGAAAAGGCAACAATAAAGCATGTCACAGCTAATGACAAAGATAAAATCAACTGATAGAGAAAATATTAAAACGAAGAAAACAATAATTGTGTGCAACAGAGCTTACATATAATAAAAAACCTAGGGCAGTCATCACACTAAAACGGGAAGGCAAAGGAGAAAAACCTGCGCCTGCAGGTTTCTCCTTTGTGTTCCCCGTTTAGCGCGATATTACGATGCAGGCGCTAATTCAGCAGTCTGCATCGTTATTGGGCGCCAAGCCCTGGGATGCTCGCGTGGACGGAGGAGGCGGTTGGAGCCGCGGTCCTAGCCGTGGGATAGGAGGTGAGTATATGTTTTTATTGGGGGGGTTTCTGCTGGTGCTGGTGCAGCAGCGGAATCCATTAGCACCATGTCCAGGCTGTGGTTAACGTTTCAGTAACCGCAGCCGAACAGTAATTAACGTTAGTATATTGTAATACTAATGCTAATTAACTCTTTGCATTCCCCATGTCAAGCATAGGGAGCGCAAAGTAAAGTAACCTTGCACTGAAAAGCACAAGATTACAATCGCTAACGGGTTTTTTAGGTGCCCCTAATGCACAAGTACCAGACATTGAAGTCACTTGAATAAGGACTCTTCCATCACCTCTGATAGACTTCGCCAAATTTTGGCGAACTGCCAGCCAGTACGGTGCCTGTTCGAAGGCAGTGAAATCCCTCATAGAGAAGCAATCGTTAATCTATTCAGAGAACACCGAACAGCAGTGAAAAGTTGCCAAAATGCCCTGCTGTTCGGTGTTTTCATTCGGCAGTTTATTCAGGCCTTATGGCTTCAATGTTAAAAATATTTACATTTTTATATCCAATATCTAGTAAACCATTTATTATTTTAACCTGCAGTAAAAAGTTTCCTTAATTACAGATTTTTTAGGATCTTTTAGGCATTTTTCGGGATTTTTTCTGCAAACTTTTTTTTCCTTTTTTCTTGTAAAGTGCTATTTCTTTGGTCTGTAACAGACCTTTTAATTATCATTCATAGGACCTTATATGTAAATTCCAGGCATTTTCTTTCAGTAGTTATTTCGCAAACAGCATTTCAATTTTGAAACTTTCAAACGTGGTGTTTTTTTGTTTTTTTTTACCCCGTTCGTCAGCTTGTTGACTTTTTCCGGCAGCTGGTCTGCGATGTGATCGACGGCTAGTCGGCTTTTTCCAGCGTGTTTGGCTTGTTTTTTCCAGCGGTTCAGGCGGGCTTTCGGTGGGGTTGCAGTGGGGTTTTCCCTGCACTACGGGGACCCTGCGGTGAATGATGAATTCACCGCAGGGTGGAGAATATTGATTCCCCAAAGAGCAGGGAACTGCGGGAAACGAGAGAGCACTGAAATGTCATCGTTGAAAGGAAATTGAAATATGGTAGCTAATTCACTGTATACATATTTCTATATTCTAGTAATATTTGATAGCTATATAAATATATAGGGCCTGATTGACTGCTCAGCAAATACATAATGTGTTCATGAGATAATGCTGAGTCTGGTCTTTCTCTTGGCTTCCTGTTTTTTATTAAGGAGTGCAAATTTTCTATTCAACTCCACTTCCTCTTGAAACTAAAAAGGCTGGCTGGCCGAGAGGAAGGGAGGGACACAGATGTTTAATTGTTCATGTATATCCTATGGAACATTTTTTCCAAGAACAGGATATAGCTGTGACGTCAATTTAGTCGTGCCTACTAGGCAAGGACAGGAAATGTTTGTGTAAGTCTAGGTACTGCCCAAAGTAGAAAAAACATGTTTCCTATATTACTGACGTATTGATTCTTTATTGGCTTGTAATCCGTGAATTTGTGACACTCCTATTTTGACAAAACTGACTGAATGTTTGAAACTTGTCCCAGAGTAATAAGAAACACCCAAGACAGAATTTGTGTCTTGTCTTTTATTCTCACTCGAGTTCTGTTTCCTGTATGGTCACTGGGTCGGGTGACAAAGCAGCTATCTCTATCATCACTGGACCGTGGCCATTCCTGTGATGTTCTTGCAGAATACATTTCAATTTGGTATCAGAAGTGCGGATTTGAACTAATCAACTTGTCTTGGTGAGTATGGGTTTACATATTTATTGTATTAATATTTATTGAACCTAATATTCATCATAGATAACTTGCTCGTTCAAATTTTCGAACTCGCATTATTTGATTTGATAGTGCAAGAGTTTCTTTTGAATGATTTGATTGTTTGAGTGATGGTGAATGAAAAATAGTATTTTTTACAATCGTCTGGGTAAAGAATAGTGATCCTTTCTCTTTGTCTCCTTGATCAATTGTTGGATGTCCCCGCTGTTAGTGACTCACATTTGAATTGTGTTGTAAAGAGTATTATATTTTAAAAGATTAATACCTTTAAGGTTCCCGTCCCGAGAATTGGGTCCCTATTTACCTGACTACTTGTTATTTCCTGTTTGTGCGTGTTCTCCCTGATAGTGTAGTTAAAAAGATTTTAAATAGAATGGAGATTGCTGTCTTGTGATTTGGCTCAGTGAGAATAGAGGAAACTGCGCATTTTTGCGACCCTTTCCCTCTCACCCTTTTAATTGCGCTGGCCCTTCTCCTTCCCCCCTCCACCGCGCCTTTTTTTTGCGATATGGGTGCCAAAAAATCCTCCCATATAGATCCAAAAACAATGGGGAAATTAGATAAGCACTTCAATAAGAAGTTAATGCCCCAAAATGGCCCTGATGAAACGCCCGCCGATTATGTACAATGTATTGCTGGCGGATATTTCACCACGCCCTTTATAGATTGTCTTGTTGGTTGGACTACAGCCATGCATTCTTTTGATCCATTCCCAAATTCAGGAAGCTTCTCTTCCTATCATATGTCTATGATAAAAGGCTTATGTCTTGGCGACCAGAAAGCATTCCCATATTTCCAACCTGACTCAAATTGGGATAGAAAATATATGAAGGAATGTGGTAAAGTGTGGATTCACTTGTCCTCTTCATATAACCCCATTTCTAAAACTCCTAACGATGTATCATGGTCCATAGATAATCCTCCACCTTACAATTCCTCTCCTCCTGCCCTTTCACAACCTACTCCCAAACCCTCTTCCCTTTATCCCAGCCTTGACCCTAAGACTTTGGCAGCTGTGATTACAACTATTGAAACCACTACTAATCCTCTGCCGTCCCCCGAAGCCCTAACACAAAATATAGGTGTTTTAGGTGCTATCGTAGGAATACCCCATGTTGAAACAGAATCTGACACAGAACAAGATGAAACTAGCACATATGATTGGCAAAATAAAACCCCTATGTCTAAATTCAGTACATCTTCATTTGTATCCACTTCCAAACCCAACCATGTAGGATACTCTCCCCAAATGCAATCTTTTATTGACCAATTTGAACCCCAACTTCAGGACATACTAACTAGGACCCAATCTGGCAAAACTATCAAACCCCCTGCTAGATATCAGATGCCCTATTTAATTGCAGGAAATAATGTCGTTATTATGCCCCCTGATATAGGAACCTTAAATTCTACAATTAAGGGTTCTCCTAGTCCCCGAATTTCCCCGACCGCGACAACACAATATCTTAAACGGGCGACACGAGGATTGCAATTAACTCAGGAAGATTACAAGTTGATCATTAACGGTGTCATGGGATATGCTGATGACACTGGTTTTGATTGGACTAGTGTTCTCTCACTTCAACCCCCCATGCTCCTCTAATGGGTGCCCCCATTACACCCCAAAATTTGCCTTTACAAACATCGGTCCAGATTGATGATATATGGACAGAAGTTTGTGATGAATGGACTCGTAATTATGGAGCTCGACGTTCTATGGTCGCAGCCATTGCATGCAAACAAAATGCCAAAGAATCTGTCACCGAATTCGTCCACCGGTTCCATGAGAACTGGAAGGAGGATGCCGGCATGACATTAGATGGAGATATGGGTCTCTTCTACACTCAAGCTCTCATGGGTAATCTCAGAGATGATACCCAGAGAATTGCTAAACAGGTTATTGATAACTTTGCCAACAGTGGTACCTATTGATCTTAATAATAGGCTCCTTGTTAAAGATTCTGCTGGTTGCTTTGACCTGCAGCATTCTAAATATATGTTAGCTGTTTTTAACAGTCCTTCAGGTCCCCCAGGTAATAATGGTCCTCGCCCTAAACGGACGTATTATCGTCCTCAACACCCCACACGTACCCTAGGTACTTGTTTCATTTGTGGTGATCCAAATCACTGGCGTAATGAATGCCCTCATAATCCCAGGAACATTGGCAATACTGCTATGAACCCCCACCCACGATCTCCAACAAGCAATGCTGTTACCTCTCCTAACAATGCCTGTGATCCACCTCGTCATAAGATTGATTGGCAAAATCAATCAAATGCATGATGTGGCCAGAGGCATGCTCCATCTCATGTGTTCAGGTTTCAGAAACAGTTGACCATTTTCCCCTAGTGATCCTTAATTTGGAGGATCATAAAACCCCATTCTTGTGGATACGGGTGCTACAAATTCGACTTTGACAATAGAGTGGTGCTTGTGGTCAATTAAACCTGCTGAGACGCCATCTTTGGGGATTAATGGAGTCCTAACAGAAACGTTTGTCACCCCACCCATTGCTATTTCTTCAAATTCTTCTCCTGCCTCTGTGTTTCATTCTTTTCATGTTCTCCCTACCTGTCCTGTTAATTTGCTAGGCAGAGATTTGCTTTCTTTGCTTGCTGTGTCTATTATCTGCATGCCATCTGGATCTTTACATGTGGATTCACCATTCTTTTCTATTGAAGCTGCTCCCAGCACACTTCATCCCCCATCAGCTCCCCCTCCCTGCTCTCCCCCTCGCTCTTCCTCCCATTCCTTCTCTCCTCTTCACTGTGCTTTCCTTTCAGCACCTGATCTCGAATTGTGTGTACATCCGGATGTATGGGCAATTGACGAATATGATGTGGGTTCAATCTCCTGCACCCCATATTCTGCAAAATTAAAAGCATCTGCTACTCCTGTCTATCACAAGCAATATAATCTGTCACCTGCTAAAGTTGAAGGAATACGGGAATTCATTCACCACTTCCTTGCTACTGGCATTCTGCGTCCCATTGTAAGTTCGTACAACACTCCTGTAAATCCTGTGCCTAAAGGAGATGGATATCGCTTTACTCAGGATTTCAGATCTCTCAATTAAATCATAATTCCTATTTCTCCAATTGTACCTGACCTCCCAACCCTTCTCACCTCCATACCCCCAGATTCCACACATTTTACAGTCATAGACCTAAAAAATGCCTTTTTTTCTGTCCCAGTACATCCAGATACACAACACATTTTGGCCTTTACGTTTGAAGGTAGTCCGTTTTCATGGTCAGTATTACCTATGGGATTTATTGATAGCCGCTACTTTGCAACCTGCGCACTGCGTGAGACTCTGTTGAGTTACAGTCCGCCGGAAGGCTCCACCTTACTACAGTATGTGGATGACCTCCTCCTTTGTAGCCCCAGCCAAGCTGCATGTCACACTGACTCTGTTGCTCTCCTCAACCATCTACACTCAGAAGGCACAAGGTGTCCAGAAAAAAGATGCAATTTTGCTCCACCTCTGTTGAATATTTGGGTTTCGTTCTCACTCAGGGATCTCGTGTCCTCTCACCGTCCCGCATTCAGAGCCTGCTCCAGCTCAAGCGTCCTGCCTCCAAAACAGACATGTTGTCCTTTCTAGGGATGGTGAATTTTTGTCGTCACTGGATACCAGACTGTTGCTATTATGACTCTGTTCTTCGTGCGTCTGCTGCGCGTACAGCTCCGGACCAAATAGTTTGGTCTCCGGACATGGTGTCTGCCTTTGATACGTTAAAGGAACTGTTGGCTACTGCACCAGCACTGGGGCTACTGAACTATAAACTGCCTATCCACCTCTACTGTAGGGAGGATGGGCGCACAATGGCGGCTGTTCTTGCACAGGTCCACGGGGGGGCGCTGCGTCCAACTGCATTTTTGTCAAAAGTCATGCCACCTGTTGTTCAGGGAATGCCAAATTGTCTCCGCTCCTTGGCTGCCTGTGCCATGGCTGTGGAAACAGTTCAGTCCTTAACCCTAGGTACTGACACGATTCTCCATACACAACACAATGTCTTGCATGTACTTCGTAACCTTTCTACCCAGCACATTTCTTCCCAACATTTGTCTGGTTATGAAACTGTACTAACTTCTACCTCCAATTTGTCTCTCAAATACTCTTCTGTCACTTCTGGTCCTTCTCCTGTTCTTAACGCTCTTCTGCGTCTACGCGAAGACCATGAGGAGCCTCGCGAATTACATGATTGTCTTCCGCTCATTCAACTAACGACCTCTCTTAGATCTGATCTTTCTGACACTCCTCTAGAAGGTCCTGATATTCGTCATATCTTTGTTGATGGCTCCTGTTCTCATCCTTCTGATTCACAGTATCTGACTGGTTATGCTGTGGTTGAATTGCCTGACATTGTGCATGAATCTGCTTCCATTCCTTCAAACTCTTCGCAAGCTGCGGAACTTTTTGTTTTAACAGCTGCATGTAAACTTTTTAAAGATCTCCCTGTCACCATTTATACTGACTCTCGTTATGCATTTGGTGTTGTGCATGATTTTGGTTTTACTACGGCTGATGGACGTCCTATTTCTCATTCTGATTTGATTTCTGATCTCCTGTCTGCTATTCTATTACCTTCTCGTCTTGCTGTTGTCAAATGCAAAGGTCATGATCCTGTTGACTCTTTTGTTTCTCGTGGCAATCACTTTGCTGACGCTAAGTCTAAAACTGCTGCTCTTTCATCTCCTACCATTTCTCTTGTTCCTCACCCTCCAATTGTCACCTGCTACCGTTCTCCTTTTCTGCTGCCCCAGAAATGGATGCTTAAAGAACTCCAGGCAGGTGCTACTGAAGCCTCAGAAGGCCTTGTGAAGTCTCAAGAAATTCCACCTGATGTTAGAATTTATGAGAAAGGAGGGAGAGTGGGCCTACCTGCTGCAGCAGCGCCAATCTTTATTTTTTCTTTTCATGGTCCTGGCCACAGATCTCCCAAACTCACATACAGTTAAATGGCTAAGCATTTTTCTGTTTGTAATCTTAAGGCTATGATTAATTCCCAACTTTCTCTTTGCCTTATATGTGCCAGAAATAATACACAGGGCCCAAAAATTAAAACTCAACACCTACCGCCAGCTAATGGTCCATTCCAGGAACTCCAAATTGATTTTACACACATGCCCACTGCAAAAGGTAACCTGAAATACCTTCTGGTAATAGTTGACAAGTTTTATAGATGGCCTGAAGCCTTCCCTACTGCAAGAGAAAATGCCAGAACTGTTGCCAAAATTATTTGTAAAGAATTAATACCCAGATATGGATGCCCCATATCTATTTATTCGGATAATGGTCCTGCCTTTACCTCCAAGATCACACAGGAATTGGTAAAATTAATGGCCATTCAATGGAAGTTTCATTGCCCATACCATGCGGAAAGTTCCGGAATCGTGGAACAGCAAAATAGAAATATCAAAGATAAACTTAGAAAAGCTACTGAGGGTACCTTCAAGAACTGGCCGGATTACCTTCCAGCCATTCTTGCAGAAATAAGAATGACCACCCATTCTGTCACTGGTCTCTCCCCCTTTGAAGTTCTCATGGGAAGACCCTTTTCTACCCCATGGATTCCTAAGCAAGGTCCCCTGGTAATGTTACCAGGTGATCTGGATGAATTTAGAGAAGCATATGTTACTCAATTGCTTAAAACATTGCATGATTTCCATAGAACGGTCTCCTGCTCTTTTCCGCCTCTCTCCACAGATCCTACTCACCATTTTGTTCCAGGAGATCGAGTGCTCGTGAAGGCCCTGCATCGTCACAAAACCATTGACTACCGTCCTTGCTGTGACCAGAACTGCCGTGCTGACTGATGAATCACCTTCCTGGATCCATGCATCAAGGATAAAGAAAGCGCCATTCATCCCTGATGACTTCATTCCTGATCCACCTGTGACCTCAACCCCAGACGTGGAATCGCTGACCCCTGCTTCTAGATGACCTCCTCCTGTGACGTATCTCGCTGATGAATCTGGAGTGTGGGCCTCAGCAGTTGTAAGCCCCTGCTAACCTGTTGGCTGGTTTCCCAGCTGAAGAATCGTTTCCCCCCCCAATTTATTTTTTATGCCTATTAACTGTCCTATTCAACCTGAAGAGTAGTACCTTTTTTTCCTCATTTACACAAACTGTTTATTTTTTGATGAACTTTCCTTTTTCACAAAGTAATACATATTGTATTAACTCTGATTTTACACTTGCAGTGTCTATTGCTAGAACTACTACCAAGATGTTTTGCTCTTTTTCCAAGAACTGTTTTATTTTTGTTGGTTTGCTTTTAATCATCATGATTTATTTCATCATACTTACTGGTAGTTCATGCTACTATCACAGATGTTTTTGGGAAGATATTGTAGGTCCCCACAATATCTCCTTTGCTCGTCCCCCAGTTCTTAATATGCGTTTGAAAAGAGACTTGCATCGACCTAATAACTATGCATATGCTGCTCAGACTATATATGAACTTTCAGGTTTCAACAAGTCCTGCTGGATATGTATGGCCAAACCGACTAGTTCTAAATATGGTACACCGTATGAAGGAGTTGCTTTGAATCTTAGTCTTTTTGATGATGATTTGTTTACACTGCCTACTTTCTCTAAAACTACTAACAATCCAGGTGCCACTTTTATACGTGCTCCCCTCTTACAGAAACATCGTGGTACTGCAGTGATACGAATGAGATTTAACATTACTGGTAGAATGCCTTCACCAGAACCTAACAGAAAGGAACCTCCTTGCCAGGTTATAATGGATCATATGTATGTCCCTAATAATTCTGAGATGAATCTACAAGCCACTTTTCATGTTTCCCTTCTTTACGGTAATAGTTCTTCTTCCTGGTTCAGCACCCCTTGGCATTCTAAGTTAGTGTCCTCCCTCCTTTGTTCTAACCCAGGTATACCAGATAAATGTGTAAGTTTATGGCAATGGATGGATAAAACTTTCCCTGTAAGCGTTGGCAACGCCAACTATGCTGATTTCATGTTTGGATGTATTAACGCATCCCAAATTAATGCTACCCATGTTTTGTTTAAAAATACTGTGTGGAATGTAGCATCTTTTGGGAAACTTAACTTACATGATTCCAACAGTCCAAAAGATTGGACCTTGCAAGTGGAAGATGGCACATACTCTAGTATGATAATGGTTGCAACATATTATATTGATGCTTATGCTACCTTGCCCCTTAACCCCCCTTTTTACTGGTTATGTGGTAAATGGGCATATTTGGTAATACCTAGAACTTATGTTGGTGAATGTGTTTTGGGTCTTATTGGTCCATCTCATACTATTCACCCTTATGTTCCATCTGGTTTGCTCATTGACCTACACAGTACATCGCTCTCGTCGCTCCTCCATATCTGTCAAAACCTCTGAGGCAGAGCGATTTGGTGGAATCTTGCTATCCGCATATGGTGTTGCTCGTTTGTATTCTAAAATGAACCTTTTTGTAGACTTCGTTGATGACTTGTTTAATCACACTACACATGTTCTAGCAGTTCTTTCTGCTGAGCAACGTCAGATTAGAGATGCAGTAATTCAGAATCGTATGGCCCTTGATTATTTGTTAACGAAGGAGGGTGGTGTATGTGGACTTCTTAATTTGACCGATTGTTGTTTTCACATTGATGACATTTCAGGTGAAGTTTCTCAAGATATACATGATATTGAGGAAATTCAAACCCAACTCAGGAAAGTATCAAGTCCCTTAGATGGATTTGATTGGACTTTTGGCCTTAGTTCTATTTTTGGTAGCCTAGGTTCAACTATTTTACATGGTTTAATGTATCTCGTTATGATTATTCTTGTTATTGCCATTTTTTACAAATTGTTGATGCTGTGCCTTGAGAAATGTTGCGTTTCTAACTCACCTATGATGCCAGCCTATCCTATACTTCCACCCCCACCTACTTTGATTCCTCTTCAACGTTCCCCTCTTATGAGTAATTACTAACCTCTCTTTTTTATTTCTACGTATTGGAATGATTTATATGTATAATATGATGACAATGTAACCCCACTTGTAATAGGTTCACTAGTTTAGTTTTCTTTTTTCATTAATGATCACGTGATTCGTGATCAAAAGATGGATTGAAAGGAAATTGAAATATGGTAGCTAATTCACTGTATACATATTTCTATATTCTAGTAATATTTGATAGCTATATAAATATATAGGGCCTGATTGACTGCTCAGCAAATACATAATGTGTTCATGAGATAATGCTGAGTCTGGTCTTTCTCTTGGCTCCCTGTTTTTTATTAAGGAGTGCAAATTTTCTATTCAACTCCACTTCCTCTTGAAACTAAAAAGGCTGGCTGGCCGAGAGGAAGGGAGGGACACAGATGTTTAATTGTTCATGTATATCCTATGGAACGTTTTTTCCAAGAACAGGATATAGCTGTGACGTCAATTTAGTCGTGCCTACTAGGCAAGGACAGGAAATGTTTGTGTAAGTCTAGGTACTGCCCAAAGTAGAAAAAACATGTTTCCGATATTACTGACGTATTGATTCTTTATTGGCTTGTAATCCATGAATTTGTGACACTCCTATTTTGACAAAACTGACTGAATGTTTGAAACTTGTCCCAGAGTAATAAGAAACACCCAAGACGTCTTGTCTTTTATTCTCACTCGGGTCGGGTGACAACGTTTTCGTTTTTCGTATCGACTTTTTTTTTCGTGATTTCGGAAATTTTCATGTTTTTCGGAACGTCTGTTCTCCTCGTTTCAAAGTGTCTATTTGTTTTGACGTAAACCAATGGTTTTTCGGATACGATAATTATACGATACGATAATTCTGCCGATACGATAATTCTGCCATTCAGATTTCTCATGTTTTACAAGAAGGATACATTGAGATTTCTCATGTTTTACAAGAAGGATACATTGAGATTTCTCTGGTTTCCCGGGAAGGATACACTGAGATTTCTCATGTTTTACAAGAAGGATACATTGAGATTTCTATGGATTTCCAGGAAGGATACATTGAGATTTCTCATGTTTTACAAGAAGGATACATTGAGATCTCTCATTTTTTACAAAAAGGATACATTTATTTATTTATAAAGGATTTTACCAGGAAGGATACATTGAGATTTCTCTGGTTTTACAAGAAGGATACATTGAGATTTCTCTGGGTTTACAAGAAGGATACATTGAGATTTCTCTGATTTTCCAGGAAGGAAACATTGAGATGGGAATGATACAAAATTTAATTACAGAATCAGCGATATAAATACGATGTCTGAAATTACTGAAATGGAACTGAAATCAGGAATGGAGCCGAAATCACGAATGGAACGAAAATGAATTTCGATTTTACAAATTTCTAGTCCATTCGAAAATTCCGAAATTTTTTCGTTTCGGCACGAAAATTTGTTCGGATCTGCCGTTTTCGGATCTGAAAATTTTCGGAAAATCGGCCGAATCCGAATGCACGAATCGGGAAATTTCGGAAATTACGAAACCCGAAACGCACATCCCTAATCAGAATTAAGAACCTTAATTGACATCAATTTACCTGAATTGACTCACTTAAGTTTTTGCGCCTGTCAAAGTAAATCTGAGTATACATGCTGCAGCAATAAAAAAAACACGCACGAATTCACAATTTTATTGTTTGGGTAGGTGTAGAATGTGTAACTATACTGTGCTGTTTTTTTTTTGTGCTGGTGTTTTTCGTTTCAGCCAAACTGTTCCGATTTGCAGTTACCACCAGCTTTTCAAAGACGTTAAAATTATGCACGCAAACGTCGTTAGTAAAAAGATGCGCATCGATTGTAATACCATCCGCATACCAGCGCACAAACAAATTTGCTCTCACAATGTTAAGTATAGGACGCGCACTGTTCATCACGCTTGCGCAGGTCCATCCGCATTAAACGATACCACGCATTGTTTGCGCGAACGTTGTAATACAACGTTCAGCGCAAAGGGTTTTGCCCCTCGTGCAAATCCGCATTTGCGAATGCAAAACCAAATGCGCGAGGAATGTAATAGGGGCCATTGTGTTTGCGGAGACCCTAATCCAGGTCACGCACAGGTCATGTCACCCCATTACTTTCAACTTCTTATTCTTGGCAATCATATTTCTGTTTCTAATATTCCATTTCACAGTTAATGCGTTCCCTTTTTTGAGGGATTGTCCCCATCTGCTGAATGGCATTTCTTTCAAGCCTGCATTACATGGCATCTAAGCCCTCCCTTATTCTTTCTTGCCTGATTGCTTTCCATTAAGGGTAAAGCGCTTTTACTTCGAGTAATACCTTGTTATGCTGCATTAGTTTACAGATGGAATAGCGAAAATCACTTCTTCCTTGTACTGTATTATTTTCTATTTCTTGCTCTCCGCCTCTTTATAATAATCACTTTTTTATATAGTGCTGACAAGGGTGCAATACGTGGTGTTATGTCTTCTGTGGGATGTCGTGGGGTTATGTATTATGCATTGTAAATGTGCAACCATTGAATTATTTCCAAGAAAATCAATTCAACATTGCGTTGCAAAGCCTGTTCTGTGAGAAAAGCTGTCCTTTTGTGCCTGTGATTCCACAGTGAAAAGAGGAGGAAAATGGGAGGGGTCATTTGAAAGGTAATTAGTTAATCATTTTATAAGTCTTTGTAATATTCTATATACAAAATAGCGTTTGTACAGGAACTAATCATATGGAAGCGATACAAGAAGGTCTATTCAAAGAAAGGTGAAACTCTGGAGAATTGGCAGTAGAAGAGAACAATCTAGACCAAATAGCCGATTTGGAAAGTGAGATAAATAGGAGAATGTTTCTGGTTTGGCTATTTTGACCTAGAATTTTCACTTCTCCTGCCAATTCTCCTGAGTTTCACCTTTCTTTGAATAGAACTGTACAGCATGTTACATACATAGAGATGGATTGAGACCTCTGTTTTCTGGATTTACAATGTGGCAAAAGTGAATAAAATGTTTAGGAAGTTTACAAAAGGAAAATAAGCTTGTGACGGAAGTCATTAGTATTGTGAGATTCTTAATTAAACATTTTGTACCTCATGTTAGTGCTAGCCGGGATTTGTTTTAAGTCCGCAGTACCAAGATAACCCACCCTGCGCTTAATTAAAGTAATATCATCAAGGAAACAATATAATAAAAACAACAAACTTTATTGTCAAATGTAAATATAAAGAGTAAGCACCTATATACAACAAAAAAATATATCCACAACCAAAGTGACCTAAAAACAATATGAAAAGAGCAAATTATATCTGGCAGCTAGTATGGATATAAATTAAAATATCCTATATAATAAATCCGTTTGTAACGCGTCCGTTGCCGGATGCGCGCACACTCTCGGCTGTGCGCGCACCCAGAGGTCTCGCTCAGGAGAGCACAGCCTAACCCCCTGTGGGCGGGGCCCACACAAAACTGACAGCTGTCAGTCACTGCCACTTTCATACAGTCCTTGGAGTCTCGACTTATGTGTAGCAGGCCGTGTTTGTCTCGCCCTCCTCCCAGCCACCATTGGCCTGCGGATTTTTGCCTGGTGTAAGCATACAGAGAGAAGAAAAGGGGGTGAAGCACCCACCGGAATGGTGTCTATCCCACTCGCTGAATGCTGTATAGGGGGTTTCTCTAAATACCCGAGTGACAATTATGTAAGCAGAAAAACAACACAGCGCTTTAAAAGACCAAAGTCCAAAAAGACAGTGGGGTAGACACTCAATATGTCCATAAACTGAAATCGTTGTCTTTAAGAGTAGATCTTCTCAAAGAAATGCCGATGAAGTGTGTACTGTAGGGAGGAAACACAAAAACAAGGGACCAAAATTGCGCAGTAGGACAGTACCCAAAATTAGAGTATTAAGTATCAATTATCAACTCACATTCTGTGGAGCCCACAACCGGCTCCCAGGAATAAGGCGAGCAGGGACTTTATGTTGGGTGCCCATAAAACCTTCAAGCGACTTCTTCGGGATTCACCAAAATAGGAATGAAGAAGGCTGCTCACTCCCAGGACCCTCAGGCTGGATCTCCTCTCTGGATTCACAGGCGGATCTGCGGCCTCAGAGGACTCAGGACACAAAGGACAAAGGGGATGGAGCTTTTCTTTTGGGACGCTGCCAACCATAGCACTTCACCAGCTCTGCTGTTACTCGTCTGTGTCTCTCAAAATGAATCAATCTCCTGGAGATTGATTCATTTTGAGAGACACAGACGAGTAACAGCAGAGCTGGTGAAGTGCTATGGTTGGCAGCGTCCCAAAAGAAAAGCTCCATCCCCTTTGTCCTTTGTGTCCTGAGTCCTGTGAGGCCGCAGATCCGCCTGTGAATCCAGAGAGGAGATCCAGCCTGAGGGTCCTGGGAGTGAGCAGCCTTCTTCATTCCTATTTTGGTGAATCCCGAAGAAGTCGCTTGAAGGTTTTATGGGCACCCAACATAAAGTCCCTGCTCGCCTTATTCCTGGGAGCCGGTTGTGGGCTCCACAGAATGCGAGTTGATAATTGATACTTAATACTCTCATTTTGGGTACTGTCCTAATGTGCAATTTTGGTCCCTTGTTTTTGTGTTTCCTCCCTACAGTACACACTTCATCGGCATTTCTTTGAGAAGATCTACTCTTAAAGACAACGATTTCAGTTTATGGACATATTGAGTGTCTACCCCACTGTCTTTTTGGACTTTGGTCTTTTAAAGCGCTGTGTTGTTTTTCTGCTTACATAAGCATACAGAGACCCAGGCACATTAAGATGCATAACGACGATGGTGATTGTTCTCTACTCCTGCCAGTTCTCTTGAGTTTCACCTTTCTCTGAATAACCCTGTTATTTCCTATTTTTCACTGTTAAACATTTTTATGCGTCTGCCACAATTTAATATGTATTTTTATGAATCCCCATCTTCTTATATCCCTTCTCTAGTGCTGGGCTGCATCAACCTGTAGCACCCTGTCTTGGCGCATTGTGACTGAACATCGTGTGCAGGGGTGGACTATTGGAATTATGTTCTCCCGGTATGTCCTGACAGTAGGGATTCTACAGCTCATTTTTATTATGTGGGTGTTAATTGTAAAGTAGTTCTCGCAGCACTATACAATGAGTGGGGAAACATATATAACATTAACAAGACAAGTTAGACACACGGAGAACAATGGGGGAGCTTGCAAGCTAATCTGTCATGAAATCATTCCCGGCGCCCTTTGCCTCGGCATCAGAATATAATGAATTTTTTGTTAAATTCATTCTTTTCCCCATTCTGCTTTAGCTACATTTTTCTGCCGTTGGCTCTGATAGATCAAATAGCTGCAACCCAGCAGTTTAATAGAGTAGATTCTGTTGAAAAAAACATTTTAAAAAGGATTTGTTGTATTACACTATGTGCATCCAATAACTTCATACGTTGCAAGTTGCAACCACTCTGGTCCCATAAATGATTCATGTCCACAGAAGATAATTGAGTGAATTGAGTCCATGCGATGCATCATGGCAGCCGTTGACTTTAATCTTTGATCTGCCACTGAGTACGACTAAACATTGCAAAGCGATGTGCCTCATGTCTATCAGCATGGGGTTCAAAATGACACAATAAAGGTCATAGCAAAAACACCTTTAGTGCTTGGGAAAACATACATTTCCTTCCAACTCAATGGGAATTTTACTGCATTAGAGCTGTCTTAGAGAACTTTCGATCTGGACCCACTGAGAGGCATTATTTTTCCAGCAAAATAAAAAATCAGCCTCATAATGGATGGCGGGTCCTTTCTTCCGCTCAACATGTTTAGTTTTTCAAAGAAGTCAAACTTTAAAGTGTATAATTTTTCTTCAATGTATTTGTTTAGCGCAGCGACTGTATTTATTCATCTAACGACTTGCAGCATCCATTCAAAAAGGTCAGTCTCAGTCTGAATCTACTTCTCTCTTGGTATGCCTTTGCGTGCTGGACCACTGTCCAGAAATGTATTCTTATTATATATTCATTTATTTTTGAACACAGAAAATTTGATATTTAGTCATACCTACCTGTTAATGAAAATCACACTGCAGCACACTGCAAATACCATATATTTAAAGACCTTTTGAGGTTCGGCAATAACTGATTTCCATTACCGCTAACATGATTTCTTTTATTTTCTAGAATTACTGCCAAAGACATTTCTAGATTGCTCTTCAGAAAATACATATTCACCCCCCCCCAAAACACCCCAACTGGCTTTGCTTCTAGTTGAAATGATTGCTGTATGCAGCTTACCTATTAAAATCCTACTAAAATGCAATCATGTAGGATGTGCGCACCATACCTCTTTAAAAACAAATGAATTATCACAAGTGGCAAGATCTGGACAGCAAGACATTTATCAAAACACAGATTTGGCAGCATTTACTTGACATAAAAAATTAATTAGCAAATATGAGTTAAACAAATCCAGTTTAACCCCTTTGCTGTTGAGGGGCTGTATGTCTGTGTGCTGAGGTCATTTTGGCTGCTTTTTGCTCATCATGTTTAAACGTTACTGAACCACAAAGCAAGTATTTGCATTTACTACCAAAATGAAAAGCAAACTTTAAAGGTATCCACTCATCTGAGAGCACTCTCTAGCTCCTTTTGTAGATAGATAGATAGATACAGGGGCGGACTGACAACTAGTGGGGCCCCCAGGCAAAAGGAGATGATGGGGCCCCCTTGTTCCGCACCCACAGGAGGCTACACCCATAAAAACTCCACTCCTACAACGCAACACCCACATGTACATTATTGTGCTAAAAAATTTATTTCTGAACTCCTTAAAATAACCTTTTTGAAAATTGTGAAGAAAATCCACTTGGACCCAACAGCAAATTGGGAAATCCATTGTGCCCCCTCCAGACTTAGAGATGTCCACTGCTCTGCTGCAGCAGCCATCACCAACTCACTAAAGCTAAGGCTGCACCACGGCACAGAATGTCCCCGTGGCAAATGTGGGAAAATGCCGATCACTTTAAAAGATACTGTACAAACCTGATACACTGCCTATTACATAGCTCCATAGCAATAAAATTCCCTGTAATGTGCGGTGTATATGAGCAGGCACAGAATCCACAGCAATGTAACTCACAAGAAGCGCTGGGGTGTATGAGCAGGCACATAATCCACAGCAATATAACTCACAGGAAGCACTGTAGAAATTTGTGACCCCAAAATACTGCGTGGTACTGGCTGTGTGACAAGACACAGATCACCTTAATTCCGAAATGTTTTGTAGAAATTTGTGACCCCCCAAAATACTTGCTGGCAGTGACAAGACACAGATCACCTCAATTCCAAAATGTTTTGTAGAAATTTGTGACCCCCCAAAATACTTGCTGGCAGTGACAAGACACAGATCACCTCAATTCCAAAATGTTTTGTAGAAATTTGTGAGCCCCAAAATACTGCGTGGTACTGGCTGTGTGACAAGACACAGATCACCTCAATTCCCAAATGTTTTGTAGAAATTTGTGACCCCAAAATACTGCGTGGTACTGGCTGTGTGACAAGACACAGATCACCTTAATTCCGAAATGTTTTGTAGAAATTTGTGACCCCCCAAAATACTTGCTGGCAGTGACAAGACACAGATCACCTCAATTCCAAAATGTTTTGTAGAAATTTGTGACCCCCCAAAATACTTGCTGGCAGTGACAAGACACAGATCACCTCAATTCCCAAATGTTTTGTAGAAATTTGTGAGCCCCAAAATACTGCGTGGTACTGGCTGTGTGACAAGACACAGATCACCTCAATTCCCAAATGTTTTGTAGAAATTTGTGACCCCCAAAATACTTGCTGGCAGTGACAAGACACAGATCACCTTGTCATGGAGCTGACGTAACGCTCCATGCTTCAAACCCCAAGAGACTTTATGTTCAATTGTATCGTGTGATTTTAAGTATATTTTACAGTGTTTGGTTTTAGTTTAAATTAGTTTAGTGTAAAATGGCGTAACTTTAGTTTTAAATATACTTATATTCCTGTAGTTAAATGTGTTTTTGTATAGCCAGTAAACAAGCTTTACTGCTGTGTAATTTATGCAACAGGGCTTTTACCCTTATCTGGCTGCATGATAAATTCAAGAAATCTGTGATAGTGTTTGTCTTTAATCTGATGTGTTAGAACAATAGGTTATGCAAATGTTGTGTGAGCTAAAGGCTAAAGAATGTAAAGAATGTTTATTGTAAATACCCATCTGACATAATGTAATTAACATATTGGTAGGACGAGGTGCGTCATTTATGCAAATTATGACTGTTGGATTTCAGCATAAATGGTGGCATTTTTGTTCATTAAAAGTCAGAGAATCCTGTGGGAACATACAGCTCTTCTGGTGTCTCATTCAGGGTACCCACTATCACCCCCAGAAGGCACAGAGCAGCCCTCTGGAAATTCCTAACGGCTCCAGGGCAGAGAATCAGAAGCAGGCGGGACAAGCTGCTCGAGGCGCTGAGGACAGCGCTACCAGTAGCCGGGCTGACTGCAACGAAGGGGTGTCTGGAGAGCCAGGACAGAGAACGGTTCCGTCACACACCTCAATTCCCAAATGTTTTGTAGAAATTTGTGACCCCCAAAATACTTGCTGGCAGTGACAAGACACAGATCACCTCAATTCCCAGATATTTGATAGAAATGAGACCCCCCCAGATCCCCCCCAGTAGCGTGGCAGACCGGCAGTAAGAACACACAACAACTATCTCCTCTGAAATCTCCTCTCAATTGCGTGCAGAAGCGCTGCGTGGAAACCTTATATAGTGTGCTGCGGGACTTAGCTCTGTGAGCCAATGATTGGGCAAAATTTGCCCAATCAGGACTCTGAGCCGTGATTGGCATAGTGTTGAACCTGTCTTGCACCAGACCTGTGATCAGGTGCAAGGCTGTAGCCAATTACGAGCTTCAGGCCAGTGGGAAAGTGCATTGTGGTCCATTGTGGTGCGTTGTGGGCGAACACGCGGCGAACACCCGCAAAATGTTCGGAGTTCGCGAACAAGCGAACAGGCTATGTTCGATGTGAGCTCCGAACCGAACAGCTCATCCCTACACAGGAGCAGCCATTCTGCCAGGAGGATGGCAGCTCCTGGGTCCTAACGCCGCATGGCTGTGCTAATTTTAGCACAGCCACAATTCACGTTTTTTCAAAATTCGCGGGGGTTGTTGGAACGTAACCCCCACGAATTTCGGGGGATTACTGTATCTCACAGGAAGCACTGGGGTGTATGAGCAGGCACAGAATCCACAGCAATATAACTCACAGGACACGCTGGGGTGTTTTTTACGTAATAAAATTTTTATTAAGTTTTGTATCATAAGTGGTGACAAAATTCGCAAAATGATGTTCGGAGCAACGACATATATATCATATAGGAGCTTACAGTATAGAGTATCAAATGCAAATATTTGAGGTTGAATAAGCAATCAGAAAAACATCACCAAACCATTTTTCCCATTACTTAAAAATTAAAAAACCACACATATAAAAATACATAAAAATAAAATAAAAAGAAAGAAAGAAAGAAAGAAAGAAAGAAAAAAACAAAAAAAACAATTATAAGAAAAGCCTATCACTAATGCTAGTCTTATACCGTCATTTTCGCTGGTCGAACTTATTGAACTTATTATAATTGTGGAGATATCACATCTGAGTGTCATTCTGCACAGAAATCTCTGGAACCGATATAACGGGCTCCCGAATCTGAGCCTGTGCCTATGAGTTCTGAGGCGTTCTCCTATGTTTGGATCTGAATTCCGTCCACCAGTACCATGTCCTAAAATATGTGTCAAAATCTTGTTCGAGAGTGTAATGTAGTTCTTCCAGTTCCCTGACGTATTCTACTCTATCAATCCAGTCAAAGATCGTGGAAGGTGACAATTGTTTCCAGTATTTTGGGATTAATGCTCTCGCTGCATTAAGTAAGTGCACCGACACTGATTTCACATATTTATCTATGGACATGGGGATTACATGTAGCAAGGCCACTTTAGGATGAAATGGCAAGTCTAAAGTCGTTACCTTTTTAATATATGTCCAAACCACCTCCCAGAACGATTGTATGATAGGACAGTCCCACCAAATGTGTAGAAACATACCCCTATGCCCCTGACATCTCCAGCAATCAGGAGAGACCGCTGAATATATAGCGTGTAGACGAGTTGGAGTCAAGTACCATCTAGAAATCAACTTGTAATTAGTTTCCTGTACAGTGAGAGCCCTGGAGGAGCGAAACGTCACCTGAAATGCCGTCGACCACTCCTCAGTGGTCAATGGTTGAGGAAGTTCAGATGACCATTTTGTTGTGTAGGAGGGTAGAGTTTTAAACCGAGCGGTCGATAAAAGCGAGTACATATATGAGAGTAGGTGCGGAGGTGGTGGGTCTGAAATACATATTGTCTCAAAAGTAGTCAGAGCCGTAGGTACAGTAACGTCAGCCCGAAGTATCTGAGTAGTAATAAAGTGTTGTAATTGTAAATAGTTATATTTCCATAATGGCGTGCTCAAGCGGTCTCCCAGTAGTCCATTAAAAGAGATCAGACCTTCCGATCTAATACAGGCCTGAAGAGGGACATACGGGCCATCATAGTCCAATCCTAGAAAGGACAGGGCTTTACCCGGGAGAAAATCTGGGTTATGGGTAATCGGAGTCAGCAAGGAAGGCAAGGGAGATAAACCCAAAAGTGTGCGATGTTTACGCCATCTCTTTAACGTCAGGCTGATTGTTGGGTGCGGAATGGGGACTAATGTTTCTATGGGTACAGTTTGCCATGGGGCCGAGACTATAGGAACCTTGAAAAAAGCTGTTCTAAATGTACCCACAGTTTATGGGGGGGTGACATCGACCAGTCGCTAAGTCTCGTCATTAAGGCTGCGTCATAATAAAGTTCTAGATGTGGGAGACCCAGGCTCCCTCCCGATTTAGGGCGGACGAGGACATCATATGATATCCGCGGTCTATTATCCCTCCATATAAATTTCAGAAAGATGGTTTTCAGGGAACTAAAAAAGGGTAACGGTAGAGCAATAGGTAAAGTCTGGAAAAGATACAAGAATTTTGGCAAAACTGTCATTTTTAAAATATTAATACGTCCGAACCAAGAGAACTGCGGTTTATGCCAGTCTTTAAGGTCTTGAGATACCCGGTTAAGTAGAGGGACATAGTTAAGGTCAAACAATGATGACAAATCCGATGGGAGCTGTATGCCTAGGTATTGGATAGCCTTAGTAGGCCAAGAAAACGGAGCCAAGCGTTGCAGCGCCGCCTTAGTAAGTGATGGTATGCCCACCCCCATCATTTCGCACTTATCTGTATTAATTTTGAAGTTCGACATTCCAGCATATTTCTCAACCTCTTGCAAAAAGGTCTCAGTAGAGCTGACTGGATTTAGTAAGGTAAGGAGTATGTCGTCTGCAAATGCAGAAATTTTATAATGGTGGAAAGGTAAAATTACGCCCTGAATATTATCATTATCCCTAATCTGTTGTAGGAACGGTTCTAGAGCCATGATGAATAAAAGCGGGGATAAGGGACACCCTGGCGCGTGCCGTTGGAGATCACTATCGGTGTAGAAAGCACCCCATTAATTCTGAGGACCGCCGTCGGATTATTATATAATGCTGAAATCCAGGTCAGCCATCTCGGACCCAGGCCAAACTTCTCCAGGACAGCCATCAAGAAGGTCCAATCCACTCTGTCGAACGCCTTTTCAGCGTTGACAGAGAGAAGGACCATTGGCGAGTGCGCTGTGTGCGCTCTATGAATCAAATTGATAGCCCGGTAGGTGTTATCACGTGCTCCCCACTGAGAGACGAATCCTACCTGGTCAGGATGGATCAGGGAGGGTAAAAAGGGGCTCAAACGCATAGCCAACATCTTTGCCATCAACTTAACATCATTGTTAATTAGCGAGATCTGGCGGTAGTTTTGGCATAGAGTAGGATCCTTCCCGGGTTTCGGGATGAGGGCTATCGTTGCCTCAAGTGCCGATTTTGGGAAGCCTTTTTTATCTTCTAGGGCATTCAGAGAATGGAGTAAGTGGGGACCTAAGAGGGGTAAAAATGTTTTGTAATAGGCTATAGAAAATCCGTCCGGGCCCGGACACTTTCCAGTGGGGGTTGCCTTCTAGGGATGTGCGTTTCGGGTTTCGGAATTTCGGAATTTTCACGAAATTTCCCGATTCGTGTTTTCGGATGCGGCCGAATTTCCGAAAAATTTTAGATCCGAAAATTTCAGATCCGAAATGTTTTCCGAGCCGAAACGAAATATTTTCGGATTTTTCGAATGGACTTGAAATGTGTCAAACGAGGAGAACAGATGTTCCGAAAAACGAAAATTTTCCAAAAAACGAAAATTTTCTGAAAAACGAAAATTTTGTAAAAACGAAAATTTTCTGAAAAACGAAAATTTTTCGAGAAAACGAAAAGTCGATACAAAAAACGGGCAAAATGACACTAAAAATACGAAAAATGGTCGATATTCCGAAAAATGTGCAATTCCGAAAAACGAAAATTTTCCGAAATTACGAAAAGTCGATACAAAAACCGAGCAGTGACACGAAAATACGAAAAACGGTCGAAATTCCGAAAAAAAATGTACCCGAAAAACGGGCTGAATCGAATCGAATCGAATCCGAAATCGGTCGAAACGAGCCGAATCGAAAAGTTTAAAAATCCAAAAAATCGAACCGAATCGAACCGAAAAAAAAATCGGTGCACAAGCCTATTGCCTTCAAGACCGCCGCAAGCTCACTCAAGTTGAAAGGGGCATCCAGAGCCTCAGCTTCCGTCTTCGTTAGCGTCGCCTGCAAGGACTTGTCCAAATACTCAGCTACGAGATGAGTGGAAGGCTTATCAGGGCGCAGGGAATATAGTGACTGATAGTATTTTACAAATTGGTCAGTAATCTCCGTGTTCAAGGATAGAAGGCGGCCCGTGGGAGACTTCAATTTGGGGATATAAGTAGCTTGATATTTCTGGCGTAGAGCCCTAGCCAACAGCTTACCACACCTATTTCCATGCACATAAAATGAATGTTTTGTAAGCAAAAGTGAGCGACTGGCCTGTTGGTGCAAGAGCTGTCGTAAATCAGCTCTCAATGCCACAAGTGTCGTGGTAATGTTCAACTGATTCAGTAGCCTTGTGTAGCTCCTCGGCTACCTGGATTTCAGCAAGTAAGGCTTGGATTTTATCTGTCTTTTCCCGTTTACGTCGAGCACCAATTTGAATAAGGGTTCCCCGTATAACACATTTGTGGGCCTCCCACAAGACCGTGGCCTGCACATCTTCGGTATCATTGTCTATAAAATATTGTTTGATAGCCTCTGAAATGCGTTCCCTCTCCACAATATCAGCTAGTATCGTACCATTCAAACGCCATTGGAAGGATTTACGGGGCACGGACGGCAAGGAGAGGGTCGTGGACACAGGGGCATGATCTGACCATGAAATATTGCCAATACTAACCGATTTGATATAACCTAGGTCAAGTTGACGTAACAAAAATAGATCTAAGCGAGAGTACACTCTAGCTGCAGCTGAGTAATAAGTAAAGTCCCGTCCAAGCGGGTGCATTGCCCTCCAACAATCAACCAAACGGGCCTTATGTAGTATTTGGTGGAATCTTCGTCTTTTAGATGAAGGGACCGAAGCCGGTGAGGGAGACGCTTCTCCTGGGGCGTCAGGCGAAACGTTAAAATCACCTCCGCATATCAACGTGCCTTCTGCAAATTTTTCCAGTTTCGTCAAGATTTTGTCTAAAAACGTACATTGCTTAATGTTAGGGAGGTAGCAATTGGCCAGGGTAACTTGCATAGGCCCCAAGAGGCCTTTGACAAACAAATAACGAACCCCTGGGTCAGAGCATTGCGCCTGGCATGTAAAAGGCACATGTGCCGCTATTAGGGTGGCCACACCTCGCGATTTAGAATTGGAGAAGTTACTATAGAAACAGTGAGGATAATAACGAGAATATAAACGAACGGATGTATCACTGCGAATATGTGTTTCCTGTAAAAACACCACCTCCCCTCGCATACGTTGTAGGTCATGTAGTGCCATACGGCGTTTAGCCGGGTGGTTCAGGCCTCTCACATTGAGAGTAATAACTCGCAAATCAGCCATGGCAAGGACTACGGTGGATTAAAGCTCCTGACGTGGCCAGAGTGAAAGGGGAGTTGAGCAATTGAAAGACCTGCATTCTCCCAGAGGAATATACAATATCATCATCATCAGAACAGTATAAGGCGTTGTAGAAACTAAACAAACAAACTAAACAAACTAAACATAACCAAAAATTAAACATCGTGCATTGGCGCAGAAGCCCAAAATGGACTAAATCCCTTACGGGATATGTTATGAAAAAGAGTGTAGTGGAAAAAACCCTCCACATTGAGACAAAGAAAATTTAGCACCACGCGGGGAAGCGGCAAAGAAAAACAGTATATTTGCCGGTCCGAAAACCTGCAGACCTAACCAGTCTACAACTAGTACTCCGAGAACGGTCGGAGACCATAGGAACAGAACACCCGGGCAAGCCATTGAGGTCAAATGGAGAAAAAGAAACAGTCAGCATCGTGGGAAACCTGACAATCCCCTCATGGGGGGTCCGTAGAGCTGCGGTCAGCACCACGTGCTGTATCCAGGGGGCGTCGGCGGTCCGTCGAGCAGTGCGCCATGGTTGACGCTGTGGTAACGGTGGGGGAGGTGCATTCGGGTCTCCTCCAAACCAGCCCCGTACAGTAACTGGAGATAGTTCCAGCGCTTGTAAAAAATCCGGTACATCCTCAGGGGTAGAAATACTCAGTGATCTGTTGTCTGCTCGAACGTGTAGTGCAAATGGATATCCCCATCTATATCGTATGGAGCGTGCCCTAAGTTGGTCCGTGACGGGCTTCAATTCCCTCCTGGCTAAAAGGGTAGATCTTGATACGTCTTGAAATAATTCTGCGGTGTGATCATCGAAAATAATTGAAGGCATGTTCCTCGCCGCTTTCATTACCTCCTCCTTCAGAGTAAAGTGATGTACTCGACAAATAACGTCTCTAGGAGCTGAGTTCGGGGCGCCTCTGGCTCGTAAGGCTCTGTGAGCTCGATCTAGATGAAAAGGTGTATCAGGGGAGCGGTGGAGAAGCTCATTAAATAAAGTTTGCAACGTCAGGTCTATATTTTCGGTTTCACCCAGAGGGGGTTCAGGAAGACCCCTCACGCGTATATTATTGCGTCTCCCTCTATTGTCCAGGTCATCCACCCAGCGAAATAAGGAGGCAATCTGTGTAGCCTGCGTGCTCAAAAGTGTCTCAAAGTGCTGGGTTTGAGTTATTGCAGCTTCCCTGTCTTCCTCCAAGTCCTGCACTCTGCCACCCAAATGTTTAACATCTGCCCCCAGTTCCTCGAAGCGCGCATCAAATTTGGCCTCTAATCTGGCAAAAAGACCTTCCAGGTCCGTTTTAGTGGGTAATAGTTTCAGGGCTTCTCTCACCTCCGAATCATCCACGCTGCCAGCCGACAGCGCGGGGCTTCCCGGGCCTCTCATGTCTTCTGTGACCGCCTCAATCTTGGATTCGCGGCCTAGTTGCGTCGACGCCGCTGCAGCGCTCAAATAATGCCTCATTGGTGAGGCGGAAGACGGCGCTGGGGTGCTCGGGCGGCTCATCAATGTTGTGGTCCGTTTTTTGGGTCCCATCGATGGGTCGGACTGCTGCTATATTGTGCCTATGAAGTGCCCGGGTGAGGAGCTCCACGATCAAGCGGCCATCCCGGATCGCGCCAAGCCACGCTGGGGTGTTTAAGCAATCACATAATCCACAGCAATGTAACTCACAGTGAATGCTGGGGGTGTATGAGCAGGCACATAATCCACAGAAATATAACTCACAGGACACGCTGTGGTGTATGAGTAGGCACATAATCCACAGCAATATATCTCACAGTGAACGATGGGGTGTATAAGCAGGCACCGAATCCACAGAAATCTAACTCATAAGAAGCACTGGAGTGTATGAGCAGGCACATAATCCACAGCAATTTAACTCACAGGACACGCTGGGGTGTATGAGCAGGCACAGAATCCACAGCAATATAACTCACAGGACACACTGGGGTGTGTGAGCAGGCACATAATCCACAACAATGTAACTCACAGTGAACGCTAGGGTGTATGAGCAGGCACATAATAACAGAAAGATAACTTTCAGGACAAGCTGGGGTGTATGAGCAGGCACATAATCCACAGCAATGTAACTAACAGGGCACGCTGGGGTGTATGAGCAGACACAGAATCCACAGCAATATAACTCACATGACATACTGGGGTGTATGAGCAGGTACAGAATCCACAGCAATGTAACTCACAGGACATGCTGGGGTGTATGAGAGGCACATAATCCACAGCAATATAACTCACAGGACATGCTGGACCTTAAACCTTAAAGGGCTCCACTCATCTGAGAGCGCTCTCTAGCTCTTTTTGTAGATAGATACAGGGGCAGACTGCCAACTAATGGGGCCCCCAGGCAATAGGAGATCATGGGGCCCCCTTGTTCTGCACCCACAGGAGGCCACATCCATAAAATCGCCACCCCCTACAATGCAACACACACTTGTACATTATTGTGCTAAAGAAATTATTTCTGAACTCCTTAAAATAACCCTTTTGAGAATTGTGGAGAAAATCCACTTGGACCCATCAGCGAATTGGGGAATCCATTGTGCCCCCTCCAGACTTAGGGATGGCCACTGCTCTGCTGCAGCAGCCATCACCAACTCACTACAGCGAAGGCTGCACCACGGCACAGAATGTCTCTGTGGCAAATGTGGGAAACTGCCGATCACTTTAAAAGATACTGTACAATCCTGACACACTACACATTACAGAGCTCCACAGCAATAAAACTCCCTGTAATGTGCGGTGTGTATGAGCATATCACAGAGCTCCACAGCAATAAAACTCACAGGAAGCACTGGGGTGTATGAGCAGGCACGTAACCCACAGCAATATAACTCACAGGAAGCACTGGGGTGTATGAGCAGGCACAGAATCCACAGCAATATAACTCACAGGAAGCACCGGTGTATGAGAAAGCATCTGTTTTCTCCAATCCTCTGGTACGATTCCTGAAAGAAAAGAATCTTGAAAGATTGAAAGAAAAGATTTACATATTTCAACACATAGCTCCCTCAGTACTTGCGGGTGAATTCCATCTGGCCCTGGGGCTTTATTCACATTGTTTAATTGCTGCAAAACCTTGTCCTGAGTCAACCAGTCACTTTTTATTAGTAAGTTTTTGTCAATGAATTGCATGTCTCCTGTTATAGGTTTCTCTTTGATAAATACTGAAAAAAAATAATCATTTAAAATTTCTGCCTTATTTTGATCTTCAGTTAACAATATCCCTGACTAAGATTTTAGTGAACCTACATTTTTTAGAATTTATGTACCTAAAGAATATTTTTAGGGTTGGTCTTGCTCTCTTTGGCTATTTCTTTTTCATTTTCTAGTGTAGCGCTCACTGCCGGAGGAGCCGCTGAATTTAAACCTCGGTCAGTCTCCCCGCACTAGGGAATAAATATACACCAGCACTGTTGTGGATTTTATAAGTTATATAGTTTACTGATCTCAAATAAACTGGCATATATAGAGCAGCACGGTATACATATATATTTACAGAAGTTCGTAATGCGAGAAACGCGCAGCGGAGAAGAAAAATGAATATTAACCTCTTCGTTGTTGGAATGTGAGTCCCATACAGGTTGTGTCCCAAAAAGGTGTACATGTATGCGTGTGTTGGTACCCGGGTACAAGATTCAACTGGCCAGTGAATGATTTAAATGTGTCTTCGACTAGTCACGTTGGGACCCTGTAGGTTTAAACAAACTTGCAGCGTGCTTTATTATTTTACTGTGGCCGGGAAGGCCTCTCACCCATCCGCCAGATACTCTGCGCTCTGCTCAACCCAGGACGCCTCTCCGCTCGACTTGACTGGGACTCTGTGCCACCGGATTCGCTTGTCTTGCTTGTCCGTTTCTGCCACAAGATGCTCTGCTCACTGCCTGCACTCCCTCTAGATCATCGCGGTCTCCTAACTGGGGGTCCTTCAGCAACTCTGTATCTTTGTAAACTTCTCAACGGTGGGTTACTAGGTCTGTTACTAGGTCTATGGCAAGTAATGTGAACCAATCTCCAGCTCCGCAAGGCTGCACCTGCGCTCCTGCCAGGTCGCGATCGTTGTCTGTCTCACATGCGTCTTGCCCTCTTCACTCCTCGGCGCGCTCTGGGTTTCCTCTGCACGAGGCTGCGGATGTAAGTCTTTTCTCCCCACCCACTTCCTGTTCCCGACGCAAAGCATGCTGGAAAACGTAGTCCCATTGCGCTTGTCTCCCTCTGGTGGCCAAAAATAATTACTAGAGCAACAGTGTTTTTTAAACCAGCGCTACACTAGTTTAGCCCATCTAATCGCTTTTTTGGCGGCCTTATATGCCTCAGATTTAGGATGCCTCAGATTTATCTGATTTAAAAGCTTTAAATGCCTTCTTTTTATTTTTCATTTCCTTGGTTACCTTCCTACTAAGCCACATTGGTTTCAGTCTGTTTCTTTTATATTTATTACTCAGTGGATTATATTGTGACGTGTACTTTATATATAATGCAGATAGATACAACTTGCATATAGAAAGACTGAGAGATAATGAGGATAGAGAGATAGATAGATAGATAGATATAGATAGATAGATAGATAGATAGATAGATAAGGGAGATATATAGATGCGAGAGATATATAGAGAGATCAGTAAGGTGTATATACAGATAGTTAACATGGATAGATAGATAAGTAATGTGTGCTTATATATGTCATATTATCTAAATGGCATATAAACTAGTGTCATCTCACTCTTGCTATCGCTCGCTCTGTAGATACATACTGTAGATGTCTCTAGTAATTCATAAGCCTCTTTAGTATATACAAACAAATTTGTTCCTTTAAGCATATATCCCAAAGCTAATAAAAAAACAGGTATTAAGTTTACCTTGAATGAGCATACTAAAGTACAAGCTAACTTGCCAGCGTGTAGCCAATCCTCATCTATATATTCCTGCTTTGACCATCAGCTAAGTACTTATAACTGTCTTAATCAAGGGGATAAAGAAGAGCGCTAGAGATGTTTATAAGAGGTTTAAATAACAACTAATTCTGTATACGTGGAGCACAAAACAGTGCATTAATCATGTATTCAACGAACACTATTGAAGCTGAAACAACAAGGGGCTCTTATAAAATAAGCAAAATAAAGCAAAGGAATAAATTATACACAAGCAAATTATGCGTTTGTATATTACCTATTTATGTGTATCACCAGGGCTCTTAAACAAAAATAAAACATCAACGTAACAATCAACATTGACATTATTAGGAATGCAGTCCTAGGCTTGCATTGCATGAGTGTGAATTATTGATTGTTTTATCCCTAGAAGAAGGTTTACAGAAAGGATGAATAACTTTACATGGGACTGAGGAATGTTTAGCTACAGACGTACACAAACTGTAGAGGTGCCATACTCGCAGTGAGATGGAGAGACCTGTGATGAAAACAAGTAATTAAACCTACAGGTCAGCACGACCTTCAGGAGGAACGCTGACCACAGCTGATTGTCAGATGAAATCTCATAGCATTTTTACAGAGCTATGAAGATAAGGCGTAGATCTCTCTGGGGTGATGAATGATTCAGATAGGGAGCTCTCCACGGTGCTGGAAAGATCAGGAAGAGACAAGACCCAAGTGTTTATTGGGATTGTCTAACAGACTTCATTACTCTTTTTAAAAGCATCTTCTGGGTCAGAGTTCCCAAAATGTAACCTCCAGAGGCAACAGAGAATGCTGTGCTTCATTGGTAGCAATTAACCTTTGGAGTCTCACTTGGTTAGCTGAATATGATCCCCTCTTTGATGGTCATACAGTAAAATCACTTTGTTTAGCTGAAACCAACAAACATTGTGTCTAGCTTTAACCCCTTCAGTACCACATTTGAATATTCTTGTTCTTCAAAGGACCTGCTGGTGCCGTGATATTGAATATACTCTATATAGGCTAATTCTGGAACAATGAAAAGGAGTTTCATTTGTTGAAAACAAAATTTGTTTGTAAATGGAATCCAGAATGTGCCCCAAACTTTTTAGCACCTGAGGCATAACAGCTGTGGTAAAAATCAGCTCAGAATTCAGTTTTTTTTCCTTCAAGGAAAATAGAGCCCAAAACGTATTATAAAGATGCAGTAGCACATCTTAGTCAGCAGATGGCACCATCTGCCTGTCAAATAATGCATTCAGCATGAAAATGTGCTTTAGAGATTTCCCAGCATACATTCATTGCATAAAGGTAAAAAACGAAACCATACGACGCATCCAAATCGATTAATAAGTTAATAAGCATATAGAGTTCATAACAATAATGCTGGAAAAAGGGGTAAAAGTGCTTGATATCGTTAAAAATGTCTTTTAAAACATCATTTAAAGTGCATGAGGTAAAGTCCAGAAACAAAGTCCAATGTGCGAAAAAAAGTGCTCAAGTGTATAATAGTTCAATACTCAAAATAATGATGAGGGAGGATGTGTTGATCTTATCTAAAGTGCTGGTGTCGAATTCTTTTATTCGTCAGTGTCCCTCAAAAAAACACATCATAGAAGAATAATAGTGCAGATAGTCATTACAAAGTTGGTCAAATTATTAAAACCAAAGTCTAGACCACTCACATTTGTGGGAGCCTGCAAGATCCCGGCTCAAGGAAGAAAAGCCTGCGGCCAAATACAGGGTGACACTTCCCTTCTTTTTGTCGTAGTGGATACTAGATAAAACAAAAAGAATCGGGAGACGGCACTCCCATAGCATAAAACTGTGTATGTATGAAATAAAGAAAGGAAGAGTAGATCGCACTCACCGATTCTGGAGCCTCACGGTATTAGGCTCAATGGGTATAGCTTTGGGCCCTCTTAGAGGTGGAGACCCAGACCGCTTTATCTCAGCGACAGTTGATCCATGTATCCAAGAAAAAAAAAATCGGAGAAAAGTGGCGAATGTGGAATTGCAAACCAATATATTTATTATAAATCAAGTAATAAAAAAATAGGACAAAGGTCTACTGAGACGCGTTTCGGCTTAAAAAAGCCTTCCTCAGTCGGTGTAAAAACTCAATAATGTCCATAGAAAAACAATGTGGAAGTTGTTTTATGCTATGGGAGTGCCGTCTCCCGATTCTTTTTGTTTTATCTAGTATCCACTACGGACAAAAAGAAGGGAAGTGTCACCCTGTATTTGGCCGCAGGCTTTTCTTCCTTGAGCCGGGATCTTGCAGGCTCCCACAAATGTGAGTGGTCTAGACTTTGGTTTTAATAATTTGACCAACTTTGTAATGACTATCTGCACTATTATTCTTCTATGATGTGTTTTTTTGAGGGACACTGACGAATAAAAGAATTCGACACCAGCACTTTAGAGAAGATCAACACATCCTCCCTCATCATTATTTTGAGTATTGAACTATTATACACTTGAGCACTTTTTTTCGCACATTGGACTTTGTTTCTGGACTTTACCTCATGCACTTTAAATGATGTTTTAAAAGACATTTTTAACGATATCAAGCACTTTTACCCCTTTTTCCAGCATTATTGTTATGAACTCTATATGCTTATTAATCGATTTGGATGCGCCGTATGGTTTCGTTTTTTACCTTTGTCCTTTCTGACACATATTTTGGTTGTTTTATATGTGTTTTACCATGCTATAGGCAGCATTTGACTATTTATTAGTACCTCACTTAGGCGCCCACACTGTATAGTGTATATATATATACACACTCCCCAATTTACATTCATTGCATGACTATTGCAAAGTGATTTTCCTTAAAGCCACTGGCTGCTGACATTGGGTTTTATGGAAAATCACTTGTAGTGAAGGGGTTAAATAGATTGTGTCTAGCTTTATCCAATATTGTGAATGTTTATCCAGTATTGTATGATCATTCTTATACGATTATATAAATCAATATTTCTGTTTGTGGCTTTAGGTCTTACTTCAAATAACAGGAAAAAAGAGAAGGAAGGATATGAAAGAAGACCTGATCACAGCCTTCAAACTCATTAGATAGGAAACCTACTGTCCCTACTGTTTCATTTTCTTTTGAAGCTTTCGTCCACCTTATGTCACATGACCGCTGCTCATTACCGTTAAGCTCGGAACCTGTCAAAGAAGTTTTAGTCAACTGTATTAATGTTTCATTATGTATCCATTTGTTCTCATATTATATGTACTTGTACACCATTATTTGATTTGTGATTTTGTTTTACAATTATTGCAGACCCTCTATTGAATTCTATATTACCTGAAAACCATTAACAACACGTGTTTATGAAAAGACACATGGACTGGCTAAAATATATAAATAATGCTAATGCTATGATAGTAGTTTTTAAGTATACAACAAATACCATAAAATACAGTAGATATAAACAAAATGACTTGATTACCCCATAAAAAAGTAGGAGGTTGCTTTTTGTTTTTTACAGTTTAAGAAAAAATAAATAAATAAAAATGAAAATAAAAAAATATTAAAAAATAAATAAATAATAAACAGTTTTTTTTTGTTTTGGCTTTGTTAATGCAGTAATATTGTTCCCATTTCAATTATAATGTTAACAATGATGCTGCACGAACAATTTTTTTATGGAGTGCGTTTGCTAAAAATTGTGTAATTTCCCCCCCAAAAAATGTAACAAGTCCCCCATTTCAATTTTTTTTAACAAGCACAACTCATAGAAAATATAACCGCAAACGCTCGCATTTTAAAATCTGAAGAAAAAACACTTTACACGTTGTAATTTATTGAAAATTCAAATTTTATTGCATTTTTTGTTATAAAATACAGACAGGACATGATGTATACATATAATAATGATATATTATGAATCTGCCGAGTCGGACGGAAAGAACGATATATAATATGTCTGGGTCATATAATAAAATAAGGAAAAAAGGTGTCATCTGCGCTCGTTTCTATGTGTTCCATGTACAACAAAACTGAGGTTATTGTTTGTTTCAATGGCCATTGCAACGTAAGCTCACTCGCCACTTCACGGCACCACTTTACAGAGTGAGTACCTAACAATTGTAACCAAAATTTGGTTACAATTGTTAGGTACTCACTCTGTAAAGAGGTGCCGTGAAGTGGCGAGTGAGCTTACGTTGCAATGGCCATTGAAACAAACAAAAACCTCAGTTTTGTTGTACATGGAACACATAGAAACGAGCGCAGATGACACCTTTTTTCCTTGTTATGTTTTATACATTAACTGGGCTGTTACTGGAGCAGCTGCAACTGCCAGGAGTGAGTATGGGCGCGACGCCATATAATAAAATAAGGCTTCTAAATGCGTTTAAACATGATGAGCGAAACCAGTAAATATGAGCTCAGCACACAGGTGTGAAATGGCTCAGCAGCGAAAGGGTTAAAAATGATTTTCCAAAAAACCAGAGTGGAATGTACGTTCCTTCCGCTCTGAAAAAAGCTCATCTGACCCGGCCTTAGACATATTCCCAGTTGAATTTTTAACAAGTGTTAGCACCTCGGGCATCATGGGTGATAAATCTTTGAGAATCACCCTCTGGATACATATTAATCTCATTTGCAATATTACACATTTCATTCGCAGTGATACAGCATAGTTCTAGAACGTGTTAACACTATCTCTGGCTGCTGTGTCTGCTACTGCTGATTGTGATACTTGAACACAGTAGTGGAGGAGTTAAGTACAGTCAAGCGACTGTGAATTCTCAGGGTGGTGCACTGCCACAATAGTTTCCCGTAGCTTTTACCTTTCTTTCCACCATAGTTTCTGTCAAATTAGCCTAGTGTAGGTCTCCGTGTCAGTTATTATGGGGTTTCCACTGCAGTTTTCACCGTGGGTTCTGCTGAAGTTATTTAGCATAGATTTTGCTATAGTTTTCACCATAGATCCAGTTGAAGTTGACTAGTGTTTATACTGTTGGTTTCAATGTGGTTTCTAGTGGAGTCCTATGAAGATCACCACTTTAAAATCGCTGAAGTATATTCACTGGTGTTGCAAGCAGAAGCAGGATAGCTGTGGTATGTGGTAGGACAGGCTTTCAGCAAAATCCTAAATTATTTATTGGAAACTAAAGCGGTCACATGACATTAAATAAAAGTATCGGTACTCAGTTTCAGTGAGTACCTGAAAAAAACGTATCGGTACTCGTTCTTAAAATGATGGTATAGTGGCATCCCTAGTGCTTATCAGTGGAATGATTAAATCATAAAAGTATTGGTACTCGCACTCTGCCTTCAAAAATGGTATCTGTGCATCCCTAATAAAAATGTGCATAGATATTTATTTACAATAATAACTTTATTGTGATTGACTATTTCCTTCCAATCAGAATAACACAAGACTAGAAACCATTACAATCATTTCTATCTTCTGTAAAACATATACAACAATGAACATTAAAAACAAGAGATCAAGAACTTGTGTACCTATAAGGCAAACTTGTTAATTTTGCTTATTTTTATTAGAATTTAAGAATTTAACATGGTTTGAATTTAAGATGAAATAGCAATTGTCCTTCAAAAGGTTAGCATATAATGACTTCCTCTAGAGTGTGGAAAACTCATAATAGGTTGCAGCAATGGAGCGTAAAACCATCTTACATGTTTATAAGTGTCCTATAGCACCTCCAGTTTATTTATATCAGGAAAAGCATCATAAGATTTTTTCATACAGGTTTACTACATAACACATACTAAAGAATACCTTTGTAAAATGATTTTATTTTTTTTGGGAAAGAATTTTACCAGGAAGGATACATTGAGATTTCTCTCGTTTTCAAGTATGTCCTGGTTGGCGAGTATGTACCGTTAGGTGTCTTGCCCAAGGACACTTCCTGGAGAGGTTGCTTGCTGGGATCGAACCCATGACGCCACAGGCTCTCTTCATGCAGAGCAGTGATGTTACCTCTACTCCACCCAGCCGGCAAAATGGTTATCAACTAATCAATGTTTACCAATGCTGCAAACAATCGCGAAAATTGCTGTTACAAGCTTCTTAATAAGTTTCGGTAATGCAGAAAGGTGAATTCAAACAGCAGCAGGTCAAGATTCATGAAAATAATTTGTCCTGACATTGATTGAATTTTCCTCTCTGGAGCGCCAACATTTATCATGGTTTTGACAGCAGTAAACAAAGGTGATTATTTGATAACCTATACATTTGTTAGCACATGAAATCCTTATATTCACACATTACTACCTCCTTACAGCAAAAGGTCTCTTGAACTTACCACCTACTTCATGCCAATGCATGGAAAGGCATTGGTCAATCCTTTCTATGTGCCTTGCGCAGTCTGGCTCATACTAGCCCCAAATGGCTATCGTAGTGGGAGCTAAGTGACACAGCCTTCAGGTTGGAGGGAAGCACTCTGCTCTCTAGCAACTTGCCAGGAGGCAGAAATCTTTACGAGGTCCCACAAATGCTTTTAGGACATGAACCCTGGTTAACGGTTTCATTTTATTTTATTTGACTTACTTTTCATAAACTGGACACATGGACTCTTATTCTCTTCCAGGTATGATTTATTTTTTGCTTACTTACTGATTTACTTGGTCACAGCTGTTCTCTCTGTCTTGTCCATAACTGCTGGATGGAAACATTTCTTATTTCATTCCTCATTGAAATCTATTATTACAATCCTTTCAAATACCATCTATAATCATTGCAGTTTTGAAAAAACTCTAACTCTAATAAAAACATATTTTTTTCAGAAATAAAGAAGGTAGGAAGCATTATTTTAAGTAAAATTTGAATTTGAGTTTGAAGAAGAGGACATGCTTTTAATTTGAAGAAGACAAAGCCTAAGGTTTAACAAGTCAAAACTCTACTGAAAAGGGTAGTAAAACCTTTGAATAGCTTAGTGGCCCTATGGACCCAATGGTATGTATGCCATAATAAGGATACTCACCTTTAGGGGTCGAGGGTGGTGACACCTTTGATATGACAAGTGGACCGACACCCATTGGGACGGACCATCAGAAGGTTCATCTCTACATATTCAGGTTCCTTTTAAGGAGGATGTCTCTGGTGAACAACTTTAATGTACATTTTACTGTGAGTGCGAACCTGCATTCAGCCCCACCTCATTCATTCAACCTTACAGTATTTTTCCGTGTATAAGACTATAATTTTGTCTAAAATCGTTAATCCAGAAATTGGGGGTCGTCTTATACACAGGAGTAACCGGTACCAGATACCACATGGGGTGTCATATACACAGAAAAATGTGGTATACGCACTGTCTAACGTTTTCATGTATTTTAGAAAATGAAAACAACTTTTTGACTTCAAAATCTTTGAAGAGCTTTCTACGGATAGTAATAAATGACAATGCATCAGATATTAAAAGGGTGTCACGTGCAATGCCATGGGGGTGAGGTTGCGAACCCAGGATGCAAGTGATACACTTGAGACACTTGGTAAGGTGAAAATCAGATGAGGGTTTATTAAGGAAAAACAATACAAATAGAGGGGCAATGCTGGAAAGTCTCTTGTTGGAGGAGTCTTGGGACAGGCACAACAAAGGGGTCTCGAGGCACAGTACCAGAAGGGATGACCCAGAGAGAGAGAGAGAGTCCAGGGAAAAAGCAGGGGTCCGGTACACGAATGTCAGGTTGAGCAGTAGAGCTTGTGGGTAGGCTGGAAGTCAGACTGTCTGTGGCAACTTTGGAAGCAAAATGCAGAAGCATCCTGGGACAGGTGTGCCTCTGCTAAATACTGGATGCAGGTCCTAATTAGATGCACCTGCTGATTCTGCAAGTTTGTGTTTCACAATGGAAAAGTCCAGCAAGACATGGCATGAAGGGTGCTGCCTGGGGTGATCAACGTGGTGCAACACCAGATCTGCCATTCTTCCGCTGGCGGCGGCGAGGAACATGACAAAGGGATACTCTAAGGTTAAAACAGGAGGAAGAGAACAAAATGGTTAAACATAAGCCCCTTCTGACCCCCTTGCACTCCACCCCTGCCCGTTTCCACCTTTTAGTCTCGTTTTAAAATATCACATTCTTTCCACCTCTCTCCGCGCTTCACCAGATGTGATATACAGTGACTTCTTCTAAAGCTGCAGCTGTCTACCTATTCCTAAAGTAGTTCAGCACTAAATTAGCCCACAGAGACTCCCCCACTACTGGTTGGGAGAGAGGGTTGAGGGAACTCAGATCACTGTAACCACGTAAATTACATTGAGTGGTCACAGGCCTAGAGTGTCCCATTCAAAAAGGTGTCTATAATGAAAAATAAAGCTAAAGGAAGACATACTTGAAAAATATATTTAAATTCACCTGTGTTATGTAGAAAAGTTGCCTTTCTACTTGCAATTCGCCACGTGGAGAATAACGCCTATAGGTAGTAATAAACATAATCGGCAAATCAGATTGGTTGATTTGTCTCGTCTTCCTTTGATCTGAGTGCAATTTTCATTGCGTCCTGCATTATGTAAATGCTCTTTTTCCTCTGTAAAGACTAAAATAGTACAGTATAGCTTGTGCATATATTAAGCAGTAATGCAGAAAATCTCATTCTGTTGACTGGCAGGGAGGAGATAAAATAATGTGCAGTGGACCTTATCGGCCCCTTGTTCACTTCGATAAAAGAGATAAGAAATCAAGTTAATGGCAACTGGTAAAATTTGCTGTATCTCACATTTTGTATTCTTCATTTCGTTTAACCTTTTCTGTGTCAGGCATGCGTCTGGCCACTCCATGGGGATATACCAGGTTAATTAACACTGTATATTTATATTTTAACTGATCACCGCATGCAGCAAACATGCAGATTTGTGTCTCCAGCAGTGAAGAGGTTATGGTGGGAATAGGACAGTGAGTAATGACTCGTTCATGCCCCGCTGCTTGTGGTGTAAGATGCGCTGCCTCCTGTTTTTCTTAACATGCACGCTCAGCAGCGCTTTAAAATTATCGAGTTCTGCAGGAGCTTCGTAATTTATCTTCTCTGAAGCTCAGTAAAACAAAATCAGCAGCCGACCCACTTCCATGCACGGGACTCAAGAAAATTGTCAGGGAGGGAGACTGCTCATCATTTACAAAGGTTTTTTTCTCCGCTGAAAAAGACTGAACCAATTTGAAGGAAAGCTCAACAGTAACAGTAAACAATTTGGGTGCCAGACTGGCTTGGAAAGAGCAGCTGTGAAATATATGATGCTGCCACAGGCTGGCACCATGACCACTTTATGGAATGATAAAATAAAATCACTTCCCTGCCTCATTCAAAGATTGAATTCAGCGTTAAAGGGGGAGATTAAGATGATACTTGGGAATATTAAAATATTATGGGAAATCTCCACAAGCCACATCCGTGAAGAACACAATTGTTTCTATTATTATTGTAGCGCTCACCCCCGGAGGAGCTGCTGAATAAACCCAGGATAGTCTCACCGCACTAACAATTCACTGTAAATACTGTAAGCATGAAATAAATCAGCTGTATTACGTAGCGTAACTTCATAAAATGGCGGATAACGATCGATAAGGCCCTCAGTCCTTTTTGGTCTGAAGTCCCGCTCACAAAAACATACTCGTTAAACTATTTCCTAGGGTACCTGGGTACTAAGTCCACTGGCCAGTGGATGAACAAAAATATCTTTGACTAGTCAACGTTGGGGCCCTTAAATTTGAAGCAATGATAAGTGCGCACTGTTATGGAAGCTGAAGGCCTGAGGCCTCTCACCCATCCGGGTGAGTATTATCTATGTCTCTTTTTAGCCTTAGGGTTCCACACATGGGTGATTGAAATGTTAAAATTCTGCCAATCTGCAATTCGGGGCACCTTTTCTAACGTGCCAAGGAGTCATGACGTTGCAACTTGCACTTTATGCCTTTGGAGGCATTCCAAGATCTCAGTTGTGGTTTCTTTCGATAAAATATTTTTTTCCAATTAAATTATTTTAGCCTATTCAATAAAGGTTAAGTTTTATCCTCTGTTATTCTATCAATTTCACAACCTAATTTTTTCTAGCTTCTTTTCATTGGGTTACCCCCACATTAGTGCATCGGGGCTGGAGATTGATTCTTCCTTCTTCTGTTTTTCTTATCCGACACATAGGTTGCTACACACAACATTACATTATTTCTCTTGTAACACAACTCAGTATATGTATATTTTGTTTGAGATCCAGTCCAACAATATCAAGTGGCACCTAGCTGGACATACCTGGTGTATAGAATACTGGTTGCTCGAAATATTTGGGAGCTGTTGCATTTGTACCCTCTCAAAATACCAATTAAATACAATTTTATAAAAATCAGAGTAGGTAAAGTCACTTTAGTGTCCTAAGTTTTGAACTTGCAAGGTCATGCTAGGAACTACAAAAGGCAATTCGCAACCAAGATATACTTACAGGCTTATTCAGAGAAAGGTGAAACTCGGGAGAACTTTTGGAGAAGTGAAAATTCTAGGCCAATATAGCTGATTTAGTGAGATAAAGGGGAGAATTTTTCTGGTATGGCTATTTTAACCTAGAATTTTCACTTCCCCAAAAGTTCTCCAGAGTTTCACCTTTCTCTGAATAACCCTGCATATAGAACAACTTGAGGAACAGTCAGATGGAAATCCCAAACATGTCCCCAGTATGACTGTATTTGTTTGAAAAGACAGGCTGAAGAAGGAAAAAACAATTAAAGGTTATTATTGTATTTCTTTAATTCCTTCACTACCAAGTGATTTTCCATAAAACCACTGTCAGGAAAATCACTTAATTATAAAGTAAGAAAAAAAATCATTGCAAATAGAATTTTTTGTATTGTAGTATCCCTATTTGACAGACAGACATCACCATCTGTTGGCCAAAATGTGCTGCTGCATTTAGGGTTCTATGTTGAAATAGCTGGAGATCCGTGTTTTAAACGCACAGTTCCAGCTGTTCAAACTGTTTTAACACCTTGGCTGTTATGCGTGAGGTGCTAAAACCTTTGGGGCACATTCTGGAACCCATTATGATTTAATTTTGTTTCCAGTAAACAAAATTCTTTGCTTTCAGAATTAAACCAAATCAAGTATACTCGATATTGAGGCACCAGGATTTGCTTTAAAGATCGAGTATACTCAATCTTGGTTTTGAAGGGCTTAATTTAAAAAGTTTAACAATGAAAGAAGTATTTGGATTGATGATATTATGTTTTTATTTTTTCAGGTATTATACTAAAAGTACAAGAATTGCACATTTTAAATGTTACTAGGGTAGTATGGAGCGGAATATTTGATTGTATAATAGAAATAGTCTTACTGACATTTGGTCAAAGACAGTAGTGTTGACTGGTTTTGTTCTTTGGAGATACATTTTATTAGTAGTGTCACGCAGCTGACACTTCAGGCAACAGAGGGATTAATTCTGTCTAAATGATACATAGTAGAGATTGCTTTTACCATCTGCATTCTCTGTAGGAAAAAAAAGAGATATAACAGTGAGGGTGGTGAGAAGCACTTAGCAAATTTTGCATTTAAATTAGCTATTTAAGTAGAGAGAGACATGATCATTAAACAAGCAATAAGGCAATATGGCATCCAGCTCTGTACAGGCTAATCAGCAGATATCCCACTGAATCCAAAATCTACACAGGAGGCCCTAGAAACCTAATTCTAGTACCATATACAGTATGTATACAGTATATATATTATTTGAATATATATAAGATTTGTAATAGGAACATGGTAATATTCTGCTCATTCTGCTCATCATTTTTAAGAACATTTTCATATTAAAATGCACAAATAAATGTTCCATATCATGGTGACGTTTCAGTCTATGTGTCATGCCCGAGAATCTTGATTGTATTACCTTGCAAATGGTACATTTGTTGAATTATGAGAGATTCTCTGGGACTTAATTGACTAAAATGTGGCAAGTGGATTCATAGCAATCAACTGCTTGGCATTCCAATACGGTGCTACAGAACTTGTTGGTGCTTTATAAATACTTGTAACTGTGTTTATAAAGGTTAACAACAAATGTGAAGTTCTTGACAAGGTGATTGTGTAAAAAGAGTAAAATATTTATATTCAAATTAGATCCACGAATGTCAGAATACACATGTGGGGAAAAAAGGGACAAACAAATAATAGTGCAATATTGTAGTTACACCTTAAATGAAATGAATAGAAAATGGAACAATCTCACTCACATGTTGTAGAGCCTGTTAATAACTGGCTCAACAGTATAGATGACGCAGTGTGCCACTTGGGGTGGCACCTTCCTTCAAACACTTCCGACTCTGTATGTTCTCCCTGGGGATGCAAGAAAGGAAACAGATCATAGGACAATAAATGTGTATCAGTTTAGTGGAATTCTCCAATAAATCAGATCCACTCACCTCCACTACAAACACTTCAAATCTCAATCTAAGGGATTTAAATGCCAGGTGTAAATAAAGGATGTGGCCCTGCAGAGATGTCCCGAAAGCATCCAAAGTCAGATAATTCCACCCTGCTTCATCTCTCCTGCCACCACTTCATGTATCTGGATACAATAATTCCTGCTTCTTTGTGGCTTAAATTAGAAGTGAAATTCAAATGCATGAAAAGCTTGATTGAAGAACTGGTAACGTTGGTGACCTCTGGGCTCCTTCACTAGAGAAACTATGCCCTTGAAACCAGAAAAAGATACACAACTTGAAACTCTCTTCTAATCTCAGACAAATGTCATATCCCAACTTCAAGTCCATTAAACCTCAACCCTGCTTCCATTGCAACAAAGTTGGATATCTGAGTCCTGCTACCTTCCCACTGATGCTGGCAAGTCACTCCTGATAGAAAGTGTACATCACCTGGGACCAGAAATACTCTCACGACCAAAGAATGCTCCCAAAGAATGCTCATTGACATTGTGGAAGGTTAATTTGCAGCTAGCCAATGAATAAATAAAGAGCTGTTTCAACATCACTCGATATTCATGGCAGAAACAAATACTAGCTCTTAAACCCAGATGGGAAGTGATTGTGATTTGTGTAAGTGAAATCACTTAACACTTCAATTTAAAAATAAAATTAAAAATAAAACTTACCTGTTATATATGATGTATGTACGTAATCCCACATATACTGGAAATATCTATCAAACACATTGGACTACAAAAAAGTAATATATATGTCACAAAAACAAACATTGTGACTTCTTTGATGTCCAAATTATTTTATGGTGCAACATGTTAATGGGGAGAGCATCCAATTTTGGAGCCTGGGACCTACAGGGTTATTCAAAGAGAATCGAAAAGTCACCGCACGTTCGGTGACTTTTTGTTCTCTTCAATTCGGTGCGATTTGGCTATCCCATCTCGGTGACCCTGCGGTGTATTCAGCAAGCACCAAAGGACCGTCGTAGTGCAGGGAAAAGCAGCCGCAAACCCTCTGTACACTCACCGCAAAACCCGGCGAACGCTCACGGAAACCTGCAAAAACATCTGGATTAACCCCGCCAAACACACCGGAGAAACCCAAGCAGCCGCCGATCACAGCGCAGAGCAGCTGCCGGAAAAAGCCGACACGCAGACAAAGGAGATGAAAAAAACCAAAAACGGTTTGCTTGAATGTTTGGAAAGTGAAACGCTGTTTGCAAAGAAACTACAGAACGAAAATGTCTGAAATTTACATATAAGGTCCAATGAATGATAATAAAATGGGCTGTTACAGAAAAAAGAAAAACTATTTTAAAAATTTTTAAAAATCCTTAAAAATGCCTGTAAGATCCTAAAAAATCTATAAATAAAGAGACTTTTTACTGCAGAATATTATAATCAACGGTTTATTAGATATTGTACTAAAACGGGAATATTTTTAATATTGAAGCCTATGGGATTCGCCTGAATAAACCTGTCGAATGAAACCACCAAACAGCAGGGCAATTCGGCAACTTTTCGCTGCTGGTTTGTGCTCTCTGAATAGACGAAGCATTGCTTCTCTATGGGGATTTCACTGCCCTCGAACAGGCACCGAACAGGCACAAAACAGGCACCGTATGTGCAGGCAATTCGCCAACATTTGGCAAACTGCCTGCTCTCTGGATAGCCAAACGGCCAGGAAAGGTAACCATACGCTGAATTTCACTGTTCAGCTACCTTTTGGCCACAATACGGATCTCTTTGAGTAACCCTGCTAGTTATGAAATTCAGGCCATTTTAAACTGAATTGGGCCCAATTCCCCTCCAATGTCACCTGCCGCCATTTTATCTATGCCTTGATTTCCATTTCAATCGATTTATTCCACTGTTCCCATTTTATTTGAGTTGTGTGACCAATTTATGTGTTGTTGTCATGTCTGGCTTGTTTGTATTAGTGGACTTGTGCTGTTTGTGCTTGCATTAGTTGCTATCCTGTACATATGTTGCGTGGCTTTATTATTCTCAGCCTGCGGTTTAAAAAATAATAGAATCAAGAGGATGCCCTTTACTTGCACATGCCAGACATGTCACAAGATCGTCAGTCAAGCATCAAGAGTAACAGATCCACAGTGGTGATTAATATGACCTTCGGATGGGTCCGGGAAGTGGTGGTGCAGTGTGGTCCACATGGTGCCATAGGACCCCTTATAAAAAGCTTAGCTAAAGGGCAAGCAAGGAACATCTACACTGACCCCTGCTAATTATTGAGCAGCTGCCCCTTTTTCCTGTGGTAGAGACAGCCCTGAGTAGAGCAATCTAATCAGAAACCAGTGGGATGCATCAGCCAATTGCCCCCCTTTTAGTAATAGTTCTACGTGCGTAGCAGTGTATTTCTGCTGAGCTTCCAATCTTTACTTTCTGCACCTGTTGTGTCTTGTAACTTTCCAAATACCTTTCCGAAGGCTGCAAAATGGAACATTTCACTTTACCCAGTTAAGGCAATCAATCGCTCTTCATTAGGCACGATAACTGCAATACCGAGAACACAATCAAATTCTATTCTCAACAGAAAAGTTCCTCTCTGTCTCTCTCCATCTCCTCAACCTTAGTTCTCAGATATTTTGCTGTAATTCAGAGACACATTTTCTGTTGTCGTGAGCTTTGTGTAAAGTATATTAGTCCCCTGTGATTTCATGCACATGGTTAACTGAACATGAGAATGACTCAGAATCGTGGTAGGCTTTCATCGGAAAAGACTTTGCAAGTATAAAGACATATACAAAAAAATCACATAGAACCTATCCATGTCACGTAAATTAATACAATAAATTGCTTATGTACCGGCATTAAGGGTCTCTAACGTCTTATTCCGGGAAAAGGGTGAACGTAATGTCAAAGAAGTCAAGCTCCCTAGTGAGAGGATAATGAAACTACACATATCCAAGATCAGTCTTCACAACTAGGAGGCACAGAGACAACACGTGACATATCAATGAGAGAGGTGCATGTGGGAATTCATTTGACTGTATCATCAATACACTACATACCCCATTCTTTTTTTTAATATCGTTTTTATTGAATGTTTATAATAAAACAAAAATACTCATCAGTCAGGTATGCAAATAACTGCAAAGGGTGAACATGCAAGTCCAACAAAAACAGAGGCTTTTTGGCACGCATGCCCAGTAGTAACAACAGAGGTAAACCTAATAAATTGCAAATAAAGAGCTCACAGGCTCAAATGATCATGAGGGTGTGAACAGCTAGGTCCTTGCATTTGTGTCCAAGTTCAGCTATCAAGCGACCATCTTACTTTGCATCTAGGTCATGTCCCCTACCTACAACATTCTTTTGACATATTCCTTTGGTGAAACGCGTCCTCTGGTGAATCGGTTAAAGTATCAGTTGCATTTATTAAGAATACCTTATTTTTACTTGTGTAGTGATGCCATCTGTTTCTCAATGGGTTCCTAATAAAAATTGTCAAATAAAAAAAGAATACCTGTTTCCTAGGGTTGAGAACGCAGAGTCGGAAATCTTATTTTCCATTGAACTCCTTGCGCCAAAACATGGCAGAAGTAGTGATGGACAAAGCAGTGGTTGAAATTCCTGAAAAAGTAAGGAAATATTTGAATCCATCATTCCTTTTTTTTTGCCATCATCTCAAAATAATGGGAAATTTGAAATGTGACTTGGAATTTATGCAATTTCAAAGGATTCCTCAGGAAACAGTAATACCCTACACACTGATCTAAATACTCCAAACCAGTTTGTCAGTCCCAGAGCTTGATAGTGAGTTTTTATCACTGGTAGAGGGATGCTGTGCATATATTGATCTTTTGGAAAGATGTAGATTTGATATTAATGTATTTCATATGTATTCTACAGACAATCAAAACCAGGACTAGTCCTGGAGGAAAAGTGTTGTCATTATCAAAAATTTTATTATTCCTTTTTTTATTTTTTTTGAGAAAGGATTTTACCAGGAAGGATACATTGAGATTTCTCTCATTTTCAAGTATGTCCTGGGTGACGAGTATGTACCATTAGGTGTCTTGCCCAAGGACACTTACTGGAGAGGTGCTCTTGCTGTGATCGAACCTGTGTCTCCACAGTCTCTCTCCTTGATAGAGCATGGATATTACCTCTACTCTACTCAGCCAGCATTGTTACTCTTTATTTATGAAACACCAGCATATTCTGCAGCGCTGTACAATGGGCACAATATAGACAGGGTTACAATACATTGAACAACATTTTGACAAACCAGTACAGGAGGAAACGAAGGCTCTATTCCCGTGGGACCTTACAATTTAGAAGGGTTGCGGGTGGAAACAGGGGGAGAGGACTGCAAGGTGAGAATGATGGACTGGTGGGATTGATAGACTGGTTGCGTCAGTGAGTTGGGTGGTAGGCTTCTCTAAATAGGAATGTCTTAAGGGAGCGTTTGAAGGAAGGAAAACTAGGTGAACGTCTGACAGTTCAAGGTAGAGTGTTCCAGAGGATGGGGGCTGTGCGTAAGAAGTCCTGCAGTCTATCATGGGAAGAGGTGTTGCTAATCATAGCTACTTCATTTTTTTATGACATCAATTCTGGCTCTATGTTTTGTATAGTTCATTTGTCAGTTTCCTATATTTTTTAGTGAATCTTGCTATAGCTAAATTCTTTCTACAAGACAGCTGGTATTCCAAACATGTCCACTCGTCGATTCACTCTTTGGAGAGGTGGCATCTTTGCATGGGTGTTCGGATAAAAAGAAATAAGCCTTCCCTCTAACTTTCTTTTTTCCATTCTCAAAGTCCAATATTACGGTTTCTATTTTTACTTGATTTAATTTCTGCCGGTATATTACACTCGCTCTCTATCTCCCGTCCATGCGCGCTTCATAATGTGTCTTTTCCCTTTGTCAGCAGTAAGCCTGTGTGTGGAAATGGAGCATATAATGATGAACAGACTTGAATGAGGTGACAAGACATTTAAAATCTAATTTGCCACGGGTTTCAGAGTAGAATATTAATGCTGATTATGAGAAGGCCCAAGACTACCAAAATAGAAGTCATAACAGCATCTCTGCTGCATGTATTGGCACTCTAGCCCTGATTCCAACTCTTACTGTGCGTCTCACAAGCAATTTGTGTCAGAAGAGTGACAAGCAAATTCATGCTCACATGCCCCATTAAAACTCCACAAAAGGACGTTTTTTTTCATTTTTTAAAAATCATTTTAGTGTCAGAAACAGGGATGGATGACATTGGATCCATTGGAGCTGCTATTTGACTCAGCAAAAAATAAACTATTATGGTGTCAAATTCCATTAGACTATCCCATTATATTCATTCTTTTAAATAGTCTCTGACAACCCACCTATTAGAGAAGTGTACAATCAAACGTCATAACTCAGAACTTCCTTACAGATGTCGCCCAAGGTGCATACTACTTAAATCCCCACTGACCAGACATTCCCCTCCCTCGTGTCTTCATGACCCAAGTTCCCTTATAGATTAGATTGTAAGCAGGGTACTCCAATTTTACAGTATCTTTGCCAAGTTATGTGTTGTTCAAATACATTTATGTGCTATTGTATTATCCCCCAGTCTACATATCTTCAACAGCACAGCAGATTCTGCTGTTGCTTTACAAATAAAGTATAAAAATACTGAAAATATAAAATGTCTCCAACCAAAGAATGGAAAGGACAAGGCCCAATCCAAGGGAGAAAGTGAGATAAGACAAATGCATAAAAGGGCAAAATAGTGAAAGTACAAGGACGCAATGAAAGATGATAGGGATTGTGCAAAGGCACAATGAGAATGGTAAAATGCTGCATAAGTACAATGGAGGATTGGGTCAGCCAAGATATTCAGCCACAATGGCAGGGGTCCCTTTCCTCCCATGCCCCAAACCTTAGATCCCCATGCAATAAGACAGGACGCCTATCCCTTCCCCATTGTGCAGAATTGATTACTGCTTCATACCTTTTCCTAGATGCCAGATCAGCAGTCGCTGAACTTGGCCATCTATGGGCTCTATTACAAACATGGAGCTAAAACAGGGACACTAACGAAGAAAACTTGCGCCTGCAGGTTTTAGTACCATAACGCGGCCCTACCCTCATACATACTTGTGGCAGCACTAATGCACTATTTGTCCCCAGTCTCACTCTGCTCCATGTGACCAGAAGCAGTGGGTCAGGCTGGCGTTCACGCTGCAGGATGAGAGGTGAGTGTGACAGAACTCTGTACCCCGACAGGGTCACATCTGCCAATGCCACTACCTTGCAGGACCCCCGTGTTCTACCCAGGCAGACTCCCGTGCCTTCCTCCAGTCCTCAGATGAAGCTTAAGGGCCAGAACATAAAGAGAGCCCTCTAGCAACCCCCAGAAATAAGACGAGACTGTAGATCTGAGGTCTTTCAGGGTTAGAATGGAACTGGTTTTAATCAGGGACACACACATACATTTATAAGGCTACACATGAGTCATTTACATACACAACCCCCCCCTCTAGAAACCGCTGTGGGACCTAATTACCTAATTACACTGAAACAGATGATTGGCAAAAATTTGCCTTTTGGAAGGTGAAACATAATTAGATTAGGGACAGACAATTAAATCAAACATTACTTAACATTTCTAATGAGGCAGGACAATGGGAATCGGGATAACAGACACAAAACGACACAAAACGTTTGCTAGTGGGTACACTGGGATTCCTCCCCACATCTTTCCCTATCCAGAGCACCTCTGTGGACCTAGGACCAGAACACAGTCAGCAGTCCCAGTCTTTCCTTCTGCGGCTGCCTATGTCCCAAACATTTAGAAGGGGATCACCTCACTCCAATCCACTCAATTCGCAAGAGGTGGAATTTTTTCTTGGCCCAGGACCCCGGCAGCTTCTCAGGGTGGTCACTCACTGGTCCTGCTGGTCTCCTGGGCAGGTGGGAAGAGGTCCCCTCTCTAGCAGCACAGTGGTTTATAGGGGTGAAGTACTGGGGGTCCCCATCTTCCTCAGGGACCAAGCACACTCAGATGCCAGCACAGCATCCAGCTCCAGCAACACTAGGTATGCTCATTCCTCTGTGCAAAATATAGCAGGGGCAATGACTCGACCCCTGTTGTGCTGCTCTCCTCCATAATGGGCAAGTGGGTGCTGGCAGCTCATAGCAGGGACATCTCATATTGAAGCCACCAGCACTGTGCCTGTGTCCCTTCGAGCTCAGCCTTCTGGTGGCTTCCAGTGCCCTGGTGCTCCTGCCCCAATGCCTTGCTTGCTTAGGCTTGAGTGAGGCTCTCTTTTCTGAGCTGCATCAGTTTCTTGCAGCTGGCGCTGGCACAGCTGGAGTTGGGTCTGGAGCAGCTGTATTTCCTCTTCCTGCTCACAGGCCCATGCCTGAATAGTGTCCCGGGAGAGCTGTGTCTGCTCTAACTCCTGTCCACAGTTCTCCAGGTGAATTTGGCAAGTGGTCATCTCTCTGTGTAGAGCAGTTCTGGTTCGCCACTCAGCATGTAGCTGGTCGTCCAGCTGCTCGATTATAACTTTTTTTATTTTTTTCTGCTGCACTCTTTCAATAAAGACTCATCCGTTGGATTTTGCTACCTGTGTTGCACGTTATGATCGATTTGTGAACTGCACCTCAGCATAGAAGTGAATGATTCAGTTCAACAAGCGAATCCCATAGGTTTCAATATAAAATAATATTTTCGTTTTTATTTTATTTGTTCAACCATTTATTATTTTCCTTTGCAGCAAAAAGCCTTTTTATTTATTGATTTTCTGGAATTTTTGAGTATTTTTCTGCATTTTTTTGGTGACATTTTTGGATTCCCAATTATTTTAAAAAGACGAGAGTTTTTTTCTTTGCCGAACACAGCGTTTTTTTTCTTTCCTTCAGTCTGGCTGTGTTCGGTGGGTGCTGTCCTTGGTGCTGAAACCTATTTCAGCACCACGGACAGGGGGATTATCGTAGTTTGTAACCCTCATTTTGTAACTCTACTCTAACAGTAATTAATTCATCAGTTTCACCATTCTGAAATAACGAATTAAAATGAAATAATGAATAAAAACAAAATTACGAATCGATATGAAATAAAGAATTGATATGAAATACTAGTTACTAATCTCCTGAAATTACGAATCGATGCGAAATACAAATTACTGTAGCATAACGAACACACTGAAACGAACTGACAAATGTAACATATGCCTCCAATACGAAACAAATTTTTTTTTTTCATTCTGCTCATGTCTTCAAATAAATGCTATTATATAAACATTTTCAAAAAGGAGCACTTGCTATTGAAGGTGCTAAGTCTGGAAAAACACAGAAACAAACGGAAAGGCTCCAGAATTTGAGATCTCTCAAGTCTTATGTGTTTATATATTCTCCTACTGATTTTTGTTGACTTCTTTTCCTCCTTAAACATGGTGTAATGTGCGAATGGGACAATTTATGAGGCTCATGGGAAACATGAGCATTTAAAATGGACTGTGGTTGAATTTTATGTGGAAAGCGTGTGTTCTTGCACATTTATAAGGAAGATTGTTTGTTTTTGAATTCCTTAAAGGGATGCTCTAAGCTGAAAACAGGGGGTAGAGTAGAGAAAACCTGAGAAATTAAATATAAACCCTTCTTGAATCCTCACACATCCTCACTCCTGTATTTGACTTAAAATACCATTTTTCTTTTGGTGCTTCCTGCACAGGCAAGTGTTCAGCTGTTTCGAATAAATTGAGGTGCATTAGCTCAGTGTTTCTCAAACCTGTCCTCGGGACCCTCAACCAGACCAGATTTTGCAGATCACCTTGGGGAAAAGCAGACTGAATCCTGCAATCACTGAGCAGCAAATCATATCACCTATGCTGTGCTTCAACTATCTGGAAAACCTGGCCTGTAGGGGGTCCTGAGGGCAGGTTTGAGAATCACTGCGTTAGCCAGTCAAAGTCAAACATATGTTGCAACCAGCAAAGATCGACAAGTCGGTGTGAACACACTTCCAATTCCAGATACTAAAAAGTAAATAATTACCGACTCCTTGTTGGGGTAAACTTGAAATAGGATTTTAATCTCAATGTGTCCTTCCTGGTAAAAAACGTTCTAAAAAAAACCCCCCACAGTGTGGAGAAGAAGACAACGTTTAGATACAAAGGTCTTTGTCAAGTCTGGGTACATAGTGCAGTAGTGCACTAAACCCATATATATATAAGGAAAAGTGAAATGCAATCAGTGACACAATTGCTTATGATAGAAAAAACATGTGATCCAATTAAAACATCATTAGTAGAGAGCCTACTAATGATGTTTTAATTGTATCACATGTTTTTTCTATCAATGAGCAATTGTGTCACTGATTGCATTTCCATTTTCCTTATATATATATATATATGTGTGTCTAGTGCACTATGTACTCAGACTTGACAAAGAACATTGTGTCGAAGCGTTGTCTTCTGCTGCTCACTGTGGATTAAAATCTTTTTCAATTTTACCACAAGGAGTCGGTAATTATTTACTGCATTAGCCAATCAGTATTGCACTCAATGAACTGGAGGCAATGATGGCAGCTGAAAAAGTAGATTTAGTTGCGGTTACTGAGACATGGTTCAGTGAGAAAAATAACTGGGACATAACAATACCGGGGTACTCTTTATATAGAAAAGACAGAGAAGGTAGGAAAGGAGGAGGAGTGGCCCTGTATGTGAAAAACAACATAAAAACGAACCAAATAAAAGTGAGCGAGGTGAACATAGAGTCAGTTTGGGTTACACTAACATTTGGCAATCATACAGTAGCTCGTGTAGGTGTGATCTATAGACCCCCTGGACAAGTAGAAGAGCTAGATAATCTGCTGGTTGAGGAAATAGCCAAAATGGCAATGAAGGGGGAAGTTATTATCATGGGGGACTTTAATCTTCCTGATGTGAACTGGAAAACCAAAACAGCTGGGTGCACCAGGAGTACAAATATTCTAAACTCCTTACTGGGATTATCTCTAACACAAGTAGTTGAGGAGCCGACCCGTAAAGAGGCCATATTGGATTTAATACTCACAAATGGAGGTTTGGTATCGGACGTTGTTGTAGGTGAAAATTTGGGATCTAGTGATCACCAGTCAGTATGGTTTAATATAAGAACAGGGATGGAGCCGCACCACACAAAAACAAAAGTTTTAGACTTTAAAAAAACAGATTTTTCTAAAATGAGATTTTGTGTGAAGGAGTCATTATCAGACTGGAGGAATTTAAAGGGAGTCCAAGAGAAATGGGATTATTTAAAGGAAGCATTATTGAAAGCCACAGGAAATTGCATTCGGCTTGTTAGCAAAAACAAAAAAGGGAAGAAACCACTGTGGTACTCTGCAGAAGTGGCCAAAATAGTGAAGAACAAGAAGATAGCATTCAATAATATATAAAAAAACTCAGCGTGAAGAAGATAGGCAAACCTATAAGATTAGGCAGAAAGAAGCAAAGCAATTTATAAGAGCTTCCAAAGCACACGCAGAAGAGAAAATAGCTCAGTCAGTAAAAAAGGGGGACAAAACATTTTTTAGATACATAAACGAGAAAAGAAAAGTAAAACAAGGATTAGTTAGATTAAAAACAAAGGAAGGAAGGTATGTAGAAGAGGATAAAAGTCTCGCTGACTGCCTCAATAAATATTTTTTTGTTCAGTCTTTGCAGAAGAAAAGGAAGGAAAGGGACCTCAGTTAGGAGAGAACACTAAAGAGACATTTACATATGAGTTTACAGAGGAGGAGGTTCTAAAGCAGCTGTCTAAGAGTAAAGACAAATAAGTCAATGGGGCCTGATGGGATCCACCCTAAATTATTAAAAGAGCTCAGTGATGTAATAGCAAAAACCGTTAACAGATTTATTTAACCAATCCTTGTTAACAGGAGTCGTCCCAGAAGACTGGAAATTAGCAATGTTGTGCCTATTTACAAGAAGGGTAGTAGGGAGGAATCGGGGAACTATAGGCCAGTTAGTCTTACGTCAGTAGTAGGGAATTAATGGAAACCATGTTAAAGGAAAGGATTGTTGAACATCTAAAAACACATAGATTACAGGATCAGAAACAACATGGGTTTACCTCAGGGAGATCATGCCAAACTAATCTTATTGATTTTTTTGATTGGGTAACAAAAATAATAGACACAGGTGGTGCAGTAGACATTGCTTATTTAGATTTCAGTAAGGCTTTTGATACTGTTCCGCATAGAAGGCTTATCAATAAATTGCAATCTTTGAGCTTGGATTCCAATATTGTTGAATGGATTAGGCAGTGGCTGAGTGACAGACAACAGAGGGTTGTGGTAAATGGAGTTTATTCGGCGCAAGGTCTTTTTACCAGTGGGGTACCTCAGGGGTCAGTACTTGGACCCATTCTCTTTAATATTTTTATTAGTGATATTGCAGAAGGTATTAATGGAAAAGTATGTCTTTTTGCTGATGACACAAAGATTTGCAACAGGGTTGACGTTCCTGGAGGGATCAGCCAAATGACAAATGATTTAGGTAAGCTAAAAAAATGGTCGGAGTTGTGGCAATTGAGTTTTAATGTGGATAAGTGCAAGATAATGCACCTGGGACGTAAAAACCCAAGGGCTGAATATAGAATATTTGATACAGTCCTAACCTCAACATCTGAGGAAAGGGATTTAGGGGTTATTATTTCAGAGGATCTAAGGGTAAGTAGTCAATGTAATAGAGGAGCAGGAAATGCTAGCAGAATGCTTGGTTGTGTAGGGAGAGGTATTAGCAGTAGGAAAAGGGAAGTGCTCATGCCACTGTACAGAGCACTGGTGAGACCTCACTTGGAGTACTGTGTGCAGTACTGGAGACCGTATCTCCAGAAGGATATAGACATCTTGGAGAGAGTTCAGAGAAGGGCTACTAAAATGGTGTACGGCTTGAAGGAGAAAAGTTACCAAGAAAGGCTTAATGATCTTAACATGTACAGCTTGGAAAAAAGACGAGACAGAGGAGATATGATAGAAACATTAAATACGTAAAGGGAATCCACAAGGTAGAGGAAGGGAGTATATTTAAAAGGAAACAAAATAGCAAAACAAGAGGACATAGTCTTAGATTAGAGGGGCAAAGGTTTAAAAGTAACATCAGGAAGCATTATTTTACTGAGCGGGTGGTGGATACATGGAACAGTCTTCCAGTAGAAGTGGTAGAGGCCAAAACAGTAATTGAATTTAAGCAAGCATGGGATAGGCATAAGGCTATCCTAAACAAAAGATAAATCCAGGTAAAGTATCCATGTAATTGGGCAGACTAGATGGGCCGAAAGGTTCTTATCTGCCGACATTTTTTCTATGTTTCTATGTTTCTAGCAGTGGGAGCTGATTAACACCCCTCCTAGCAGAGGAAAGTCCTTCATTTGGAAGGCTGTCACTTCCTGTAGGGGCAACTGAGTGGGGAGAATGGCAGACAGCTAGCACACCTATTGGCTGAATTTAGATGATGGTTGCAAGGGTTTCCCTTTAAGGAAACCGCCTATTCATTAAATGCCAAGCTGTAAGTGAATTATTGCAAGTTGACTGTTAACTATATATATTTTAACCCTTCCCGACGCGGGACGTACCATGTACGTCATTGCAGCGGGTCTCTCTTAGACCGCTGACGTACATGGTACGTCCTGCCGTTTTTGAGCTGCTGGAAGCGATCGGATCGCTTCCAGCAGCTCAAACGCCATTGCAGGATGCCTGGGAGTCCAGGCATCCGTGCAATGGCCGTTAGAAGTGCCGGGGCACCATGTGATCGCTCCCCGGGAGCGATCTACATCCGGTTGCACCGGAGAGGTGCCCGGCACTTCTACAGAGCGCTGGAAGCGATCGGATCGCTTCCAGCTGCTCTGAGCATATTACAAGGATGCCTCGACATCGAGGCATCCTTGTAATATACTTACCTGCCGCCGGTCCGTCCGTGATCGCTCCCCCCGAGCGATCACTTCCGGTAGCGGCAGGAAGTACTGAGTGCCACGAGGTATCGTGGCACTCAGTACAAAATCGATCACTTCAGTGATCAGGTGCTCTGCTGGGTGCCTCGAGGGATCAAGGCACCCAGCAGAGAAAAAAAAAGTGTAAAAAAAGTAAAAAAAAAGTAAAAAAAGGGTGTAAAAAAAGTGTAAAAAAGAAAAATAAATAAAATAAACTGACAGTTAGGGGTAGGGTTAGGGTTAGGGTTAGGGTTAGGGTTAGGGGTAGGGTTAGGGGTAGGGTTAGGGGTAGGGTTAGGGGTAGGGTTAGGGGTAGGGGTAGGGGTAGGGTTAGGGGTAGGGGTAGGGGTAGGGTTAGGGGTAGGGGTAGGGTTAGGGGTAGGGTTAGGGTTAGGGTTAGGGTTAGGGGTAGGGTTAGGGGTAGGGTTAGGGGTAGGGTTAGGGTTAGGGGTAGGGTTAGGGGTAGGGTTAGGTTAGGGGTAGGGTTAGGGGTAGGGGTAGGGTTAGGGTTAGGGGTAGGGTTAGGGTTAGGGGTAGGGTTAGGGTTAGGGTTCTAAGGGCAGGGTCAGGGGTAGGGTTAGGGTTAAAGCAGCAGGGTCATCTTGGCTGAGTGGGATGTTCCTAGCCTGCCTCATCAGAGAGGCAGGCTAGCAACATCCAATCAGAAGTTAGAAAAAATCAAAATAAAATTTCTAATTTGTCAGGTCAGGCCAATATTTTGTAAATATTGGCTCTGACCTCTGTGATTCTCCTCTCCTCTCTCCTCACTTGTGTTTTGGTGAGCGAGAGAGAGAGATCAGATTTGACAGGTTAGAGATTTTAGTGAGATTTAGTGAGATTAGAAAAATTGAGGCAGATTTAGAGAGATTTTAGGGAGATTTAGAAGAATTGAGGCAGGTTTAGAGGGATTTAGAGAGATTTAGGTGTTTATTTGTATTTTCTTGTGAAACCCAACGGTTCTTCTAAGAACCAACAATCCGCTTATATAATATAATATTATAATTTAAAATTTTATAATCTATTATATATAATGTCTGAGAGGGTGTACAGCGCCGAGGAGGCATATGCCATCCTGGCGTCAGAATCTGAGGCATCTGCGTCAGACTCAGACCCTCATTTCGACCCCGCTAACTGCTCAGAGGCGTCGCTAGATACATTATCTATGCTGGCTGATGTATCTAGTGATGTTTCTGATGCAGATCCTGGGTCACCACCTGCCAGCAGGAGACGCACAGCTCCAGCTGAGGAGTGGGTAGTGCCTCATCGCCAGAGGCCAGATATCCCTCCTTTCACGGCAAATCCTGCCATCAATATTGATGTTGCAGGATTTACCGCCACACAGTTTTTGCAGGTGTTTATGGGGATGATTTGTTGGGCCACATCGTGGCCCAATCAAATCTGTATGCCCATCAGCATTGTGCTGCGAAGCCAGACTCCTACTTGGCAAGGCAGCAATGGACCCCGCTAGATGTGCCAGAATTTCTGAAATTCTGGGCACTTACTATGCTGAGGGCATCATAAAGAAGCCCTCAATTCGCTCCTGCTGGAGCAGTAGCCCCATCTGCTCTACCCCCATTTACCTCCAATCAATGTCACGTAGAAGGTATGAAAACATTTTGCGTTTCATGCACTTCAGTGACAACAGCCTGTGCTCCCCTAGAGAGCATCCCCAGTTTGACAGGCACCAGACTTTTACATTTTATTCGTACATTTTTATGTTCTACAATTGGTGCTGTATTTTGCCAAAATCTTTGCACACCTATGCATGGGGGGCATGGGTGTACTCAGGAGATCTTGCAGAAAACAACCTGGAGAGTTTTCATGCAGTAACAAACAACAGTGTCTGCTAAGGCTAGGGTCAGACGAGCGTGATTTCTACGGACTGTACGTCCGTGCAGTACGGACATCGTCAGTACGGAAGACGCAGTAGTGGTCACACAGTCCGTTTTTTCACTGACATTTATTTTTTGACAGATGTAGGAGGGACAATAAATTCAATTGCAAAACCATTTTGTCCGTGAAAAATGCAGGACGTATAAATGCAGTCCGTCTGACCACGTTCCATCACTCACACACAAAGCTATGCAGACGTTGCGGACGCAGCGCACTTTGTGCGGCCGTTCTAGCGGTTCTACGTTCTTGCCTGCCTTGCGTCCGTGGGCTGCGGCCGTTGTGCGTCCGCAGTTCAGTGCGGACGTACTTCGTGTGTCGGGCTCCATTGGACTTTATGTCATGCTATCACGGACGTACTTTTAGGCGCGATCACGGACGTGAACACTACGCTCGTCTGACCCTAGCCTAAATCACAGTCCAAAACTACTGTGGGCGTAAAAATCTGAAATTTGAAAAATTACCGCCACACACCTTGTTGCCAAATGTTTTGGGCTAAAACCGTTGCATCCATGGCATCAAAGCACTCCATATGCAATACCTTGGGGTGTCAACATAACAAATATAAACAATTTTCTGGCAATAATTCAAACTGGGGTATGCGGTAGACCCAAAACCAAAGATAGGCCTAGCTGAAGAAATAATCTCAATTTCAACTCTAATGACAAAGTCATAAAAATTGTATTTGAACCTTCCCAAAATCCTGGCAAACCTAGGCATGGGGGGCATGGGTGTACTCAGGAGATCTTGCAGAAAACAACCTGGAGAGTTTTCATGCAGTAACAAACAACAGTGTCTGCTAAATCACAGTCCAAAACTACTGTGGGCGTAAAAATCTGAAAATTGAAAAATTACCGCCACACACCTTCTCAAATGTTTTGGGCTAAAACCGTTGCATCCATGGCATCAAAGCACTCCATATGCAATACCTTGGGGTGTCAACATAACAAATATAAACAATTTTCTGGCAATAATTCAAACTGGGGTATGCGGTAGACCCAAAACCAAAGCTAGGCCTAGCTGAAGAAATAATCTCAATTTCAACTCCAATGACAAAGTCATAAAAATTGTATTTGAACCTTCCGAAAATCCTGGCAAACCTATGCATGGGGGGCATGGGTGTACTCAGGAGACCTTGCAGAAAACAACCTGGAGAGTTTTCATGCAAAAAAACAACAGTGTCTCCTAAATCACAGTCCAAAACTGATGTGGGTGTGAAAATGAAAAATGACCACCAAACAGTATCTAATTTGTTTGGAGCAAACGGATGCATCCATAGCATAAAAACACTCCATTTACAATACTTTGGGGTGTTAGCTTACCAAATATATGCACGTTCATAAAACTGGGGTATGTAAAAAGGCCCCTAAAAAGAAGATAAGCAAAGAAGATACTGTATGTCAAATTAGAAAATTGACAAGCACATGTCAAAGATTGGCGTAGCACCCCAAAAACAACAGAACAAATCTATATATGGGTGGTATCAATTTACTCAGAAGATGTTGCTGAACATATTTTGGGGTGTTTTTTGGCAGTAACCCATAACTGGATTTGACAATTCATGCCTAAAGTACAATGTGTGTGAAAAAATAACACAAAAAGTGACTACCTGAAAGTTTTACAAAGAGCTAGTGCATGGAAAGTGTTAAAATACAACTCTTTGAAGCACCCTAGGGTGTGCCCTTTCTAAAAATATATGGTTTGATGGGGGTAAATTACTTTGGCCGGCTTCAAAAATGTCCCAAATAGGACATGGGTGCATGATGACGAAATGTGAAAATTCCAAGTTGGAAAACTGAAATGCGCACCCCCAAATAAGGCCTTTTAGCCCCCAAATGACCCGACATACCTATACATGGGTGGTATCAATTTACTCAGAAGATGTTGCTGAACATATTTTGGGGTGTTTTTTGGCAGTAACCCATAACTGGATTTGACAATTCATGCCTAAAGTACAATGTGTGTGAAAAAATAACACAAAAAGTGACTACCTGAAAGATTGACAAAGAGCTAGTGCATGGAAAGTGTTAAAATACAACTCTTTGAAGCACCCTAGGGTGTGCCCTTTCTAAAAATATATGGTTTGATGGGGGTAAATTACTTTGGCCGGCTTCAAAAATGTCCCAAATAGGACATGGGTGCATGATGACGAAATGTGAAAATTCCAAGTTGGAAAACTGAAATGCGCACCCCCAAATAAGGCCTTTTAGCCCCCAAATGACCCGACATACCTATACATGGGTGGTATCAATTTACTCAGAAGATGTTGCTGAACATATTTTGGGGTGTTTTTTGGCAGTAACCCATAACTGGATTTGACAATTCATGCCTAAAGTACAATGTGTGTGAAAAAATAACACAAAAAGTGACTACCTGAAAGATTGACAAAGAGCTAGTGCATGGAAAGTGTTAAAATACAACTCTTTGAAGCACCCTAGGGGTGCCCTTTCTAAAAATATATGGTTTGATGGGGGTAAATTACTTTGGCCGGCTTCAAAAATGTCCCAAATAGGACATGGGTGCATGATGACGAAATGTGAAAATTCCAAGTTGGAAAACTGAAATGCGCACCCCCAAATAAGGCCTTTTAGCCCCCAAATGACCCGACATACCTATACATGGGTGGTATCAATTTACTCAGAAGATGTTGCTGAACATATTTTGGGGTGTTTTTTGGCAGTAACCCATAACTGGATTTGACAATTCATGCCTAAAGTACAATGTGTGTGAAAAAATAACACAAAAAGTGACTACCTGAAAGTTTGACAAAGAGCTAGTGCATGGAAAGTGTTAAAATACAACTCTTTGAAGCACCCTAGGGTGTGCCCTTTCTAAAAATATATGGTTTGATGGGGGTAAATTACTTTGGCCGGCTTCAAAAATGTCCCAAATAGGACATGGGTGCATGATGACGAAATGTGAAAATTCCAAGTTGGAAAACTGAAATGCGCACCCCCAAATAAGGCCTTTTAGCCCCCAAATGACCCGACATACCTATACATGGGTGGTATCAATTTACTCAGAAGATGTTGCTGAACATATTTTGGGGTGTTTTTTGGCAGTAACCCATAACTGGATTTGACAATTCATGCCTAAAGTACAATGTGTGTGAAAAAATAACACAAAAAGTGACTACCTGAAAGATTGACAAAGAGCTAGTGCATGGAAAGTGTTAAAATACAACTCTTTGAAGCACCCTAGGGTGTGCCCTTTCTAAAAATATATGGTTTGATGGGGGTAAATTACTTTGGCCGGCTTCAAAAATGTCCCAAATAGGACATGGGTGCATGATGACGAAATGTGAAAATTCCAAGTTGGAAAACTGAAATGCGCACCCCCAAATAAGGCCTTTTAGCCCCAAATGACCCGACATACCTATACTTGGGTGGTATCAATTTACTCAGAAGATGTTGCTGAACATATTTTGGGGTGCTTTTTGGCAGTAAACCTTAAAGTTCACAGTACATGTATTCTTAAATTGCGTTCAAAAAAAAAAAATCACCAAAATTTTTTTTTTTTTCAAACTTTGGCATAGATTTGTGGTAAAATGGTTTGCATGGAAAGAGTCAAAATACCCCAAGTTTAATACCTTGATTTGTGTACTTTAAAAAAATATGTATATGTGGAGGGTTATTCAGGAATTAGTGACAGATATCAGTTTACAATGTCACTATCACTAGTTTTGAAAATAAACTCTTTGGAAATGGCAAAGTGCTACTTGCACTTATTGTTGCATAAAATAAGGAAAAAAGCGAGGAATATGTAAACATTGGGTATTGCTAAACTCAGTACTAAATTTAGAAACTACTAAGGAATAAAAAAATTTTGACGGTTGTTGATACATAAGAAATTTTGGGGGTCAAAGTTCGAAAAAGTGGTGTTTTTTCAATTTTTGTGTCATATTTCACAATATTTTTTATAGTAAATTATATGAAATGATGAAAAAAATGGTATCTTTATAAAGTCCATTTAGTGACGAGAAAAACAGTGTAAAATATGTGTGGGTTACATAAACGAGTAAGAGGAAAATTTGACGTAAACACTAAGAGCGCAGAAACATAAAAACAGCTGCGGTCACGAACGGACGGATTTGTGTAAAACCGCCCGGTCACTAAGGGGTTAACAAGGAGAAAAAAAATGAATAAGAACATCAAGTAGTATTTTGATCTCACGTGGATGCAGCACATCTGTAGCTATTGTCTTTTCTTTCATGTTGTTTCGGTACACTTGGTTCAAAGCATTTAACACTCGAGGTAAGAAGAGTTAAGAAAAATGATAACTGTAACATAGGTAACCAGTGTGTGTGACATATTTAAAATGTCAATGAGAATAATGCAGTGCATATCACATACACAGTCACAAGTGAGGCCTCTATGTTCAGTGACGCATTGCTACTGTTTAGAAGAGATTGACATGAATAATGGAATATTATGAATATTTTTGATAAAAGGTATAAAGTGTATCTTCCCGTATGCACTGACACATCAGGAGAGACATATACAAAATACAGATTGTATACAATACGTATGGATACATCATAAGATTTTTATATTTACACACTGACACATGACAGTCACACATTACAGCTCACCCACACATCATTATAGATCACGTACACACTGACACTCGGCAAAACATTCCCACTAACACTGACACATCATCTGCATTGTCAGACACTGATGTAAGCTGCATATTGAAAGAAGAGAGATTGTTCCTGTTGCAGGAATGAATAGCTCTAGACCAGGAGAAACTGTCTTATGAATGTCAGGTATAGAATTATAGGAATGACAACTGGTTACCATGAAATTAATTAACCATGAAAAAATGATACTGAGTATTCATGTATAAAACACACTGTAAATAGTTGTGTTTTTTTTGTTTTTCTTTAAATCTTTATTTATCGGACCTAATTCAGCATACATTGATCGTGCACGCAGACACCCCAACAAAAGGAAAAAAATAAAATAATAAAAATAGACTTATTAGACAAGCAATTACATAAAGCAAATCTACGAGAGGACCATCTTAAACAAAACACGGGGGTTCCTCTGGTCACGCTTTTCGTCAAACCGTAGCCACGTCCTTATTTTAATTTTATCCCTATTTTACACCCTACCCCTGAGATAAAAAACCTCAAACTCTAACCGTGTGACTAAGGCTGGGGTCAGACGAGCGTAGTGTTCACGTCCGTGATTGCGCCTAAAAGTACGTCCGTGATAGCATGACAGAAAGTCCATTGGAGCCTGACGCATGAAGTACGTCCGCACTGAACTGCGGACGCACAACGGCCGCGGCCCACGGACGCAAGGCAGGCAAGAACGTACAACCCCCTAGAACGGCTGCACAAAGTGCGCTGCGTCCGCAACGTCTGCATAGCTTTGTGTGTGAGTGATGGAACGTGGTCAGACGGACTGCATTTATACGTCCAGCATTTTTCACGGACAAAATAGTTTTGCTTTTTATTTTATTTTCCCTCCTACATCCGTCAAAATATACGTCAGTGAATAAACGGACTGTGTGGCCACTACTGTGTCTTCCGTACTGACGTACGTCCGTGTGCACGGACGTACAGTCCGTAGAAATCACGCTCGTCTGACCCTAGCCTAAATAGAACACATATCCACCCAGAAGAAAAAAAAAAGAAGGAATCGTGCCCAGTCAATGCTATCCTTCTCCTTGTCAGATGTCATCATATTCTCCTGAATCCTCCCATGCCCCCCATACCTTAACGTAAGCGGAGAATGACTGATGAACCCTCGCCGTTAGTTCATCCATGAGGCGCACCTCCTCCACTATCTCCAGGACCCTTTTCCACGAGGCCTAGCGACCTTCCAAATTTCTGCAATAGTTGTGCTTTTTATATACTGTACATACATGCAGTACTGTGCAAAATGTTTAGGCAGGTGTGAAATATGCATTAAAGTAAGTGTTAATAGTTTATTTTTTTCAATTAATAAAATGGAAAGTAAATGAATAGAAGAGAAATCCAAATCCAATCAATATTTGGTGTGACCACTCTTTGCCTGCAAAACAACATAAATTCTTCTATCTTTCACATGCAGGGTTACTCAAAGAGATCCGAATTGCTGGAGAAAGGTAACCGAACGCTGAAATTCTGCATTCAGTTACCTTTCCTGGCCATTCGGCTATCCAGAGAGCAGGCAATTCACCAAATCATGGCGAATTGCCTGCACATACGGTGCCTGTTCGATGCCTGTTCAAGGGCAGTGAAATCCCCATAGAGAAGCAATGCTTCGTCTATTCAGAGAAAAAAAAACAGCAGTGAAAGGTTCCCGAAATGCCCTGCCATTTGGTGGTTTAATTCGGCAGATTTATTCAGTCAAATCCCATAGGCTTCAATGTTAAAAATATTCCAGTTTTAATTCAATATCTAATAAACTGTTCATGATAATATTCTGCAGTAAAAAATCTCTTTATTTTTAGATTTTTTGGGATATTGTAAGCATTATTCAGGATTTTTTTGCAAAAAACTTTTGCCGATTAATTTTTAATTTTTTTTTCACTTTTTTCTGTAACAGCCCTTTTTATCATCATGCATTGGATCTTAAATTGTAAATTTCAGACATTTTCACTCCGTAGTTTCTTTGCAGACAGCGTTTCACTTTTCAAACATTCAAGTGGACTGTTTTTTTTTTTTCTGCACCTCCTTCGTCTGCGGTGTCGGCTTTTTCCAGCGGCTGCGCTGCGCGTGATCGGCTCCTGCTCGGATTTTTACAGCGTTTTCGGCGGGTTAATCCAGATATTTTTGCAGGTTTCGGTGTGTGTTCGCCCTCGTTTTGCGGTGAGTTTTCAGCGGGTTTGCGGTGACTTTTCCCTGCATTTTTGAGCGGCCCTGTGGTGCTTGCTGAATACACTGCAGGGTGGCCGAAATGGGATCGCCAAATCGAACCGAATTGAAGAGAACGAAAAGTCACCGAACATGCGGTGGCTTTTCGATTCTCTTTGAATAACCCTGATAGTTTTGGAAGCACCTGAACAGGTAGGTTATTCCATTTGTCTTAGAAGACTCGATGATGTTGAGAGCAGGGCTCTGTGGACTCCAGTAGGTGATGCTCACGGTGGCACAGAAGCGCTACCGCGAGTATCCCTGCAGTTAGCGCTGTGTTCCAGGGCAAGGTGCTGAGGTAGCACCTGCCCTGGAATATCAAGGTAACATGCAGGTGCATATTTTCCCCTTTCGGGTCCCCATGTTAGCGCAAAATAAGAAATAGTGCCCTTAGTGTCTGTTAACGGTCTGGCACCCTCCAGCCCTGCCCCATGGTGGTGAGAGACGGTTCTTTCATTTGTCTGGGTTAGCCATCCCACCCCTCTCTGCTCCAGGATTTCATTGCAGCTGGTCTGGCCTGAGGTCACATGCTCTGCCATGTCCCCTATATATATGCAAGCACTGCATTGGCTCCTTGCTCTTGCATGGGTCATTACGGTCTGAGATTTTGTTGCTGATGTCTATGTATTGTGATTCCCTGTGTATGACTTAGGCCTGGTTCTGACTATTCTGTCGTGTGATCCTTTTGCTCTGAGCTTTTTTTCTGGAAAAATAGGTGGGGTACTCTCACGCCCAGGGAAAACTGAATATTATGTTCTGTTATAAACGCTCTGTTATTCAACTCTGCTCAGTCTATAAACTATTTTGGTGGGTTTAATTTAAATGAACAGGGCGTTTCAAGTCACCTTTTTTAATATTTGGCTTACAAGATGGTGTCAGCTACTGTGTTGCCTGGATCGATGGATGAAAATGCTGCCCCCCCAAAAAACACACATGTATGACCGTATCACATAGCTCCACCGCAATAAAACTCACGCTCATACACAGTGCACATTGCTGTGAGTTTTATTGCTGTACCGCTCTGTGATATGCTCATACACACTGCATATTACTGTGAGTTGTATTGCTGTGGATTCTGTGACACGCTCATACACACCGCACAATACTGTATCAGAGCTCCACAGCAATAAAACTCACAGTAATGTGCGTATCACAGAGCGCCACATATACTACATATATACAGCCTCATTCTCTATATAAATACACAGACCTCAGATACATGTAAACCCAGAGAGACCCCAGATACATGTATACCCAGAAAGACCCTAGATACGTGTATACCCAGAGAGACAACAGATACGTTACCTGGTCCGGTCGACTGGTCCTGGGGGAGGCTGGTGCTGCGGTCAGTCAGAAGGCGCCTCTCCGTGCTTGACAGCAGTACCTGCCACCCTGGAGGGGTTAAACTAACTCCGAGCTTGGACGCAGTAGGCAGGGCCGTACTGGGAATAAACAGCAGCCCTGGAATTTTTTTAGACCAGTCCTAAATTTTTCAAGTGCATATATAAGTATATATAACAGTAAGATATGAAAGCACAACCCATCATGTATTCGATATTTTGGAAAGAGGTTGAAAAGGCGAGAGTGAGGTAGAAAAGGTGAGAGCGAGAAGGGGGAGAAAAGGGGAGAGTGAGAAGGGGAGAGTGAGAAGGGGAGAGCGAGAGGGGGGAGTGTAGACCGACAATGTCTATATTGTCTATAATCCTTAATATAGTTTTAAAGATTTTAAAAACACCTGACTGAGGTCTAAACAGCAGGAATTAGGTTACAAAATATGGCCATAAACTGGATAGAAGTAAAAAAAAAAAGAAATTAAAAAACCAAAATATATATATATACTGTATATACACACACCCTCATCCATTTAAAACCTAAATCATGTTTTTAATCTTTCGATGTATTTGCCTCATATTCTAAATATTTTAATAAAATTTATGTTCTTCTTTACATCAAGAACATTGTAGATTCTCCGTATTTTTAAGCTCCTTCCACATGAAATCATAAATCTGCAGGGAATGCTTTGTTATGTGCTTGATACACTGCTCCATACAATCCCTGGCTTCCATCAGATGGATGGGATGGATATACAGCCTCTCACAGAGTGCAGTGTGTTTTCCTGACCTGGGTGAGATTAAAATCAGACTCCAAAGGCACACATAGAAGGGCTGCTTATCACTCCCATCTCCTATGCATGTTGTACGCTCTGAAGACAGCAGCATTAAGGACCCCGGCAGCCAGGCTCACAGCTCAGCCCAAGCAGGGGAGAGCAGCAGCAACAGGAGGGGGTAAAATAAATAAAGCACTTGGAAACACAACGATCTGGTTACTAACACCTTCCTTCTTGTAATTGTGAGCGAGCGCCTCCCTGGGAACTAACACAGTTGGGCTGTTGAATAATCCTCATTTTGGCTGATCCTTCCTCACCTGCTGTAAAGGTGTTCTTCATCCTTTTGGCCAGCATGCAGTGTCTCTCTCCTTTGTGAGGCAGCAGGCCCCCAGCCCTCCCCTGCCCATAACCAGGGAAGAGAAGAGCCGACGGAGCAGCACAGGGGGCATCAGCTGGACATATGTAATCAAAGGGACAATGAGCAGGACACAGGAGGGCAGGCGGGGGGACAGAGGAAGAAACTATGCAGCGGCAGTTAGAGGTAGCGTCAGATCGCAGGAAAATTATGCCGGGGAGCACATGGAGACATGGAGCAGTGGAGGTGCAGGGGAGGGGATTTGCCGCTTGATTCCCTAGTGTGGGCGGGTGGGATCTCTGCTCTGCTGCAGAATGAGATCCGGCCTGCCACACTCCCCTTAATCTGGCTCTTGCTCGGTGGAGCCGATAAAAAAATAGTACCTCTTTTCGGGTCGGTCCTGCCTGGAGGTGCCGGTACACAGTACCGGCACGTACCGGCTGAAAAAACCCTGCTTTTGCTGTATATTAATATTCTAGTTACCGAACTCTGCTTGTCTGACTTACTCTCCTGGCCCTTAACCTCTTGGCTCCTGTTCTGACTTTCTCTCTGGCAATACTACTCACTGGCATAAACACTACCCTGGCGATAGACCCTCTGGCATTCCTGTGATTACTCTGTTGGTAATCCGTGTTGGTAATCTGTGTCATTTGTCCCTTGTGTCCTATATGCTGTTCAGTGTATCACCCAGCAGTGTTGCATCCATTAGTATAGAAAGCCATTCAAAGGACCTTGTCCCAGATTGGGTTTCCGTGTGTGTGCTGCTCAGTGCCAGTATCTTGTTTAACCCTTGCCCTTCCTGTTCTCTTGTTCAGTGTATTCTTGAGAGGTTCCCTTCCATAGATAGACAGCCATCCCAGGGACCGTACCCAGAGTTAGTGTTCCCTTTACTATCCTGTTTTCTCCGTGTACTCCTGGCCTTCCTGTTGTCTAGTATCACTTGTCTGTTATCTGTGCCGTGTTCTGTGTCCATGCAGTCAGCAGCAAACCTGCCTCAAGGGCTGAACATCCTGTATAAAGGGCTCACCTTGGCTCATGCTGGGTGCCCCGTGGCACGGACAAATCCACGTCCATCGGCACTTTTGCATCTCAATTTGGTTTTTACTTTGTAAAGCACTATGAAATATGATTTTCTCTGCATTCCTTTTGCTCATAATCTCAATCTGCAAGCAACATTGTGTTGCTATGTATTTACTGTATAACATTAGTTAAGTTATATTGAACATGTCTGTGTCTTCTCATCCCAAGGTAGAGCAGGAGGGAAGGTAAAGAAAAATATTAAACCTATTAAAAAGATCACAGATTTAGATCTCTTTTTTCTTGTGAAGGGAAAAGATGGAGTTTCAATCAGAACTGCATTTGAATTACAGTAAGCAGAAAAAAGAAACAACAAACAAAATGTATATAAACAAAATACATTTTCCATTCCGTCAATGGCCTCTACGAATAATGGCGTATCTCTCTCAAGTAAAGGGATAACATGGGTACGAGCAAACACCTGATCAATGAAATTCCCTGCCGCCCCAGAGTCAAGAAATGCAACGGTATGAATCAAGACCATTTCCCAGGAGAGAGAGATAGGCACTACCATGCACGTTTTATTTTTCATTATAGGAGACACATCAGTCAAGCCCAAGGTTTGTCTCCTAGAAGACCTTAGGCTGTCTCGTTTCCCGAAACCCTCAAACCTCTAGGTCTCCTGGTACATTGATTCTGGAAATGCCCCCTGCCAGCACAGTAGAAGCATAACCCCTCTCTTTTGTGGTATTCTCTCTCCTGGGATATACCGGTGTTACCAATTTGCATGGGTTCAGAAGGATGGGGTTCAGGAGCAATATTAGGAAGAGATGGCAGTACCCTGCGAACCCTTTCTCTGGGACCCCGTCTGTCACAGATCTGGTCATCAAGGGCAATACAAAAATCAATTAACTCTTCCAACACATCAGGTAATTTCATGGGTGCGAGTTCGTGCATGAGGGAGTTAGACAGGCCCTCTGTGAAGGCCAAGACAAGAGCTTCGTTGGTCCATGTAACCTCAAAAGCGAGTGTTTTGAATTCAATGGCATAATCGGACACCTTGCTGTTGCCTTGTCTGATTCAGAACAGTGACCTCCCTGCCATCTGAGACCTACGAGTGGGATTGAATGTATGGCGTAGCTCTTACACAAACATCTCATAATCATATACAATCGGTTTCTTATTCTCCCATAGAAGGGTAGCCCATTCCACAGCTTTATCAGAGAGATGGTTAATCAGAAACCCCACCTTAGACTTATCAGACGGACACATACCCGGATTGAGGTCAAAATGAATCCCCACATGAATCAAAAACCCACGACAAGCACCAGGGGTACCGTCAAAGTGCATTGGGGCTGTCATATGAACGTGGTAAGTCGGCGGTAAAACGGCAGTGGATACAGCACCCTCAGGAACTGACAGAGACGGCGAGGCTGGTGCTCTACCTGGCTGGTTTAACAGAGCATGCAAGGCCTGAGCGATTTGATCCATTCTATGATCCTGTTCCTCTTGCCTCCCAGAGATCTTGGCTAATTGGGCTGATAGGGCCATGGATCCTGTAGACCTATCGTAATGTTATGAATCCCCACCAGGAGGAGAATATGATCCTTGTACGCAGCACCTATCTTTTCCCTCCGATCCTTATAATGGTCGGTCTATATATATATATATCCCTAGACTGACACTGAAGACGCCAAACGTGAAAACATATAGCCAAACCAAAATGCCAGAGAATATCGTAAGCCGTTGCCAGCGGTCAGTACGCCAGAGAATATCGTAAGCCGTTGCCAGGGGTCAGTACACCAGAGAATATAGTAAGCTGTTGCCAGGGGTCAGAATACCAAGAAATACCGTTCTTGTGATAATTTTGACCCCACGGGGTGAGATCTTGCGTGGAGCCCCAGATCGATGGAGATTATCAGTGGTCTTGTATGTCTTCCATTTTCTAATGATTGCTCCCACAGTTGATTTCTTCACACCAAGCTGCTTGCCTATTGCAGATTCAGTCTTCCCAGTCTGGTGCAGGTCTACAATTTTGTTTCTGGTGTCCTTCGACAGCTCTTTGGTCTTGACCCTAGTGGAGTTTGGAGTGTGTCTGTTTGAGGTTGTGGACAGGTGTCTTTTATACGGATAACAAGTTCAAACAGGTGCCATTCATACAGGTAACGAGTGGAGGACAGAGGAGCCTCTTAAAGAAGACGTTACAGGTCTGTGAGAGACAGAAATCTTGCTTGTTTGTACTGTACTGTAGGTGACCAAATACTTATTTTCCACCATAATTTGCAAATAAATTCTTTAAAAATCAGACAATGTGATTTTCTGGATTCTTTTTCTCATTTTGTCTCTCATAGTTGAAGTGTACCTATGATGACAATTACAGGCCTCTCTCATCTTTTTAAGTGGGAGAACCTGCACAATTGAAGGCTGACTAAATACTTTTTTGCCCACTGATATATATATATATATATATAGTCATATTTTTCATAAAATTCAATGTGCCGGAATACTAGCAAAACAATTAATTATTTCTCAATGTTGTTTAATTTGCAGGGGCGTGGGGTTCGGAAAAAAGAGCAACAGGGTCTCCATTTATAATTTTTTTTCATAAAGACTAACCCATAGAATATATATCCAGAAAGATTTCGATTATAAAATATGGAAAAATAAAGTTACACGCTGCAATCGATTGAAATCCGAATGGGAATTTACACTTTGACATTGTCTGTTATAGCAATCTGATGGATCATAACATATAGACATAGAAATTATATATTTTGAATCTCTTGAGTCTGCTAAAAAAAGATATACAGGGTTATTCAAAGAGAATCGAAAAGTCACCGCACGTTCGGTGACTTTTCGTTCTCTTCAATTCGGTGTGATTTGGCGATCCCCAAAGTGCACGGAAAAGCCGCCTCAAACCCGCCAAACACTCACTGCAAAACCCGGCGACCGCACACCGAAACCCGCAAAAACATCTGGATTAACCCCGTCGAACACAGCGCAGAGCAGCTGCCGGAAAAAGCCGACACCGCAGACGAATGGAGTGAAAAAAAAAAAACAGTACGCTTGAGTGTTTGAAAAGTAAAACGCTGTTTGCAAATAAACTACACAACGAAAAAGTCTGAAATTTAGATATAAGGTCCAATGAATGATAAAAAAAGGGCTGTTACAGAAAAAAGAAAGAACGATTTTAAAAAAACGAAAAAAAAAAACAAAAACGAAAAATGACTAAAAGATCCTAAAAAATCTATAAATAAAGAGACTTTTACCTGTAGAATATTATAATCAACGGTTTATTAGATATTGAATTAGAACGGGAATATTTTTAATATTGAAGCCTATGGAATTCACCTGAATAAATATGCCGTATGAAACCACCAAACAGCAGGGCTATTCGGCAACTTTTCACTGCTGGTTTTTGTTCTCTGAATAGACAAAGCATTGCTTCTCTATGGGGATTTCACTGCTCTCAAACAGGCACCGTCTGTGCAGGCAATTCTCCAACATTTGGCGAACTGCCTGCTCTCTGGATCGCCGAATGGCCAGGAAAGGTAACCGAACGCTGAATTTCACTGTTCGGTTACCTTTTGGCCACAATTCGGATCTCTTTGAATAACCCTGATAGAATTTGTCTGGGTTCAACAAAAAAACCATGACTTCAAATCACGTTTAAACAAGATGAGCAAAAAATAGTGAAAATTAGCTAAACACACAGGGGTGAAATGGTTCAGCAGCGAAGGGGTTAAATATGCAGAAACATTTCACATTATTCGGTTTCTTCTAGAGGTGTCAATACCCTTTGAACATAAACACTTGGATGAGTGTTGGATAGAAGAATGCATCTTCTCCGAGTGTAAAACTTTTTCTATCATACTGTAGATGAATTCTCAGAAAACATTCTTTTGATGGTTGTTAATCCTGCTGCAATTTTCTAAACCCTTCCATTCTTTCATTTGACATGAAATATATTAATGTAAACTGAGGTTTATGATTTACAAAGAAATGTCACATCACAGCATTGAAGGGGCATTCTCCGGAATTTGCCTTGTAATCAGGTGTATATGTTTATGTGTTCTGCTCCAATGATAAAATTTCTCGCAAAACTTTTAACACAGAATGTTTTGATCTGAAAGTTAATTTGCCAATATTGTTATTGAATTAGAATGAATGAACTAGAACTCATTAAAGAGACGTTCTAACCACCAAAGGGGTTATTCAAAGAGCACAGAAACGGTGTAATTTCGGTGCGCTTTGGTTCCCCGCACCTTTCAGTGAATTCAGCATTCACCGCAGAGCCCTGAAGTACAGGGAAAATTTGCCGAATCTAAAATAAAAACCGCCGCCAAACCGCCTATATTACTGGATCCGAAAAGCTGAAAAAACCCACTGGAAAACATCAGATCCGATCCGATAAGCCGCCGAAACCTGCTGAGAAAAAAAAAAGCTGACGATCCGCCGAATACGGCACCAATCAGTCACTGGATAAAGGGGCAAAAAAACAAAAAAAAACACAGAAACTTTGAAAATCAAAAAAATTACTGCACAAAAATGCTTGGAATTAATATACGTATAAAATCCCATGAATGATAATAAAAGGTCTGTTACAGACAAAAAAACGCTATTTAAAAAAAACAAAAAAAATTCACTGAAAGAATCCTGAAAAAAAATCTGATAAAAAAAATAAAGAAGCATTTTGTTGCAAATTAAAAGAATAAACGGTTTAATAGATATTGTGTAAAAACGGGTATATTTTTACATTGAAACCTATGGGATTCACCTGATTAAAGCTGCCGAATGAAAGCACAGAATATCAGGGCATTTCACTGAAATTATTTCACAATAATTTGGCGAATTGGCAGCTTTTGAATAGCCGAATGGCTCCGAAATTGCACTGTACATTGAAATTCCTTGTTTGGTGCAATTACGGGGCCAGTTGTCAGGCTTACCAACAGTAAACAGGATGCCAGTGTGCGATGATCAACCACTACATGAAGGACTGGAGAGTAGTAGGGATGAGCTGTTCGGTTCGATCTGTTCGGAGTTCGCATCGAACATCGGTGGTTCGGCGGTTCGCGAACTCCGAACATTTCCGCCTGTTTGGTTCGAGTTCACCCACAATGCACCACAATGGACCATAATGCACTTTTCCACTGGCCTGAAGCTTGTAATTGGCTACAGGCTTGCACCTGACCACATTTCAGATGCAAGACAGGTGCAAGACTATGCCAATCACGACTCAGAGTCCTGATTGGGAAAATTTTGCTCAATGATGGGCTCACAGAGCTAAGTCCCGCAGCACAGTATATAAGGCTTCACACAGCCTTCAGCACGTGTTTTTTGAGAGGAGATTGTTCTGTTAGAGTGTCTTCTCAGTGCCAGCAGCTATTGGGGGGGTCTCACTTCTACAAGATATCTGGAAATTGTTGTAATCTGTGTGTTCTCACTGCCAGCAGCTATTGGGGGGGGGGGTCTCTCGTCTACAAGATATCTGGGAATTGTTGTAATCTGTGTGTTCTCACTGCCAGCAGCTATTGGGGGGGTCTCACTTCTACAAGATATCTGGGAATTGATACATGTATATCCAGACACAGGCCACCAGATACATGTATACCCTGACACAGTTCCCAGATACATATATACCCAGACACATACCTCCAGATACTTGTATGCCCAGACATAGACCCCAGATACATGTATATCCAGATAGACCTCAGTAACAGAGCAGCAAGGGAAAAGTTGGTGGTGGCTACAGGGTGTGGCCTTGACTGCCCGTGTGATCCACCAGGAGTCAGGACGGGGCATGGGCTGCCGACATCCGGCATGCCCACTCTGACATCAGCAGAGGGACCGGCCGGTCGGCCAGTGGCAACTGGGCCTAGGTAGGTCGCAGTGCTTCCTCAGAGTCCTGCAGCCTACAAAAACCACAGAACCACCACTGTAAAACGGCTCCAGTGCCCCAAAAGTGAAGCAGCGTACCGGTATCCCAGTAGGCCAGTCCTGTATGTGTAAAACATAACAAGAGGAAAAAAGGTGTCATCTGCACTCGTCCAGAAATATTGGGACATCAACACAATTCTAACATCTTTGGCTCTATACACCACCACAATGGAGTTGGAATGAAACAAACACAATGTGCTGTAACTGCAGACTGTCAGCTTTAATTTGAGGGTATGTACATCCAACTCAGGTGAATGGTGTAGGACTTACAGCAGTTTGCAGATGTGTCTCCCACTTGTTAAGGGACCAAAAGTAATGGGACAGAATAATAATCATAAATCAAACTTTCCCTTCTTAATACTTGGTTGCAAATCCTTTGCAGTCAATCACAGCCTGAAGTCTGGAACGTATAGACATCACCAGACACTGGGTTTCATCCCTGGTGATGCTTTACCAGGCCTCTACTGCAACTGTCTTCAGTTCCTGCTTGTTCTTGGGGCATTTTCCCTTCAGCAAGTGAAATGCATGCTCAATGGGATTCAGGTCAGGTGATTGACTTGGCCATTGCATAACATTCCACTTCTGTCCCTTCAAAAACTCTTTGGTTGCTTTTGCAGTATGTTTTGGGTCATTGTCCATCTGCACTGTGAAGCGACGTCCAATGAGTTCTGCAGCATTTGGCTGAATGTGAGCAGATAATATTGCCCGAAACACTTCAGAATTCATCCTGCTGCTTTTGTCAGCAGTCACATCATCAATAAATACAAGAGAACCAGTTCCATTGGCAGCCATACATGCCCACGCATGACACTACCACCACCATGCTTCAATGATGAGGTGGTATGCTTCGGATCATGAGCAGTTCCTTTCCTTCTCCATACTCTTCTCTTCCCATCACTCTGGTACAAGTTGATCTTGGTCTCATCTGTCCATAGGATCTTGTTCCAGAACTGTGAAGGGTTTGTTAGGTGTTGATTGGCAAACTCTAATCTGGCCTTCCTGTTTTTGAGGCTCACCAATGGTTTACATCTTGTGGTGAACCCTCTGTATTTACTCTGGTGAAGTCTTCTCTTGATTGTTGACTTTGACACACATACACCTACCTCCTGGAGAGTGTTCTTGATCTGGCCAACTGTTGTGAAGGGTGTTTTCTTCACCAGGGAAAGAATTCTTCATTCACCCACCACAGTTGTTTTCCGTGGTCTTCCGGGTCTTTTGGTGTTGCTGAGTCACCGGTGCGTTCCTTCTTTTTGAAAATGTTCCAAACAGTTGCTTTGGCCACGCCTAATGTTCTTGCTATCTCTCTGATGGGTTTGTTTTGTTTCTTCAGCCTAATGATGGCTTGCTTCACTGATAGTGAAGGCTCTTTGGATCTCATCTTGAGAGTTGACAGAAACAGATTCCAAATGCAAATAGCTCACTTGAAATGAATTCTGGGCCTTTTATCTGCACATTCTAATTGGGGTAATGAGGAAATATCACACACCTGGCCATGGAACAGCTGAGAAGCCAATTGTCCCATTACTTTTGGCCCCTTAACAAGTGGGAGGCACATCTGCAAACTGCTGTAAGTCCTATACCGTTCACCTGAGTTGGATGTACAGTTGTGTTCAAAATTATTCAACCCCCACTGAAATTGAGTGTTTTGACCAGTTTGACATTGGTTTTGATCATTCAGTCATCTTGCTTACAATTAAATCAAAGAGGCACGTGTAGGTCAGACAAATATAACATAACATTTATAATGAAATAACCACAAATGTCTTTTCTGTGCTCACATCATTATCAGTTTTATTCAACCCCCAAGTGACATTCAATCTTAGTACTTAGTACAACATCCTTTTACAGTTATAACAGCTTTTAAACATGAAGCATAGCTTGACACCAAGTGTCTTGCAGCGATCTACGGGTATCTTCGCCCATTCGTCATGGGCAAAAGCCTCCAGTTCAGTCACATTCTTAGGCTTGCGCACTGCAACTGCTTTCTTTAAGTCCCACCAGAGGTTCTCAATCGGATTTAAGTCAGGTGACTGCGATGGCCACTCCAAAATGTTCCAGCCTTTAATCTGCAACCATGCTCTAGTGGACTTGGAGGTATGCTTGGGATCATTGTCCTGTTGAAAGGTCCAACGTCTCCCAAGCCTCAGGTTTGTGACGGACTGCATCACATTGTCATCCAATATCTCCTGGTACTGAAGAGAATTCATGGTACCTTGCACACGCTGAAGCTTCCCTGTACCTGCAGAAGCAAAACAGCCCCAAAGCATGATTGACCCCCCGCCATGCTTCACAGTAGGCAAGGTGTTCTTTTCTTCATAGGCCTTGTTCTTCCTCCTCCAAACATAGCGTTGATCCATGGTGTAACGGGGAGCCCCCTATAGGGTGAGGGGGAACCCCCAATCTGCAGAGATGAAGCCTTAAGGACAGGTATACAGCTTCCAGGGAACAAACCAAGATATTAACAGAAACTAGAGAGATCCCTAAGCCCTGACTGAGATCCTTGAAAGATGGTCTCGAAATACTAACTAGGCTAGGTTTGCAAGATGAATAAAACATAAACCAGACAGACAATAAATGCAGGTATACAGATTCCAGGGAACAAAGCAAGTTATTAACAGAAACTAGAAAGATCCCTAAGCCCTGACTGAGATCCTTGAAAGGTGGTCTCGAAATACTAACTAGGCTAGGCCTGCAAGACAAACAAAACATAAACCAGACATACGATGAATGCAGGCATACAGATTCCTAAGCACGGTACAGTACAAGGGACAGACAGAAGAGAGATCCAAATACAAGAGCCAAAGGTCATACACGGAATATCATACTAGAGGGGTCAGGCAAGAGAGGGATCCTAAATACATGCGCCAGAGGTCATACACAGCAAATCAAAGTAAACCAGCATACAGGGACTAGGCAAGAAAGACTATCCTGGTCCAAGGATCAAGGGGAGTCCTGGTCGTACTTATAGGGCAGAACAGGTCATGTGACCGCAGGCCAATAAGCCCAACAGATGGCCTGCAGGCAGAAACAAAAATAAACAGGAATCCCTGCTACCACCAGCAGGGGGCAAGGCCGAGACGTGACACATGGGCCCAAACAGTTCTAATTTTGTTTCATCAGTCCACAGAACACTATCCCAAAACTTCTGTGGTTTGTCCACATGACTTTTGCCATACTGAAGTCGACTCTTCTTATTCTTTGGAGACAGCAAAGGGGTGCGCCTGGGAGTTCTGGCATGGAGGCCTTCATTACGCAGTGTGCGCCATATTGTCTGAGCTGAAACTTCAGTACCCACATCTGACAAATCTTTTCTTAGTTCCTCAGCAGTCACTCGGGGACTTTTCTCCACTCTACGCTTCAGGGAGCGCACAGCAATCGAAGTCAGCATCTTCTTTCTGCCACGACCAGGTAGCGTTTCAACAGTGCCCTTTGCCTTGAATTTGCGAATGATGCTTCCTATGGTCTCTTTTGTTATGTTTAACATCTTTGCAATCTTCTTATAGCCATTGCCCTTCCTGTGAAGAGTAATCACCTCTTCTCTTGTCTTCCTGGACCATTCTCTTGACTTCACCATGTTTGTAACCACACCAGTAAATGTCTAGAAGGAACTGAGTATCACAGTCATTTTAAAGCTGCCTAATTGGTGCTTATTATGCTTTATTGCTGCTCTGTGACATCCACAGGTGTTTTCAATACCTGATTGAAAACACTTGAATGAACCTCTGTTCTTCAGAGTGGTAGTCTTTAAGGGGTTGAATAATTGTGTCAATGAAGAATTCACAAAAGAAACATTTACTACTGTATTACAAAACCAATTGATGTAATTTTAGTTGCATATGGTTCTTTAAAAAGTCCTTGTAGGATTTCATTCTGAATACAATTACAAATGTACACTAAATTCCCTAAAACCCTTTACAGCATTGGGGGTTGAATAATTTTGAACACAACTGTACATACCCTCAAATTAAAGCTGACAGTCTGCAGCTAAAGCACATTGTGTTTGTTTCATTCCAACTCCATTGTGGTGGTGTATAGAGCCAAAGATGTTAGAATTGTGTCGATGTCCCAATATTTCTGGACCTGACTGTATATATATTTTTAAATAAAACCCTGATTGCCTCCTCTGCACACCTGACATACAGTATATTTGCATTTTTGGGAGTTGGCATCAGGGCATGAAATGTTGTGCCCATAAGGGAAAGTCTTTGAAGAGGATGAGTGCTTACCCCTTTCACTATACACGTGTATATATATATATATATATATATATATATATAATATATATATATATATAGTTAGATCCATATATATTTGGACACAGGAACAATTTTAGCCTTTTCAGGTATTTACCAAAACATATTCAAGCTATAGTTATATAATGGATATGGACTGGAAGTGCACACTCTTAGGTTTAAGTTGAGGGTATGTACATCCAAATTGGAGGAAGGGTTTAGGAATTACAGTTTTTAAGATTAGCCACCCCCCTTTGTCAAGTGACCAAACGTAATTGGACAAGTTTATCAAAAGTTGTTTCATGGTCAGGTGTGGGCTACTCCTTCTTTATTTTTTTATCAATTAAGAAGGTAAAAGGTTTGGAGTTGATTCTAAGTGTGGTATTTGCATTTGGAATCTATTGCTGTGAACCTAAATCATGTGTTCAAAGGAGCTGCCCATGCAAGTGAAACAGGCTATTGTAAGGCTTAAAAAAAAAACAAATCCATCAGAGAGATAGCAGCAACATTTAGGAGTGGCCAAATCAACAGTTTGGTACATTCTGAGGAAAGAAGAACACACTGGTGAGCTCAGCAACATAAAAAGGCTTGGACGTATACGGAAGACAACAGTGATGGATGATCGCAGGATCCTCTCTATGGTAATGAAAAACCCATTCACAACATTCAGACAAGTACAGGACCGTCTCCAAGAGGTAGTTGTATCATTGTCAAAGTCTATAATTAAGAGAAGACTTCACGAGAGCAAATAAAGCGGGTTCACCACAAGGTGCAAACACTTTAATTGCTTGAAGAAAAAAAAAGCCACACTAAACTTTGCCAAAAAGCATGTAAAAAGCCCACAACAGTTCTGGATAAACTTTTCTTTTCTTTGGATGGATGAAACTGAGATCAATCTCTATCAGAATGACTAGAAGAAAAAAGTGTGGAGACGGCTTGGAACAGCTCATGATCCAAAGCACACAATCTGCAAAACATGGTGGAGGCAGTGTGATGGCTTGGGCATGCATAGCTTCCAGTGGCACTGGGTCATTGGTGTTTATTGATGATGTAACAGAAGCAGCCGGATGAACTCAGCAGTGTTTAGAGATATACTGTCAGCCCAGATTCAGCCAAATGCAGCAAAGTTGAGGACGGCGCTTCACAGTACAGATGGCAATGATCCAAAACATACTGCAAAAGCAACCCAGGAGTTTTTGAAAGCAACCCAGGAGTTTTTTGAAGGAAAAGAAGTGGAATATTCTCAAATGGCCACGTCAATCACGTGATCTCACCCCAATTGAGCAGCATTTCGCTTGCTGAAGGCAAAACTAAAGGCATATATAAATAGAGTGACTATATATGTATTTACACACTTGCATGTACAAATATATGTACACACACAAATAAATATGGGTACACACATGCACGCATAAATACACATATACACACTTACATATTGATATACGTATGGGACGCCGATACAGATATGCATATGTGCACACACTTAAAGACATATGTATGTACAGATATGCACACATACGTAGAGATATGCTCACGTGCACGCACACTAACAGGGTTATCCAAAGAGATCCGAATTGCTTGAGAAAGGTAACCGAACGCTGAAAATCAGCGTTCGGTTACCTTTCCTGGCCATTCGACTATCCAGAGAGCAGGCAATTCGCCAAATCCTGGCGAATTGCCTGCTCATACGGTGCCTGTTCGGTTCCTGTTCGAGGGCAGTGAAATCCCCATGAAAAAGCACTGCTTCGGCTATTCAGAGAACACAAACCAGCAGTGAAAGGTTCCCCTAATGCCCTGCCATTCGGTGGTTTCATGCGGCAAATTTATTCAGGAGAATCCCATAGGCTTCAATGTTAAAAATATTCCCGTTTTAATTCAATATCTAATAAACCGTTCAATATAAAATTCTGCAGCAAAAAGTCTCTTTATTCATTGATTTTTTAGGATACTTTAAGCATTTTTCTGTTTTTTTGTTTTTTTTTAAAAAGTCCGATTTTTTTTTTTTTTTTTTTCAGTTTAATTATTTTTTTTGTAACAGCCCTCTTTATTATCATTCCCTGGACCTCCTGTGAAAATTTCAGACATTTTCGCTCAGTAGTTTCTTTGCAAACAGCGTTTCATTTTCCCAGATTCATACAAATGGTTTTTCTTATTTATTCACTGCCTCCTCTATGTCACAGCTGCTTCGGCTCTGTGTGATTCGGCTCCTTTTCGGCTCCTGTTCGGCTCTTGTTCGGCTTTTTCGAAGGTTAATCCAGATGTTTTTGCTTGTTTTCAGCGTGCATTCGGTTAGTTTTCGTCAGGTTTGCGGCAGCTTTTCCCTGCAATTCGGGGACCCTGTGGTGTTTGCTGAATACACCGCAGGGTCACCGAAATGCAATCGGCAAAAGGAACCGAATTGAAGAGAACGAAAAGTCACCGAACGTACGGTGACTTTTCGAATCTCTTTGGATAACCCTGATAGATATCTGTACATGATTTACGGTATATATTGTTTAAATATTATTTGAATGAAATTTAACAAGCTAGAAAATTGATTGGCAAAATACTTATGTAAACGCACCCACCTTAGGTGGTTAGTATGACATCATTAATGACATCACTGATTAAACCAAACATGCTATCACCATGACATCATCAATTACATCACTAGAGACATCAACTATGACATCATCACATAATTATAAAGGAAGCTAAGTAAATTTCCATGCTTACATAACCTTTGATTCAACATTCTTACCTACAGTATGTACCACTTTTCTGAGTTGGTTTTCTGGTGATGCTAAAGGGGTTATCCACTATGGTTCAGCTTGTGCTGTCGTTACAAAAAATTTGCTAAAGTCAGCAGAATTGCGCTGCCGAGAAACAGTGGCGCTTCTCAAAACTAAAAACTAAAATGAAAAGAGAGAATCTTTACTGTACAGCTTCTCCTTTTGGTGTTTAGTTTGATGTGTGAAAAGCGCCAGCATTTCTCGACAGTGCAGTACTGGTGATTTTAGCTGTTTTTTGCAATGCCGGAGCTTAGTGGAAAACTCCTAAATAGTGTCCAACAAGGCCAGGAAAAAAAAAGACTAATCAATTGATCTTACTGTAAAATAGAGAATTTGAATTACTCAGCAGTCTAAAAACTATATTGGGTCAAAAAGTACTTGACCTTCACGAACACAGATTAGGAAAAATGGAATTATTCTCTTTCAGCATTGAGAACAGTCACCAATCAGCAGTTTCAAAGGAAATCTGTAGGAACATGCAATATCCTACTCTGATTACTTGCATACACTGGTCAGGGAGCTTGATATTAAGTGACTCTAGGTATTCAGGGCTGCTGGTTTATTCAAGAGATGAATGCAGACTCAAAATGAATGTATTACATTTAGATTCTACAGCATGAACTGTGACAGGTCTCAAAAGAAAACTGCTATCATAATCCTATGCTAATCAAGGCCACCTTCCTTCTTTTTTTTTTACAGCATGGCTATTCCGGGTCTCGATTTTGTATTTCACGACAGTTCACTTGACATTTTAGTCAATAATCCCTTAGCTAAATTCTTTTTACAAGATAACTTGTTCTCATTATACCATATTTCTTTATTCTAGCAGAAACACAAAAAAACATTATTTGGCCTAATGAGATTTCATTTATTGTTTGTCAATAGCTATAAGAGTTCCCAGTCTGCATTCTGCACAGAGAGAGAAGGGAAAAACATAATCAGCTAATGAGAGTGTAATTAAATGCTGGGTTTAAGATATAAACAATCTGGAAAAAAATCAGTGGCACTGAAGGGGTAAAAGAATATTAGGCATTGTGTGGGTTATTTTTAAAGGTAAAATTACTTTAATCGTTTTTTTATAATTATCTGAAGAACAGATGATTTATTATAGAATAGTATAAAAAAATGACAGACAAATAATCAGTTATGAGTAACACATTCAAGACTCTGGTCCTTATTCTAAATGGGCCATTGCTCTTTTTGAGTGGACTGGTATTGATGGTAATGAGTAACGACTCACTAGCTATTACAAGTCAAGTGGTTCTGCTATTGCTTGACCCTCCTAGAAGCTTATGATTCATTTTCGCATCTTACACAAAAAAGTACCAGGTGATGCAGAATAGAAAAGCAGAAGACTTAAAAAAAACAAGTATTACATAGTTACATAGGCTGAAAAAAGACATGCGTCCATCGGGTTCAGCCTCTGCCACATCACTTACTGCTGTTGATCCAAAAGAAGGCAAAAAACCCAGTCTGAAATGCTTGCCAATATGCAACATATTGGGAAAAAATTCCTTCTTGACCCCAGAATGGCGTCAGATTTCTCCTTGGATCAAGAAGCTTTTACCCACATATTAAATATTATAACCCTTAATATTCTGTGTCTGCAGGAAGTCATCCAGTCGCTTTTTAAAAGTCTGTACGGTCTCTGACCCAACCACCTCAACAGGCGGAGAATTCCACAGCTTTATTGTTCTCACCGTAAAATAACCCTTCCTATGCTTTAGGCTGAATTTTCTTTCTTCCAGTCTAAATGGATGACCCCTAGTCCTATGTATAGACCTGTTTATGAATAGGTTATCAGACAATTACTATAATGGAATACGTATCTGGTCAGCGCGAAATGGTAGGACGCTAGGGATATATGGGTAAATCTTGTTGTGGTTTCATCCGTAGAGGTTCAACATATGAAAGAATAGGAAGAGAGAAATACTACATTGGTGCAGTATGTTTTAACCAAATTGCGACAAGATGTACATGGAGAAAATTCCCACTCACAAGTCTGGAGCCCCAACACTGGCTCTGAGTGGGGAGGTGCCTTTGGGTTATTTTTCTGAAGATATTCTCAGGAAACCCACTCCTTTTATTCGCTGTTACTCATAGTTCTCTCGATAGGGCAGATATAGAATAAAGACACAAAAGAGATCTCTGTGTATATCTGGATTGTGATAGTATGGAATAAAAACTCCTATCGGAGTGTTAACTCACATTTGATGGAGCTTGTTCAAGCTCAAGATATGCGCCTATGGGTTTGTGTGGTCAAACCCAAAAAAAGACCAAACAGATGCTGGAACATGTTCTTTAAAATTTAATAAAAAGTTTAACAAAAGTTAAAATAAAACAAATAAGAGTCCAGGACGCGTTTCGCCACTATCACGGCTTCTTCAGCTGGTATCATCTGAGTATGAACCTCCAAACATCATGTTATAGTCTCATAGATCAAAGAAATAAGTGGTTTCACATGTTTGTTGATTAACGAGTGGCGTGCGTTCCACGCCTCTCAATGAAGCCTGTCCAAGTTCCGACAGTGAGGCGCCATTTTGCGCAGGCGCAATACGAAGTTTCCGCGTTTCAAGATGCGTTTCAGTGACGTGGTCAGTCTTTATTTCGTTCTTAAACGTTTGATCATAAGCATCAAATATGAATAAAAACAATGAAGTAGAATTAGTATATACAACAACACATTATATCATATCCCAAATGAAAAAGGCAAAGCTTCTCAAATCGCCGTATATCTTGAAACGTAAGAAAAAAGAGAAAAAAAATCGATGGATGAAAAGTCGGTCTGGGGATTGTTAAAAAGAATTAGCTCTATGATGATAGAGATGTGTCATTTAATTTTGGACGATGTTGTGTCTATGTTGAACCCTCCAATCCGACGCCACTATGTATATACATACTGAAAATTATGTTGTTTTGGGAATATACTACATCGATTAAACCAATCTGTATTCGATTGGTATAGACTATTCCTCAGATGTATTTTGAGGGACTGGAAAATGCAGCCGACGTGTGTGTAAACGCGCTGAGATGTGTATTAGGGAGCAATTCTTATTCTAACTCCACCAATGTCCTTTTATCAGGTCGACAAAGATAAATTTTGTGGAAGATAAGAGAAACAATATAAATACATCAGTTTAGGAAAAATCCTATCTTAATGATCGATTGGATGGGAGCTCGATATATGTATATGTTATAGAACTAAAAATTGGCGTGATCTAAAAAGTGAAAATTATAAATTAGAACGGTGAATGTGATCGATATGTGTAACATATACATAAGGATAAAGTGTTCTCATGGGAACGAATCCTATTCTGATATATTGTTGTCTTTAATTAGACCAAAAAAGATGAAATAAGTCCCGTCTAATATAATAGTATCTTATTAAATGTCCAAAGAAGTTGGTCTATTGAACATAGGAGTGATTAAATCTTTTGTATCTGTGAAAACTATAGGATATATAATAGATCTTCCTATATTGGCAGAATGTATATAGAGTAATTAATAAATGTACGTAGATGTTTCTAAATTATAATATGCTGTTGTTATATGTGTAAGTTTGGAAATGAATCCGTGAAAAGGATTAACTTAATAATTAATATTATGAATATATCAATCTAGTGGAATATAGTTCTGTTATATAAATATATCTTATACATTATTGTCGTGTGTTTAAGCTATGAAGTGAAAAAATAAATCTCTAATAATATTTTAGTAGTATATTAAAAAGTGAAAAATAATGGTATACATTTGCTATGTAGATCTGAGTGACAGTGGTATGTCATGGAGAATCTATTGGAGTGAAATTATGTATTGTGTATATTAAATAAAAATTCCACAAAATTTATCTTTGTCGACCTGATAAAAGGACATTGGTGGAGTTAGAATAAGAATTGCTCCCTAATACACATCTCAGCGCGTTTACACACACGTCGGCTGCATTTCCAGTCCCTCAAAATACATCTGAGGAATAGTCTATACCAATCGAATACAGATTGGTTTAATCGATGTAGTATATTCCCAAAACAACATAATTTTCAGTATGTATATACATAGTGGCGTCGGATTGGAGGGTTCAACATAGACACAACATCGTCCAAAATTAAATGACACATCTCTATCATCATAGAGCTAATTCTTTTTAACAATCCCCAGACCGACTTTTCATCTATCGATTTTTTTCTCTTTTTTCTTACGTTTCAAGATATACGGCGATTTGAGAAGCTTTGCCTTTTTCATTTGGTATATGATATAATGTGTTGTTGTATATACTAATTCTACTTCATTGTTTTTATTCATATTTGATGCTTATGATCAAACGTTTAAGAACGAAATAAAGACTGACCACGTCACTGAAACGCATCTTGAAACGCGGAAACTTCGTATTGCGCCTGCGCAAAATGGCGCCTCACTGTCGGAACTTGGACAGGCTTCATTGAGAGGCGTGGAACGCACGCCACTCGTTAATCAACAAACATGTGAAACCACTTATTTCTTTGATCTATGAGACTATAACATGATGTTTGGAGGTTCATACTCAGATGATACCAGCTGAAGAAGCCGTGATAGCGGCGAAACGCGTCCTGGACTCTTATTTGTTTTATTTTAACTTTTGTTAAACTTTTTATTAAATTTTAAAGAACATGTTCCAGCATCTGTTTGGTCTTTTTTGGGTTTGACCACACAAAACCATAGGCGCATATCTTGAGCTTGAACAAGCTCCATCAAATGTGAGTTAACACTCCGATAGGAGTTTTTATTCCATACTATCACAATCCAGATATACACAGAGATCTCTTTTGTGTCTTTATTCTATATCTGCCCTATCGAGAGAACTATGAGTAACAGCGAATAAAAGGAGTGGGTTTCCTGAGAATATCTTCAGAAAAATAACCCAAAGGCACCTCCCCACTCAGAGCCAGTGTTGGGGCTCCAGACTTGTGAGTGGGAATTTTCTCCATGTACATCTTGTCGCAATTTGGTTAAAACATACTGCACCAATGTAGTATTTCTCTCTTCCTATTCTTTCATATGTTGAACCTCTACGGATGAAACCACAACAAGATTTACCCATATATCCCTAGCGTCCTACCATTTCGCGCTGACCAGATACGTATTCCATTATAGTATTTGTTCTTGGTTTGGGGGAAACCACTATTTTCTGGTCGAGCTGGGTATTGGGTACATCACCCTGTTCTGGGCGCTTACCATTTCTTTTTTCAACTATTGTTAACGATATAGCAAATTCTCCCACTGGTAATATAGCGGCCCGAACATGTCTTTATCCAACTTTAGAAATCGAGTCGGTAGTAATGTAGAAGCCATTTTTGGCAATAATATTCTAACGGTACAACTACAAGAATCAGAAATGGGTACCAACAGACAACCACTTGTTGATCTGGAAAAAAAAATTTGATTAAAGAAATAAAATTGAAACTAGAGATAGCCACTCTGGAAAAATACAAAAAAGATAAAATCACCCCTAGAGGTCTTAGGTTTAATAAAACTCCATCCTCAGAGAAGGATGACCCAGATTTCATCTTGGGATGGAATACTTTGTTAGAGAGTTTTTCTGTTTCTATGATGAATTATGTTATCCAGAAAAAAAGAGAAAAACTCTCCAAGGTTAATGACACCATAGAAGTACTTTCCAAACAAATAGACCAAGAACAAACGGTAGAGAACATCATTGAGATTAACAAAACTTTGGAAGTAAAATTAGACAAAATAGAAAAGGATATTCTGGTTATTAAAAAGAAGAAATATGAAAGAGATATTGAAGATTATAGAAGAGGCAACATACATGGAAATTATAACCACTATTATAACAACCATATGATTGAAAGACAATCTGATATCAATATTGACAAAAGAGAACCCAGATTTAGAGATTTCAATAATGGTCGACCATGTCACGACCATTATCGAAAAAGTATCAATAATGAGACTAATAATGGGTATTATAACAACAGGCACCAGAACAATTGGAGAACAGAAAATACTAGGAGATATAATAATTCTTACCGATACAGTAACACAAATCATTATCCTCCCAGTCGCAACAGAAATTATAATGCCTACAATCCTGACAGACCGCTAATCAGGGAAGACTTTGGGGGTGGTTGGCAACAAAAAGAAAGGCCATCCCCCAATGAGTGGTCCACCGTTCGGAGACAATCCGTTAACGGTAATTCCGGGCACGGCAATTCAATAAATACATCCCAGAATGGGAGACCACAGAATAGAGAAAGGGAAGAAACAATTAGGAATGCCGTCCCCCTTACAAATAGATTCTCTGTTCTTAAAGAACATGTCGGTGAGGAGGTTTTTTGGAAGGACCCATTACAGAGAGGGGAGGAACAGGAAGACTACAGGGATCTGGATGTGAGATTAGAAAAAAGGGGAGGCCAAAAAAGATCTTGGGAAAAACCAGAAGAGGAACGAGAGCTGGACAACACATACGCAAGAGAGAAAAGAGAAAGGAGATAATTCCAACTAGTGGCATATTTAATCTGAGCAATAGGACCCTTTCTGATGTGGAAACCAAAGTTTTGAATAAGGGTCTAAAATTTGTCCCCACTAATAAACCAGACAAATTTAATATGTATATAGACCTACAAAGATTTAAGCGTAAATTAAGTTTAAAAATTTTTTTCCTCAAAAACCCTATAGAAAAAAATATTATTCAACATCCAAATCCCATTTTACATACCACTCTTAAAAATAAATCCAAGTTTTATCCCCGACATGTTATCTCGGATGAGATAAAAACATTTGAAAAGCTTGTGATGAGGGACTTAGAAAAGATGCCCACAAGGGAACGTCATTACAATCTCACTAAGGAAGAAAATAAAGCCCTAAAAAACCTTCAAAAGGATCCCAACATCGTCATAAAACCCGCCGATAAAGGCGGTGGGATTGTTATCCTTTCTAAGGAATCCTATAATACCGAGGTACTACGGATTCTAAGTGATACCAACACGTATGAACCTATGAAGGGAGATCCCATCAATAAGATAAGATCAGAATTGAATATCCTACTTTTGGAAGGGAAAGAAAACGAGATATTAAATGAAAAGGAATACGACTACCTAAAAATGGAGTATACCAAAACACCCCACATATACATTTTACCTAAAGTACATAAAAATCTTACCCATCCACCTGGAAGACCTATAGTGGCGGGCATTGACTCTGTCACTAGTCGTCTATCTGAGTACGTAGACATCCTGTTACAGCCCATCGTTCAGGAAATACCATCCTATCTTAAAGACACAATGAGTATGCTAAACCTATTACAAGGACTACAGTACCAAACAGGTGACATAATGGTCACCTGCGATGTCAACGCACTGTACAGCAGCATACCCCATCTTAAGGGTCTCAGTGTAGTAAGGGAGGAGCTATCAAAGATCCATAAAATACCAATAGATCAGATATCATACATTTTAAAAAGTATGGAATTTATACTAAATAATAATTACTTCAAGTTTGAAAACGATTTTTTCATTCAACGTAGAGGAACCGCCATGGGAACAAAGTTCGCGCCCAGCTATGCGAACCTATATATGGCAGGCTGGGAGTCCCAGTTTGTCTACGGTTCGCATAGCTGGGCGCAAGATAAAATTTTGTCCTATAGGCGATACATCGATGACGTGTTTTTTATTTGGAGAGGGGTAGAAGAAGATCTGATATCCTTCCTTGATGGCCTCGATAACCCAGAATGGGGCATTAAGTTGGATAGGAAATGGAGTGTAGATAACGTTACTTTTTTAGATCTAGACATATACAGAGAAGGCAATTCTATTAAATCCAGAACTCACTTTAAGGAGGTCGATACTAACACCTTCATAGACAAATCTAGCTGTCATAACCCTATCTGGTTAGAAAGTGTCCCTAAGGGACAATTTGTCCGATTAAGGAGAAATTGTACGGATGTGGAAATGTTTAAAAAACAAGCCAATACATTGAAAAAAGATTTTTTAGAAAAAGGTTACAAAGAAGATAATTTGGACTATATTATAAACAATTTAGCCCAAAAGCAACGTGAAGATTTACTAAAATATAAACCCAAGAAAAAACTGGAAAATGAAGAAGTGAACTTTATCTGTGATTATAGCAGTAAAGCCCCATATGTTAAGAAAATCTTCAGAAAACATTGGCATATACTACATAACAATAAAGATCTCAAAGACTTTGTAGGAAAAACCCCAAAAATCATCTTTAGGGGGGCAAAGAGTTTAAAAACCAACTTAGTTCACAGCAAAGCCAAAAAAATAAGTTGTAAAAAGAGTTCTTACAACTAAAAGAAGGTTTCTACAACTGCGGACAATGTCTAGCATGTAGGTCTACACATAGCAAAAAAGGGTTTAATGGATCATACAAAAAACATAAAAGCGATCGAGAAGTCCCCATTAGGGGTGTTCTTAATTGCTTTTCGAAAAACATCATTTATATGCTAGAATGCACATGCGGCCTACAATATATAGGCCGCACTAAAAGAGCACTTAATGTACGGATTTCAGAACATGTCCGAAATATTAAAAAGGGTTTCGAACAACATTCAGTTTCCCTTCATTATAAAAAGACACATAACCAAACCCCAGTAGGTTTAAAATTCACAGCACTCAAACAAATTAAACAAATTGATGCAGGTGAAGATTTCATTAAAAGGTTGGGTCAAGAAGAAATGCGCACTATTTTTGAAATGGGCACTTTATCACCTGGTGGACTTAATGATGATTTTGAAGTCACTCACTTTTTGTAATCCCAAATGATTAAGTCAACCACTTAAATGTTGATATTTTGTTACAATTTATTAACTTTTCATTTAACCTTTTTTACGTACCACGTTAATAAAATCTGTAGTTTATATAAATTTTTATTTAATATACACAATACATAATTTCACTCCAATAGATTCTCCATGACATACCACTGTCACTCAGATCTACATAGCAAATGTATACCATTATTTTTCACTTTTTAATATACTACTAAAATATTATTAGAGATTTATTTTTTCACTTCATAGCTTAAACACACGACAATAATGTATAAGATATATTTATATTAACAGAACTATATTCCACTAGATTGATATATTCATAATATTAATTATTAAGTTAATCCTTTTCACGGATTCATTTCCAAACTTACACATATAACAACAGCATATTATAATTTAGAAACATCTACGTACATTTATTAATTACTCTATATACATTCTGCCAATATAGGAAGATCTATTATATATCCTATAGTTTTCACAGATACAAAAGATTTAATCACTCCTATGTTCAATAGACCAACTTCTTTGGACATTTAATAAGATACTATTATATTAGACGGGACTTATTTCATCTTTTTTGGTCTAATTAAAGACAACAATATATCAGAATAGGATTCGTTCCCATGAGAACACTTTATCCTTATGTATATGTTACACATATCGATCACATTCACCGTTCTAATTTATAATTTTCACTTTTTAGATCACGCCAATTTTTAGTTCTATAACATATACATATATCGAGCTCCCATCCAATCGATCATTAAGATAGGATTTTTCCTAAACTGATGTATTTATATTGTTTCTCTTATCTTCCACAAAATTTATCTTTGTCGACCTGATAAAAGGACATTGGTGGAGTTAGAATAAGAATTGCTCCCTAATACACATCTCAGCGCGTTTACACACACGTCGGCTGCATTTTCCAGTCCCTCAAAATACATCTGAGGAATAGTCTATACCAATCGAATACAGATTGGTTTAATCGATGTAGTATATTCCCAAAACAACATAATTTTCAGTATGTATATACATAGTGGCGTCGGATTGGAGGGTTCAACATAGACACAACATCGTCCAAAATTAAATGACACATCTCTATCATCATAGAGCTAATTCTTTTTAACAATCCCCAGACCGACTTTTCATCCATCGATTTTTTTCTCTTTTTTCTTACGTTTCAAGATATACGGCGATTTGAGAAGCTTTGCCTTTTTCATTTGGGATATGATATAATGTGTTGTTGTATATACTAATTCTACTTCATTGTTTTTATTCATATTTGATGCTTATGATCAAACGTTTAAGAACGAAATAAAGACTGACCACGTCACTGAAACGCATCTTGAAACGCGGAAACTTCGTATTGCGCCTGCGCAAAATGGCGCCTCACTGTCGGAACTTGGACAGGCTTCATTGAGAGGCGTGGAACGCACGCCACTCGTTAATCAACAACATGTGAAACCACTTATTTCTTTGATCTATGAGACTATAACATGATGTTTGGAGGTTCATACTCAGATGATACCAGCTGAAGAAGCCGTGATAGCGGCGAAACGCGTCCTGGACTCTTATTTGTTTTATTTTAACTTTTGTTAAACTTTTTATTAAATTTTAAAGAACATGTTCCAGCATCTGTTTGGTCTTTTTTGGGTTTGACCACACAAAACCCATAGGCGCATATCTTGAGCTTGAACAAGCTCCATCAAATGTGAGTTAACACTCCGATAGGAGTTTTTATTCCATACTATCACAATCCAGATATACACAGAGATCTCTTTTGTGTCTTTATTCTATATCTGCCCTATCGAGAGAACTATGAGTAACAGCGAATAAAAGGAGTGGGTTTCCTGAGAATATCTTCAGAAAAATAACCCAAAGGCACCTCCCCACTCAGAGCCAGTGTTGGGGCTCCAGACTTGTGAGTGGGAATTTTCTCCATGTACATCTTGTCGCAATTTGGTTAAAACATACTGCACCAATGTAGTATTTCTCTCTTCCTATTCTTTCATATGTTGAACCTCTACGGATGAAACCACAACAAGATTTACCCATATATCCCTAGCGTCCTACCATTTCGCGCTGACCAGATACGTATTCCATTATAGTATTTGTTCTTGGTTTGGGGGAAACCACTATTTTCTGGTCGAGCTGGGTATTGGGTACATCACCCTGTTCTGGGCGCTTACCATTTCTTTTTTCAGGTTATCAGACAATGGTTGATAATGGCTCCATATATATTTATATAAGGTTATCAGATCCCCTCTAAGGTGCCGTTTTTCTAAACTAAACAGGTTTAAGCTTGTTAGTCTTTCCTCATAACTTAACCCTTCCATTCCCCTTATTAATTTAGTCGCCCGTCTCTGCACTTTTTCTAACGCTATAATATCTTTTTTTAAGACAGGTGCCCAAAATTGCACGGCATATTCAAGGTGCAGTCTGACCATTGATTTATACAGAGGCAAAATTATGTTTTCATCCCGTGAGTGAACTCCCCTTTTAATGCATGCCAATACTTTGCTGGCCTTGGCGGCTGCTGTTTGACATTGCGCCTTGCTACTTAGTTTGAAGTCTATAATTATTCCAAAATCCTTCTCCTGCTTGGATTTCCCTAACTCCGTACCATTTAGGGTATAAATTGCTTGTGTGTTCTTCACTCCAAAGTGCATAATTTTGCATTTATCTAGATTAAATTTCATCTGCCATTTAAGGCTAGGGTCAGACTAACGCATTTTTCACGTTGTCTGTGAAAAAGTGCGTTCGAATGAATGGACGCATTATTTCACGGAATACGCGATAGCAGTCATACGATGCGCATTTTCGTCCGTGATTTTGTACGGATCATCAATAAAACACTTTTTGTGTCTGGACGTTATGTTGGCCGGACATTAGCAGCATCTGACGTCTCCTAATCACACACACACGCCGCTAGCGGACGCAGCACACTCTGTACGTTAGTACTAGCGGTATCACATTCTTGCAAAAATGCGTTTGTTTGCCACTTGCGTTGCGCTGCCGCACTTTTGTGCGGCCGTTCTTCGTATGCTGCCCGGCATTGGATGTCATTTGTTGCTAGCACGGCCGTGATTTAGTGCTGCTAAATGCATGTTAATACTGCATTAGTCTGACCCTAGCCTTAGTGCCCAGTCCCCCAATCTATCTAAATCCCTCTGCAGCGAAGTAACATCCTGCTCACATTGTATTACTTTTCCTAGTTTTGTGTCATCTGCAAACACCGATACATGGCTTTCAATGCCTATCTCAAGGTCATTTATAAATAAATTGAATAGTATTGGTCCTATAACAGACCCCTGAGGGACACAGCTTACCACTGGTGTCCATCTTGAAGATGTACCATTTATGACCACTCTCTGTACCCTATCTTTTAGCCAGTATTTTCATCTAGACCAATTTTTCTTAATTTAAATAGTAACCTTTTGTGTGGAACAGTAACTCTTTATTTCAAACATGTAGTGGACAATGAGTCATATTACATTCCTAACACTAACGTTAGCGGTCACCTGTGTGAGCGTTAACATTAGCCTTGGTTGCCCTAGCGTGGGCGCACCATATTACAATCCGAAGGCTAACAGGTTCAAAAAAACGTTAGCGATTCGGATCTTGTGCTTTTCAGCACGAGCTTACTGTACTTCGCGCTCCCTATGCAGGGGCAGACTGACCCGTCGGGCACTCGGGCACTGCCCGAGGGCCCGCTGGTCAGTAGGGGCTGGGTCTGAGCAGGCACAGTGGGCCGATTTCCCTCCGCTCCGGGAGCCATTTGACAGGCAGCCACCCATGTGTACTAGCGTGACTCACATTGCCGCCGCGTCACTGCAGCCATTCTAAACTGGAGCAGGCACGCTGTATTGGTGCCACCCCCTCACGTAATACTGCATGCATCACATGAGGGGGTGGCACCAATACAACGCGCCTGCTCCAGTTTAGAATGTGGGAGGCAGGCACGCTGCAGCGGTTTCAGAGTGTGCAACGGCAGAAGAGGAGGACAGACAAGGCCATTACCCCCAGCCAGCAGCCGGTGAACGCCGCAGCTGGTGAGCAGGGGGGTATTAAGATAACACACGATTTATATACTGGGGGTGTGTAATGCCCTGCAATTGATTTACGGTCGGGGTGTAATGGCCTGCAATTGATTTACTGGGGGTGTGTAATGCCCTGCAATTGATTTACGGTCGGGGTGTAATGGCCTGCAATTGATTTACTGGGGTGGTGTAATGGCCTGCAATTGATTTACTGGGGGGGGGTGTAGTGGCCTGCAATTGATTTACTGCGGGGGACGCTCGTGTGGGCACATAGCGCCGTGTTACGGTGCAGGCTGCTGGATTAGCACCTGCACCACATTATCACGCCAAAACGAGTGTCAGGGCCGCTGGCCCGTTGGCACCTGGCGAGGCTGCCTCCCCGGGTTCCCGGCGTTTTCGCCCAGGTCCCGGTAAGGCAGTCTGCGTCGGCATCCAGTGGTACCATGCGGACCCAGGCCTTACCTCGTGGTTCTCTGGGGTCCCGGGTGGATCAGGGGCTGGCTCATCCATGGGCGGCGTTGCCGCCGCCAAGCAGCAGCCCCCGCCGCAGCGCGAGGCTTCAGGCCTTGTCTAGGTCTCTGACAGGGTGTGCGCACGTGGTCGGGCACCAACAAAATGGCACCCGGGGCGTGGCGCACATTAATGACATCACAGGCTCTCAATTGGGCCAAAGGAGGATACAGGGTTTAAAAGGCCAGAATGCCATTACAGCCTCGCTCCAGTATTGAGATAGTTCTCCCTCTCCTAGCTCTGAGCTCACAGTATTTGTTCTGTATTGACCCAAGTTCAGTGGCGTAGCGTGGGTTGTCAGCGCCCGGGGCCAACCAAGAATTGTGCGCCCCCCCAACCTGTGGACACGTTATCGATATTGCCCCAGCTCACACATGGATTTGCCCCAGCTCACACATGGATATGCCCCAGCTCACACATGGATTTGCCCCAGCTCACACATGGATTTGCCCCAGCTCATGGATTTGCCCCAGCTCACACATGGATTTGCCCCAGCTCATGGATTTGCCCCAGCACACGGATTTGCCCCAGCACCTCATGGATTTGCCCCAGCACATGGATTTGCCCCAGCTCATGGATTTGCCCCAGCTCATGGATTTGCCCCAGCACATGGATATGCCCCAGCACATGGATATGCCCCAGCTCATGGATTTGCCCCAGCACATGGATTTGCCCCAGCACACGGATTTGCCCAGCACCTCATGGATTTGCCCCAGCACATGGATTTGCCCCAGCTCATGGATTTGCCCCAGCTCATGGATTGCCCCAGCACATGGATATGCCCCAGCACATGGATATGCCCCAGCTCATGGATTTGCCCCAGCACATGATATGCCCCTGCTCATGGATTTGCCCCACCACATGGATATGCCCCAGTTCATGGATTTGCCCCAGCACATGGATTTGCCCCAGCACATGGATATGCCCCTGCTCAGGATTTGCCCCAGCTCATGGATTTGCCCCAGCACATTGATTTGCCCCAGCTCATGGATTTGCCCCAGCACATTGATTTGCCCCAGCTCACTCATGGATTTGCCCCAGCTCATGGATATGCCCCAGCTCTCACCTGGATATTGCCCCAGCTCCCGCGCAGCGGGAGTGCCTGCCCGCCCCGTCCCTGAACAGCGTGTGAGTCCATCCTGTTGAAGGGGAGTCGGCTGCGTGCGTGCGCAGGTCACGCGGTCCGGCCAGTCAGGTGGTACAGAGACTCAGTACCACCTGATTAGACGGACCACGTGACCTGCGCCTGCACGCAGCCGCCTCCCCTTCAATCAACAGGACGGACTCACTGTTCAGGACCGGGCAGCCGGCAGGCACTCCCGCTGCCTGGCATCTGGGTCCCCTCAACCCGCGGGCCCTTGGGCGGCGCCCGAGGGCCCGGCGGGTCAGTCAGGCCACAAGTTTTAGGGGCGCATAATTTCAAAAGAAATTATGCGCCCCTAACAAAACGGCGCCCGGGCCCATGGCCCCCCTGCCCCCCCCCACGCTACGCCACTGCCCAAGTTTGTGACCACAGTCTCGAATCCCAGCCTGTTTCCCTTTTACTCCGTGCCTTACTACGACATCCCTAGAGTTGTTCACCATCTTCTGAAGGGCAACCTGACAACGAGGATGCTAAGGAGAAACCTGCAGGCACAGGTTTTTCTCCTTAGCGTCCCCACTTTAGCAATATGATCATAATATGGCCCAATTTGTTTGGCGAATTCAGTGGGTAATTGGTAGTTTTTGTATAGATGGCTTTTCATTAAATGTTTGGATGCAAATAGGCAATATAAGAATTCAGATTGGGAGTTACAGGGTTATTCAGAGAAAGGTGAAAACAAGGAGAACTGGCAGAAGAAGAGAACAATCTAGGCCAAATAGCAGATTTTGAAAGTGAAATAAAGGGGAGAAGTTTTCTGGTTTGGCTATTTTCACCTAGAGTTTTCACTTCTCCAGTCATTCTGAGTTTCACTTCTCTTTGGATAGACCTGTTAGTTATTACTCCTCGTGTATATGGTCATGGGGATCAAAATTAACCAACCCACAAAAATATATTGCAGATAGTAGATGGAAATTTCAGGGGTGGATCATAGCATAGGCAAACTAGGCCATACTTAGGACAGCAGATTGGAGGGGACAGCATTTTTTCCCTAATTACCTCTTTTTTCAATTATATTTGAGGCTTGTGGGTGTATAACAGAGCTGTAAAGTACTAAAACACCCAGCATTGAGTCTCTAAACTATAGTAAATGTTGTTAGAAGTTGCTGGGTGTAAATTTGTTACTTTGATTGTTTCTAAAATATATTTTGTTTTCACCTAAATAACCAAGATAGTTGGTAAATATTTTTCTTGATTTCATGTTTTTTCATTCATGTTCATTTTTGTTTGATATTGCCTGGGGCAACACCAAGGCTATGCTTTTACACCGCTGAGAAATCTAAAATGTTGTAGACTCTGTATCGATCATATGCTTTAAGGCTAGGGTCAGACGAACGCATTTTTCGCGTCACCCGTGAAAAAGTGCGTTCGAACGAATGGACGTATTTTTTCACGGAATACGCGAGAGCGGTCATACGATGCGCATTTTCGTCCATGATTTTGTACGGATCATCAATAAAACCCTTTTTGCGTCTGGACGTTATGTTGGCCGGACATTAGCAGCGTCTGACATCTCCTAATCATGCACACACACCGCTAGCGGATGCAGCGCACTCTGTAGTCCGTACTAGCGGTATCACGTTCTCAAAAAAATGCGTTTGTTTGCCGCTTGCATTGCGCAGCCGCACTTTCGTGCGGCCGTACTTCGTATATTGCCCGTCATTGGCCGTCATTTGCTGCTACTACGGCCGTGATAAAGTGCGGCTGCACGCGCGTTCGCACTGCATTCGTCTGACCCTAGCCTAAGAAGTGCACGATCCTAAGAATTGTAGCAGGACCTAATAATTAATTTGTATAAGGATAACTCCTGCGGAAGGTAAATGTAACAATGGTGATTACTGATGCCCAAGCTACAGAAAATCCAGAAAATGCAGATCTGACAACTTCTGGTAGTTCTGAGATCGTGAGGAGGGGGAACAAGGCTGCCGAGAAAGTGTGGCTGTGAATCGCATCAGTAGCGATAACGAGACTAAAAGGGTTGTGTCATCCCTATGTGCGCCAGAATGACCAGCTGCCTGACTTAGCAAGCATACCCAAATAGTGCAAACCGAAATAGTGCCTTGCAGACAGCCCTTATGAGATATATATATATATATTCATCGCTTCTTGAGGTCTGGAGCTATAGTGAGCAAAATCGTAGAATTGAACATTTAAGGGGCACAAGGGTAGGGGTTAGATGTCGTAAATAGTGAGCAACAAATAGTATGGACAAAAGGGCAAATAAACAGGATATAGAAGAGACGAGGAAACTCCACATCATACTGGGAGAAGAGGAGCCGGCGGTGAAAATATCTGCCCAATACGTCACAGAATGTCACAGACTGAGAGGAACATGAGAGATCCCGGACTTATAAATCCCCAACACGGACTCGCCCCCATCCCATTTCACATTATCCCTTACCCCATGGACCATGGACTTGCCCATTCCCCCCATATATATGTCCCACTACCCCCCCTCCTCCCTATATGGTTTGGCAATGCTAAAATGTATTTGGTCCTGCCAATTAAGCTTATTTTGATTTGATTTGATTTGGATACACATGAGAGATCTTAGGCCCATAAAACAACAGTGATAAGCTCATGACAACTTCAAAAGGGAAAAAAAAAGCAGTGAAGGCAAAAAAAGAAGGAAAAAAACCAAGAAAAAACAAAACACCAGAATTCTGAATGTTAGGTGACGTTATGATAATGGGTTGAAAAGCCAGAGTCTACATTGAGGCCCTCCTTTATGGTTTTAAAATATGTGATCATTTTTACTTCAAATGTATTACATTCACAAGGGTCTAAAATTTTGGATTTGGATGGAGTAGCCTGTTAGATTGAAGTGATGTCCCACTGGAGTATAATATTTATTTTCCCGCTGGTTCTTGATGGAGTGTCTGTGCAAGTTCATCCTGAGATTCAGTTCCAGGTTAGTTTCACCAATATTTTTTTTCATTATTATTATTTTCTGTCTAATTTTATTTTACCAACCTGGTTCAGCTTCCCGTTACGTACTTTAGAAATGCTCTATGGCAGCCAAATCGTTTGACTCCAATAATGCTGTCCTTCTGAGACACCAGTTTGCTCATTCCACTTATTTTTGCTCATGAGCAGCCACTCAGGACTACGACCAGGGCCGGATTAACATAGGGGCGGATGGAGCGGCAGCTCCAGGCCCCCTTCTCAAATTAGGCCCACAGCAGCCCAGCCAAGAGAGGAGCCGCTGGCCAGCACACTGCAAGGCCGATGCAGCCGCCGGATCTGGATGATGCGGCCCGGCCATATAGTGGAGAGGCAAATAAGACGTGCGTGGAAGCGATCAACACGTGATTGGAGGTATCCAGTCACGTGCCCCAGCGGGGGCAGCTTATTTGATTACAAGGTGTAGGGGATGAAGGCACACAGTGCGCAGGCTTGCAGATGAATCCGCCCAGCCCACACTGTGTTGCCTGCACAGCCCACGCAGCATGTCAGCCCAGGCCACCGGCACGAGGAGGATTGCTTGCAAAGAAGCAGGCACGCCCTGATTTTTCCCTGCGCTACACTTTTTTCCCCCTAATATTTAATAGGAGGGCGGAGCAAGCGACAGTGAAGGGGAAGGAGAGCAGGCCCACCAGGAAGAGCAGCATGCTGACCATCAGCCACACCCACCTCCGACGGCAACAACAGGGCAGGAGATCCCATGAGAGCAGCAGGGCCTGGCTTGCCTGGGTGCCCTGCAGGAGTAGGCTGGATGTGATGCTGCAGACCGCCATTCTGGCAGCTTAGTGTCTCTTCACATGTGCAGGACGTTCAGTGCACACACTGCCCTGCCTTCAAGGCCAGTCTCGCTCTGGCTGGCATTGCAAAGGCAGGATGTCAGCAGGGCTGCAGGTTCCTCACATCCCAGCTGCTCTGCACAGCAACCTGCATGATCAGAGACACAGGCAACAGGAGCTCTCCCTGCTTTCATCTACAGATCACCATGAACTGTTACAGGACCACCGGTAAGAGGAGCATTCTGTGCTTAAAACAAAAGGAAGCCCCTACCATGTGTCAGGGAGCAGCTGCCTTCTGAATCCCATGTGTTAAAGGGCTAAGGTGTTAGCAGGAGGCAGAATAAATATCTGGAAAGTGAGATGTGCTCCCTCTCCCCTCCATCAAAACCAGTTACTGATCGCCTGTGACCCCTGCATAACCAAATCCCTACCTGTAACCCCATAATAACCAGATCCCTACCTGTGACCCCTGTGTAACCAAATGCCTACCTGTGACCCCTGTGTAACCAAATGCCTACCTGTGACCCCTGTGTAACCAAATGCCTACCTGTGACCCCTGCGTAACCAAATGCCTTTTTGTGACTCCTGCGTAACCAAATGACTACCTGTGACCCCTGTGTAACCAAATGCCTTTTTGTGACCCCTGTGTAACCACATGCCTACCTGTGACCCCTGTGTAACCAAATGCCTACCTGTGACCCCTGCGTAACCAAATGCCTACCTGTGACCCCTGCGTAACCAAATGCCTACCTGTGACCCCTGCGTAACCAAATGCCTACCTGTGACCCCTGCGTAACCAAATGCCTACCTGCGACCCCTGTGTAACCAAATGCCTACCTGTGACCCCTGCATAACCAAATGCCTACCTGTGACCCCTGCATAACCAAATCCCTACCTGTAACCCCTGAATAACCAGATCCCCTGTCCCACATCCCTACCCGTAACCCCTGAGTAACCAGATCTGTCCCACATCCCTACCCGTAACCCCTGAGTAACCAGATCTGTCCCACATCCCTACCCGTAACCCCTGATTTACCAGATCCCTGTCCCATATCCCTACCCGTAACCCCTGATTTACCAGATCCCTGTCTCGGCCTAGAAACAAACCGATCGGGAAGTTTCAAACCAGCCATAGAGGCCCTAAGAGACAAGGCGCGTAGAACCTTCTATGCCATCAGGAGAAGCCTCTACAAACTAAAACCGCCTGTAAGAGTCTGGCTTAAAATCTTTGATAGCGTCATCACTCCAATCTTCCTTTATGGCAGTGAAGTATGGGGCGCCATCACCTACCCTGACCAACCCAAATGGGACACCAGCCCAACAGAAATATTCCATCTGGAATTCTGCAAGCACCTCCTCCAAGTCCATCGGAGCACCTCTAACAATGCTTGCCGGGCCGAGCTGGGCAGACTCCCCTTACTTCTTGCAGTACAGAAGAGGGCGCTATCATACTGGGACCATCTAAACATCAGCAGCCTCAACTCATACCACCATAAAGCCCTACTGGCCAACAAGGACCATCCAAAACCATGTGGGCTACAACAACTCATATCCACCCTGATCATCCAAAGCCCCCATGAAGGCAACCTGACAAAATATCAAATAAAGGCCCTAATTAACGATTCCAGGGAAAACTATATCAGAGAATGGAGACATGATATAGAAAACTCCAAGAAACTCACCATTTACCAATCCTTACAGAGGGAATACAAACTGGCCCCATACCTGGAGGTACTACAAGACCCCAAGGACAGACAGATCCTGAGCCGGTACAGACTGAGCGCCCACAGCCTGGAAATTGAATCAGGGTGGCATAGACAGACCTACAAGCCCAGGGAGAATAGACTGTGCCAGCATTGTGACCAGGAGGTCCTGGAAGATAAGGTCCACTTCCTCCTACAGTGCCCCAAGTACTCAGCACTGAGGGAAACTCACTTCCAGAGACTCTCCGCTCTCATCCCGGACTTCACCTCTATAGAAGAGACGAGGAAACTCCACATCATACTGGGAGAAGAGGAGCCGGCGGTGAAAATATCTGCCCAATACGTTGCAGAATGTCACAGACTGAGAGGAACATGAGAGATTCTGGACTTATAAATCCCCAACACGGACTCGCCCCCATCCCCCTTCACATTATCCCTTACCCCTGATAATGTCCATGGACTTGCCCATTCCCCCCCATATATATGTCCCACTACCCCCCCCCTCCTCCCCATATGCTTTGGCAATGCTAAAATGTATTTGGTCCTGCCAATAAAGCTTATTTTGATTTGATTTGATTTGATCTGTCCCATATCCCTACCCGTAACCCCTGATTTACCAGATCCCTGTCCCATATCCCTACCCGTAACCCCTGATTTACCAGATCCTTGTCCCATATCCCTACCTGTAACCCCTGAATAACATCAGTGCGCCAGGAGGGGTTTAAGAGCAGGGTCTGACTTTTTCATTTTATTTCTTTAAAAAGGCCCACCAAACTCCTCAGCACCAGGCCCATGATACTCTTAATCCGGCCCTGACTACGACAAGCATTGCATCATTACTTGTGTATGTACTTACAAAGCCCTTAACTGTTTAACACTTTGCTGAGTTAATTTTCACCATTTTTTGCTCAATATGTTTAAACATGATTTTAAGTAATATTCTATTATAGACAAATTATATATTGTTTTTACAGCAGACTTTGGAGCGTCAAAATACATAACTTTCATGGGTATGCATCATGATACTACGTCTTAACGCTATAACAAAAAAATGTCAAAAAAGTGTAAATTTAAATTTGGATTTCAATCATTTGCAACATGTAAATTTAGTTTTCCACATTTTAGCATCCACACCTTTGTGGTTATATATTCTATTGGTTAGTCTTTTGGAGAAAAAAAACATAAATATATAGCCTGTTACTCTTCAACCCACCCCCAAAAAATGGAAATTTAACCAAAACTGAAAATAATTAAACTTTTTGCTAATATTGTGTTTTATGAAAAATATGGCTATATATAAAGCACTGAACTTGCTCCCGCAATGGGAAATGAGAAGGTGAGTAATGGCAGTGATATTGCTCATTTTAAATGTGAAAAATGAACAATGTCACAGCTTTAAAAAAAAACCAAAAAAAACTTTTTTCCACTTTTTATTCTTTTTAAATAAAGTGTTTAATGGGTTTTATAAAATAATACAGTATAAGGTATGAAAGTAAATAGCAAACGTAAGAGCATAAGATGACATATCAAAAGGGATGGCAATGACAACAGCGGAAATTTTCAAACCAAGGCGATCGAAGGACAGAACCTGAATGAATGTGTGCAGAGTCAGCAATGGAGCCAGTGTAGGGTAGAACCCATTGAGGCCTACAGGAGCCAGAGAGAATTGACATCCATCAGAAAAGAAAAAGTGGGAATCAATTCCGCCTTTATTGCATCTAACCACCGATTCCGGGAACAAGTCGTCGCCAAGAGACTAGAAAAAACCTACTGCTCGAAACGCGTCAGATGTTTGTATTTTTAATTCTGGATGAACTAAAGACACTTTTAATATCGCACCACGAGCAGGAGGTTTTTTTCTAGTCTCTTGGCGATGGCTTGTTCCCAGAATCGGTGGTTTGATGCAATAAAGGCGGAATTGATTCTGGTTGAAAGCTGGAGAAATCTCTGTCCACAAAGAACCACCACAGCGGGGAGTCAAGGAGAGCAGATGAGTGATCACACCTCCATATACTAGATGCTTATATTATTCATTTATCTTGTGAGTGTGTTTATAAGTAGGGATGTGCGTTACGATTTGGACTGATTCGTTTTTTTTCACAGGCCGATTCGGTGCTTCGGATTCGTCCGATGTTCTAAATCGGATCAGCACCGAAATACACAGCATCCGAAATTTTTTCTGATCCGAAACTAAATAATTTCGTTATTTCGTATGAACGTGAAATTTGGAAAATTGCAAGTCATTTTCGTACCATTCGTGATTTCGGTTCCATTTCGGTCATTTCAGACATTGTATTTTTCGGTTCCATTGCTGATTCCGTAATTTTGTATCGTTTCGATCAATTCGATAGTTACTCGATATCCATTTGATAGTTCATTTCAAATTCGATAGTTACTCGATATCCATTTGATACTTCATTTCAAATTCGATAGTTGCAGCATATGAATCCTCACACTGTCGGGCAGCACCTCTAAAGTATAATAATGCAGCATATGATTCCGCACACTGCCGGGCAGCACCTCGAGGAAAGTTCAAAAATTCAACCAAATTTCAAAAATGCTTAAAAGATCCTAAATAATCTAAAAATAAAGACACTCTTACCTGCAGAATATTATAAGCAATGGTTTGGTATATATTGAATTAAAACGGGAATATTTTTAACATTGAAGCCTATGGGGTAAAACATTTCCCACACCTTTTTTAACATTGAAGCCTATGGGGTAAAACATTTCCCACGCCTTTAACATTGAAGCCTATGGGATAAAACATTTCCCACACCTTTTTTTAACATTGAAGCCTATGGAGTAAAACACTTCCCACACCTTTTTTAACATTTGAAATGAACTATCAAATGGATAAATCGACTAACTATCGAATTTGAGATGAACTATTGAATGGATATTGACTAACTATCTAATTTGAAATGAACTATCAAATGTATATCCATGCTCTGTGAGGGGCCGCACTGCCCTCCGCTTCTGGAGCATGGAAGGTGCAAGGTCGTTGAAGATGTGTGGGGCGACCCCCTCCATCAAGGAAGCGCCATCTTAGGCCGCCCACGACACCGTTTCTTTAGTCGAATAGAACAGGCAGCGGAGCACCACATCACCGGGAGGTTTGTTGGGGCCCGAGCGGGGTCGCAAGTATGGTGAATCCGATCCAGGTGTAGGCTGGCTTCAGATGCGTTGGGGAGGAGGGCCTGGAAACAGCTTGCCCACGAAGGCCTGCAGATCCTGCACTGCCTCAGGGATATCTCAGAGGCAAAGTTTGGAGTAGCGAGATTGGTTATCAACCTCCTCCATCGCTTCTTGAAGGGTAGCATATTTGTCGCTCCTCCAGAGCTCCGCACACGCCATGGCCTGGTCCACCTCCACCTCATCCACGCAGTGCACTGATATTTACAGTGCCCAGTTATTACACTATCTGTAGCAGGTACCTGCTATTATTCTTCTTTTTTTGCTTATACTGTATATATATTGGGGAAGATACAGCTGTTTATAATTAAGGATTCCTATATTTTAATGGCAAGATATAGACACACATATTTTTAGACATGTTAGAAATTGTTATTAGGACATACATTATTTTAAATCTTTTACTTACAAGAACAGTCAGGTGAATAGTTTGAACAAGTGGTTTCCATTACAATTATTGCCCAGATAAACATTGCTGCATGTAGCATTTTTGTATATATTTTTTTGCTTTTTTGGTTTCAATAAAGATTTTCATATAAAGAGTTTAGCTCTAAGTCTAGGTTTAATGGATGTATTATGAGTATCATCTGATCCAGTCTATTCTGGATGGATATAATAAAAGTTAACAAACAACTTCTTTATTTAGAGTTTTCTCTATAGAAAGAAATTGAGGTGACCTTTCTGTGAGCTTCTGCAAGCCGTCTGTGTGTCTGTTCCCTCGTCCTGAGCTTAGTGGTGTGTCTCCATCCAGTATTCGAATCACCTATCCCATCAGTTATTGTTCCTCACTGCATATCAGGTCCATATCTGCAAACTGGTACCAACCTGGTACTAATTCCTGACATTAGGTACCACGTTACAAAGGCCATATACCCAATAGTTTTCTCTGGATGAGGAGTTTTTTGTCCCACTTCACTGTTTCTCCTATGACCTTTTATACACTTTAATTTATTTTTATCTTTTTCCTTTTGTACTTGTTTGTTTAAGGTATGTATGTACCTCTGTGAGTGTGTGTATTTTACTTGTGGTAATTTGTCACCTTTTATACATAATAAATGTCCAGTTTTATTGTGTCTACTAGGGTTTATCCATGCACTCACTATAGTTTATCATTCTGTCCTGCACATACTCTACAATAATAGTGATTTATTGATATACTTACTTATTCTTCGGTTACCAGTGTTGGTTATTATGCCCTGGTTCAGGCAGTGCTTTACAGCATCTATTTATGTATTCCTAGCTCCATCAAAGTAAAACAAAAAGGCCTAGTATTCCCATACCAACTTGAGGAATTTGGTTGTTTAACTCAGATACTCTGCACATGCCCCCTATATTGTGACAATTGAGTAAACAATGTACCTTTCTATCCTGTTTTCACAAGAGCATCCATTTATAACAGATAATGCAAACAGCGTGTTGCTATGGAGACATGCATTTATGTATGACACATATTTCACATTATACTAGAGAGCAACAAGCAGAAAATGGAAAAAATAATCGGTAAATAGTTTATATTAACCCTATAAATATATTATATATTGTATTTTTTATGTAGCAAAGCATAAGTATGTGGCTCAAGCTTTAACTTTGCACCTGTTGGTCCATAGAAGAGCATAGAGTGCATAACACAACCTGCTATTATTTACTATTTTTCTTGGCAAATTCTGTGAAATTTTATATGAATGGGGACTGCTGCTGAACTCCCAAATCTCAAAACAATATCTCAAGCAGACTGACGTCTCCTCATTCTGATACATCTGTAGGGATAAGCGTTCGATTCGGATCTGTTCGGAGTTCAAATCGAACATCGGCTGTTCGCGAACTTCGAACTTTTTGGGACGTTCGCCAAAAGTTCAATTTTTTTTGTTTTAAAAAAAGTATAAAAAATGCTTAAAAAAATACTAAAAAATATAGAAATAAAGAGACTCTTTACTGCAGAATATTATAAGCAACGGTTTATTAGATATTGAATTAAAACGGGAATATTTTTAACATTGAAGCCTATGGGATAAAACATTCTTGTTACTAAAACATCAGGCAGACACGGCCCTCTAATCAGGCACTGTAGAGTGCAGTCTGCCGGGGTCTCCCAAGGATCCCCTTGAGGAGCATGCGGCCGCCGGATGACAGAGCTGTGACTGTGCGGGCTAGCCGCCCGGGTGCATGTGGCAGAGACTGGCGGCACAGGGAGGGAGCCACTGCACCTGCGGCCACGGCAGACCCCCCCCACAACCAGGATCCAGGGAGCCCCCACTGACCACCAAGCTAAGATAAGGCGACACATTTCTAAAAAAAAAAAAATCCGAGGACATTTTTAAATGTCCCCGGGAACATAAAATAAAACCTTTTTTTTCTCTACCTGGCTGAATGTATTTAATTATATATATTAGATACATTCAGCCAGGTAGAGGGTGGTGGCATGTGGGCTGCGCGGGGTCTCAGGCAGTGGGTTTTTGTTTTTGTGCGTATATTCTTAGTAAATTTATAGGGGAAGGTAAGGGCAGGTTTGACATATATATATATATATATACATACATACACACACACACACACATACACTTGCATTACACACACATTTTGGCAACTAATTGTCCCCCCCATTTGGCTGATCCCTCCACAAGAAATGTTGAACCCGATAGAGCAGAGAATAATATATATATTCTCTGCTCTGTCGGGTTCAACATTTCTTCTGGAGGGATCAGCCAAATGGAGGGGCGCATTTAGTTGAGATTGTCCACATGCCACCCATGTGCATATGTGTATATATGGTCTGAAGTCTGTGGGTGGGTGTATATATATATATATCTGCGTATTGATATATACGTATATATAGGTCTGCGTGTTGATATATACGTATATGTCTGTGTGTGGTATCAATGCATCCCTACTCTATACACAGCGCTCTGTGTCCCTATAATATATATGATATGGGGTTACCTTTTTATATATTTTTATACTATTCCTATTAAATTAACAGTAATTTTTGATGTATTTTATTCAGTAGAAACTTTTTTGCCTATATAACATGTGCTTTGTGAAAAAAACCTTTTTGTGTGTACATTTTAATTTAGTTAGTGGATTCCTGTCCAGTGCGGTGAGAAGCAAACGTAATGCAGTGTAGACGTGCTGCGAGGCAGAGCGGAGTGAAGTCAAGCCTGCAAAATGTTTGCTTCTCTTCGCTGCACTGTGCGTCGCTACACGCTCAGTGTCAGGGTTATCCAAAGAGATCCGAATTGCTGGAGAAAGGTAACCGAATGCTGAAAATCAGCGTTCGGTTACCTTTCCTGGCCATTCGGCTATTCAGAGAGCAGGCAATTCACCAAATCCTGGCGAATTGCCTGCACATACGGTGCCTGTTCGGTCCCTGTTCGAGGGCAGTGAAATCCCCATAGAGAAGCACTGCTTCGGCTATTCAGAGAACGAAAACCAGCAGTGAAAGGTTCCCCTAATGCCCTGCCATTCGGTGGTTTAATTCGGCAAATTAATTCAGGAGAATCCCATAGGCTTCAATGTTAAAAATATTCCCATTTTAATTCAATATCTAATAAACCGTTCATTATAAAATTCTGCAGCAAAAAGTCTCTTTATTTATAGATTTTTTAGGATACTTTAAGCATTTTTCTTTTTTTTTTTTTTTTTTAAAAGTCCGATTTTTTTTTTTTTTTTTTTAGTTTACTTATTTTTTTGTAACAGCCCTCTTTATTATCATTCCCTGGACCTCCTGTGAAAATTTCAGACATTTTCGCTCAGTAGTTTCTTTGCAAACAGCGTTTCATTTTCCCAGATTCATACAAATGGTTTTTCTAATTTATTCACTGCCTCCTCTACGTCACAGCTGCTTCGGCTCTGTGTGATTCGGCTCCTGTTCGGCTTCTTCGAAGGTTAATCCAGATGTTTTTGCTTGTTTTCAGCGTGCATTTGGTTAGTGTTCGTCAGGTTTTCGGTAGCCTTTCCCTGCAATTCGGGGACCCTGTGCTGTTTGCTGAATACACCGCAGGGTCACCGAAATGGGATCGGCAAAAGGAACCGAATTGAAGAGAACGAAAAGTCACCGAACGTGCGGTGACTTTTCGAATCTCTTTGGATAACCCTGTGCGTCTCAGCCTTTATTCCCGCATTGCTAGCTTACCGAATAAGTTTGTATACTTGTTACTGACCCTGCTTGTTCTGAGGACCCGATCTGTTGCTGACTTTGCCTGCCATTTGACTATTCTCTCTGTGTATTCCCTGCCTGTTCTGTTTGCTTCCTGTTGGTACTGGTGGGCGCCGATTCTCACCATATACAGTAGCGCAGTACAAGTGCCTAAACATTGCTGACCTGTTTTTTTTATAGCTGTTGATGTAACTGAATAGATCAGGGATCTCTTCTGCATTACCAAAACCTCCACCATTGCACTCTTCCATAATACCTCATAGGGGTTACGGTGTGAAGGCACTTGCTGCCACCAAAGGCAAAATATTTGGGAGCACTGATTCCTGTAACAGATTCATATCATTTTAATATTTGACCGCAGGGTCCACCACTGCACTCTTCCACAATACCACAGAGGGGTTACGGTGTGAAAGCACTTGCTGCCACCAAAGGCACAATATTTGGGTGCACTGCCACTGATGCCTGTACCAGATTCATATCATTTTAATATTGGACCGCATGGTCCACCACTGCACTATTCCACAATACCACAGAGGGGTTACGGTGTGAAGGCACTTGCTGTCACCAAAGGCACAACATTTGGGTGCACTGCCACTGACGCCTGTACCAGATTCATATCATTTTAATATTGGACTGCAGGGTCCACCACTGCACTCTTCCACAATACCACAGAGGGGTTACGGTGTGACGGCACGGTTGCCGACACTAAAGGCCCAATTTTAAAGCACCTATTGTTACTTTCATCCAAAGCCTGCATAAGTTTCACAATAATTTAGCCCAAAAAATCACTAAAGTTGTTCTGCGTGTCCTAAAACGTCTCCTCTTTTCATACAGGCTGCCGCCCCAAGCAGTTGTTTATGAATAGATTAAAAGGAAAAACATTTACCGTCATTTGAAATGTCATTATTTTGTTTTTAAATGTTTCTATACATCCTACAAATCCACCACTTCACGGGCAGGTTATGGGGACCTCCTAGGCTCGATATTTGAAGGAATTTTTTGTTTTTATTTCTAACCTTTATTTCATGGAAAACTCACTGTCCCTTTAAAAACGTTTTTTTTTTCAACTTTTTGTCCTTGTTTCCTGTCCCCCAGGGCACTACCCGGACCCCCATACACCTTTTATGGCAAATATCTAGCATATATGCCCTCTTGCAGGGCACTCTAAAAATCGAATGTTCGAGTCCCATTGACTTACTGTAATGGTAGCTGTATCGCTTACCCAAGAGTAGCGGAGTTGGGATCCTTGAGGGCAGAAGTATCTGCTTGAATAATACAAAAGGTTTATAACTTACAGACTGTAACAAGGAGACACAAGGACTAACTGAATTGTCTCTAAGCTCTGAAGGTTGAGACCAACAGATTACCTAGGACACACTCAGAAACAGCAGACGTGGAATGACAGTCCGTGAAGTATTCAAGGTGCAGGGCAGTCAGATGCAGAAACCAATCGTTTTGGTACATACACGGACTAACTGAATTGTCTCTAAGCTCTGAAGGTTGAGACCAACAGATTACTTAGGACACACTCAGAAACACCATACGTGGAACGACAATCCGTGAAGTACTCAAGGTGCAGGGCAGTTAGAGATGCAGAAATAACATAAAACAGAAATAAACAATAGTTTGTTATCGTGGTCTTAGCAAAACCATAAACCTAAGTAGTAACCTGGAAAAAGGGAACCCGAAGGGTTGCAAACGATACCCCTAAACGTGAAGGGTTAGAATCCAAAACCGCTAGTGATCAACCCAGAAACCAGCAGGGGGTTAAATCACTAAAACAAGTGATACAACGTAAAATGCACAATAGAGAGAGAGAAGTCAAAAGCCAAGCCGGGTCAATAAACTGTAACAGGAATCTCATACAAAGCCGGGTCGTCAACAGTAGTCAAATAGATATAGCAGTAGCGGTGCGTGAATAACTCCACAACAGGGCAATGAGGCCATTCCTAGAGCGCTGTTTTAAAGCCTGTGGCTCCTGGTAACCACACCTGACACCGTCCCCTCAGATGCCGATCTGCCAGCAGAAAGTGCTGGCATCCGACCAGCCAGCGGTCCCCCTTCTTACCCAGACCCCCCAGGGGGCAAAGCGGGGGCTGAGGATGTAACACTTACATTGAGTTCGGATCGTGCTCGAACTCGAACTTTTGAAATTGTTCGAGTTTGAAGTCGAACCGAACATGGGGGCGTTCGGCTCTTCCCTATACATCTGTGCTTTTTGTAATATGCACGCCAGTGAAGCTTTGATTATGACTATAGGGGTTACTCGAAGAGCACCGAATGCCACCGATATAAAGCCGAACGCCACCAATAAACCAATGACCGCATCCGATACACCACCAAACGCCTCCAATAAACCACTGAATGCATCCGATAAACCCCAGAACGCCACCGACAAAAGACACCATAGAATATACAACTGCAAAGGCTCGGATGATAAAATGTGAAAAAAAACTACTTTACACATTCTAAATGATTGAAATTTTTTACATATTTTGCTATAACATTCTGGCAGAACATGACAAATATATATACTAATGATATATTATGAATCTGCAGAAAAAAAGGGGCTCCCCACCACTGACTGTAATGTCTGGCGTTTATCAGTGGTCAGCACATGAAGAGTGCTGCTCATACTCAGCACTGGCTGTCCAGACCAGAATCAGTTAATACCGTACACACACACCACACCCCTGCCTGAATAAAGTACCACTCTCCCCTTCCATCAGAGCCTCTGCAATAAGAGTCTAACCCTATAAGAGTTCAGACCTACTTTTGTAATACTCCTGATTATTTAGGTGTATAGAACCAGCTTATCTATTTGACCACGGCTTTCTGGATATTTCCTCGGTACTGCGGAAGGATCCCTCCTGTGTCCTAGCTACAGCACCCTTGTGTTCTCCTCAAGGTACCTCCAAAGTTCCCAGTGTCTCCACAGGTCCAAAGTGTCTCCCAATCTCCAAGTGCTCCCCTGGTGTTCTGTTACCTACAGCCTTTTTTTCCCCCCTCAAGAATACACAAGACCCTGCTGTATTCAAGAATCCTGATATCCTCTTCTGTCATCCATCCTGGTCATCCCTCTGCAACCCCTGAGTGTCATCAGTGCTTGCTGGCTCTCCTGCTCCTGCCTCCACCCTTGTTCCCTTAAGTGTGTAATCAGTCCCTGCAGATCACTACATACCGGGCTCATATCTGCAAGGCCAGTACCCCTCAGTGGCTGATCCTGACAAAAGGATATATAATATGTCTGGGTCGTATAATAAAACGTGACTTCTAATTGCATTTAAACATGATGAGCAAAAACTGTAAATATTAGCTCAGTATACAGGGGTGAAATGGCTCAGCAGTGAAGAGGGTTAAACAAAAATAATGGATGATAATGCATGGAAATAAGAAATAAGGTCATGTATGGGTGTGAAAGCTGGAACATAAGAAAGGCTGAGCGCCAAAGAATTGAGGCCTTTGAACTATGGTGCTGGAGAGGTCCCTTGGACTGCAAGGCAATCAAACCGGTCAGTCTTCGAGGAGATTAACCCGGACTACCCTTTAGAAGGCCAGATCCTGAAGATGAAACTACTATATTTTGGTCACCTAATGAGAAGGAAGGACTCCCTGGAGAAGAGCCTAATGTTGGAAAAGATTGAAGGCCTGGAGGAACGTTGTCCATGGGGTCACCACGGGTTGGACACGACTTTGCAACTAACAACAACAACAATGAATAGCAATCAACAGGTGTGTTACAGACTAAAATAAAAATGCCATTAAAAAAAAATCAATCAATCCAGAGAAATGGCTATAAAATTCTAAAAAAATTCTGCAAATGAAAAGAATATGGTTGAATAAAATAGTAACAAAAACAGGGAATTTTTTTACATTGAAACCCATGGGATTCCGCTGTTTAAACTTCTCAAACGAAAGCGCCAAAAATCTGGGCATTTTGCCAACCTTTCGTTGCTGTTCAGCGTTCTCTGAATAGATTAACCATTACTCCTATGGGGAATTTCACTGCCGCCGATTTGCAGTATTTCGCTGGCAATTCGCCAATATTTGGCAAATTGACAGCTTTTTGAATAGCCAAATTGCCACGAAATTGCAGCATACGGTGAAGTTCACCATTTGGTGCAATACAGTGGCCAATTTGGCAGTGTTTGAACAACCCCTTAAGGCCCCTATTACAATCTTCGTGCAAATGCACTAACGCAGCGCAATTTTTTTTGCGCACGCAAAAAACGTTAGCGCACGCAAATTAACACGGTATTACGATCCGAGTGCAGTTTTTCAGCCTTCATGTTTTTTCGAGCGCAAATCCGACGCGCAAAGCCGGGCACAAATGACCGTTGCATGCAGGAATCGGTGGGCAGACTGGCTGAATCCCGTGAAAAAACAATCAGAATTAAGAACCACCATTTGCTAGGTTTCGGTTGTTGCACCTGTCAAAGTCAATCTGCGTATATGTGCTGCAAAACAAATAAAAAATTAAACAATTTATTAATTTTATTGTTTGGGTATGTGTAGAATGTGTAACTGTACTGTGCTGTATTTTTTTTTTTTTTTTTTGTGCAGGTTCATTTAGTTTCGGCCAGAACGTTCAGATTGTAAGTTAACACCAGGTTTTCAAAGACGTTACGATACTTTGCGCACACGTCGTTCGTACGACGTTGCGCGAAGATCGTAATACCATCCGCTCTAACGCATTCGCGCTGACAATGGTAAGTATGGGATGGGCACACACACTTGCACTTGCGCTGGGTTCACGCAGGGTCAATCGCGGTAGACGCTAACGCGCACCGTTTGCGCGAACGTCGTAATATGACGTTCCGCGCAAATGTTTTTGTCCTCGCGCAAAAGCGCATTTCGCGCACGCAAATGCGCTGCGCAAGGATTGTAATAGGGGCCTAAGTGTTTTCGATCATTGTTCTGCTGACAAGAACATACTCCGGTGCCTTGCAGACGTTGCTGAACACAATGCATAGGGACCCAATACATACAAAGTATACACTGATTAAGACATCTGGTGCTAAGGAAAAGGTCAATCTCCTATATTAGCATCACAAATATTGAATAAAATAAACGACCCAGAATTTGCCAAAGCACAACAAAAATAGTGCAATACTTTTATATATCCATAAAGAAATATATAATGATATCTAAAGTCATAATTTTTTTCCCAACAATCTAATTTTACAGTAAATTTATCTTTTTGTCTCCATCCATCTTGGCCTGAGTCTGGATAAGTTTTTCGTTCATTCTTGAGGAAAGACACCGCACAATGTTACCAGAGTTGTGCTTCAGTGTAAGTATGGTGTTTATGAATAACATGCTTGAAAGTTAGAAAATTTACACTAATGCCACAAAAATTCAGTATAAGCCTCAAGAGAACTAAACATTTTTGACAGCACCTTAATTTTCCTAATACTAGCAGCCCTACTCCATTCAAACTGTTAACATTAATGGAAGAGCCACAAAGTGTAATGACCCTTCTTGTTATTTCTAACAGCTCTTATTCCAATCCTCTGCTCTTATACACCCTCCAGACTCGCTACCTGCAAAGATGCTCCCGCACCGCAGAGCGTGCCTGGAGGAAATCCCACTCTGAAGCTGATTTTGTTCACTTCAAGTTTATTCTCCGGTCATACACCTCTGCCCTCCACTTGGCCAAACAATCCTTCTTCTCATCTCTTATATCTACGCTGTCCTCCAACCCTAAACAGCTCTGGTCCACCTTCAACACCCTCCTCTACCCACCTGCACCTCCCCCCTCAGCTGCCTTCAGCGCTCAAGACCTGGCAGACTACTTCCTCAGTAAAACTCTAACTATCAGAAGCAACATCCCAACACAAGATAGTTATCTGCCACCTCCACTCCCACAGGTCCCCTCTGCCACCCTCTGCCGCTTCCTCCCAGCCACTGAGGAGGAAGTCAATTCCTTATTGTCCTCCTCACATCTCACCACGTGCCCGCTCGACCCCATTCCCTCACATCTAATTCCTCCCCTCTCCTCCTCCCTCACCCCTGCTCTCACACACATCTTCAAACTATCTCTCTCCACTGGCTCCTTTCCATCCGCCTTCAAACACACGCTAGTTACCCCTTTACTAAAGAAACCATCCCTAGACCCCAACTCTCCATCCAACTACCGCCCTGTATCCCTGCTTCCCTTCACATCAAAGCTCTTAGAAAAATTAGTCTTCAACCGCCTCTCCCTCTTCCTGTCCTCCAATTCCCTACTTGACCCCCTGCAATCTGGCTTCCGTCCCCTACACTCAACTGAAACTGCCCTCACCAAAGTCACCAACGACCTCCTAACTGCTAAAAAACACGGCCACTATTCTATTCTCATCCTGCTTGACCTCTCGGCTGCTTTTGACACTGTTGACCACCCCCTCCTTCTACAGACCCTCAACTCTCTGGGTCTCAGTGACACTGCACTTGCTTGGGTTGACTCCTATTTATCCAACAGGTCCTTCTGTGTGTCCTTTGCTGGTAACTCCTCCTCTTCATTGCCTCTATCTGTTGGTGTACCTCAAGGCTCTGTCCTTGGTCCTCTGCTCTTTTCCATCTACACCTCCTCCCTGGGCAAAATCATCAACAGCTTTGGCTTTAATTACCACCTCTACGCTGATGACACTCAGATCTACCTCTCTACCCCTGATCTCTCTCCCCCTGTCCTCTCAAAAGTCAGTGACTGTTTATCTGGCATCTCCTCCTGGATGGCCTCCCACCACCTAAAGATCAACATGTCAAAGACTGAGCTCCTACTTATTCCTCCCTCCAATGCCTCCCCACCTCCTGACTTCTCTATCACGGTGGAGGGTATCACCATCTCCCCATCAAACCAAGTTCGCTGTCTTGGAGTTACACTTGACTCTGCTCTTTCCTTCATCCCCCACATCCAGTCTCTTTCCTCCTCCTGCCGATACCAACTGTGTAATATTTCCAGAATTCGGCCATTTCTTACTGCTGTCACCACAAAGCAACTCATACACGCCCTGGTAATCTCCCGACTCGACTATTGCAATAATCTCTTATCTGGCCTCCCTCTGTCCCGCCTCTTCCCCCCCCTACAATCCATCCTGAATGCCTCCGCCAGGCTAATTCACCTCACCCGCCGCTCTGTCTCTGCCGCTCCCCTCTGCGAGTCCCTTCACTGGCTCCCCATCCACTGCAGAATTAAGTTCAAAATCCTTATCCTTACCTACAAAACCCTCACTAACTCAGCGCCCCACTACCTGTCCTCACTAATAACCAAATACACCCCAGCCCGCTCCCTAAGGTCAAACAGTGACCTGCGCCTAGCTTCTCCCCGCATCACCTCTTCCCATGATAGACTGCAGGATTTCTCACGCGCAGCCCCCACTCTCTGGAACGCTCTCCCTCGTACTGTCAGACTTTCCCCTAACTTCTCTTCCTTCAAACGCTCCCTTAAAGCATTCCTATTTAGGGAAGCCTACCACCCAACTCACTGACACAACCATCAATCACTCACCTTACAGTCCTCTCCTCCTGTTTCCAACCCCAACCCTCCTAGATTGTGAGTTCCTACGGGAATAGGGCCCTCATCTCCTCCTGTACTGTTTGTCAAATGTTGTTCAATGTATTGTAACCCTGTCTATACTGTGCTTATTGTGCAGCGCTGCGGAATATGCTGGCGCTTTATAAATGAAGAATAATAATAATAATAATAATTCCAAATGAGCTGTTGCTGTTCTGCTGTTATGGCTACCTAATGTACATTTATACTTTTTATACTTTGTATAGGAAACACAAATGTTGAGGCAGTCGGAGAATAATGGCCAAGCTCTTACAAATGTAGTATTGTAAAGAAAATACCAACTTCCAAAATTTCATCAGCAAAATCCCTTAACACTGGGGAAAAATGTAGTTTAACAAACCAACTGCTCACCAATGGTCTTTTGGTGAAGAGTAGGGTGCTTTCTTCCACCTCTTTTCATAAAACTAATGAAGGCCCGGGAAAACAAAAAATTCTCTATTGTCCTTCCAGTGGGAAAGCATAATCCAGTGAGATTATATACACTTGGGGTGCTCAACCCATATCTCATTGGCATTTGTGGACCACTAAGCCATTCAATGTGGCTCTTTAAAATCATATATGCAGTCAGGGCTCAAAATGTCTGCTTGGAGTGGAAATTTGACCACCAAATTGTGGTGGTAGCAGAATGGTTCAGTGATGCAAGATGGTCTGATGTAAGGTAAGAGATTGACAAAGCACTGGTGGTGGTAAGGAGAATTATTGCAAAGAGTGTTTAGTGGCCTAAGCCTCTGATCTGGGGTCTGTGTGAAGTCAGGGCTTAGAATGGGATGGGGCATACGTATGAAAAATAACCCCAGGGTTGGATGTCTGTGTCATTCAAAATCGTTACAAAAGATTCACCTGCTCCTGGAGTAATTGAAAATTCCCAAAAAATTAAGAGACAGACACCAACACTGCTTTCAATAAGTCCACTCATGTGGCCTCAGGTGTCTGTCTTTTTATTGTTCTAGATGGGGCATAAAATGAAGTCGAGACATGAAATGGGGTAGTAATGGAGCACTTCAAGTCAAAATTGAGGACAAAAATTATTGACATCTGGGGTATTGCTTTTGAGTAGCTACTACAGAAATAGTCCCCAATATTGAATTATTAATAAGCAATAAGCAGAGTCAAACGAATCTTTAATTCCTTTCACTGTCATTGTAGTATATGTAAGAATTGTTTATTGTGTGGCCTGCTATGAGTACCAAAATTATCAGGTTGGCCTTCAACTTCCAAAAGGATGAGTCCTCCTGATTTGCACAATATTTAAAGCAGGACTTGCACACATCTTTTATGGAGTCCAATGGGCTCTATGAGAGGGTACTAGAAGTGGTAAACAGCACCTCTGGCAATATCCATTAGCTCCTCTCCTCTCGAACATTTTGAGCCTTTCAATTCAAACCTATTGGCTAATTTAGCAGATGACTCATAACTGAATACATAAGAGGGAGCCACTCAGACTTAACATCTCCAGCTAACTTTTTGTATTAGTGCCTCCCTATTATCGCCTTGGCCAGAATATGCTCTGTGAAACCAGGGAGCCTTTATAATCTGCCATGCTAATGTGGCACGTTAATCATCCTTTGGTTTGACGCAAGTAATAATGTGAGCAGAATTTTCAAGTTTTTATAACAGGTAGATAAATATTAAGCAACCAACATTTTATGTTACCACTTTTATTACAAAGAATACATTGTTCACCATAAGTAATATTTATAGATTAAATGGTAAAAATTGTAAATTAAACCAGTTTTAATACCAAGTTGTAATACTATAAGATATGCAATTGCTAAGGAGGGTGGATTGTACTGTAAGGCACTATTTAATCTATTCTATCATTTAATGTTATGTTCTACATCAAGATTAGCGGTAAAATCATTTAGTCTGCATTTGCTGATTAATAAATCTGTGCTACAGCTAATACTATTAATATGAAATCTTCCTTTAGTTTATAAGGTAGGCTGCAAACCATTGTTAGTGCTTTCGTTATTACCCTCCACTATGTAATCTCGGCAATATTGCTTTCTCTCCTCATTGATTCTGTTGTCGTTAATGTTTTTATGCATTTGCCAATGTTTGTTTTACATTTAAATTGTTAATATTCTTATTATGATAATCAATTTACATGCATCAAGTATTTCCATGATACCCATAAAACAGACGAAACAGCAGAAATTAAAATAAAAGGAATACGTAAACAATTGTTAACACCGTGTTGTCATGCTATGCTCTCCAGGGTCGGAACAAGGCTTTAAGGACGCACACAGGTTCAGTTACATTTTACTGCCTACCACATTGCCCCCCCCCTTAACCACTGCTGTTTCATCATTAGGAATGTGTTCTATGTGAGTAATGAAAGTTAACTGCAAGTGTGTTGCTGCCTGCATGGAATACAGGTGTGCGTGGGGTTGTCTGTGTGGTATGGGAGTATAAAGAATATATATGTTAAGGGTAAATCCCGAAGTGCGGTTAATCCTAGGATTATCCAGGTAATCCTGACATTACCCAAAACCACTGGGTAAAGCTGCAAAAAAAATTACATTTCGGACTTTACCCGGGTAATCTTAGGACTAATCAACTGCCCTTGGGTAACAGTCTGGAAGTTAGGACTTTACTTGGATAATGTGCAAGTCTGAAGCTTCACCCGGGTAAACTGAGGACTATCCACAGCTTCACCAGGGTAATCTGCAGAGCATCCAACCCCGCTTGGGTAAAAGTGAATTTTACTATTATCTATGGATATTATCAATGAAAATGGCAAAAGACAAACATTAAAATGTGTTAGGGATATAATGAATATACAGAGTGACAGGATATGTTTCTTATATTTATTTATTTACAAAGGATTTTACCAGGAAGGATACATCGCGATTTCTCTCATTTTCAAGTACGTCCTGGGTTCAAGAACATTTAAAATTATATGATTGTGAAAGAGTTACATGATCTTTTATTATGTGTCATGTGTGCTTATATATCATTTATAAAACATAATAACCATTAAGTTACTCTTTATATAATATCTTTATCATAATAAATTAATTTTCAGACAATTAATGCACAGAGTAACATATTTAGTGTAGTATGTGACTGTGGATACAATTTCATTAACAAAATAGTGGGGGTTTTTTGTTATTTTTATCAGTCAGATAACAGTTTGCAGCTTTATCCGGGTAATCATCGGAATTCAGTCAACTGTAACCTGCTGAAAACCCAAGAAAAGCGGAGCACCCAGAGGTGTTTGGATATTTTGCAGATTACCCGGATAAAGTCCAATGTTTCGTTGCACATCACACTTTATCCAGCAACACTAGGGTAATTTGCGAATTACCCGGTTAAAACAGAGTAGAAAACCGGAATACCCAGAGGCCTCTGGATACTTTGCAGATTACCCGGGTAAAGTCAGAAATTTAATTTCACTTCGGACTTTTGCTAATGACGCCTGGGTAATGCTAGGATTACACGGGTAATCCTAGGATTAACCGCACTTCGGGCTTTAACCGTAACATATGTAGCGCTCACTCCCGGAGGAGCCGCTGAAAATGAACCACGGGTCAGTCTCCCCGCACTAGGGAATAAATATACTCCAACACAGTTGTGGGTTTTTATCATTTAAATAGTTTACTAAAATGTTTGGCAGATATTAAGATACGGTATTCACAGATATTATTACAGTACTGTCATATTGCGATAAAACGCGTAGCGGAAAAGAAACGAAACACGAGGCTTCGTATTTCGGAAAATAAAATATTCGTAACCGAACATAAAAGAAAATGCAATTGCACGAATATTCAGAAAAGGGACACGTAGCGGAACCCCAAAATATACAATCACTTCGTATCACGGCAAACGCGCAGCGGAAAAGAGAAAAATATATTCGGAACGTATCTTTAAACCCCGTTCCGATTCGTAACAAAAATGAGTCCTGCACAGGTTAAGTCCCGGAATGTAAAAGGTGTGTATGTGTGTAAGGTACCCGGGTACTGTTCAACTGGCCAGTGAAATTACTTAAGAAAAGTCTTCGACTAGTCAAGTTGGGGCCCTGTGGACTTTAAAGAGAAAACAGCAGCGTGCTCTTTGTATTATAAACGGCCTTGGAGGCCTCTCACCCATCCGCCGGTTGCTTTAGGCTCCGCTGACCCAGGACGTCTCTCCGCTGGATTTTGACTGGGGATACTAGTGGCCGGATCCGTTGTCTGACTTCCCGTAGCTTGTCCACGACTTTTCCTCAGCTCACCGCCTGCTCTCTGTACCCGATCCACTTGCGGTGACTCCTTACTCGAGGTCTTCGGTTGGTTCCCTCTGTAGCAACACTGGAACTTGGAGGGCTCCTTCTCTTGAGGACTGAATGACCCGGTAACCGAACTGACAGGTCTCACTTGCTTTCCGCCCTAGGTCTTCTCCCAAAGTATGGCACTGTGTCTGCTCTCTCTCGTTCCCTGGCGCGCTCTGCCGCGTTCTCCACGAGGCAGAGGATGTAAGTCTCCAGTCCCCACCCACTTCCTGTCTTCTTGCAAAGCATGCCGGGCATTGTAGTCCCAATGTCCAGTATCTCTGATCGCGATAGTCTCCATCTTCTGGCCAAAAATAGGTACTGCCACAGCAAGATTTTTAACACAGCGCTACACATATATTTATATTCCAGTGTTATCTGCTCTTTGAGACTCTCAAAGAAAATGAGAGAAAAACAAAACAGATAATAGTGTAATGCAGTCTATATACACAGTACAGCAGCAATCGAATCCCGAAGAATTTTCAGTCACATGGTCCAAAGCCTGTATTAACTAGCTCTGTATGATCAGAGGTATGCCAACTTGTTAGGTGGCCTGAGTTGATTCAGCCATTAGGCCAGTTAGACATTTGCCTAGGGTGGCAAAGTGAGATGGGTGCTGTGCTGCAGCCCTATTACTGCCAGCACTATGACAGTTCTGCTGTTGATGTGCTGCAGGGTTGCTTGGAGGAGCGAGTGCTCAGTAGGTCTCCTGCCTTTCACATCACTATCTCTCTGCAGTGATAGCAGAATTATGCTTCAGAGAGGAGTAAGGCTGGCATCCCTTCCACGAAGACTTTTTTCTACTGGTCCGCACCGGTGCTCAGTAATGGCACCTATTGGAAGGTCCAAAGCTTCCAGCTGATCGTCAAAGTTCTGCAGCTCAGCACTGATCTGGTGCCGATCACGCACTTCCGCGGGAATGTTAGTCCTACTTACAGGATCTCCCCTCCGTCCACTGACTTCATCGGACATGGGCCTGATGACTTTAGAAACAGTACTTCCCCCTGACTGGGTAAGGAATTCCCTATGGAGGAGATACAGAAGTCCTTTGGACCCACATATCTCTGGAACATAGAAACATAGAAACATAGAAAAATGTCGGCAGATAAGAACCTTTCGGCCCATCTAGTCTGCCCAATTACATGGATACTTTACCTGGATTTATCTTTTGTTTAGGATAGCCTTATGCCTATCCCATGCTTGCTTAAATTCAATTACTGTTTTGGCCTCTACCACTTCTACTGGAAGACTGTTCCATGTATCCACCACCCTCTCAGTAAAATAATGCTTCCTGATGTTACTTTTAAACCTTTGCCCCTCTAATCTAAGACTATGTCCTCTTGTTTTGCTACTTTGTTTCCTTTTAAATATACTCCCTTCCTCTACCTTGTGGATTCCCTTTACGTATTTAAATGTTTCTATCATATCTCCTCTGTCTCGTCTTTTTTCCAAGCTGTACATGTTAAGATCATTAAGCCTTTCCTGGTAACTTTTCTCCTTCAAGCCGTACACCATTTTAGTAGCCCTTCTCTGAACTCTCTCTAAGAGGTCTATATCCTTCTGGAGATACGGTCTCCAGTACTGCACACAGTACTCCAAGTGAGGTCTCACCAGTGCTCTGTACAGTGGCATGAGCACTTCCTTTTCCTACTGCTAATACCTCTCCCTACACAACCAAGCATTCTGCTAGCATTTCCTGCTGCTCTATTACATTGACTACTTACCCTTAGATCCTCTGAAATAATAACCCCTAAATCCCTTCCTCAGATGTTGAGGTTAGGACTGTATCAAATATTCTATATTCAGCCCTTGGGTTTTTACATCCCAGGTGCATTATCTTGCACTTATCCACATTAAAACTCAATTGCCACAACTCCGACCATTTTTTTAGTTTACCTAAATCATTTGTCATTTGGCTGATCCCTCCAGGAACGTCAACCCTGTTGCAAATCTTTGTGTCATCAGCAAAAAGACATACTTTTCCATTAATACCTTCTGCAATATCACTAATAAAAATATTAAAGAGAATGGGTCCAAGTACTGACCCCTGAGGTACCCCACTGGTAACAAGACCTTGTGCCGAATAAACTCCATTTACCACAACCCTCTGTTGTCTGTCACTCAGCCACTGCCTAATCCAGTCAACAATATTGGAATCTAAACTCAAAGATTGCAATTTATTGATAAGCCTTCTATGCGGAACAGTATCAAAAGCCTTACTGAAATCTAAATAAGCAATGTCTACTGCACCACCTGTGTCTATTATTTTTGTTACCCAATCAAAAAAATCAATAAGATTAGTTTGGCATGATCTCCCTGAGGTAACCCATGTTGTTTCTGATCCTGTAATCTATGTGTTTTTAGATGTTCAACAATCCTTTCCTTTAACATGGTTTCCATTAATTTCCCCACTACTGACGTAAGACTAACTGGCCTATAGTTCCCCGATTCCTCCCTACTACCCTTCTTGTAAATGGGCACAACATTTGCTAATTTCCAGTCTTCTGGGACGACTCCCGTTAACAAGGATTGGTTAAATAAATCTGTTAACGGTTTTGCTATTACATCACTGAGCTCTTTTAATAATTTAACATAGCAGCTATAAAGTGTACAATGATTCTGCACTTGGAGCCATGTGATACACAACGCACATTACTTTGAGTTTTATTGCTGTGGAGCTCTGTGATATTCTTATACACACACTGCACATTACTGTGAGTTTTATTGCTGTGGAGTTCTGATTCGCTCATACACAATGCACAATACTTTGACTTTTATTGCTGTGGAGCTCTGTGATACACTATATTGCCAAAAGTATTCGCTCACCCATCCATATGCGAGTCAAGGAAGGTGAGCTAATACTTTTGGCAATATAGTGTATGTTCATGCACACTTCACATTACTGTGAGTTTTATTGCTGTAGAGCTCTGTGATACACATATACACACTGCACATTACTGTGATTTTTATTGCTGTAGAACTGAGGATATGCTCATGCACACTTCACATTACTGTGAGTTTTACTGATGTGGTGCTCTGTGATACAGTCATACACCACACATACTACTGTGGATTTATTGCTGTGGTGCTTTGTGATAAGCATGGGTATGTTTTGGTGGGAATAGTTTGAGGGGGGCAGTAGCATTTCATCCTTAGACCCAGGCAACAGAATGTCATGGCCAAGCTCTGGCTCTATTCATTGACTTCACGCTGGTGTGCATCCTCTATTCATTAGCTGCATGTGAGAGTATGTTATCTTTTCATTGCCGCTCGCTGCCTGCTGCTTTATGGTGGGTACCCCCACCTTTTTTCCTAAAAATAAACACTGCCTTCCACATAGCAGCAGCAGCAGCAGCAGCACCTCCACTGCCAAATAATTGCATGGCATAGTCGGTAAGATGGAGAGAGGGAGGTGCTGCTATGGCCGTGGGGCCACTCAGGGTTAGAGTCCAGGCTGGAGAATACTTTCACTGAACCTAGACTGATCACACATAGGCATCACTTTAGGGGGACAAGGGGGGAAAATGCCCCCTAGGTTATTTCTTTCCCCCCCTATGTGCCCCCCCCACCAGGGATCAGCATCCAGCTTCCTCCACTTCCTTCAGACTGCTGTATCTCCATCCCCTTGCATCGTGCATGGTCTGGCCTTTCCAATGATATCCAACATGACCAGTTACAGTGTAGTAAGAAAATCAACAATAATAAAATAAAAATGTAACCTTTTTCTTTTTTCACAGGTTTGATATGGCTCAGCAGTGAAGGCGTTAACCGTCAGACTATATATCACATTGTGTTTTACTTTAGTTTTTACCTTGGTTTAGTTGTATATTAGGGGTTAATGGGCAAACTTCATCCCTTACAGTATACACTTTTTTTCCTTGATTAATGGCATTTTAGGGGTTAATGGGTAAGCTACATGCCTCACAGTGGTTTATGTATTATGTAATTTCATGTTTTCCCTTGATTACTAGCATATTAGGGGTTCGTGGGTAGGCTATATGTAATACTGTTTATTATTTTTTATTGAATTTCCCTGCTTTAATGGCATTTTAGGGGTTATTATGGAAGTTCTACTCTAAATGTATCTACCTTTTAGACCTTTTGCTCTTCTCCACATTTCGAGGAATTCATTCTGCCAAAAATATGGTAAATTTCCTGTAACCGAAGCTTTCTCTACTTTTGAACCCTCATTCTTCTTGGCCTCCTTGGCAAATTTGTCCACACTATACATGCCCTCTGTGCCTGTTGGAGAACTGTGGATGCTGGCCTCCTGGCAAGAGATCATGGACCAATTTGGCAAAGCCAATTCTCAAGGACAATGGGCATAAGGAGCACCTAAGGGTTAACAAGTTAAATGCATTTCTATCTTGAAGATGTTTGTATTTTAGGAGTTAGTTTGTGTTCGAGATACAATGTAGACGTATTTTACTTGCTATCTCTTTGTCCTTAGAATGATCCGATGCTCTCTTTTTGCTAATCCCGTCTAGTGTGTACTAATTAGGTTTCTAAATCTTCAGAAGGAAATCAACTCCCCCTCATGTAGGCAATGTATTCTACTGATTGTGTCATGTTACCTCCCCCCCACACTTGGTTTCGCATATAATGGACCACATTTGCCATTAAAGCATTTATTGATTCCAGCATTAAGCTGTGTCTGATGTTTGGGGAGAGATACATAGAAATATACAGCACTCCTTCATGTTCTGGCTGAGGGTTGTGGGAAGGAAAGCTACTGTGGATCAGCTTGTCTGGTGAGAAGAGACCCCAGTTGCTGTTACATTCCCTATTTATTGAATGGTCACCATAATTTGCGAAAATTGGAGTCGCTGAAGCCGTTATCAGACATGAGTGAAAACCACCGACCTGCGGCGAATCAAATACTAAACTTAAGTATCAGGTTAGTAACAGAAAGGTATCATTCCACATTACTCTGGGATTTTGGAATCTTATTTATATGAACTTATTTAGGTTTTTTCAGTGGTATGATTTAGTGGCAAAAATTATTAGTGGACCCCCCCCCGTTTTGACTGTGGTATCTTCTGTGCCCCCCCAAATATTGCTCCTAGAATCGCCCCTGTGGTCACACATATCACTTCCTCAGCTTGCCCTCACGCTCCCCTCACCCCATCCTCTGCAAGGAGCTGGCGATGCTAAATTCAGGTTACTTAATTATTTAACCCCTGCAACATCAGAGGTCTGTTTAACATTGTTTGCTTATGAGTGCATTGATCTGTGAATGTTTCTGTGTGTGTTTCTGTCTTTGAATGTTTTTGTGTGTATTGCTTCATGTTGTTCTGCGTCAGTGGCGACTCTAGGAACAATATTATGGGGGGGCACATAAGATACCACAGTTAAAACTGGGGGGCGCTAATAATTTTCGCCACTAAATCATAACCCTGAAAAAAACTATCACCTGGTGTGAGCTAAAATACCATCGCTAAAAGAAACAGCACAAGTCGCTAAAACTTAGTGCCTGACGACCTTATAACAGAACACCTTGTCTGGGAGTCCGTGTACAAGGTCAAATAGCGCTCGCTAGGGAAACGCTAAGGCCCGGGCTGAGATCCAGTGTTAATGTGGTTGAGTACAGGATAGAACTGTTTTTTCCAGTGCAGAGTGCCGGGCCCTATCTATCCCCCACCCTCACAAGCTTGTATAAGTATGAACACATCCAGTGAATAACCTCACATCTCTGCATTATTAAAATCCTCCACGGTGGCCTTATCATCCATGTTTATATGCACACATATATATTAATTAAGGCTGGTGGGCATTGCATGATAAATGCCTCCCAACAGCATGTAGAATCCGTACACTGCGTGTAATCGATCCAAAAGGAAGGCCAGGTGAGCGACAATAATGTCCCTGCTGCAGCATGTAAATAATACATGTTTCAGGGCAAGACTTATTCATGTGTCCCTTTTAAACATGGTCCAAGCTGTCACCCTAATAATAAACTGCTTATATACTATGAATAACCCCCAGCATAAAATGTTTAGAATTAGTCAATATATTAAATTTAGGATACATATATATATCATAATAGAACCTACTGCAACAACAGCGACATTGCTGACCAGATCCATTACTATGATGTATAGGGCAAAGAGAACACCTGTGCTGCATTCCTTGTAATTGCCTGTTACTTGCCTGTTAATTTTGGGTGAGGACCTGTCTTTTTGTAGTTAGCACCAGAGTTTAGCAATAGGTAAAAGTTTGCGAATAGTGTCCTTCAAAGAACTGATGCAGGCACAAAGTGATCTGTTAGTTGCAAAAGTGCTAAAGATCTCTAGCGCTCCTCATGTTAAGTATAGGACGTGAAAAGTACAGTTAGCTTGCGGTAAAAATCTCTAATAGCAACGCAAGTGATTTTTCCCATTTGTGGAGCGGGATGCAAACTGTTTTCAGGCACTAGACTGAATTAATCTGGCACTAAGGCAAAAAATGCCAATGCTAGGGTTAGCTCACACCAGGTGAAAGTGCCCTACTAAATAAGTTTATATAAATAAAATTCCAAAATCCCAGATTAATGTGATGCAATGATACCTTTTTGTCGTACTAACCTGATACTTAAATTCTATATTTTATTCGGCAGTTTTCGCCGATATCTGAGAACTGCTTCACTGACTCCAATTTTAGTAAATTACAGTGACCATTCGCTATATAGGGAATTCACAATATTTTTGGCGGAATAAATTCCCCAAAAGTTGACGAAAAGCAAAGGATCTAAAGATGAATAGACCCTTAAGATTCTGACTTCCATAAACCCAGGGAAATACCATAAAAGTAATTAACAGTGTGGCATGTAGCAGCAACCTATTAACCCCTAAAATGCCATACATCATGGAAAACAAAATGTATACTATGAGGGATGAAGCCTGCCCATTAACCCTTAAAACACAACTAAACCAAGGCAAAAGTAATACACAATGTAAAATAGTCTGAATTTTAACCCCTTCACTGCAGAGCCATTTCAACCCTGTAAAAACGTCTATGTCTACTTGCACGTTTTTAAGTGTTTAAGACTTTTATTTTACATTAAATATGGTCATGTTGGGTATCATTGGAAAGGCCAGAATCTGCCTAGATCGCCCATATACGATGCAAAGGGACATGTTTGGGAATATGTTTGGGAACCTGGATGCTGATTTCTGATGGGGGGCAAGGAATAACCTAGGGGGGCAATTGCTCCCCTTTGCCTCCCTTTAGAGACGCCTATGTTCTGCGTGTATGTATTTCTGCGTATATGTGTGTATCAATTTATGGATGTGTCTGTGGATTGGTCCGTGTGTATCAGTCTAAGTGTCTTTCTGTTTTGTTCTTTTTGAATACGTATGTCTACCTGTTCATTTCTATGAGTATTACAGTACCTCGTTGTTGTCTGTGTTTTGCCTAGGGTGCAAAAATGTCTTGTGCCAGCCCTCGGGGTATCCAGGACTCCTTAAAATAGAAGTAGAGAAAGTGTAAATGGGAGTGAGTATCTGGATGACTGAGTCAAAGTTTCAACTATATTAGAAGTATGAACTGCAGTATGGTTTTGGTTTGTGAAATCTGAGATTGGGAATATTATATGTTGGTCTGAGAAGAATGTGTAACAAAGAACAGGCACAAGCCTCTTTAGCAGAAATAGCGTTACCAATCTATGTTTGTTTTATCCATTGCACTAACCCTATTTTGTAAGCTTAGTTATTTACTTAATGAAGCTGTACTTTTAATCAATTTCCCTTAGGTATTGCAACTTCTGGAACACAGGGCTGCCATTTGTTCCTCAGTGACGATGAGGATAATCGAGGATAATGCATCTTACACAAAGTTCAGGTTATGTAATAAGTTGGATACATTCTGTTTTCAGTATTCTTTCTTTTAATGCCTAGATAAGATTCACACCCAATTAAAACTGTAAAGAAATATAGCAGAATCTTTCAACACTTGAATCCATGCAAAGTATTTCCGCTAGTCAATGAAGAAGTGCTATCTCCGTAAACTTCCAGAAGTCCTTAGTCGTGCCTTTTACTCAGCTGAGGAAAAAGCTGGATGAGCATCAGAGCATTAAATCATTTAAGAATCACCTTGGGGAAATGCAGACTGAATCCTGCAATCACTGAGAAGCAAATCATATCACCTGTGCTGTGCTTCAGATATCTGGAAAACCTGACCTCTTTGGAAACCACTGCTTTAGTGCATGAATTCTCTTACATATCTGTAGCGCTGTGTTAAAATCTTGCTGTGGCAGTACCTATTTTTGGCCACAAGATGGAGACAATCGCGATCAGAGACACTGGACATTGGGACTACATTTCCCGGCGTGCTTTGCAAACAGACAGACAGGAAGTGGGTGGGACACGGACGCTTGACATCCTGAACCTCGTGGAGAACGCGCCAGGGAACGAGGGAGAGCAGACGCAGTGCAAGATATCGCTAGAGGGCCTAGGCCAGAGCGCGAGTGAGACCTGTCAGTTCCTTACACCGGGTCATCCAGCCTTAGGAGAAGGAGACCTCCAAGTTCCCGAGATTTGCTGCAGATTAAGGAACCGAAGACCTGGAGTGAGGAGTTGCCGCGAGTTGATCGGATACAGAAAGCAGGCGGTGAGCGGGACAAGTCGTGGACAAGCTACGGAGAGTCAGACAACGGATCCGGCCGCAAATATCCCCAGTCAATATCGAGCGGAGAGACGTCCTGGGTCAGCGGAGCCTAAAGCAATCGGTGGATGGGTGAGAGGCCTCCAAGGCCGTTTGTAAATAAGGAACACGCTGCTGTTTTCTCTCTAAAGTCCACAGGGCCCCAACTTGACTAGTCGAAGACATTCCTTAAGTAAATTCACTGGCCAGTTGAACAGTACCCGGGTACCATATACACACACATACACACCCTTTACATTCCGGGACTTAACCGGTGCAGGACTCATTCTGTTACGAATCGGAACAGGGGTTGAAGATATGTTCCGAATATATTTTCTCTCTTCCGCTGCGCGTTTATCGAAATCCGAAGAGATTGTATTCTTGGTTCCGCTACGTGTCCTTTTTTCCGAAATTTCGTGCAATTGCATTCTTTTCTGTTCGGTTGCGAATATATTGTTTTTCCGAAATACGAAGCCTCGTGTTTCGTTTCTTTCCCACTACGCGTTTTTTACCGCGATACGAAAGTCCTGTAATAATACCTGTGAATACCGTGTCTCAATGTCTGCTTAATATTTTAGTAAACTATTTAAATTATAAAAACCCACAGCGGTGTTGGAGTATATTTATTCCCTAGTGCGGGGAGACTGACCCGTGGTTTATTTTCAGCGGTTCCTCCGGGAGTGAGAGCTACATATCCTAAGCCACATGGACACAAGCAAATATACTACATATTCAGTGAGACAAGTTTGTGAAGCCTTTCAGTTTAATGGCTTTACCAGTTCTTGGGTGATTGCAAACATCACCCTTAATTATCCCATTGTAGTGGTTAAAGCCGAGACATGAATATGTCCCATGTACAGGTTTAGACAAACATTTCTGGCATTTAAATGGAAATTGTGCGTCAGCTCTAACCGCTATGTCCCTGATATATTTGTCTCGTTTATGTGTAAGTATTGGTCTCTCTCTAAAGAGATGCCCAACTTCCCTGTACAGTTGAAGTAGGTACCATTTGTTCAAAATGATGCATTAGATAGTGGAGAAAAAGTACTTACACTTGGGATTCTGTGGTTCTGTTTATTGTCTCTTTTGTCCTAAAAAAGTGAGGCTCAAGGTGGAGTCCGATTCTGTGGAGTTTGAGGTTTGGTGCTGGTTCCTCTCCCTGGTATGCTGTATGCGGGTATTTGTTTTCCATGTATTGATAATCCAGAGTATCTCGTTCGAACTTCCTAAACTTGATGGTTTGAAATTCCTTTTGAAATCTGATTGTAGTTTAGTGCGAACCTCACTTATTTCAGCAGCAATAATTTCTAATTCCTCTGATACACTTTCAATAGTAAGTGCTATCAGATCTAATGCGCATTTGTTCAGAATCTGGTACCAGCTTTTAGTGTGTTGTGTTCGATCATTGCACAGAGTTGGATTCAGCAGGACCCTTTCCACACCTGAAACGTTTGTGTTTGATGCTCCTCTCATGTATGAAACACAGGTGATACTAGTGCACCTTTTGAAGAAACACCGCACTGTCTCTACTTTTTCTATGTGGCTCCTGCCTGTGCAGGTTTTAATCTTTTTGGATCACCATCGTTGACAATAGTTGCAACAATAGTGAACAACAGCCCTTACTTGATAATCTTTATACTCCATATCGTTTTTGTCTGCATACGCTTGTGCTATGAAACATTAACACCACTAACATTTTACAAAACAGATAAATTAAAAACTGTCAAAAAACTGGTTGGACGTTTCAGGTTTTTTCTTACCAGGATGTTGGATGAAGTCACCACATTCGCTAGGACTTTGAGAGGGCTCAATAATGAAGTGGAACTATAGACTGATCCCGGACTTATAAATTCCCAACACGTACTTGCCCCATCCCCCTTCACATTATCCCTTACTTAATGTCCAACGGTAAAGGTTTGCAATTTACATATTGCAACAGCTATGGTGGAGACAATTGGAAAACCCATTGATAACTACACTTGGCTCTAATGAAACTAACTAAAGCAGAACCCAACACTAAAAAACTCCAGTGGTAGTTCATTGAACAGTGTTTTCTCCATAGTTGATCCCCATAGCTTGCCGAATGTAAACCACAGTTCTTCCTATGAAAGAATAGTGGTTAGGGAATAAACACCTATGTAAACAGTCTGTGTAGAGGTTTAACAAATTGTCAGTAAAGTTGTAAGGACAGAGGCTTTGACCCCTGTATGGTGTTGGGTGTATGGAACCCAATGGCAAGCCGAAGGAGGAGACCAGAAGGAATATGATTGATTTAAGCTTTACTGAAGACAACAAAATATAAGTCCAGAATAAAGTAATGTAATGTTTCTTTTGACAGAAATAAAAGTCCAGAACGGAGAATTGTAAGGATAATTAAATACGGTTGCAATCTTGGAAATAGTCCAGGGGTAGAGGTATGCCGGGAGGTGGAACTGGCACTGCGATGGCAATCTTGAATATGGAAGCGGAATGGAGCTGTACCGTGATGGTAGGAACCGAAGCGGAGCTGTACCGTGGCAACAGAAGCAGAGCTGTATCGTGGCCGCAGGAATAGAAGCGGAGCTGTACCGTGGCAACAGGAACAGGAGCGGAGCGGTATCGTGGCAACAGAAGCGGAGTTGTACCGTGGCAACAGGAACCGGAGCGGAGCTGTACCGTGGCAACAGGAACAGGAGTGGAGCTGGTACTGTGATGGCCGGAACAGGAGTGGAGCTGGTACCATGGCAACAGGAACCGGAGTGGAGCTGGTACCGTGATGGCCGGAACAGAAGTGGAGCTGGTACCGTGGCAACAGGAATCGAGGCGAAGCTGTATCGGCAGCAGGAACGGAAGTCAGAATCCTTTTAGAGGAACACGAAGGGGAACCACTGGGTAACGTGGTGTAACCAAAGTGTAACCTGGTTAGTGAACTGGAGAAGGCGGCAGGTTTAAATAGGGTTCAGGGAATCATACGAACACCGTTCACCTGGGACTCGCAGGTGTAATAGGGATACCTGAGTGCTAGGTAGATTAATTGGTGGTATACGAGGATCTCCAGTGCAGGTGGGGTGCAGTACCTTAACTTGAGTACCTAGGTCTTCATGCTCTGGGATGGACGATCGCGCATGCGCGCTTGCCTCCTGTTCAGTTGGATCCCGGAGACGGCGTGGGACACACCCTGGCTCTCCTCCCTCGAGCTGAAGATCGGAATCAGGGAGCGACGCGCCACGAGGGACCTCAGGTGAGTCTGCCAGGCGTCCCAATATGGCGGCCGCGGTCCGACCGCGGCGTGGGGCATTACAAAAGTAGATTTTTAGTTTATAAAAGAAAATTTAGTGTAAGATGTCTAAAATAGAAATTTAGAAGTTTGGATACAGAAGGCATTTTTAATGGCCTAGATTCACTAAGCATTGATATCACTGCGATGTGCCCCATTGCTGTTGCAATGCTGTTAGCTCGTTTCCCCTACACTTGCCCACCCATTGTCGACCGGCTGAGGAGATAACTTGGAGACTGGGTAGTTCCCTGTGCTACTACTGACCAGGGTCAGTCCTGAGGAAGCCTGCCAACAGCTGTAGCACTTTGATCTTGCAGTGAGAGGCTCCTAGCAATCGTTCCCACAAACGTCTAACACTAAAATTGTCCAATCATGGAATGTGTGCTGGTGCATATTTCTGGATTGGTTAGTGCATAATTAACAATAAAATATTGTCAAATTCAGCCAATTTCAGAAACTCTCTGAATAAGAAAAACTAGCCAAATTAATATAAGCAAACATGAAACAAGCACAGTGATTGGCTGAATTTATTCAGTTGTAGCAAATTTTAAAGACTATTTTCTTATGTTATCAGACAATAATTTATTCCTCCATTCCCAGGTTAGTTGGTTGGTGAAAAAATGTGTCATACTAAATTGAATTTACCTAAATTAACATCTGATTTACCAATTTTAAAACACCAAGGGTCCAAGCTCCCAGGGCTAAAAATAGATCAGGTGACATCTTTTTACAACATCAACGTCACCCATTTAGAGGAAGAATTCGTAGACTTCTCCTCCTGACTTAAATGAATTTCCTTTGCTTACTATGTCTCTGCTGTAATTGTTATTGGCTACTAATACTTAAAGGGTTATTCAGTAAGAGCCGAACTTGCCACCGAATTGCAATGAACAATGAATGTCCCCTATTCAAAAAGCTGTCAATTCACCAAATATTGGCGTATTGCCAGAGAAATATGGTGCAATTCGCCTCAGGTCGCCTCAATGCTACCTTTGGTAGCAGTGAAATTGTCCCATAGAGAAGTAATGGTTAATCTATTCGGAGAATGCCAAACTGCACCGACATGGTGGCAAAATGCCCTGATTTTCGGTGCTTCAGTTCAAAAGGTTTCAACAGGTGAATCCCATAGGTTTCAATGGAAAAAACAATTAGCGTTTTTATAATTTTTTTATTCTTTTCATTTGCAGCAAAAAGTCTTTTTATTTATTTTTTTGGAATTTTTTTAGGCTTTTTTCCGGGGGGTTTTTTAGGCAAAATATTTGATCCCGAATTCTTTTTTTTTTTTTTTTTTTTTTTTGCTGAACTCACTGCAGGGTCAGCTGACTGAAATTGATGAAGCGCACCAAAGTGCGCCGAACGAGAGAAAGCAACGAAATTTCACAAATTTCGGTTATCTAAAAACTGCACATGACATGCCCAACACATCTTGGTCTCATTTGATAGGGAATCACTCTCTATATAGGTGTTGGCAATTATTTTTTTTGCTATAGCAATATAATGGAACATTGTGAGTAGTTCGCTATTAAAGTTTTGGTGCCACTCACGTCCGTTGGCATGATGCCAGAGTGAGAAACAGGTGTGAGTGGTAGAGCCATACTCCAGAACATCCCTCTTTTTACTCCTTCAAGCTGATTGAGTGCAGCCATTCTGACTAAGGAGTCAGTGAGTTAATCCATAGCAGAGGATCAAATGTGCAAGGTTTGCAATGAGCCTCAAAGCATGCCACCCCTGGAGCATGAGTCTAGTAGCACAAAATTCTGGAAAAGGGTAATTAGCTGCTAGCGATATTTCATCAAGGGATGACCTACTGCATGGATCTTCACGATCAATACGATGTACACCTGCTGATGGGACATCATAGTTAACATGAACCTGTCAATGACAAATTTACTTTAACAGTGACTCTTTCCGGCTGCTGGGAGTAAATCATTCACGTAAGGCAGCCTTAGAAAAAAATACATGCAAAAGATGCACATCTGTTTTGTGATTACTCCCAATATCGAAGTCTTAATTTTTTCTTGAATAATTACTTGACCTGAGATTCTCTCTTTACACTAGATTATGTTCAATCTCCCAAAGGCGCAGTTTTAATGTCATTACCTTCCAAGCAAATATCAGTCTCTAAAGCGGTTCTTGTAACCTTGGGCACAACATATAATTGGAAAAAAGTTCTACTTGAAGAACTAAAAGAGTGTAGTGTTGGTGTAGTCGTGTGAATCATGAGAGGTTATTCACTAACCTCCAAATTGGCCCTGAATTGCATTCAGTGCAATTTTGAGCCAATTCGTCTATACACTAAGCTGTCAATTCACCAAATACTGCAAATGGTAAGCAAAATACGGTGCACTTGTAGCAGTTCACCAGAATTCAGCCGCCCCGAAATTGCCCCATAGAACGCTATTGTGTCTTCTATTCACAAAACGACAAACTGCACCGAAATTACGGCAAAATGCCCTGATTTTCGGTGTTTCAGTTCAGCAGGTTTAAACAGGCGAATCCCATAGGATTCAATGTAGAAAGTTAATATAAATGAAAAAAAATTTAAAGACCGTTTATTCTTTTCATTTTCAAAAAAAAAACCTTTTCTTTTTTCAGAACACCTCGTATTTTTTTAGGCGACTATATTTGGTTCTTAGTTTTTAAAAGACTTTGTTTATTTTGTAACACACCTTTTTATTCCCTTTTTTATTATTTGGACTCGTTTTATTGCTTTATACTCCTATTTGCAGTTTGGTGGGATTCACTAATGCCAATTCGGTGCAATTCGTCAGATTTCACCATCGTCTAATAACTGCTTCAGAAACTCCAATTTCTGCTAAATAGTGAATTCACAAGTTTTTGGCAAAATGGAATCTCCGAAATGCAGCATAATGGGTCAAAACGCAAAGCAACGAAATTGCACCCTATTTCGGTGCTTTGTGAATAGACCCTATGGTGCATATGCGGTACATTTCTTGTACATTATTGTAGTGAATCCTATGATCCTCAACCATTTGGCCTCTTCTTTTTGACAGCGGCACAGATTCTTGCTTATGTGAGTGCATACTGGTGTTTCTATTCTTCCAGATTCTCTTCCAAAACACAAATGTCAAATCCTTAAAGAAAGTGGCAATATGAAGCACAGTTTGAAAAATAAAATAGACCAGGACATGGCGGCTCTGCAGGCACACAGCAAGAGTGCACAGGAACAGTAATACAATAAGACGACCAATGTATGCTATTTAAGTACATTTTGTGCACTTTCATTCTTAATGACTGTTAAGATTTCTAGATGAATTGTTGCCCTTTGCTCAGCATCCCTTTTCTCGATGACCTACTGCAAATAAAGACACGTATAAAAAAAGATACTCCTATAATACATGCAGGACTGGAGGCTAATGAAGCACTCTGGTATACATTTGCATTACCATTTCTTTTAAAAAGGGAAATCGCTTAATCATAATCCCTGCCTCTGTTTTAATCCTTTCTATTTTTGGTCGAGATGACTTGTTAGTGAGTTCAGCAAGTTATGACATCATAACCTAGTGCCATTTGTCTCTGATCCACATCTAATTAGGATCCCCATGTGTAACTCCCACTGAATAAAATACATCAAAGACACCCCATTTTGAAACAGCTTTTGAATTAAACAGAGACTGAGCCACAGTTGTTTCTAACCTGGTTCTTCCACCATCTGCATTGCATTTTGTCCTGGACCTTTTTTTCTAGTTACCCCATGAGGAGAAAAGTGAATTGCATATGAAGGTTGCTGACCCATGGTATAGATGTTACTGTATGTATATCAGGGCAGGCTCTTGCCAGGATGTGCGCTGATCAGCCCTCTTTCCCGCTGACCTCAGAGTCATGCAGTGTCAGGGGGTTCAATGTGTGGAATGAGAAGTGCCTCCCACTTCCAGCTCCGGCGTTGCGGATCTGGTCAACGCTCCGGAGCATCACATCGAGCCCCAATGCTAGAAGAGCACAATCCCCATAAAGCACAGAGGGTGTGGTGAGTCCACTAAATCATAAGAGAAAGGGCGGCATACCGCTCAGCGTGGCCTTTTCCAATTTAGGGCTTCTGTCTAATGCAGGTCTTTTAAACTCCACCCCCCAGATGTTTCTGAGCTAAAACTCATATGATTGCATTGGAATAATTCTAGGAAATAAATGCATCATCATCTGGGGGCTGTAAGTTTTTACAGCCCTGGTCTAATGTGTCTTTCAAAAACCTTCGCACTGACCCTGTTGCTTTATTTTAGCGTTGGTTTTCATTATTAATCTAAATCTTCCAATTACTGTAAATTGTAAAATACGCTATGGGAGCGCTGTGTCTGGTCTTATACCTTTAAGGTGATCCTGTTGAAAGGAGTGTGTCACCCTAAAGTTGACCAAATGCTTATACACCCCGAGTCGGACAGTAGACTCTGACAAATGTGAGTGTATAGCACTATATGAGAGTATCAATACCAATTTTAATAATATATACTGTATTGCAAGATTGGAAGTTTGTGTTCTATTTTTGAGATCCTTGGAGTCCCATTGGAAGCAGGACTTTGCGAGACCACTAAAAAGCATATATGTATATTTGTATTGACACATTTGACGCTTGCTTTTTTGGAAATTTTTCACTTTTTAGCCTTTTGCGTTAAGCAAAACCCCTCTTTTTTTATACAATTACTGTAAATAACTGGACATTTGTTGGTGTTTGCTCAGCATCTGCTTTAGAACACACAGATTCCAGTTGCCAGAATAGGAGATGACAGCACCAGAAAATACTTTATATTTCAAGGCCTACAGGTTAAATGTTTACAGATCTTCCCTTTGAACATACGGTTAGCTTTTGAAGTGTATCTGGCAATTCCCATAACCCCTTGTAGGTTATGCTATGTAAAATGACATGAAGCTCTAAGTTTATGAGTTTATTGTAATAATGCAATCTCATTCTGATTTTTTTTCTTCTCGCCTTAGGTTTCAGAAACCTCACTCTTCAGGAGGGAGAATTGAAATGTCTCTCCTATGCCAGAATAGACTGTAACAGCTACAGGCACAAGCCCAGCGTCTCACTGTGTATTTATTCTAGTGACGATACAGCACAGGCCTCTGATGGGCTATGTATTAAATAAATTCATGCTGAACCACAATATCTAGAATTATTATTGATGGAATTCATTAAATTCCATCCAAAGTGTGAACAAAACACACATTAACCAACAGACCTATTCAAACTATTTTATTATAGTTTATTTTAAGATGTTTGGTTTGTCATTTTCAACCAGATTGTACCCTTTATCCTCTGCGTTTAGAACTTTTAAAGGAATACTATTCTGTATTCACATATACTCTCTATATATTCTACAACCAACTGCATAATTGTGTTCTTTAAATAGTTGAAAATATTTACCAAATTATGATATTTTGATTGACTATTGCTCAACTACTGCCAAGGACAGCCCGTTCATATGGCTCTCACGGAGCCATACTCTAATATAGGCCAAAATCTTTTAAATTTTGGATCATTTTGACTGCGTACATCCTAAAAAGCCGCATAGGAGCCCTTGTTCACTAAATAGTTTATACAAACAATTAGCACCACTTCCTTGGCACAGAAGACCAAAAACTAAAACTATGCCCATTTGTGTTTGAAAAAATAATTTATATTTTGAAGTTAAAATTTGTGCCATATTTTACCCATTTGTGCCATCTCACCTTTTATACAGAAAAAAGTGCTGGAATAAAAACATTTGAGCGTAATTAAAAAAAAACATATTTCCCAGAGAGGTGACATGTGCCATTTTGCTCTTGTATGGGGGCACTTATGCCTGTCAAAACTATATCAGAAGAGTAAATATTAACAAAAGAATACACACAAATCAAGAAACTGCATGCACCACTCTCACCCTAGATAAAAATTTACACAACATTGTCCATTTATACACTCCCTATGTTCTACCATTTAATTTTGACATCTGCGGTTTATTTATCACTTATAAAGTCTTATCTGAAATCAAGCACAAAATCACTGCAAAATTCATTTGGCAGCTACTGACAGCTGTTCAATATCACCCTGATTGTCACTTGACAGCAATACAAAAATTAAATCACTGATTTGAATGGCGGGAAAGGCCTCTTTCAAATAAGTGATTGTGTGAGACAAGGAGGGTGTGACGTGCGCCCCTTTTATATTACCTCGAATACCAATATATTTCTAATTTTGCAAGTTATTTGTCATTGTTATGAAAATCATCTTACAGCTAGACTGACAAAAGGACACTAATAGTTTCAGTAACCACTGCCTAATGTACTGTAAATTAAAGCCACAAAATCTCCTCCAAAGATAATAATCACCATGTCTTTCAAGAAATGTAATCTTGAATCCTTTCTAAGTGATCTTCTCAAACAGCTGCCATGGTACAGACTAAACCTAATCCCAGAAATGGACTGTGCAATTGAATACTATCAGTCCGAGCTCCTGCAAGTCTGGAATTTCCATGCCCCGCTGCGAGAAAAAGAGCCACATCTCCCCAGGGTTACAGCTGACCTCACGCAAATGTACCAGTTTAGAGATTCACTGTATTTATAGTCCAAGCGTACTGGTTCCATGAATGAGCACTGTGCTTACTGAAAATGGCAGAATGCATGCACAAAACAAACAAAAATGTCTAAAGCCCAATACTTCTATGAAAATCTAAACATTGACAAGGTTAGATCCCAGCGAGCAACCTCTTCAGTAAGTGTCCTTGGGCAAGACACCTAACGGTACATACTCGCCACCCAGGACATACTTGAAAACGAGAGAAATTTCAATGTATCCTTCCTGGTAAAATCCTTTCTCAAAAAAAAAACCTAGAATTTTTTTGGAAAATCATAGGTAACATACAATCACCCCCCCCATCTACTCCCAATGGGCTGCTGTCAAAGTAATATCCAAACCCTGCAACACCCCCTAGATGTAGCAAATGCCTTTTAATAAATATATTGTTAGATGTGCCACCACCCTAATTGCTAAGATAGCAAATTACATGCATTCAGAAAAGCCACACTCCGGTCATGCCCCACCAACAGCGCAAAAACCCTGTATCGCAAAGAAATTAAATTTTAGATCAGTGCCTGTCAGTGTCGTTACAAACTTCTCCGTAATCAAAAAATGAAATACCAGTCTGGACCTGATCAAATCCCAGCAATGCTGCTGAAAATCAGTGCCCCGGCAATTGCAAAACCTGTCGCAACCCTAATCATTGAATCACTGGTGACTGGATACATACCCAAACTCTGGAGGACTGCGAGAGTGGCACCCATCCATAAAAGTGGTGACAGTACTTTGGTATCCAACTACCGCCCGATATCATTGCTCCTTGTTATGTGAATTTTTGGAAAAATGTGTCTACACGCAATTATGTGATTATCAATATTCAAACTATTTAACCCCGGATCAATCCAGCTTTCGTCCAAGTCACTCGACTACAACTGTCCTTTTAAAAGTTTGCAATGATACCCAAACTAGCATGGAACAAAGAAACCTTCCTTGATTTTGCCAAGGCCTTTGACACAGTAGACCATGGCATCTTATTACAAAAACTTAAAAATCCAGATATTGGTGAATGCACAATAGCCTGGTTTCTGGTAACCTGTTATGTATCCGATCGAGCGCAATATGTGACCATTTCTGACAACGCTTCCCTTCCTCTCCCGGTCACGTGCGGTGTACTCCATGGCACGATACTCACTATGATCTCTTGAAAGTCACCACCAAGTGTGACCCTTCATTAGAAAAAGATGAAAGATTCTGAGATTTCCGTGAGGGGGATAGGATTACTAAAAGTCATCAAGCCCCTTAAAAAAAAAAAACAACTCGAGGTTATCATTATTACTATAGTAATTGTCTGCAAATTAGAGAATGATGTGACCCCTCGTACAAAAGTATGAAATATTCTCTTTCAAAGGAGGGGTCTCACTCCCCTCCAATACAGCACAGTATGAGATATAAGGTATAAAATTGCACACTCCAGCAAAATAAAGTATTCTCTGTTATCCAGAGGGGACAGGAATTCACCTTTATATGGTGATTATCAGGGTTATCCAAAGAGATTCGAAAAGTCACCGCACGTTCGGTGACTTTTCGTTCTCTTCAATTCGGTCCCTTTTGCCGATTGCATTTTGGTGACCCTGCGGTGTATTCAGCAAGCACCACAGGGTCCCCGAATTGCAGGGAAAAGCTGCCGCAAACCTGACGAAAACTAACCGAATGCACGCTGAAAACAAGCAAAAACATCTGGATTAACCTTCGAAGAAGCCGAACAGGAGCCGAAAAGGACCCGAATCACACAGAGCCGAAGCAGCTGTGACGTAGAGGAGGCAGTGAATAAATTAGAAAAACCATTTGTATGAATCTGGGAAAATGAAACGCTGTTTGCAAAGAAACTACTGAGCGAAAATGTCTGAAATTTTCACAGGAGGTCCAGGGAATGATAATAAAGAGGGCTGTTACAAAAAAAATAAGTAAACTGAAAAAAAAAAAAAAAAAAATCGGACTTTTACATTTTTTTTTAAAAATTCAGAAAAATGCTTAAAGTATCCTAAAAAATCTATAAATAAAGAGACTTTTTGCTGCAGAATTTTATAATGAACGGTTTATTAGATATTGAATTAAAACGGGAATATTTTTAACATTGAAGCCTATGGGATTCTCCTGAATAAATTTGCCGAATGAAACCACCGAATGGCAGGGCATTAGGGGAACCTTTCACTGCTGGTTTGTGTTCTCTGAATAGCCGAAGCAGTGCTTCTCTATGGGGATTTCACTGCCCTCGAACAGGCACCGAACAGGCACCGTATGTGCAGGCAATTCGCCAGGATTTGGCGAATTGCCTGCTCTCTGGATAGCCGAATGGTCAGGAAAGGTAACCGAACACTGATTTTCAGCATTCGGTTACCTTTCTCAAGCAATTCGGATCTCTTTGGATAACCCTGTATCTGTTTCTTGGGGGGGGGCAAGTGACCCTTCATTTTAAAAGGGAGTTTCAGTACTTTTAAATTTGCAGTGAGTTGTATCAGTTAGTAATTCTATGGAGGAGACAGGGGGTGCGTTTCTGTCCTGCTAAACACCAGATAAACAGTTGTTTAACTTTTACTGCAGGTTTATTTTCAATTCTATCAGGGTTATTCAAAAGAGATTCGAGAAGTCACCGCACGTTCGGTGACTTTTCTTTCTCTTCAATTCGGTTCCTTCTGCCGATCCCATTTTGGTGATCCTGCGGTGTATTCAGCAAACCCCACAGGGTCTCCGAATTGCAGGGAAAAGCTACCGCAAACCCGACAAAAACTAACCGCAAAACCCAGCTAATGCACGCCGAAAACCCTCAAAAACATCTGGATTAACCTGCTGAAAACCACGGAAAAACCCGAGCAGGAGCCGATCACACGCAGCGAAGCCGCCGGAAAAAGCCGAGACTGCAGACAGAGCGAAGTGAATAAATTAGAAAAACAGTTTGCATGAATGATTGAAAAGTGAAACGCTGTTTGCAAAGAAACTACTGAGCGAAAATGTCTGAAATTTACATATGAGGTCCAGCGAATGATAATAAAAAGGGCTGTTACAAAAAAATAAGTAAACTAAAAAAAAACAAACAAAAAAACGGACTTTTTTTAAAAAAAAAAAGAAAAATGCTTAAAATATCATAAATCTATAAATAAAGAAACTCTTTACTGCAGAATTTTATAATGAACGGTTTATTAGATATTGAATTAAAATGGGAATATTTTTAACATTGAAGCCTATGGGATTCTCCTGAATAAACTTGCCGAATTAAACCACCGACTGGCAGGGCATTTCGGGAACCTTTCACTGCTGGTTTGTGTTCTCTGAATAGCCGAAGCAGTGCTTTTTCATCGGGTTTTCACTGCCCTCGAACAGGCACCAAACAAGCACTGTATGTTCAGGCAATTCGCCAGGATTTGGCGAATTGCCTGCTCTCTGGATAGCTGAATGGCCAAGAAAGGTAACCGAACGCTGATTTTCAGCGTTCGGTTACCTTTCTCAAGCAATTCGGATCTCTTTGAATTACCCTGTATGAAACTTGCTTCTTTCCATACTAGCATGTGACATGTCATTACAAAGAGCAGACTCTCAACTTTTCAAAAATAGGTCTCTTTTTAATGACAGCCTTATAGAATGGTACATATTAACATTTAAATGTGAACACAGTAACCATTGTAAACATTCATATTTCCTTCTGCTTTTTAGTTGTCTTATCTCCTGTGAGTCCAGTAATTTGTATCTTTCCGAATATTATCTGGGCAAAGCAAACACATGTAATTAGTAGGGATGAGCATTCAGTTCGGATCTGTTCGGAGTTTGATTCGAACATCAACTGTTCGGCTGTTCGTTGAATTCCAAACATTTCCGCGTGTTCGCCGCATGTTCGCCCACAATGCACCACAATGAACCACAATGCACTTTTCCACTGGCCTGAAGCTTGTAATTGGCTACAGACTTGCACCTGACCACAGGTCAGGTGCAAGACAGGTGCAAGACTATGCCAATCACTGCTCAGAGTCCTGATTGGGCAAATTTTGCCCAATCATGGGCTCACAGAGCTAAGTCCCGCAACACACTATATAAGGCTTCCCTGCCTGCAGCCCCAGCGTGTGTGTTTGCAGGAGTGAATAGGAGAGGAGATTGTTCTGTCAGGGTGTATCAGTGATGTTGTAGGAGATTTGTGGGAATTAGAATCTGTGTTGGCACTGCCAAGCTATCAGGAGCAGTGTGTATCAGTGAGTTGAGTTTCTGGGAATTTATCCTGTTATCCTGCTTAGCCTGTTATCAGTGTGTATCAGAGAGTTATACCACAGTTCAGCAAATATGAATCTGTCTTGGCACAGCCTGTTATCAGTGTGTATCAGTGACTTATACCACAGTTCAGCAAATTAGAATCTGTATTGGCAGGGTCCAACCCTGCACTCTTCCACAATACCACAGAGGGGTTACTTACGTTGTGAAGGCACTTGCTGCCACCAAAGGCACAATATTTGGGTGCACTGCCACTGACGCCTATACCAGATTCATATCATTTTAATATTGGACCACAGGGTCCACCACTGCACTCTTCCACAATACCACAGAGGGCTTATGGTGTGAAGGCACTTGCTGCAACCAAAGGCACAATATTTGGATGAGTATGGAAAAAAGATACCTCCAGCGCTGCAAGGAATGGTGCACTTGTGCTACCACATTTATTTTAAATAAACAAAAGGAAAACACAAAACAAACCGCGAGTGCGCATGCTCACAGGGCAAAACAAAACTTAGTGGACATGATACAACAAAACCACATAACTATAATTTCCCACAGATGGTGAAAACAAGAATAAATTAATGCATTAATCCAGCGGTTATACATAACCATGATGGCCCGAAAAACTGCCTCAAGGAGCAGCGCCTGAAAAAGATAACCCATACAAATAAACCTACAGTGAATACATAATGACAAATCATAAATACTAAAAAAATATAGCATAAAATAAAACATGACAGTCTTGGTAATAAAACCAAAAAATAAATCATATAGTAACCACTCACAGTGAAGATTTATCCATATAGCATATGTAGCGCTCACTCCCGGAGGAGCCGCTGAAAATGAACCACGGGTCAGTCTCCCCGCACTAGGGAATAAATATACTCCAACACAGTTGTGAGCTTTTATATTTATATAGTTTACTAAAATATTTGAGCAGATGTTGAGACACGGTATTCACAAGTATTATTACAGTATTTTCGTATCCCGGTAAAACGCGTAGCGGAAAAGAAACGAAACACGAGGCTTCGTATTTCGGAAAATAAAATATTCGCAACCGAACATAAAAGCAATGCAATTTCCCGATAGTTCAGAAAAAAAGGACACGTAGCAAAACCCCAAACATACAATCCTTTCGTATTACGGCAAACGCGCAGCGGAAAAAGAGAAAAATGTATTCGGAACGTATCTTTGTCTTTAACCCCCGTTCCGATTCGCAAAAGGAAATGAGTCCTGCACAGGTTAAGTCCCAGAATGTGAAAAGTGTATCTGTGTGTGTGGTACCCGGGTACTGTTCAACTGGCCAGTGAGTTTATTAAAGGAAGGTCTTCGACTAGTCAGTTGGGGCCCTGTGGACTTTTAAAGAGAAAACAGCAGAGCGTCCTTTAATCATAAAACAGCCTTGGAGGCCTCTCACCCATCCGACGATTTCTTTAGGCTCCGCTGACCCAGGACGTCTCTCCACCCGATTTTGACTGGGGATACTAGTGGCCCGATCCGTTGTCTGACTCCACACAGCTTTTCCAGCTCACCGCCTGCTCTCCGTTTGATTCCTCCGGTCTGCAGCAATGCCTGGATCCCGGCGGGTCTTCTTCTCCTCAGCTTGGGTGATCCTCTCCGGACTAACAGGTCTCTCTTGGTCTCTGTTGGTCTCTGGCCTAGGCCCTCTCGTGATCTCTTCGATGCGTCTGCTCTCTTCCCTTCCCTGGCGCGCTCTGGAACTTTCTCCACGAGGCAGAGGATGTAAGTGTCCAGTCCCCACCCACTTCCTGTCTTCCTGCAAAGCATGCCGGGCATTGTAGTCCCAATGTCCAGTATCTCTGATCGCGATAGTCTCCATCTTGTGGCCAAAAATAGGTACTGCCACAGCAAGATTTTTAACACAGCGCTACACATATAAATACTAAACGTATAAATTATAAGTACATAGACTGAGAGATAATATGGATCAAACCAAAAGCTCACCTAGAACTGCAGATGCCTTAGTGGATGTATTCAAAGAAACCTGTGCCACTCAAGCTTCTCATTAAGACCATGAGGGGCAACGATATCTAACGAATACATCCACTTCACTTCTCGTTGTAGCAACAATCTGTCTCTATTCCCACCTCTCTTGAGTGGGGGTATTCTATCTAATATTTGATAGCGAAGTTGGGATACATTATGCCGCATTTCTCTGAAATGCCTGGCAACTGGGACATCAGATGTAGGATTGCAAATAGACGTCTTGTGTTCAGAAATCCGGTCCTTAAAAGGTCTAGTCGTTATGCCAACATAGCCTAAACAACATGGACATTTTAACAAGTAGACCACAAAATCGGACTGGCAAGTAAAGAAACCTCGTAATTTGATACTGGAACCAGTTCGTGGATGTGTACAGATGTCACCTTTAATAATGCCATTACAGTAATTACATTGAAGGCAAGGGAAAGTACCATGTACAGGGGTAGAGAGAAAAGTCTGTCTCGCAGCTGGAGTAACATCCGCTCTGACCACATGATCGCGGATATTTCTATTTCTCCGCATGGCAAACATTGGAAAATTGACAAATAAATGTCCCACGTCTCTATCACATTGTAAAATACGCCAATTAGATCGAATAATTCTCTTAATATCACTCGTTAGAGGAGAGTATGTGCTCACAAAGGGAATTCTCTGAGACTTTTTCTTAGGGACATCCCGAAGGAGTTCCTCCCTAGTAACCATAGAGGCTTTCAAATGAGATTGACTCAAAATGCGTCTACTATATCCCTTATCTCAAAATTTGGACTTAAGTGTCTCAAGACTGGAATCAAGTTTAGTGTCATCACTAATAATACGTTTCGCCCGCAGCATCTGACTGTAGGGTATAGCAGACTTCTGCCCTACAGGATGATAACTTGAAAAATTAAGCAGACTATTTGCATCTGTCGGTTTCGTATATAGATCAGTGGGTATTGTGGATACCCAACCCCATACATAATTTTTGTGTTACAATATTTGGATGCACTGCCACTGACGCCTATACGAGATTCATATCATTTTAATATTGGACCGCAGGGTCCACCACTGCACTCTTCCACAATACCACAGAGGGGTTACGGTGTGACAGCACTGTTGCCGACACTAAAGGCCCAATTTTAAAGCACCTATTGTTACTTTCATCCAAAGCCTGCATAAGTTTCACCATAATTTAGCCCAAAAAAATCACTAAACTTGTTCTGCGTGTCCTAAAACGTCTCCTCTTTTCATACAGGCTGCCGCCCCAAGCAGTTGTTTATGAATAGATTAAAGGAAAACCATTTACCGTCATTTGAAATGTCATTTTTTCATTTTTAAAGGTTTCTATATGTCCTACAAATCCGCCACTTCACAGGCAGGTTATGGGGGCCTCCTAGGCACGATATTTGAAGGAATTTTTTGTTTTTATTCTTAATCTTTATTTCATGGAAAACTCACTGTTCCTTTAAAAACGTTTTTTTAAAAAACTTTTTGTCCTTTGTTTCCTGTCCCCCAGGTCAGTACCCAGACCCCCATACACCTTTTATGGCAAATATCTAGCATTTATGCCCTCTTGGAGGGCACTCTAAAAATCAAACGTTCGGGTCCCATTGACTTACATTGAGTTCAGATCGTGTTCAAGTTCGAACTTGAACTTCTGAAATTGTTCGAGTTCGAAGTCGAACCGAACACGGGGGCGTTCGGCTCATCCCTAGTATTTAGCTTAATTTCTTCACTTTAAAAGGCTACAGGGAGATAATGATCACAAGTTAAAACATGAAATGGGACATGTATTATACGTACACAGGACACATCCTTAGCAGTCAAGGGTTAATGAAACAACTGTAGTGTAATAAATTAGATTTCTATTAATATTTACTAATACATGCAATTTAGATTTCTGTATTCTGTTTTTCCATCATGTAAGGTATGGCGCGGCGCGGCGCGGCGCGGCGCTACGCTAGATAGCGGAGATAAATGAAGACAACAGACACAGAGTTCGTTCTTCAAATATCTGGTATTCATTTGTTAGGTCAGTTCTTTCATAGAAGACAGGACATACAAAAAATCTCAGATTTACAAGCCAATAGGATATTCTCAAAGTCACAGATAATTAGCATGGTCAACACTGTTACCATATATGGTTTCCATGTAACTTTTCCAGTTTAGACAAAAACATTCTTTATGCCCAGATTCACATGTTATGTTCATAAAAAGGGGAGGGGGACTTTCTACAGCAAGTAGTCTACAGTTAAAGAAAAGGGCTTATTAACTAAATAGTAAATTTTCGATAACTTTTTATATGTATAGAACAGGGAAATTATTATTTATCATCTAACAAAAGCAATAATAACAATATGCTTTCACCATGGTACTTTTACGCTGGATTTTCTCATTTTAAACTTTCTGAGACATGTATTATGTTAGCCTTTAAGGCTAGTGTCAGACGAGCGTCTTTGGAGAGCGGAAGGAACATCTGTGAGAGTGGACGTTCCTTCCACTCAACACCCGTCTGGCCACCTCGCTGAGTGCACTCAGTGCGTTCAGCGCTGCAAAGTGCGATCCACCTATGGAGAATCGCGCTTTGCAGCTCTGTCAACGCACGTCCTAGCGCTTTGACGGAGAGGCTTGGATAAAGAACGTTTATCGCGGGCGCATTTTGTGCGTATGTACAAGCGTGTGACCGGCCCCATTGCAGCGTCAAAACACTGCGACGGACGCCGGTAAGCACATCAGTACGGGAGCACATAGCGCGCTCTTCTGACGCCAGCCTAAAGCAAAGATTAGCAACCTTGGTCTTCCATATATTTTGAAACCACATTTCCCATGAGTCTATGCTAACCTAATGAGTGGCTGAGCATCATGGGAGATGTAGTTACAAAACATCTGGAGGGCCAAGGTTGCTTTAATGGGTAAATACGGATTTACAGCTACTCTCCTAAAGCCCAGGACAAATAGAAACACAGCAATCCATGGAAATTTGACGCGTGCGTGTATTTTTTCTTCATTTACTAAGAAGCTAACAATTATATTTAGCAAATTAAGCCTGCATATGGTGTTTTTAAAATGTGCAGTTCTTTCAGTTTGATGTATAATAGTGTTCTTAGTAAAATTATCTCCATAATCATGAATATTTTGCCCAACAGTGTATGTTCAAAACAAATGTAGAGAATACTCCATATGGTGCACAATATGCAACTCAGAATTATTTGTGTCATAAGACGCGTACCTATCACAGTGTTACTAACCCTAAAGAGGCTTCTGTGGGTTTTCTTTTCTTTTCTAATATTAGTGAAAATTAAAAAAAAAAAGTGATTACTGTCTGTAGCATTATGTCGCAGTTGTTCTCAATATTTGCGATGTATCTTCACTACCGTAAATTGTAGACGAATTGGGAACTGTGTCACAAAAACATTGGCAGACATTTTGGATCCACGTTCAGTTGACATTTTGGCATTCGTTTCCCAACTAAATTCAGAAAAACTAAATAAGCACCTGTGAGTTCAGATTATTTCATGCCAGGTAAAAAGAAATTGGCTGCACAATGAAAAATACCTAACAATTCCCAAAAACATACATCTGCTTGTTACAGTTGCACGTGTTATGCTACCATATAGATAGGGCTACCAGTGAAGTTGCAGAAATGTGGGTTTTGAGTAAGCACGTGCTGTATACTGCAATACTGCAAAGTAAATTGTGGACATTTAGCACACTACTATAATTTTCATCACAAATGGTAATAAAACCAAAATAAATGTTTTTTCTGAAATTCATTGGAAGATTAGTTTTAGTAATGGATTGCAACTGAATTAGGTTTGATGCACCACAAAGAACTCGGCATTCATTAATAATGTGCTGCTATATAAAGGATTATTATATTTCATCTTGGACAGTGCATCTGCAATGTCTAGCACATGCTAGAGTGAGCTGCAAACCCAGCCCACTCTGCTAGGGTGGACCAAACTCCAGACAGTCCAGCCCAAACCCTGCTTTGATTGGTCCAAATCACTCCAAGATATTACAGGTGGTAGTGGTACTCTATGTGCAGACCCCAGAGATGGTCAGTACAATAGATCCAGCCACAGGTTCAGCAAAACAGCAGAAGTTTAGGAATCAGATGGGCAATCTATAGGTGGGGTCAAGTCCAGACACAGGCTCAGTAACGTGGCAGACAGCTAAGTAAAAAAACAAGCCAACAAATTAGAAATCTACACATTTACCAGAAATGCTAATCACCAAGAGCTCTAGTGACAATGGGAAACATGGTGGCCTGCAGGTTCATTAGTTTGCAGAATCCTGTAGCAGTAGTCATACCAATACACTCCTATATTTGCATACTCTAAGAGAGTTGTAAGATTGTTCTTAATTAGATCATAATAAAAAATTGTTGGGTCAATATCTCCTTTTTTAACATTTTTGCATGAGAGGCCTCAAATTTGAGATTTGCACAAAGCCTCCCTAACTCTTGATTTTCACTTGGCTTGCCTTTTATATTATGACATAGGGATGATCTCCCTCCATGGTGGTGTAACCCTACCTGTTTGTTTCATATTCCTAGTTAGAATCTAAGCCATAGAGAGATGTAAATAGATGTAATAGATCTAAAACTCTGGCATCTCAGATGTTTCTGATCTACAACTCCCATGATTCTCTTGCCATCTATTACATTCAAAGAACTCTGGGGATTGTATGTCATAAACATCTTAGAGGAGGGGGCAGAGTTAGAGATCCCTGCTATAAAGTGAACTGTAATGATTTGTGTTTAGGCCGGGGTCAGATGAGCGTCTTTGGAGAGCGGAAGGAACGTCTGTGAGAGTGGACATTCCTTCCACTCGACACCCATCTGGCCACCTTGCTGAGCGCTCTAGCATTTTGACGAGGAGGCTTTGTGCGTGAACGCTTGTAGCACGCGCAATTCGTGTGCGCGCTACAGCGTTTGACCGGCCCCGTCGTCGCGTCACAAAACTGCAACGGATGCCGGGAGGCACGTCAGTACGGGCGCACCTAGTGCGCTCATCTGCACCGGCCTTAAGGCAAGGGGGTCATTGCTGACAATGTGACAGACTTATGCTATGGTTGATCCTATGTTGTGCATAAACCCTGATTGTTTATTTATTTAATTATTTATAAAGTATTTTATCAGGAAGGATACATTGAGATTTCTCTCGTTTTCAAGTATGTCCTGGGTTTACATCAGGTGTTTTTAAAAACTCTGATGCTTTATATCTAGATTGACATGGAGTTCCCTGAATGGTATGTAATATGATTTTTCTGCCTCAAATGTAACTTAAAAACTGTGACAGTTGTTTTGTGGTTTCTGTTAGCAACGTGTTCTTATTTTCTTATATATTATATTAGAGTAAGGAGTAATTCGCATTATTTAGTGTAAGTACAAACCATTCAATCGCTTACAGTAATTGCTTTCATCTTGTTACCAGTTTATTGCAAACTTCAGCTTGTCCAGGAAGCCCAAATAACCATCGAATGGAGGGTAAATGGTAAATGATACATGCATTTAAAAAAATATGAACCTAGAGTCACTGCGTGAAATCTTTTTGTGACAACTTTTCTTCTAGGTGTGAGATGTCAACCTACATACGGGTCTATTCACTTAAGGGTGAAGCCTGGAGAATTGGCAGGAGAAGAGAACATTCTAGACTAAGTAGCCGATTTGGAAAGTTGGATGAATGGGAGATTTTCCTAGAGATCTTGACCTAGATCTTGACTTAGAGTTTTCACTTCTCCAGCCAATTCTCCTGACTTCACCCTTTAGAGAACAGACCTGATAGTCTCAGTAAGAAAAGCCCCCATACACAGTGAGAACTAATGAGCACAAAAGCCAGAAGCATTCTTAATCAGCACCCCACCAGCATTCTCTAAGGCTTTAAGGTTGTTCACCGTGAGCATTACAGGTTTAAATGGAGGAATTCAAACTAAGAGCTCAATACAGTGAACACTTATGATGGCAAAGGAAGTGTGAGAGCTAACAATGGGGCATCAAAGGCTTAGGACTGGAAGAGCTCATCTACCACCTGCAGGAAATAAGTCTAAGATAAGAGACATTAAAGACACTGTAAGTCTTCAGTATAGACTTAGAATTTCATAAATGGAATGCACACTGTGTTGAGTGTTATAGACAATCAAAATTAAGACCAAATAGAAAATCAGTAGAAAAGAGCCTCATTTTGGGGTCTGATTGGCTGATGTGACCAATGCACTCATACATCACTTCTTGAAAATATATCAGGTTTACATTATTCCCATCGCAAGCTTGCATCCATAATAACAGAGTCGTATAATGCTGGTGGCAATGCAGAGATGTCTTTGTTTGTGGGTCTCAGAGTTCGGCTCCATGTTCTTTGTTCTTCGACCATGAGCAGATGAGGTTCAGGGCAGGACCTCTGGGACATGGATCTGAAAATTAGCCACCTTCGTCCCTTCTTGCTATGCTGCAAGCATTTTCAAGGTAGCGTATATCAGCTTTGTAGCTCAGAACGTAACAGATTGGCCAGGGTGGAACATTATTATGTGCATCTGCCTGTAGCATTACTTACATGTTTATTTATTTATAATGTACTTGAAAAGAGGGGAAAACGCAGAGACATCCGTTCTTTTAAAGTGCATTTTGCAAACATTGATTCCCATTTACAATGCAAGCTTTCTAGAAACAATAAAACACACAGTGAAAAGATTCTGTCAACTTGCCTGTGCATTTAAAGAAACCCTACAACCCTACCATGACCTAGGAATACTTTTCATCTACAAACTATACACTATTGTTTGTGACACGTACTGCAATATAAACTGATTACTGTGATTTTAAAATGTTTTACAGAGACAACCCCAAAAGTAATTTTATCATCAATAACACAAATTTGCATTTGCTTGCAATCTGGTTTCCCAAGCTCGTGTTAGTTCATTTACTCAGTGTAAACATGACAATATAAATTGTATACTGAGGCAAAATTGATAAATCAGGACTTTTTGCAAGAGTTTTTTTAATAAGTTCGCCCTTTAAGATTTCAATGATGAGATATTTCAACCCTATGTGTCAAGCCGTTTTGAACAATTTTGCTCTTCACAGTTACGTCCTATTTGAAGTCACGTTTTATTGCAGAACCCATACAAATTATATATTACTTTTCAGCAGACTCAAAATATATCATTATTAACAGGGTTATTCAAAGAGAATCAAAAAGTCACCGCACATTCGGTGACTTTTCGTTATCTTCAATGCTTTCGCAAACCCATTTCGGCGACCCTGCGGTGTATTCAGCAAGCACCACAGGGCCGTCATAGTGCAGGGAAAAGCCGCCGCAAACCCGGCAAACACTCACCGTAAAACCTAGCGAACGCTCACTGAAACCCGCAAAAAAAAATCTGGATTAACTGCGCTGAACACACCGGAGAAACCCGAACAGCCGCCGATCACAGCGCAGAGCAGCCGCCGGAAAAACCCGACACACAGACGAAGGAGGTCAAAAACAAAACAAAACAGTACGCTTGAATGTTTGAAAAGTGAAATGCTATTTGCAAAGAAACTACAGAACGAAAATGTCTGGAATTTACGTATTAAGATCCAATGAATGGTTATAAAAAGGGCAGTTACAGAAAAAAGAAAAAACGATTTAAAAAAAAATGGAAAAAAGTTTGCAAAAAAATCCAGACAAATGCCTGAAAGATACTAAAAAAAATCTATAAATAAAGAGACTTTTTACTGCAGAATATTATAATCAATGGTTTATTAGATATAGGATTAAAACGGGAATGTGTTTAACATTGAAGCCTATGGGATTCGCCTGAATAAACCTGTCGAATGAAACCACCGAACAGCAGGGCAATTCGGCAACTTTTCACAGCTGTTTGGTGTTCTCTGAATAGACGAAGTATTGCTTCTCTATGTGGATTTCACTGCCCTCGAGCAGGCACCCTATGTGCAGGCATTTCACCAACATTTGGCGAACAGCCGCTCTCTGAATAGCTGAATGGCCAGGAAAGGTAACCGTACGCTGAATTTTAGTGTTCTGTTACCTTTCAGCCACAATTCGGATCTCTTTGAATAACCCTGTAAGTGTGCTACATGATGCTGAGATGTTATATGAAAACATTTTTAAAAATAATTACCGTATATACTCGCGTATAAGGCGAGTTTTTTGACTCCGATTTTGAGTCAAAAAAACGCGATTCGGCTTATACGCGAGTCAAGGAGCGCAGCAATCGGCAACCTACGGCCCGCAGGCCGTACCCGGCCCGCCGGCCGTAGAATTAAGGTCCGTCGGTGTCCGTGATAATTTCACGGACACCCGGCCCGCACCGGCCTGCTCCTTCGATGACAGCAGCACCCCATAGCGGAGGAGCCGGAAATGCGCGTGGTTCCGCTTTCTTACGTGGACGCCCTTCTGTCTCTGGATGATGATGTCATCCTAATTGTCCTCCGGCTTGGTCTAATCGGCAGATTCTGGCGTACAGCGCCTCCGTTCCAGGCTTAGAATTAGAGATCTTTCATCTGAACGATCGTACGTTGCGTTTATCCAGGGCTTAAAGTACACATATTTCCTCTATATATAAGGGGCAAATAATGAAGCTTGCAGGTTAAATGTCCTTGAGAAGGCATCTGGCATATTCTTTGCGTCTTTATAAGAAGGGATTGCATACAAATACATATTGCACATGGAGTCAAATAAAATAGATATTGCACATTATATGGTCGCATATATAAACATATAAAGTTAATATCCAGGAATGTCCTTAGGGATGTATAATCCCGAGTCAAAAACAAAGCGCAGGTCATACGACGCTGGTTTCAAACTTAAAGTTGTGTCACGAGCAGAAGAAAGCAATAACAGTATTGCAAGTAGAGAATTTTGTGTTGATGAAAAACAAGTGAGGGAGTGGCGGAAAACCAAAGCTGACTTGGAAAAGATTCCAAAGACAAAAAAAGCTTGACGTGGTGCAAAGACTTCATATGGGGCTCTAGAGGCTGAATTGCATACATGGGTCATGGAGTGTCGTCAAAATGCCCTTCACATGGCTAAAGATGACAAACTAAAAGCACCAGGTATTGAATTTTTTTTTGCGTCAGCAGGATGGTGTACCCGCTTCATGAATAGGTTTGGTCTATGTTTGCGGCAAAGAACAAAGATTTCTCAGAAGATGCCAAAAGACCTTGATGAAAAAGTGATGTCATTCCATTCATTCATCATAAACAAAGAAGGATCCATAACTATGACCTGGGAGATATTGGGAATATGGATGAAACACCTATGACCTTTGATCTTCCCAGCAACAAAACTGTGGCAAGTTTGGGAGAGAAAACTATTTTTCTAAGAACCACAGGAAATGAAAAAAAACATTTCACAGTCGTTCTGTCATGTTTGGCCAATGGAACTAAGCTGAGGCCTGTCATTATTTATAAAAGGAAGACCTTGCCTAAAAAGGTCAAATTCCCACCACGAATTACAGTGCGCACACATGATAAAGGCTGGATGGATGAAGACGGAACAAAAAAATGGATAGAAGAAATTTGGAACGGACGACCAGGAGCAGCCTTGAAGAAAAAACCATCATTGCTGGTTTGGGATATGTTCAGAGCTCACACATCTGATGACATAAAACAATTGGCAAAGTCTTCTCAAGTTACTTTGGCCGTTATTCCAGGTGGCCTTACATCTGTATTGCAGCCCCTAGATGTGTGTTTGAATAAACCTTTTAAAGACCGTGTGCGAAAGATGTGGCATGAATGGATGTCATCTGGTCAAGCCCAACTGACAAAAGTTGGAGATCTGAAGAAGCCTGAAATAGAACTGATAGCCAAATGGGTTCGTGATGCATGGGAAGAGATTCCAGAGGAAATGGTGCAACGCGCCTTCAAGAAATGTGGCATTAGTAATGCAGTGAAGACAGCGCTTTGTATGAGAATGACAGCAGTGATGGTGATGTTTGCGAAACTAGTGATGATGACAACGTTTATGCTGATAGCCTCACACGAGATGCAGCTGAAGCTCTGTTTGGACATACAGATGATGAAGAGGAATCCAGTTTTGAAGGATTTTAACTTTTGGATTTTACCTTGGTTACTGGTTGAGCTAAGGTTTTCTGTACCGTAATTTACGGTATATAAAGTTATTGTTCCTACCTTATTGTTTTTGTTGACCCTCTTTTACATTTACAGAGCTAGTTTACTGTTTTTATTTGAAATAAATATTGAAAAACATTTAACCTACTGATGCCTCATTGGTATTTTTTTTTTTGGTATCTATTTTTATTTTAGAAATTTACCAGTGGCTGCTGCATTTCCCACTTAGGCTTATATGCGAGTCAATAAGTTTTCACAGGTTTTTTGGGAAAAAGTAGGGGGGTCGGCTTATACACGGGTCGGCTTATACCCGAGTATATACGGTATTTCAGATTTCAATAGTTTGCGTTATGTAACTACATTTTTCTAAATCTTTGTGGTTTTATATCACATTAGGTTCTCTTTCTAAAATATTCAGAAGTGTAGAGCATGGAACTAATTTGTTCTAGTTCAATTGTAACCCAGAATTCAATATAAACATGTTTTTATCATTCATCAAATTAGTATGAATAATCTGCTGAGCATGGAATTGTATTCATTTTACACACAAACCCAACAAAAGTTAACTTGTTTTCTCATTATTACTTTTGTAATAAAAATGGCTATTATAAAGCTGGGGGAGTTTTCTTACACAAATTTATTTAACCATCAGGATTATTTTCTGAGTTGCCCTTCAGAAAAATGTAGGTAGAAAAATAATTAACAAAGAGATTAAACTGAGTCATCGTAGATAAAGTTAGGAGCTCTAATGTGCACATTGCACAACCTCAATATATTAAAAAAAAGCTTTTTATAACATTTATTTTTAGGAAGGTATGTAAACATTTAAAAACCTTTACCTGACTAATAAAAAGGATGACTAATAATGTACTGTACTTATTTTTAGAAAATACAAAACCGACCACATCAAATAAGGGTTCACTGATATTTCTACTATATTACACAGGTCTAAGATAAACACTTTCTGCAAGGTATTTTTAATATATTTTTGGTTCCTGAATTTGAAAATCTCAATAAACATGTCCTATCATCCAGTTTTTCACAATGTTGAATATTTTGTTAAGTATGGATTTCATCTATGTACAGTGGTTTGTGTAATTTAGCTTTTTTATTTTTAACTGATTTTATGAACAAATTATTATTTTTAATTTATAATATTTTTAATGTCTATTATACAACATTTCCCCTTTTCTTAATCATTTTAGGATTCTGAAAGACTCTAGTCTTCTGCGTGTTGGCATGCTGTAGTCAGTTGTAAAACATGGAGTGCTGCGGATGTATCGACAATCCAGCCAACTTGTACATTTTTTCTTCTATGTGGCCTCAAAATAGGATCCATTGGCTAATTTTCACTACACGTTTTTCTGCACTTTTTTTTTAAAATAGGAAGCTTGAAATTGAAATGATTTTTCTACTTGAGGAGGTAAAAATATGGCAATTCTAAATTTCTGGATTAGTAGAATCTTTGAAAATATTGTAAATTGGCTATAACATTATAAATGTCCAGCTCTCAGAAGAATTAATTTTTTATTTTTGGAGCGAATCAGGTTGACTAGGAGGCTACCTTGCTTATTACCATACCAAAAGTGCGTGGTAACCAAGGCATCATATTTAATCTTACAGTCTTTATAAACTTGGAGAGAATGCGGAGTAAGGATGGAGTGATACACCTTATAACTAAGGGTTAAATCGTTATGAAGAATGGAAAGGCACGCTGAGGCCTCCCTCTGTATTCTAGTGAAATATTTCAATTATGCGGCCTCTAATGACCGGCTGCGAAGCCTACTAGAAGAATATAATGTCATCAACATGTAAAAGATTGTCATCAGTGTAATTATTCCAACATAACTTAAAGTGTGACTTGAAAAACCCAGATGAAAGCAAATAGGACGGGAAATGCCAATTTTTGTTACAGACAGGGACTACGTCCTGGGATCGCCTGGTAAAATATTAATAAAGTGCACAGTGCTACAGAATCTGTTGGCGATTATATAAGTAACTGTAAAAGTGTGTGCCTGCCTGACTTAATTTATTCACGTTCCAAGCAGAGGTGATTGGAATCTGGAAAAAACATTTTGCTAGGCAGGAACATCAAAGGAAATGGTCCAGGGAGCCCCTTAGAACTGGGAGGTGTGAATGTCCTTTGATCACAAAAAGATGGCTGTTATGATTGGGTGCCCCAGTTCACCACTTTTGATAGTAACTGGCAGGCATAAGGAGAGAAGTTGATACATTCAGTAGTCTGAGTGGTAACAGGGTTGCCATGATTAAGATCAAGACACAGCTCTTTGGTCTCAGAGCTGTATCCTAAACATATGAGTTATATTCCCAGATATGAGTATGGTTCATGATTTATATTTTTGCAAAGCCAAGAATTTATCCTACAGAATGATATCCAACAAGACTGGAGGGAAACGTTCTCGAGGCATGGAACCAAGCTCATTCTTAATTCATAACTCGGCTATCATGTGATGTGTCTGATGAATGGGGAAGATATAACAGTTGCAAAAATATATAAAACATGATTATTGTATGTAGGTATCTGGAGATAGACCCACATTTTATTCACTTTGTTTAATACCGCAGGTAAAATGTGATATAGGAGGTCAAGGTGCAGTCTGGACACTCCTACATGTCCATGATATCTGAGAGCCAGGAGAGCTGTATAGATTCAGGCTACACAATGTACCATGTGCTTACTTTGGAAGTCAATCCAATTGAAAGTAACTGCTGTTTTTTCCCAACAGTGCCCCTCTGCAGAGGTTTAGCTTTGTAAGTACATAGCATTTCTGTTCCTTCTTATTCTGTTTATTTTCCTGTTCGTGAGTGTAAATATTAATTGTAATATCTTTTTATATTGTATATGCACTGTGACCTTTTTCTCGTCACAATAAATATTCCTTTATTAAGATCTGCCTTTTTCTGAGATAAGAATTGCGTTACCTGAAGAGACATTTGTCCTAATAGCCTTGAGTTTCTAGACAATCTACTAAATTGGGTTTGGGGGGGTCAGTGTACTAAACGGTGTTTTGCGGGTTTAATTGAACGGGGCATTTCAAGTCACCTCCTTTTCATAGCCGGCGAAGACCTGTAGTCGCAATTAATTAAGTAATTAAGTGAAGTGGGTATCGATAATGGGGCCAGTTAGTCTTTATTTTGGGTCTAGCGCAAATAGTGTTTCTTAACCTTTCACATATTTAGCTGAGTCACGTGCCCTTCTGGAGTGAAGATGCTATGTGACGCCTCCCATAGTCTAAATCTAGAATGACTAGAGTGTGATCGGTAAGGGCTATTGTACCAATTGAGGTACCTCGGGTTTGATCGATGAGAGCATCCAAAATAAGGAAAAGGACAATTCTAGAAAATGTTTAGAGATTAGAGTAAAAGGTGAAATCTCTTCCCATTGCCAAATGTCATTGAGTTGAAAGTGGGATTGGAAGAAGCTAGGGCTGGTGGGACGTTGTTAGCTCCTGCTCACGGGATGACAAGGGAGAGCGATCCACAACAGGATCCAAGACCTCATTAAAGTCGCCTCCCTCAAGTCTGCATGAGGCATCATGAAGATGCAATAAAGGAAGAAGTGTTTTATAAAAATTGAGATTGGGAGTGTTTGGGGCGTAAATCTTTAATAATTGAAGTTAATCTTGGTCTATGGTGAGACTTAGAAGGGACTATTGGCTCTCAGGGTCATTTATGGATGCTAAAATAGTAAATTGAAGACGTTTGTGTAGGTAGATTGTGGTGCCCAATTTTTTTTGTGAATAGATGGAATAGTTTGGAAGCCCCCCAGGGTGCCTTAAGGACTTGTCCAGCGGAGTTCTAATGCATTTTGTGAAGGAAAACTATGTCAGGGTCAAGTAGTGTTACATGTTGAAGGACGTTTTTCCTTTTTATTGGTGAGTTAAGATCCTCAACATTCTATCGTAGAAAAATCCCCTACGCTGGCTGCACTACAGGAGTAAATTGAAAGATCATGCAGAGCAATCGCAGTGGACACTCTAGTCCATGTTTTTCATGCAGTAGTGTGATGAAATCAACTAACCCACAGAGCCAGCGACATTTCGGCCACAAAGGCCTTAATCATACTCTGTAGTTTCCTGAATGTTGGTCAATTTGTTTTTCATCTCTTTACTGTCAATTCATCGCACACCTTGACAGATGTGATGTCACTGAATGGGGGGCATCACCAAAGCAAGATCTGACTTTAAAGAAGTCAGAATGCTTTGCTAGAAGCCAATGAATGGTGGCTGAGGGTGAAAAGTGACCGAAGGGTGGAAGGTATCATTTGTACCAGGGATTGAAGGAAACCCCACTATGTGTGCCACATGTCCTTTGTAGTGAAGAAGTTAATCTGATCTTGGCTGGGCAGAGGATTGGAAACAAAATATTTTCTGGGAATTTTAAACAGGGAAAGTTATATGTTCATTGGCACAATGTTTCATTGTAGGCATGAGAAAATGAGATGAATAAAAGTCTGTCAAATTTTTGGATTAATTATCTTTTATTCTGTCTTGTCAATTACCAATATAATCTGCATAGCCAAATGCAGAGGGCAGTAAACCTATGAGCAGACCCACACTCAAACATACATGCCCCTATTCAGGAAAACATACAAACAGAAATATATACTGATGCATTAACACAGTTACTCATACAGTCAGTGGCCACAAGCAAGCAAAAACACAGACAAATTCATGAACATAACAAGTAATTTACTTTTACATGTATTTTAGTTCTTTATGTGAAAAGGTTAGACTGTTGATATGCACAGACAAATGATGTCAGTTTCAAGCATGGGGACTATTTTGGATAGTCTACGTCTGAGAGTTCAGTGTAAACTTTTCATGCCAAGGCTACAATATCTTTAGTTGTATTGTGAATCACCACCATGTGAGGTATCACTGTATGCTAAAACATGAATTTGTGTTTCCACACAAAATTCTTAAACTCAGAGGTACAATTGTTCGTTATACATTTAAATGCAAATGCACTCCAATTTAAAGATCAAATGCACTCCAATCCACAGAAAAACCATAGATAATTACATATTTGAACACAGTGGGAAACACAGGCACACTGAAGCAAAGAAACACACACAGCTCCTTGCTTTTTTAACGCTTTGGGGAATTTTCATAGAGTGGTCTTTGAAAAATCTTTTTTAATTAATTATACATTAAGAAATAAATGGCGTATTCCCATTGAATTTCTTACTGTAATAAACCTATTTGGCCAGTAGATGGTGCCATCTAAATGGCAAATTGAATTATGGCTGCAGCACAATTTTTTTTCTTGTATCGGCTGCTGAATGCCCGACGTCAGGGCATTCTGCAGACGATTTTACCGTGTTAGTTCTTTGGGCATTATGCCCACAGGGCTAAAACTTTGGTGGCACCTTCTGCAGCCCAAAAACATATTAGTTTGCAGCAAATAAATTTCATTTGCTTTTGAACTGCAGATCGAGATATCTCGATATAGGGCACAGGATGGTGCCTTTGAAGCCCAAGATATCTTGATCTCGATAGTGAAGGGGTTAAGTAATAAGAACAAATAAATTACATATAACTTACGACAGCCACTGAACATTAATTATTCATGTTGCCTCCACTTTCCTCTGCCTTATGAGTTACAACCAACTATGCTGCTCAACTTCTGTGATAGTGGCAAGAAGCCATTTATTGTAGCCTGCCAATTCTCTGGTGCAGAAGGGTACAACATGGTAAGAGAATAAAAGCAATTCAGTAGTAGATAGGAATATTAGCAAGCTATACATGGAAATGGACTTATTTACAGAACATTGTCACCTGTAGGTCCAATCAGAGCTGCAGATGTTTAGCTGTCAAGGTAGATGAGAAGAGCTTGCATATAAGAGACAGGCAATGGCAGCATCCACTATCAATTGGCATGGGTAAGTGATAGTTATCTTGGCTCTGCTGGAATGTAGACAAAGCCTTTTCAAAAATATCAAACACTTGGGTGCAAGCTGTGTTTTGCAATATCACCAGAATGTTTGTGTTAATGACTTTGATCCTCTCTGCACTAAGCAAATTTTTGTTGAATTTTTTTTTAGATTTATTTGACACATGGATTATGTAAGTAACACCTAAATGGAAGGTAAGATAACAAATTTGCACACAAAATGCTATTCTCAGATAGTTGAAATATGAAAATAATGAAATTTTTTAAATTGCGCTTTACAGAAATACGGTATTGTATTTGTGCGGGCTGTACTAGCATACAGAAAGAAATGCTCTTTGGGTAAAATACAGCAAATATGATAAAGACAAATAATAAAAATGGCGAGATATTGTGGTTATGGGGATTTGTTTTGATCATAATGAGATTTTTAGCAATGCATCTTCAAAACAATAGAATATGTCTGTATGCAGTCATAATGCCTGCACCTGGAAATTACAGTAGCACCTTGTAGCTGCACTATACAAGGATTTCCATCAATTATAACCATCTGAATCTTATTGCTGTACAGGAGTGATCCCAGAGTTCAATCTATATTCTGCATCACCCTGGTTACTGTAATGTAGAAGTAAGGTTTGTTGAACGTTTGTTTCAGTGAATTCATGGGCTGCTCTTTGTAGCTTCTTTACAGTAATACAGAAGTGAGATCACACTGAAAATTTATTTTCCCCCCCAAGGGAAAACCCTAATCATGCATTACAAATGGAATGAGGATACATATGCTAATTTTTCATTTTTAATGTATAGTTATTTAAAATCAAGTATACATGGTTTTGATGGGGAAACATTTATGGGTTACAGGGTAAGAAGACTTAGGGGAGTAACTCTTCTAACTAAAATGAGAAATATATTAAAATTGCAACCTTATAACTTTACAGCAAATTTGACCAAAACAAATCTAAAATCGTATGTAATTTTTTTATATTATTTTAGGTCAACATTTGGATCCCACAAAACAAGTAAAAATGTAAACTGTACTCAGTTATTCAGATTCACTGATAGTCTGTAGCAAAGTTATGTAAACTTAAATATATTACTTTACGGGTTTTATTTTCCTATCCATCTTTTTCGCGTTTTCACACAAGGCTTTGCAGATTCCCAAATCCCTCTGTCTTCCTTTAGATGGATATGGTTTCAAAGCAGCCTAAAGTACTATTTATCCTATTGATCTGGCATTGTTTCTCATCAGAGTAGAAGCCAATGTGAGAAAAGGGACTTCCAAGCCTGGTTTTTTTTTTGTTCCTTTGTCATCTCTAATGTCTTTCGAGCTTTATTTGACCGTTGTTTTTCTCTCTGAGCTCTAGGGACTATCAATGTGAATAATTTATGTAGCGAGATACAAACATAGCTTAAAACAACACTTCTCCATTCGCGAAGTTTATAAAAACAAAATGATAACGTAAAAAACTGCAGCCTGAAGCTCCTCGCCATTCCGATAGGTTGAATGTCACATTTCTGACAGGTTTTCATGAAAGATTGTTGGCTTGATCTTATCATTATGGATTCCCTGCAGAGAATAAAGCAGAAGAATTTTAATATATGGGAAACTCAAACAGTCGTGCTCCGGAAGTTGAATGTCAGTATAATCTTCTATTCTGACTCAGTATGTGGCAAAATACATATGGTAGAAGGCTTGGTAACTAAAAATTATAGGGTTGCAATTCAATAGCAAGTAGTGAACAACAGCTTACCCTTAAAAGCATGATAACTTATGGGTTTTTAAAAAAAAAGCTGAAGCAAATTGAGCAATATTGTTGTAACATTATTACTAGTATTAGTAATATTACACCTTTACTAAAGTTTAAGTAGTAACTAGATACAAAGTAATACAATACAGCTGTGGTTTTAGTTCACTAGGTAGAGCTCGTAGATTCCCATCTTACTAGAAATAAACCAATATCGTGGTCAATCATGGGGGTAACCCTGGTCCTAGGAAACAGCTTAGAAGCACGATATGGTGGATATAAATAAAACGTAACTTTTAATAAATTGCCACTAAAAGAACCTGCTGCCTTAACTCAGGCAGACACAAACTGATAAAAAGAAACAGGACAAGTGACAAATAAAAAAACTCAAAAAAGGTTCCTCTATGGCTAGGAGACAAAATATTATTGAATAACCAAATTCTGAAACTAGCGCAAAAATATCCTAGCACAGTAGGACTGAACCTTCGTGGGTTCACGATAAGTAGGAAAGGAGGAAAAGTTATTGCACTAGTATAATCAGAGTGGCAGCATAGTGAGCATATCCTGCATACAAAGTAACTAGTCCACCTGAACTGGACATATACTGTACATTGAAACAGAGAGTGACTAGAAGCTAGATCAGTTATCTCTGAAAGTAACATTATTGCCATAGGAGACCAAAATCAAATAAGGGGATTTAAAAATCACTCCTCACCCAGTATCTGCTGTATCTTCACAGACACTATACTTCAGTGCCCTTTGCTCTACTGGCTACTCCAGGGTGGTACAGAAAATTATATTTGTACCTGATAAATGTAAGACAGACCCCCCCCCAACAACAGCCAAAAAACAACTGTTCACTCTTGCAGCACCAACAAATGCCATATTTGTTTTTAAGATTTAAAACCGCCAAGTGCAAAGTTGGCAGGGACTGATAAAATAGAACACAGTATACCCAAAACCAAACGGGTACAAACATTCATATTTGATGCACCAATGGAGAACTAACTAACTCGCTGGGTTTGATTTCTTTTGGCTGCTGTTCGGAACTTTGATGACCTCCAGTAGGGGACCAGCTTTACGAATCTGAAATGTCCTGAGACTGGTACTCATAGGATTACTGTACTGCAGGTATGTAGGGATGTGTTGGGTAGAGTTTTTTTTGGTCTACACACGAACAATAAATGTGTTATCGAAGAAACCACCACAATTAATTACACAAAATGAAAATACCATATAGACAGATACAGCGTGCACACATTTTAGTGTGTTTATAAACTGGTCAATACACTTCACTAGAAAAATTGGTAGCAAATTTAGGACAGAACACATTTCCTTTAAACTATCATATGAACCGTATTAACCCCTTCACACCCAAAACAAGTTATCTGAATATTGCATTGTAATGCATTGAAAAGCACTCATTAGCATATCAAAAGACCATTTTCACCTTTTTAAAGCAAGATTAGCGTGTCCCCTTTGGAGAAACAAAATGCTTTGTTTTATGTCTCTCCAGGCACCCTGGAAAGACATAAAACCATATGAATATAGCAACCCCAATCCTCAATGTAACAAAATGTTCAAATAGATTACTGTTGCATATTAGGTGCCAGGGAGGGGGCAGAATACAGGGAGAGCTCAGGGGTCACTCATTGCTGTACAGGGATAAGATTAAGGGGGTTATAATGATTGAAAATCCCTGTACAGTGCAGATACAAGGTGTTAAGGTAATTCCCATACACAAGCATTATGTCACATACAGATATTATTTTTATATTCTATTGGTATTTTTGGAAGCTGCATTGCTAATAATCTCATTATGGTCACTACAAATCCCCATAAGAAGGACATCTCACCATTTTTATTATTTATCTTTATCACTGTTACTGTATCTAACAAAAGGGTAATTTCTGATTGTATGATAATAATGCAGACCCCATTTGAAATTGTGTAAGATAAGGGACACCATCTACAGCTCAGAATCTTACATTTTAACAATATTTCTGAAATGGATAAACATAATAATACATTAGATAATTAAAAATGAGAAAATTAACCCCTTCGCTGCAGAGGACGCGCTCAGCGCGTCCACCCGCAGGTAACGTTCCTTGCGGTGGACGCGCTCAGCGCGTCCTCCCTTTGGGGCCAGCGTTCGGCCGGGTTCCGGCCTATCGCTGGGCCCCCCGGTGCGGGCTGACATCCTCGATGTCAGCCCAGCACCCGGAACCGCCTCCGGCCTAATTAGGTGTCATCGCGGCGGCGCGATGACACCTAATTCAGGCGCCCCCCCGCATGTGCGGAGGAGACGCCTGAAAGGGAGGGGGGGAGGTCCTTCGGACCTCCCTCCCGATCGCTGGCGTTGCGGGGGTTAATCCAGGCACCGTTTGGAAGGGTACAGCCTGCCCTTCCTAACGGTACCTGGAATTAACCCCATGGGGGCTGGATCACGAATCGGCGCCGAAAAGCGCCGGTTCATGATCCTTTCCCGGAGCTGGCCGACATCTTGGATGTCGGCCAAGCTTCCAGGAATGCCCCCTGAGGACTGGCGTCATCGTGCATAGCATGATGACGCCAGTCCTGGAGTTAACCCCTAACTGCCACCAATGGTGGAGATAGGGGGTTCATTGGAACCCCCTATCTTCCGATCCGTGGCAGTTAGGGGTTAATGTTTGGTATTGTTGGATCGGCCAGAGCATGGCCGTTCCAACAATACCAAACTTGACTATGAAAAAGTTTTTTAAAAAAAATTTAAAATAAAAATACAAAAATATTTTTAAAAAAAATAATAAAAAAAAAAAAAAAAAAAAATCTTTTTTTTGGTTTGTTAATGCAGCAATATTGTTCCCATTTCAATTATAATGTGAACAATGATGCTGCACTAACAATTTTTGTATGCGGTGCGTTTGTTAAAAATCGTGTAATTTTCCCCAAAAAAAAATGTAACGAGACCCCATCTCTAATTTTTTTAACAAGCGCACCCCATACAAAATATAACCGCAATTGCTCGCATGTTAAAATGTGAAAACAAAACACTTTACACGTTGTAAATTATTGAAAATTCATATTTTATTGCATTTTTTGTTATAATATACAGACAGGTCATGACGTATACATATAATAATGACATATTATGAATCTGCCGAGTCTGACGGAAAGAACAATATATAATATGTCTGGGTCATATACAAAAATAAGCCTTCAAAACACGTTTAAACATGATGAGCAAAATCGGTAAAAATGAGCTCAGCACAGAGGCGGGAAATGCCTCAGCAGCGAAAGGGCTAACATTATTTTAATTTTTAACTATCTTGGAATAACAATTTCTGTTCGAAATGTCTATTTTATCCATATTCAATTCTTAACTTCACATCCCATATTTTATATAAATGTTATGATAGCATTTGTTTCAACAAAAATTGAAGGGGTTACAGATAATTATTCTCGATTGAAATAATTAATTTGCATATGTGCAAAATAGCATGTGTGGTTTCATTTTTTTAATGTAATAAAAACGTATTTTGTAAAACTATATAAGGACAACCTGCAGAATTATTTTAATATTTTACATGCTTTTTGCAATACAGACACTTGTTGGTATATGGATGTCTTTTTATGTATTTCTTACTGCCCTCCTGTGTCTTCTATTGTTGGCAGGAGGGTTTCCAGCAGTATTTGCAGCCCAGCAACTTACGTTTTAGCCATTAAATGGAAAAATTGGACATACTTGAGTAACTAGTTCTCCTTATCCTCTGATGCCCTGCTGCTCTATAGTACATTGACTCACACCCTACCTAAGTCATAGGATTGTCCCAGCAGTACAATAAGACCCTGGTTATGTTTTTGCTTGCTGCTGAACTTGGGAACATATGTCTTTAGTGTTTAAAAAAAATAGATTACAGTAATTCATTTTTGTGAGAAGGGAAGCCTTTTCAAAAAATCACTCGTAAAGGCACAAAGCCCTGGGCTGAGGCCATCACGTATAACAGGACAGCAATTATACTTGTCTTTAATTATTCATTTTAATTAAATTTCCATTTTTGAGCCCAGCATGAGCCATTGGAGCTTGGAGCACACGAATAGTCTCATGTAGTCTTGTAATATCTGTTTCAGATAGTAGCCTGGATTAACCCCTCAGTGGTACTGTAGAATGTTCATGCCTCAGCTCTTTATTTAGCAAGATTAAGCTGGTGCTAGGATTGACAGTAATAATTTCAAAGTTAAAGGAACACTCTACTCATCCTGACCGCTTTACATTTATATAGAGCCCCCCCTCTGTTTTTGATGAAACGCTTGGTGAAGTGGAAGAGTTTCCTCCACTCCATTCAGCGTCACCAGCATAGAAACATAGAACATAGAAACATAGAAAGTGTCGGCAGATAAGAACCTTTCGGCCCATCTAGTCTGCCCAATTTCATGGATACTTTACCTGGATTTATCTTTTGTTTAGGATAGCCTTATGCCTATCCCATGCCTGCTTAAATTCAATCACTGTTTTGGCCTCTACCACTTCAATTGGAAGGCTGTTCCATGTATCCACCACCCTCTCAGTAAAATAATGCTTCCTGATGTTACTTTTAAACCTTTGCCCCTCTAATCTAAGACTATGTCCTCTTGTTTTGCTACTTTGTTTCCTTTTAAATATACTCCCTTCCTCTACCTTGTGGATTCCCTTTACGTATTTAAATGTTTCTATCACATCTCCTCTGTCTCGTCTTTTTTCCAAGCTATACGTGTTAAGATCATTAAGCCTTTCCTGGTAAGTTTTCTCCTTCAAGCCGTACACAATTTTAGTAGCCCTTCTCTGAACTCTCTCTAAGATGTCTATATCCTTCTGGAGATACGGTCTCCAGTACTGCACACAGTACTCCAAGTGAGGTCTCACCAGTGCTCTGTACAGTGGCATGAGCACTTCCCTTTTCCTACTGCTAATACCTCTCCCTACACAACCAAGCATTCTGCTAGCATTTCCTGCTGCTCTATTACATTGACTACTTACCCTTAGATCCTCTGCAATAATAACCCCTAAATCCCTTTCCTCTGATGTTGAGGTTAGGACTGTATCACATATTCTATATTTCGCCCTTGGGTTTTTACGTCCCAGGTACATTATCTTGCACTTAGGCTAGGGACAGATGAGCGCATTTTCTGCGGCCACCGTCAAAATGTACGTCGATGCGTGCGCACGCATTTTTTCACGGAATACGCTTAAGTGGTCAGACGATGCGCAATTCTGGACGTATTTCATGACGATGGGGTGAAAAGAAGTCTAGGGAAATCCGGCTGTTTGAACGTTATGTTGGCCGCACACTAGCAGCGTCTGACATCTCCTAATCACGCACACACGCTGCTATGCGGCCGCAGCGCACTCTGTACGTCAGTACCTGCGGTTTAACGTTCTCGAAAAAATGCGTTCATTTTCCACTTGCGTTGCGCGGCCGACTTTTGTGCGACCGTACTTCGTATATTGGCCGTCATTGCCCGGCATCTGCTGCTAGTACGGCCGTGATTATGTGCGCCAGAACGCGCGTTCGCACTGCCTCAGTCTGACCCTAGCCTTATCCACATTAAAACTCAATTGCCACAGCTCCGACCATTTTTTTAGTTTACCTAAATCATTTGTCATTTGGCTGATCCCTCCAGGAACGTCAACCCTGTTGCAAATCTTTGTGTCATCAGCAAAAATACATACTTTACCATTAATACCTTCTGCAATATCACTAATAAAAATATTAAAGAGAATGGGTCCAAGTACTGACCCCTGAGGTACCCCACTGGTAACAAGACCTTGCGCCGAATAAACTCCATTTACCACAACCCTCTGTTGCCTGTCACTCAGCCACTGCCTAATCCATTCAACAATATTGGAATCCAAGCTCAAAGATTGCAATTTATTGATAAGCCTTCTATGCTGAACAGTATCAAAAGCCTTACTGAAATCTAAATAAGCAATGTCTACTGCACCACCTTTGTCTATTATTTTTGTTACCCAATCAAAAAAATCAATAAGATCAGTTTGGCATGATCTCCCTGAGGTAAACCCATGTTGTTTCTGGTCCTGTAATCTATGTGTTTTTAGATGTTCAACAATCCTTTCCTTTAACATGGTTTCCATTAATTTCCCCACTACTGACGTAAGACTAACTGGGGCCTGATGGGATCCAACCTGACTTATTAGTCTTTCGGTTACTAATTGGTTACTAGTGACACAAACAATTGAGCCCAGGATAGACAAGTATCTGGCGCCCCCTAATGGATATAGTTAAACAATTCTGTTAGTACACAAACTATTCTTAAGTCCAAAGGACATAGAGCATTAAATTGCAGTTTAAAAAGTCAGCAGCAGATGGTTCACACACTGATAGTTCACCTCCAACCACCAGAAAGAGTCAATAATGGAAAAATGTGGTGACAGTCCGCGCTTCCCTCTTTTTTTCCTTTCCTTTTCTCCCCCTAAAATCTTGGTCGAGGATCTTCTTTAAGCAGTTAATTGCTTTCTTTTATGCAGTCCTCAATTCTCAAGATATATGGGGATAGAAATGAGAAACATAGTGTGATCCATAAAAACACATCCAAGTCCCCAAAATACAATAGTTCAACTCACATTTGGAGTGTCATAAATCAGACACTAGATGTATCTCACAACCGATATTTTTAGGAGATATCGGGCTCCCCTTTTCCTCCTCTGTCCGATGATGTTGCTCCAAATGAAAAAATAAGGTTGCAGGATATCGATGAACAAAATTAAAATTTATTAAAATTTAAAATTTATTCCATAAAACAATAATAGACAAACACCAATACGCGTTTCGCGATGCACTCGCTTCATCAGTTGGCATGTAAATCAATTCCTTCACAATCTCCTGCAACCTCCTTATATACCCTTTAAAATGTGTTGTGATTGAGTGGGAAACGCCCGTTCTCCCTTCCCTCAAAATTACAATTACTCATTCTGCACCTGCGTGTCACTCATTACAATTACAATTACTCATTCTGCACCTGCGTGGGGCATTCCAAATATCAGATCAACCCAAAAGATGGTGGTGATACATCTCGTAGTGCCCTCTTGCATGTTCCTTTTAAGATCTCTAGTGTTTAAACTCCTAAAGTTTCTGCTCCACCTTCTTTCTACCCACAAGGCTAATTATTATCTACCTTCATGTTCATCCCTAAATAGGTTATTCTGCAATTCTAGATACGCATGTATTGCCACACTATTGGAAATCCAATAATGTGCTCTATATCTATATTTTACCGTGATGGAAAAAATCTCACACAAGGGGGAAGTGTGGAACTTTTTCCATCCTCTGAAATCCTCTGCGTGAGATGCTGATTTTTAAAGTGCTAAATTTATAGTGCCTTCTGCAAAATTTAATATGCTAATCTTAATTAAATGTATATGAATACTATTATCAGAACTGAAAATTTATTCCTTATATGCGTAAAGAATTTATAATGTCATTCAATAAAGTGCTCTCTTTAAAGTGCTACTCTTACAATGTTGTATACCGAATTAAAACTAACCCATATGTTTCTATACCCCTATACTGAGTGCTAATGTGTAAACCAAAATAAAGTGCTTGTGCCTACCTAACAGTATGCCTATAGGGTGATGGTTAATTGATACATTAGTGTCAAACACATTATAACCTCCATATTCAATACATGTTTGGTTACAGTGTATCCTAGTTCATACAAACATCTTCAGTACACCCTTCTAAATGGATATTTTATGCATAC